>JABBOT010000002.1:3603539-4203539 GCA_016165875.1 Acanthopleura granulata | reverse complement strand
CAATCTTTGACATGTTACTGACAAATATTTGCACACCATATTGATGGCTGACGAGTCTCTATTGTCATCAAACCCGATGAATAAGCAAAGAGATGGAGGGAACCTTGGAAATTCCCTGTCCAGGAATGAGCCCGTAAGCCTATGGTCCCTTTACATTGTTTGCATTATTGCGTGTATATGTGTAAAATGTGAAATGACAACACGGCACTTTGAGTAATTCTAGAACAGTGACGTGTAATAAATTGTATTTGTAATCATTTTAATTTTTTTAACCAATTTTCTTTAAGTCATTATGGGGGGGGGAGGGGAGGTGTAAGTTGTTACTTCTTAAATATTTACATGAACAGTTGGAATAAAACCTTATCTGAGGTAAACTGCCAAGAGGCCAGATTTCACCGCTACCATAATACAACTATCACACTGTCGTCGCTGCTCTGCGTTTAATCTTTGTGCCTCTTATATTATACCTTATGTGCCTCGTGACAGGGGTTCCGCATCTTATCGCTGTGTAATGGTTTATATATAGTATTGCAAAACTAACTCAAGCCTACTGGCCATGATACGTCTACTTAATTTATGATAGCATGAAACCTAAAAGCTTTAACTTATTAACGTGTTCTGATGCAGCCACGTTTATTTTACAGAACTCTAATAAACCAGAGTATGTGATGCAAGTTGTACTCCAAGAATACGACTTGGTCTACCAGAAAACAGATCCGGTGTTTGCTTTCAAGTGTTCGTATGTAGCAGGGCGTGTCAATCTAACCACATTCATCCCCGATGGCGGCAGACTGTAAGTTTATCTCTGTGCTTTCTGTGTCATTTCTGTTACCATTCAAAGTTCGGATTGAACAGCTGAGGGAAAATAAGGGACATTTTCTGACAGATCAGACTGTTGTTGTTGTTGGGTGTGTTTAGGGCTTACAAGTTGTTCTTCATCATGCATTCGTGTATTTTTGACCGATTGCACATGCATCCCATCTTGTGGGGTAATTTTTATGGGCTTAAGTCGTAAGTACTCTAAACTCTCTATCCTGAATGATTTTTCCTGAAATAGGAGAATTCTGAAAAACGTTTTCACGATTTGGAAAAAAAATATATACTGACACCATTGTTTCCACTATAGGAATACATTGGAAAGAACAGTGTATAGTTCCTATTTACCTATTTGAATAAGTGACCGTTTAAATAGAATATCCATGTGAGAATATTGTGCAGAACTTAAAACCTGACACGGCATTACAGGGAGCTAAAACACCAGTCGATAAATCATAATGCTACTTAGTTCATGATCTGAAAAACTGAAATTTGCAAATATTGTATCTGTTTTGAAAACCCGGAAACATGGGTTTTGTTGAAAATCATATCCCGGTATCTTTCCTATGAGATATTGGTAAAATTATGGAGAAATCTGTTCATAGATCCCTTCCGGTGTTTTTTGCTCCACTTGTGTGTGATGAGCAGCATGGCTTTGTGCCGAATAGATCTATTGAAAGGAATCTTCCGTTTTTCAACGATGTCGTCCCAAGGGAAGTTGACAATAGGCGAGAAGTACACACAATCAACAAATATTAATCGAAGGCTTTTGATTCTGTGTGCCATGCACTTTTAATACACAAATTGAGCTATTACGGCTTTGTCCGATTTGTATTCTTCAGTGGATTGTATCATATTTAAAAAAGAGACAGCAAAGTGTGGCTGTAAATGGTAATTATTCAAAGTGGACACTTGTCCCGCCTGGAGTACCCCAGGGTTCAATTTTGAGGCTACTGTTTTTTGCTTTTTTTTTTCTTTTTTGTCACTTTAGTAAATAATCTACATGCCTTTCTTCGGCATTATAGCTGTCTGTTGTTATAGATTTATGTCATTACAAAGTATTTATGACTGTGAAACAGTTGCAAGAGGACATATATTGCTATATTAGGTGGTGTGATAAACGGAAACTGATTGTAAATGTAGCAAAATGCTGTTCTATAAATTATTCAGTTAAGAGGCTAAACTTAAATTTTGGCAATAACATGAGTGATTGTATGCTCTCTAAAGCAAGTTTGGTCAAGGACACCTATGCGTCCGCAAAATTGCACTTTTATGGATTATATTGAGAACAGCATTAAGAAAGCAAACAGATGAACTTTTATGTCCTTTAGTGGTAACTGCAGTTAAATCACTGTATTTTCCTTTTGTAATAATATTAGAATGCAGACGGAAATACCGTGATTTAATTTTTCTTAACAAAGTTGTCAATATCATTTTTAACTGCTCTTTTTTTTAACAGGAATTGTTTCATACCATGTTTCTGTTAGAAGAACAGTGCAGAACAATTTATTTTACCTTATGAATAATATTTAGAAAAATAGTATTTACGTTAGAGTTCAAAGCTGTTTCAGTGTTCTCCAACATGAGCATGAGATCAATATATTTTCTAACATCAGTGCAAAAAGCTGTTGCTATTCCAATGGTTTGAAGTACTGGCATGCGATTTATGTCTGTGTAGTGATGTGTAACATTCTATTATGTATTATGTAATCTTGGACAACATATATTTGTTATACATCTGTTAAATTTACTCTGTTGTCCATCCTGTGGCTGGGTCCCTATGGACCTGTTGTGACCTTGATGTGAATAAAACAAAACAAAACAAGACAAGACAAGACTTTCATAATTGCAGAAAAAATTGTTTTCAAGGTTTGTAATTTGTTCACACAGCTCGGGTGATGTATTACATTGACCCCGGTTGACTGTATAGGCTATGGTTTCCATATCTTTACCCAAGACATTTGTTTGTTTGCATGAAGAAGCTTTGTGTGAGTTTCATGGTCTGGACGTCCTTGCCATACTTGTTTGACAAACACAATCTCACAACGTCGGTGGCCTGGTGGTTGGTGTGCTCGCCACGAGGCAAGGATGTCCGGGGATCAATCCTTTACTGAAGTAAAGGCCATACCTATTTAATTGCAACACACAAACCTCTGCATGAGAGGAATGCCTTTTTTGGTTGCTGGGTTTATATATGGTGTAGCCCACCTTTTCTCCATCATTGGGTCCTTTTTTTTCACAGCGCATGATTGGCAGCTGGTTCTGACCTCGTACAACCTTCTTTTCAAGATCAGAAAAGCTCTGTTCCACTCTCCTATGCGTCTGTACTGCTCTGATATCTTAAAATCACGTAAAAGAAAAGACAACAAGGTATAACCAAAGCTTTTTCAGAAGTGTGGTTCTTGCAAACTTCAACAGGCGTACGCATTTTTTGTGACGTGTTTGGTAACTCTATAAACCACCTTCTAATGTGTATGCTGGTGCATACCTTGCCCAGCCAAAATCTGGACCTTCCTATGCCAGAAGCTGGGAGTGGTGCCTGACAACATGAAGGGGACATCACTCGCAGCCTCATCACTACCTGATATTTTGTGCAATCTCACCAAAAATTTCAAACTTTCTTCAATAAAATTCATAACTGTCCAAAGTTTTAATTTCCATGATGTTCATACCAAGCATGCAACTTTACACCAAAAAGGGCTGGCTGGCAGCGAAGAAAAGACTTTACAACCTTAAATACACAGCATTGATCTCATATCTGGTCATTGATATTCTCAGTTAATTACACAAGGACCAACGTTGTTAAAACCTGAGTGTTTATGCATGGTTTTATTCCCCCCAGGACGTCAGAATGCGTGGCCTTCAGTTGTAACAATAAAGGGGGTCGTATTTTTCGCACAAAGGGGTGTATCGCCTTTAATACTGGAGAGCGTAGGGTACGGATGACAAGACATCGTGTTTCCGGTTTCTCTAAAACTGTGTACCCTTGGCTTCGTAGGAATTCCATAGTGAAAGGTGAAAGGTTTAGGTCTGTATGGACCCTCCTTCTGAAATAAGTTTGGTGATACCTTTTGTTGTCTTTTCTTCTAAGTGAAATTTCCTGGAATATGGCGTAAAACAGGAGCGCTTAGGTCTTTAAATCTTGTATACCTTTCAATATTATTCAATCCTTTCTTAAAACTATATGAATTCGACATTTTACTGGAAATGTTTTTCTTAATAGTGGAGATCAAACCACCGTTGATGTGACAGCAACTGGCAACCCAGACATGTTGTACAGCCTCATAGTGACGGATTCAAACAACCCAGTCAGTGTGGCACGATTTGGGGACGATGTTTTTCTTCAAGTCATAATGAACGCTACAGATGAGGGTATAAACATGTCTATACTTCTTATTTTGATCGATAATGGATATCAGTCTAATGATTGTAAACGTATATTAAAAATGGATATAAAGTGGTATAGCTCCATAGACATCATTGTAGCTGTATGTAGCGCGAAAGCTTGGCAGATACGAGTCTATGACGCGACTCAATTCAACTCAACTACGTTAGGACATAACACCTTCACAATGTCAAGGTTTCAACTTCGTTTGGCTACGGAAGACTACTTGATTTCTACATTAATATAACCGTCCGGGTCGACCCAGTCAGAGCCTAGTCTATACGGGGCCATTCAGTGAAATCGTTCAGCAGTTCCTAATTTGTTTTTAAATCGATGCATCGTGTTCATGTGACCTCTATTCTGCATTGCACACTTAAGTACATTCTGATTTGTCACAACGCCTTCGCTCTGGCACCTTGCTGGTCAAAACGAGTTACGCGCATTTCAAATAAACTCGAATTACCCATCAAAGGTACCAAAGATCCCTGCAGGGATGACCTCAGGCACAGGGAGAATGGGCCCTAAGCGAACGAATATGCACAATAGCGACGCAACTCAAATGGAGTTAGTTCTCCTGCAGTCGCTACGTATATACCGGGCAATTTTAAAGTCATATGTAAGTTGGAGACTGGGACCACCTCCTGACGACCAGTTGAGTTGAGATGAGTCGCGTCGTACGCCCTCGTGTATGCAGAGCTTTAGTTTCTAGGTATGTCTGTCGGTTTTGCTCTTGGTCGGTTTACCAGTCGGTCAGTCGGTCAAAATCCTTTATTGACATTAGTCAGTATCAAGTATAACGAGGACAAGGTGGCACGAAACACTATACGCAGGATGGCGCAGCTATTGCCAATTTGTTCCTGTTAAATATTTCACACATTCAAGTTACCGTTCAGGCATGAAATTCATTTATTTGATTTTGTTTATTTCATTGGCGTTTAAAAGAATATTTCACTTTTACGACGGCGGCCAGCATTATGGTGGGAGGAAACCGGGCAGAGCCCGGGGGAAACCCACGACCATCCGCAAGTTGCTGGCAGGCCTTCCCACGTACGGCCGGAGAGGAAGCCAGCATGAGCTGGACTTAAACTCACAGCGACCGCAATGGTGGGAGGGGCATCGAATTAGTCGTGGTTTTCTGGACTTACTCATTGGAAAATACATCTGACCAACATGGAGGAAGTAGCATATGGCAGGCAAGTAGACAAACCGTCACCATCTTTGTACCTAGCTACTGTGTTGCTCTCTCAGATTATTAGTACCGCCGCGGTGGCCAGGTGGTTAGAGCTTCCGGCTCGGATCATACCAAAGGCTTAAAAATGGTACCTGTTGCTGCCTCGCTTGTCGCTCAGCACTGAAAGGTTAGACCAAGGAAACATTACTGGTCGGCCCTGTTACAGTATAATGTGGCTGGTTGGGATGCCATGTTTGGTGTCTTTGGCATGATGTTCAAGTGGCGGCAGCACTTCGACGGCAAGGGCTAATCCTGCCACAAGAGGGCACAGTATGTATTCATTCTAAGGACTCGTCGTCATATGACAGAAAAATTAATAAGTACGACGTAAAACCCCAAGCATACATACATACATACATACATATATACAGATTATTAGTCTTTGCGGGTAGGAGGGCTTGACTATGTTTGTCTGCTTTGTGCATGATGCAGTAGAAAAAGGTGTTAAGCTCTTTCGTAGAAGCCAGATAGCCAATTACAGACCGATGTGTGAAGTCACGTGATCGAGTCGCGTCCATGGCTTACGGTATATAGTTACTGTGTTCGACTTTGCTGTATATTTTCAGATGAACAGGGGGTTCAAGTCGAGTCGTGCAATGTAAAAAGCGGAACAGTCAGCTTTCCTATAATCGAGAACTTGTAAGTTAGAGACAAGCCTCATAAAGATTATATACTTTTATATTTGTTTCTATAATGATACATTGAAACACATGCATTCTTGTAAATTGCATCTGTATTACATTCTAGTTTTGTAGAGAAATAATTTTCCTTTAAAAGAAAATTCCAGAACAGGATTCGGCTAAAGCTTGCTGAAAGTGCCGAAACAAAAAGTACAAATGTGATTTCTTCGAGAACATAACTTTATGTGCAAACCCCTGTGTCTCAGGGAAAAAAATGGAAATCCGACAATTCTGTATACCCACTGAAGCCTATGGGACGTTATTACGTAATGCTGTCACAACGTGAATCCTCTGACACACCTGGTACGTGGGAAGGTCCACCAGGATCCTACTGATGGTCGTGGGTTTTCCCCGAGCTCTGTCCGGTCACCTCCCATTACAATGCTGGTCGCCGTCGTATTAGTGAAATATTCTTGAGTACAGCGTAACAGCACAATGAAATAAATAAATAAAGTCAGTAAGTCAATAAGTCAAATTCAAAATGATCAAAACGAAAACGCCACATAATGAATGTAAAAGACTGTAGTAAAACAAATGTCTGATTAGAAGCTTTTTTCAAGGGAGATATATGTCTCACTAGGCTATGAGCAGGCATACAGGTTGTTTAACACCTTAATTATTGTGTTCCAGTTGTGTGCCAGCGAGCTATAGCGGCTTGTTTCAAGTAAATGGCTTTACTTCAACTGAGCGTAAGGCAACGTTTCCCATTAGGCTGTTCGCGCTGGAAGGCACAAATAGCACGCGTGTGGAGTTTGAGTGCGTGGTCAACATCTGTCCAACAGCGTGTCCTGGGGTGAGTTATTCCAGGACAGAGTATGCGATTCAGTTTAGCTCAATTCCGTTCCTATTTTAGTTTCATTTCGTTTCATTTCAACTTATAGCCTCCGCGAAAGGAGGTTACGTTTTAGCCGCCCCTGGATTAGCTGTGTGTGTCAGCCTGTCTGTCAACAACTTTTCCACAGAAATTCTGCACAAATTTTGATGAAACGTTGCTCACCGCTTGATATAAGAACAACCGCGGAAACATTTCAGTTTGGTGGTGGTCAGTCAGGTCTGGAAGTCTTGAATTTTTATTACACATTTCTCATTATTGCTCCGTGTCAGTCTCTTTGCAACTTTACGATAAGAAAACTTATCAACAGATGGGAATGAAATTTTGTGCACAGCTTGGTCTTGCTACATGCACCAGTCCATCATCACATATCGATGGTGTTCCAATCCGTATCTGGATCTATATCCAGGTGGTTTTTAAAGCATTCGTCACCATTGCGAGGAGCGACAAAGACGCAGAGTATTCTCCCTTTATCTATACTGTGCGATTTGGGACTTGCGCTCTTGGAGTTAAAATTTATTGATTTTAATTCATTTGCTTTTGCCATGGCAATCAGATGGAGGAAACCTGGTTACCCGGAGGGAAACCACTTTCCTTCACCTGGTATCTTGGACATTGGTTAGATTTAGCCTATTGGCAAATTATTTTTATGCATTTTATTATACAGTTTAACTGTGCATCACAACCAGGCGGAAAGAGAAGGAGGCGAGCGGCAAGTGATGATTCCGCCGCAGACAAAACTGTTAAAATGTCGACTTCAGTCGAAATTCTGTCTGTCAAGATACCTGGCTCAGGCACAGATGGTAAGTAGACTGTGTGGGGGTTGCGCTTTAAATAATGAATTCGAATCATTTCACTGACCCATACGAAATAAGATGCAGGCCTCTAATCAATGCAGTGGCTGTGAGTTCAAGTGCAGCTCAAGCTGGCTTCCTCCCCCGGCCGTCGGGAAGAAGGTCTGCCAGCAACATGCGGACCGGGCTTTTCCCGGCTTCCTCCCACCATAATGCTGGCTGCCGTCGTATAAATGAAATTTTCTAGAATAAGGCGTAAAACGCCAATTAGATAAATAAATAGATAAATAAATAACTAAATGTTTAGTTGCACCTGCATGTCCATTGGCCCCTATGTCAGTTTGTTCGTATGATTCTGTGTAAGCGAAATGTTGTGAGCAAGATATCTAAAAAGGATATTTATTATAGTGAGTAAGACGAAGAGTGAAGATGTCGTGTTTTTAAACAAATAAATCTGAGTATACCAGTTGCAGTTTGCGGTTGAGAACTCTTTTGTTTTAATGGAGTAAAAATATCTGTTTTACAGGTCAACAAAAGGGTCAGCAAGGTTCTGTTTCGGCTTCTACCTGTGTGAAGAGCCTGGGTTTCAATGTCACCGTGATTGTCCTTGCTGTGCTGTTGTTGGTTGCCATGGTTGCTGTGGTTTACATGCTGACCACCAGGCACCGAGAACTTCAGAAACAAGGGGCGTAAATCTGCAGACGATACGACAGATGACTCGATAATGCATATCCGAATTATACCACACATATCCAGTGATATTAATCTGTTTCATTTTTTGGCCTTTTGCTTATTTTTAGAAGCATTTACATATATCTTTCCTTTTCTATAAAATTCAGAGGATTCCCTAAGAGGAATATATATGCAATGGATCCCTATATTTCATGAAAATGTCATTTAGGTTCCAGGAATACAGCCCTTCAAAGAACCCCCCTGTTTACGTTAAAAGTCGAATTCAAAATGATCTAGTGAAAGAGTCACATAATGAACTTGAGACTTCAGTAAAACAATAATTATTTGTGACGAATATACCTTTGTAATTGGTTTGTATTGCATTCATTAAATCTCCAGCAGCGAGGAAGAAAAACTTTCTTCTTGTCGATTCCTATGTCCAAGCTCTTCCATGTCCTTAACAAATACGAACTTTTCTACGTGTCGCTACTGTAAAATATCTGGCTCATTTTCCCTTTAAATTTCCCCACTTTGTAACATATTTCTTCTCCACTCAATAAATTCTTCCAATGACTCTCAGCAGAAAGATGTAGTTTTTAATTCGTATTTTAATGATCAGAATAAAAACGATATCTCTTCAGTGGTTCGGTAGCATACTAAGTCAAAAGACGCTTGAAAATAGGTTACTTTGAAATCTTATAAAACCATACGGGATCTCCGTGGCCGAGGGGTTTAACACACTAGTGCAGAGTAATTACCCAGGTGCCTCTCACCAGTGCGATCGTTGTGAGTTCAAGCTCAGTTCACTCTGGCTTCCACTCCTGTTGTACTTGCACGGGAAGGTCCGCCCTTCAGCCTGCGTGTGGTCGTGGGTTTCCCCCGGGCCCTGTTTCCTCCACCATATATTTGCTGGCTGCTGTTGTATAAGTGAAATTATCTTGAGTAATTCAATCAACATTCTTCAATCAAATAAATAAATCTAAAAAACTGCAAGCCGTAAGAAAACAAGGTCGTTGTTTTTTTAAAGGAAATATTACTGACGGCGATATAAAATCCCAATCAAAATTCATGTACACAATATCACCAGATCATCATTAGGGGAAGGGGCTCAGTCGGTTAGCGCGCTAGCGCAGCGCAATGGCCCAGAAGCCTCCCACCAATGCGATCGATGTGAGTTCAAGTCCAGCTCATGCCGGCTTCCTCTCCGGCCGCACGTGGGAAGGTCTGCCAGCCACCTGCGGATGGTCGTGAGTTTCGCCCGGTTTCCTCCCACCATAATGCTGGCCGCCGTCGTACAAGTGAAAAATTCTTGAGTGCGGCGTAAAACACGAATCAAATAAATAAATAATTAAATCATGGTCAGTTCTTTGTATCGTATTTGTGTATAAATACAGACTACAGGGTGTGGAGCTTGGCCGAGTAATTTACACCCAAGGCCTACAATTCCTAGGACACATCAGTGAGAGTTCAATACCAGCCTTGAACAGAGAAATTGTGGATTTCCCTCTTTCACTGACTGTGGGGCCTTGGTGACAGTAAGCGATGACACTCCTGTGTCTGAGGATCACTTGTCCAAACCAATAGGGTATGAATATATGTCACAGGTGGTAAAGTTTATCAGCAGCTTGTCAGAGTTAATTCTTTAGTTACGTACTTCCACGGAATTTTACGCTCGACCAAAAAGTATTTAATTTATCTGACGGTGGTCGGGCATCGGACTTTTTGTCGGACTCTGGTTTTTACCTAGTTCATTTTTTTTTTTTTTTTTTTTTTTTGGAAGTCTATTGAAAAATAAATTAAAAAGGAAAAACCCCGGATTCACCAGAGAAAATTATGTAGTAGTTAGAGAAAAGTGACAATGCACAGTAACGCCATTTGCTTTACGGTGGTATTTGAAAGCTGATATAGCTATATGGTGAATTACCTCGGCTCCTGACCAATAAGATGTACGCCTAGCTACTGTTGGCCAATTAAATATGTCACCATCGCCCATTTATCAGTTTTCAAACACCACAAAGCCGACAACATTTTACCATTGGTCATTTGTTTCGACACAGTTTTCCCTGGTAAAATCCTGCTATGCTAGTCTGTTTTATACTGTGTTAAGGAAATCAGGAAAAGTTTGTCCATACAAAACTACTTGCACCTCGCCAACGGTTATTCAATAAATTTAACTTTGCACCCCTAAACATGCATTATCTGCCGTATTAATTACAATAAATTATACCGAATAAAAGTGTACCAGTTTGTAACTGATTCTTTAAATCGCCGAAAGTGCGCGTAGCTTGCTGGGAACACCAGAGAAATAAGCAGCCGATAATGAATAAGGGGAGGTAACTGTGGTAAGTACAAGAGTTCGTTGGCCTTGTAGAGCGAAATTATTGACCGTTGTCTGCAGAAACTTGAACGTTCACTTCCAGACTGCAATGCCTAAAAACCTTTGTAATTTATTTACTTCCTTGTTTATAATTCCTCGTTCTAGACATCGGCCAGCAGAATGGTGGGAAGAAACCAGGGACGTCCAACTAATGCGATGCACGAGTTGGACGTCACTTATCGAGAGCTGACAATTTCTGATATACCACCACGCGGCGTGCAACTAGGTCTTTCATTAAAAGGGAAAAAAAGCAGAAGAGTAGAATTAACCTGCTATGTTTAAACTCTTGTTTTAAATTGTTGAGCTAGCTGAACAAGCCACCGTCCGAGTGTTTTTTGTTTACAAATAAGCGGACCACTGCTACGAGTTCCTCAAGAGAAGGCGTTGCTGTTGTTGTTCTTTAGCTGGGCATCGTCGTCACAGACGTTAATATTACAGGGTGCCAGAGCACAGGAGTTGTTGTGACCAATCAGAGTTTCTTTCTTAAATGTGCATGGCACATTTGAGGTGACATCGATTGAAAAACAAAGTAAAACATGATAAGAGATTTCACTGGATGTGGCAGTTCAGATTAGCCTGTGACTAGGTCGAACCGATAGAAGTATTGGAAGAGTCAAAATTCCTTTTCGCTTAGCCACAGAAGATTCCTTGATAGTGTGAATGTTTCTCCTGGCTGTACACAGTTTCCACCAAGTTCTGTTCAGTTCTTCCGAGCTATTCCCAGTTTCCCCTTTTCAGATTTTTGCATTCCCAGCGCAATTTCACCAAGGCTGTGCTCTGCACAATTTCGTCTGGGCTCTGTCCCATTTCCTACAGGCTCAGTGTCACCAAGAGTAAATGCTGACATCTTAGCGACCATGCGTTAGCCTGTACCTATGGAAACCTTTCTCTGGGTTTGCAGCGAAAATATTCACATGCTACAACTTCAAGAATTTCATAACAACATATCACACACTAGTAAGACCTCAATGTATAACTGATGTTTTTAGTCACATTTATACTTACTATCCAACATTGCTCAGCCGGTGTGGTGATATATTGCTGGTGTTGTTGATGAATGATCTGTTTTTTCAAAGACGACTATCTTTTGGCACTGGCGAAGAATAAGCTTTTGTTTGGTTTTGCAAGATATATATTCCTGAAGGGATGGACTGAGTTGTTGTGTCGGCAGCTTAGCAGTAAAACAGGTTTGAAAGTTACAAGAAGGAATGAACGAACGATTACGTCTTCACGCCACTTCGATAATCTTGCCAAACTAAGACTACCAACCCTGTCTTTATTTTAATCAGGATTTATTAATTTGTCCCATGCGTGACTAAGCGTTTTGATAGTACACTCCATCACTATAGCGCTCAGTGAATAACACCTTTTTAGTTAAAAAATGATTTCCTTGAGAATCCAACACCACTTTACAACGAAGGCGCAGCCTGATTTCCATAACAGCAGTAAGTAGGAAGGTCTTCATGCAACCTACAGTTTATCATGGATTTCCCAGGGCTCGCCAAGATATTCTTGAGTATGGCCTAAAACACCAATAATTAGACAAATATATCAGGTAGAGAGTGGTTCAAGAAATGATCTCTAGAGTTCTCCATGCACATGTAAGTTTTGGTTAAAAATGTTATAAATTAATTTACTTACTGACTTATTTATTTATGGTATTTAATTACTCTGGAGCCTTTAACCAATGCTGTTGGTGTGAGCTGTGAGCACTCATAAGTGATTCATTAATCGATCAATTATTTCTCAATCACTGATAAATTTGATTTCTGCCATAGGTACACTCTCCTTAAGCGGATACAATTAAGCAAGGATATAGTGTGAAAGCTGTTCAGTTAGTATTAGGGTGGATCTCTTACGAAATTCAGAGAGGGGAGGAAAGATTTTTACAACTTAGTTCACATGTAAGCTATCCCGTCTCCTCACACACACACACACATACACACACACACACACGCGCGCGCGTACACACATCATGGAATATGTCATATAGTAGTGTACTTTCCTAAAACTGAGTGTGCCTCAACCACTCTGAATAAATCATACTTTTAGAGCTGATTCACATTTTGGTTTTATTTATTTATTTATTATTTTTTTTTTTGTGGTTAACAAAAGTTGAAAATGCAGATGTTCATTCCACACATATTACACAAAGTTCATGTCTTTATAGATGACCTTGAGAAGCTTTCCAAAACACAGGGATCCTCCAATCCTAAAGGTTCTGTCACCTACAAGTTTCGGACACTCAAAGATGTGCGGCTCAGCAGTTTCATCCCAAGCCTTCACGTATCGGTCCCACTTCTACAGGTCGCACCACACGACCAGGAATCTCAGGACCTCAAATCGGACTCGGATATTTGTACAGTTTCCATGAAGCGCCACAATTTCCCCGCTGACCCGATGCTGTTGCCTTCCGTGAACCCAGGAACTTGTAAGACACGACCATTCTGGATACCCAAGGCCCGACGAATCCTGCTCAATATTTGACAACCCCCTGCAAATATACAAATGTTGGCCTGTATGGTTGTATTGCAGAATTACTATCATATCCCTGAAGATGTTTAGCTCATATATATTTCAGCGCTGTGTCACACATCTAAGCTGTTGTTTTGCGGCTTTTCTTGGGTAACTATAAAATGGGTCTTTAGTTACAAAGTGGAAAGAAAATCATGTTAACCTTCGACATCATAAATGGGTGGCATCCCAAATGCCCCACAATGGTACAACCAAAACATTCTAATTCAAAGCACTTCAGGCCACATTGCAGGCCTCTAAGAGTGCAAAAGTGACATCTCAATTCGAAGACAGGATAAGTTTCAGCCAAACATTGATCCTCGTTTCTTCTGATAACCATAAATCACATCATACATGCATGCTCGTGCATATTCAGAGAGCAATTGTATATGTTCGATCCAAAGACACACGAATGACAACCACAAGTGTCTCATATACTCAGTGTAACCTGTCAGTGTCATGATTTTTCTCTGATTCACAGTAAAAACATTTAACACGTAACACGTGTACACAGTGTTGCTCACCAAAAGCACTATTTGGTTTTAAATAGAGATGTTTTGAAGATGTTTCAAAACAAATCGTATGATGTTTTGCAGCGATAAAGTCATTTTCGTTTTCTTAGAAATTGGTACATGAGGGATAGTTACGTGCAATGTGGTTACTTTTTGTTTCGACAATCGTAAATAAAACAGAAAACGGTGCAGAAACGGTCTAATTTAAATAACACTGCAAATTTAATACATAGCCTAAACCTACTAGAACACATATATATTATATGCATGTTTACCGGTTATCATCAAATCAGGACTGATTTTCATTCTACTGTTGAGTTCAATTACATTACTTCGTTTCTATAGGGTTTAACACAAAAGGTAATATAAGAAATATTAAACCATCACCATCAGGTGCTCGTAACGAAGTATGGTAAACATGCATACATGTTTCAAAAGTGTAACAGAAATGGTGTTTTCATCGCGTGCAAAATCAAAACATTTGTTTTTAGTGAGCACTCGAAACACCGGTGTGAGCAAATAACAGGAAACCTGACCTACGGATCCTAAACGACGCATAGACGGATGGAAACCGATCTGATACACCAACAAAATGCACCAACCATAAGGGCCCCACATAGTCGTTATGCATTGCCCCGACTGGCAATCGCTACGTGTTCCACCCCTTTTTAGACTAGCAACAGCAAGCTCAATTCAGAGATTTGAGATACCATGCTAAATATGCAAAGTTTGCATATGGACAAGCTGGTTTTCGAACAAGATGTGGGGTATCACAAAATACATCTGCATACAAAATTTTATCAAAATCGGACAATATTTTTGATCACTTAATGCATGAAAACCAATGTCTAATTAGAATCAGGAAATAACTTATGCAGGGATCTGCATACATGGCAGGTTTTTTAATCTGATCCGAGGTGGCACGATAATGGACCCGCATAAAATTTTTTAGCAAAACAAGTCAAGAACCAACCAGAGTGACGGAAATCCTTAAATATGCAAAACTTCAGCACAGATATGTTTGGTTTGAAACTTGATTTCAGGTTCCAGACAGTAAAATTCTGGTTAAGTAAATTTTGGTAATTTCTCTCTTATGCACGACGTAACTTTTTTAAAAAGACGGCAGACTTTTATAGTTTTTTTTTTAATTTCCATATGCCTCTTTTACGGCTTGGAAAAAACAAAGCATACACATATTTTTTTCCTCACAAAATTCGATAAACTGCAGTCAAAACCAACTAAACCAGGGAATATTACTGAGAGGAAATAAACCATGATCATAATGTATCTGTATATTCACGATATAATGGCTTACATGTATACCTTCCTGACAGGAAGTAGACATTAGATATGCAACGTGATGTCCCTTAGTAACTTTGAATTGGGATCATGTATACATCGGTCGCCTATTTAAGCAATTGTAAAGAAGTGAAAATGAAAGGAGTGGGAAATATGTTTCCAGTCATCGCGCTGATATGTTTTATATATATATATATGGTTGCTCAGGCACATGCAGAGGCACGTAGACTTTTTTATCTTGATAATTTCAATTCGGGCTGCTTGGTATGGCATGGAAGAGCGTGAGGTTAACACGCCAATGTACGCATGTACAACAAAATTCCATTTCCTATTAATAAACAGTCAATACAAAAATAAAAATTCTGAGCCACAGAAATCGGGTAAAGAGACAGGATGCATATATTTCTGCAAATAGAATATTTTTTACTTCTGCAAATTACATTATCCCGTATCAGGCAAAATCCTCTGCTTTTGATTGGACGGTAACGGTCATGTGACCGACGTGTACACCTCTGCTACAGATGTTATATGCTTCTGATAACACAACAGTCACCTGACCACACAGTTATCAGGTGACACAACAATGACATCAACGATACAACGTCACAAAAGAATGCTGAATGAACATTGTCCAGAACCTTATGACGTCACAATCCCCCAGATCGCTGCTTGGTAGTTCAAAGCTCCTCGATAGGACAGGAAATTAGTGAAATTAGGTTCTGTTGTTTTTCAAGAAACAAATTTTCAGTGTAATTTTCAGGCCTTTCTGCAAAATAAATTCGTTACCTGGTTACTGAGCGAAAGGATACAAAATTATAAGCTTACGTCTGGCCCAAAATGAGGCTTACAGACCCCATATAGTTTCGCATCCTTTCACTCAGTAACCATGTAACTAATATTATGAAGTGAAATAACTCGCAGACATAAAACCCATATATCTGAGAAATGAAGGCTATGTGATGTGCAGAAGGGGGCCGTTTGTTTGTATTTTGAACATATAGCGAAACTATAATTCAAGTGTACGTGCATGTTATGTTTATTGTACCAATAAAAAAAAATTGAATTCACAAGTACTTGTGCAGTTGTTAATACCAGGGAATTCAGAAAACCAGGATAATGGGCCATATGACAGCAATGATGATATTTTGCAACAGCGGTGTCAAGGATACAACAGAGAGCAAAACCAAGTCACCGAAGACAGACTGACATCTTGCAAATGGGAACACCGGTCTCGCCCTATAATATTTATCTCGTTAACAGGTTAACAAATCTATACACCCACATACCCTAAATGACCTAAGTTGTTCATTTTTCCTGATTTGGGAGGGGGGATCTGTTGTTTGTAGGTAGGTGCACTAAAGTTTGCCTGAAAGATAGGATGATGTCCTACTGGGCAAATGTAAGTTTCAGCACCAAATATAATATATTATGACAGTTATTTACATCTAAAAAACACTTTTGTGGACGAAATTTTAGATCATTTGCATTATACACATACTTTAATGCAGACGCACAAAATTAAAAAGGTTGAAGTAACATATATACAATATCTAAGCATCATTATCAGTTTTGGTAAAAAAAATGTCGTAATGTCTCAAAAATATTTCACTTATACTATGTACAGTGATTAAAAAGACGTTGGCGCTCAAAGCATTACAACCGAATGAAAGTTAAAGCTCCGGGTTCGTTTGTTAGACCATTTGTTCATCATCTTAGGAAATAACTAAAAGAATTCTTTATGTTTCTTCTTTATCAGTACGAAAAATCCTATCGCCTACATATATCCACGTATATGGAGGTTTTCAATGGTCAATAGCCTACACTATTGTCATAACTGCTTGTTTCTATTCATTCAGCGATTGAATTCCAGGATTTTTCTTTACCCTTTATATGGGACTATAAAACACTACATATTTCATCATGCCAAAATAGTCATCCTTAACTGATTTTATTCTGATTTTCTCTTTGTTGAATTTTATCATACAGATATATACATGTAATTACCTTTTCTCAGATTACATGTCATTCACTTCATCAACCATTTTGTCGCTGACCGTGAGAACCTTTTCAAACAGGGATCCTCAAATCGTAAAGGTTCTGTCACCTACAAGTTTCGGATAATGAAAGATGTGTGGCTCAGCAGTTTCATCCCAAGCCTTCACATATCGGTCCCACTTCTTCAGGTCGCATCACACGAACATTAATTTCCGGATCTGAAACCGGACTAGGATATTTATACGATCAGCAGGGAAGGTCACACTTTTCCCGTTGCCTGAAGCAATTTGAGTCATCTGTGTGCCCCCGGAAGTTGTAGGACACGACCATTCTTGATTCCCAGATTCCATAGTAAACGTACTTGTCCCTTGGTTTCATCTGTCAGGACTGTCAGCCAAAACTGTCGAAAGAAACTGCAGTGTGTGCAGATCGTCTGCTAATGTTCTTTGCACCTTAGAAATGAAGTTCTGCTTGGCTTCCTCAAAACACTTTGTAATGTCATACATTATTATGATCTCAATGATGAGTTTCTCCAAGACATTTCCAGACATTAACAGTGTATTCGTGCCCTTGCCGATAATCCACGAAAGGTGAACAATAGTGCACGCCAAACATTTGACCGCTTCATGTTCGGATTCACATTCCGGTTTAAGGATGGCCGCCCAACGTCTCAAGAATCCGTGATTAAAATCCAAGAAATTATTCAGAGCGACCCTTTTGTTTCTGATCTTCAACACGTCATACGCCAACTGGACTGGATCCATTGGCTCATCTTTTCCATCACATGCAGTCTTTTGTAGTCTTTTGTAAGCCTTTTCAATCACAATGTCTTGCTCTTCTTTCGTTAATTCTCTCACAGCGTCTCCGCTGAGATCTAATATTTCATACAGGTCAGTTATCTTTATATCGCTTACCTTGGTAACCATGTTGTTCCGTGGATGACAGGTTGCTTGTAAAAATATGAGGTGCTTTAAAGTCTTATTTGCTGCCAGCTAAGAACATGTAGTTCGTCAGTGCTAACACGCCCTCGATAAGACTTTAACCTCAACAGACCAAATGTAGGCTTCCGGTATTCATACGCACCCCTCTCAGTGTATGCGCAGTTCTCTATACCCTCTTTACGGCCACAGCCACCAGTTTAAATTTTCTATCACGTTCAACACACGTGATCTTGATGTGGCTGAACCTAATAACTAAAGTCCTCGCCAAGACCTGAAATCAACATGAATCAAGAAAACCATTCTTAAAGCTCGGCACACACAAGAGCTAAAGACGCAGTTCAATTCAACTAGTTGTACAGAGTTGTATTAATACGACTTTGTGTGGTATGGTCATAAACAACTTGTATTGTATGGGCATATACGTCTTTGTATGGTATGGGCATATACACTGTAAATTTCGATGTTTAAGTTACAAACACTTTTATGCATCAGGTATTAAACACATGGAGATTATAGCATTAGATTATAAGCCTATATACATATCTTAGACATTTATGTTTAGTACTTAAATCTGTGTGTATATTTATTTAATACGCTTGTTTGATTAGAAGATTAATCACCAAAATGAATTGGGTCTTAAGCCTGAATGCCGAGCAAAAGGTGTCCTTCGGAATTATGCAGTGCATGGTTTAGGTAAAAGGAATGAATCGAGCATTTGTAGATTCAAAGGTTTTTTATTTTGTTTTCTAACAAGATTTTATAACACCATCGCCGTTGCCCTGGCAGTGGTGAAAAGCGAACAAAGAGAGCAGTGCGTGCGCTGTGAGGAGTATGTCCATCGATAACCAGGAACGTCAAACACTGAGTGAAAAGTAATCTTGCTCCAAGTACTTCAGAAACTACGGAGGCACAGTCGGGGTGTAAGGGAAGCCGAATAACTCATATTGTAAAATTCTTCAAGAAAAAAGGAGGAGAATTATGTCACACTTATATTTAAATTAACCTTTACATTTATATCTATATTAACAATGGGCCATAATCATGCAAATTAAAGGATGACAAGATTATTGTTTGGCTCACTTTTTTCGGTGTGGTGAGTGTCCATCTCAACATAATGTCTACGGCCAGTGATCACCGCGAACAGCTTTGTCGATGCAACCCTAACCTTTCCAAGAAAGGAAACTCTCTCACAATTTCTCCAAGAAAATGCTTTCTTCTAAATAGTTTCATTTCGTTGAAGAATTCTCGCGAATTTATTCTATCATACTTTGGATTTTCCTACTACATAGAACGATGCGGAGCCATGTTCATAAATTTCAACTCTTCAAAATTTACCGCACTAAAATGAACAACAAGGACTATATAAAGAATCATTATATTAACTGGTCTATTTAATTGGTAGGGATGGTTAGTTGCAAATTAACAGTTACAGTAAAGTCTTCAACTGTTTAAATCGTTACATTTTTTTACTATTGACTTTTCAATTAGAACAAGGTTTTTGGTGGCCATTGTCACATGTCCTATTTCTGTTGTGAATGTGGAACGATATACTTCTACATCTCCCTGCACGACAAACCAGTTGGATTTGTGCCACAATAATGCCACAACTTTGACATTGTCACGTACGCTACATGGCCAGCTGGCCTAATCCTGCTGAGAAACAATCATGGTCGCGACCTTCACCAGAACCAGTGTACACAGGTCAACGCAACCTCAGCGTTTCCAAGAAACGCCTTCTCCTTTCCATGAAGGGAATGTTTCCATCTGAATATACATGTAGTTCAACATTGGAAACACATGATATATGAATTGGTAATGATGGTAAATATGCATGGGTTGCTACAAATGTCAAGTGCGCGCATTGTCAGATTGTTAGATTTTAGTTAAAAGCAGAGGCGTCTGGACAATTATGACCGTACACTGGAGTTATGTGCTGAATATATAAAATATGTTATTTCAGAGCGCGCGTGGGCAGCACAAAGTACAAAACTGGACTGTAATGCGCCATATAGTCTGCCCTTCTGTGACAAAAGGAAGCAAGTTACAAAACCACCGCTTTGATAATTTAGCCAAAAGAGCATGAACAACATTTGCCTTTTTTTGGACATTCTCTGTATCGGAATCAGACCAGAAGAATGGCAATTAATCTAAGTATTTTGGGATAGA
This sequence comes from Acanthopleura granulata, assembly GCA_016165875.1. Classification (NCBI taxonomy): domain Eukaryota; kingdom Metazoa; phylum Mollusca; class Polyplacophora; order Chitonida; family Chitonidae; genus Acanthopleura; species Acanthopleura granulata. The sequence goes on along the minus strand of JABBOT010000002.1, from coordinate 4,183,325 downwards.
TAATTATCAAGATATATATTATGTCGCTTACTGCCCTCTGCCGATGTATTCTACGGCCCACTGTATCATTTTACATTAAAGGAGGAGGCCGGGGGAGATAACGTAAATCGTGGTGAAAAGAGTAAGGTTTGAAGCTTACAAAAACACCATTTGATAACTGTTTGAACGTTCTCAAAGAAATATATGCTTCATCGCCGTAAGCTCACATAGCAGTCTGAAGACGCCGACATTTTACCGAAGCGATCAGTTAGAGCCTCAGAGTAACAGATCTAGCTCATAATATACCCTTCCTACTAACCATGGCAAATGATCGGGCAGCTATAACAACCACAAAACCTGATGTTCTGAAGAAGCTTTCGGCTAGGCTGCTACAGTGATCACGTACCACTTGTCGATCTTCTCCAGAACATATGACTGTGACATAATCTTACGCAAGGGAAATAACTCTGCCTGTCACAATAACAGTCATTATACGAGTCTCATAACGAAACTCTACTGTCGAAATATTTATATCTTTTTATTTATGATACAATTCATGTTTGACGCTGTACGTAATTTTTATTGCACGATGACGGTCAATTTCTTTCGGAGGAAGAAAGCAATTTGACTGGACTCACCTTCCGAATGTACTCCGCCTCCACCTCATGACTAAAATCCCCAGGTCTCTCAACAGCGCACCAGGTGCCTCTCACCAATACCGTCGCATTGTGAGTTGAAGTCCAGTTCATGCTGGCTTCCTCTCGGGTCGTACTTGGGAACGTCTGTCAGCAACCTGGTGGTCTTGGGTTCCCCCGGTCTTTGCTGGCCGCCGTCGTGTAAGTGAAATATTCCTGAGAACGGCGTAAAACACCAATCAAATAAATAAATCAATCAATGGCCATGGGCAAATTGACTGCGGCCAGGAAAAAGCTTTGGCTGAATTCTCTCGAAATAACTTTAAACCATCTTCGAGCAAAGAATGAATAAACGAATTACTGAATGAATAATTGGTTAATTGCTTCATTGATTGACTAATGGATTGATTGTACGCTGAGTGTCGGGTGTAGCTGAGTATTTATAAAATCTTATACGGATGTCTCATGCACTCTCGTTGCCTGAGCAGTATGAAAGAATCTAGTTATAGGTTACTTTGCCTCGGGCAGATGCATGAACTTTGTCCATCTTGTTAGCGAAACAAAAAGTCTGGTTCAAAACCGAACTTGGACGTGGACTTTGCTCTTAAATTTGCTCTTTGTGACGCTTTACTGAAAGTAAGTGAATAAGTGAAACCGCTATTGTGACGATTTGCCCAGTCCTTTTATAGTTGAAAACCACTTGTCTTCCACCAGTGTTGTTTTACATATCTATACGACACATGTAGAAAAGTTCGCCTCTCACTTGATACACTTTCCTCCACCCATTAAACTTACCATCATCGTATGTAAAACATTTTTTGAGTATGAAGTAAACAACAATTAAATAAATAATCAGTGAATCAAAAATGAGACGAAAAAAAAAATTACGCAAGACCACATCCCTCAAAAATTGGATGTCGTCTTGCTCGCTCGTTGAGTGAGTGGCCCATAAAATTTCATATGGCTTAAAAGCACACTAGAAACTTCTAGTCATCTCTGCCACTATACCTCAGTTGGCCAGGTCATGCTGGGTGTGGCCTCACTTTTTGTAGTTAAACCGTGCAATGATACAGTTGAATGCACGTGACTACAGGAAGAAGCACGGATCGTTGCATTTTGAGTTCTGTCAGTGCAGTGCCTGTCCCGAACAGTTCGCATATGGACAAAAACTGTAAGTAAGTCATTCACGCAATTCTGTCATATTTAGAGCATATTCCACTCTAGAGGAATATCTTTTATGTTTGTTTACTGGCATTACTGACGTCTTGTGCCTCGGTTAAAACTTTTTACTTTTAATTTGCACCCATCAAACACCCCGTGAAGTGTGTTTATGTGTTTACAGTGTTTCTTTGCATAACATTCTTTTCTCTCTTAAGATTACGTAAAGTCTATTCAGAGTAGCTTTTGTGATCTACTGTGCTGATCGGTGGTTCAAATATATACATGTACTCATAAATGGTTTCTCTGCACTGTTTTCATGTTATTGATTTTTAAAGGTGCTGGCAACACAGCAATTGAGTAATTCTTGTCCAGTGACGCCTAGAATATTGTAATTGGTGCCATGTCTTAAACACAATTGAGTAATATAATGCGGTGGTATTAATTAAAAGAGTGTAGGAGTTGTTACTATATAAGCCTTTATAGGAACAGTTAGAATAAGCCCTATAAATGATATAAACTGACGAGGCCAGATTCACTGATTAAGTGCGACCATTTGCCAACTATCACGCTGTCGTCGATTTACTTTCAGTGATGCAGTCTTTTATACTGTATTCCTGCATAAACCAGGATTCCGCCGGTGGAATCAGAGTCCCAAAGGCGTGGTTCATTTTGCTTTGTTCCCCTTGTTTATTGAAACACGCTGTCGACAAAGCATAGCATATCGCAAATAATGTGACAGCATTTAATTCTTCTAGGATCATTGGTACCGTCATTTGGGGGTGTGTAAGCTGCTACTAATTAACATTTTCATGAGCGATTGAGATAAAATCCTATCTGAGGTAAACTGACAACAGGCCGATTTTCACCAGTACGTGTGACCATTTGTCAGCTGTCACATTACCGCCATTACTCTGCTCTGCTCTCCATGCATTAGTTTTATACCTTATTTAACGTATCTCTACTTTCACTGCAGACGAAGGTAAGAATCACAATCAATATTAAGCTCATGAATTATAAAAACCTACATTTTCTGAGTGAATAAAATGTGAGGTTGTTCCAATGCCAACGACCCCCAACTGTGTAAAAAGGAAAGGTAAATAATAACATGTGTAAAAACAAATACGGCATTACATAGTGTGAAACGCTGATTGTGACAGACCGACCGATTGATAGACAGGTTTAATTATATACAGCTAATTCATTTTTATTTCATGTTTTTGTGAATGACGCAAACATTTTTTTGGACTTTAACTTTTGAGGATCAACAGTAATATTATATATATATGAATATTATAAAACCGTCAGGTGGAGAACGGGAGCACAATTTATTATTAACTGCTATACGGAGACATTTAGACATAAATACTTTGTTAGTTTGTTAAGCTAAAAACCGACGATTAAACATTTCTTGGCAAAGGTGAATTAATTTATTTGGTTAGTGTTTCACGACGTGCTCACAACAACAAAATCAATGTACATGCTGGCGGCGCCTGCCTGGCCGACGGAGTTAGCGCGCCAGCGCAGAGCAATGTCGCAGGTGCCTCCCACCAATTCGGCTGTGAGTTCAAGTCCAGCTCATGTTGGATTCCTCTCCGGCCGTACGTGGGAATTTCTGCCGTCAACCCGCGGATAGTCGTGGGTTTTCCCCGGGGGCTCTGCCCTGTTCCCTCCCACCATAATGCTGGCCGCCGTCGTATAAGTGAAATATTGATAACGGCGTAAACGTATGAACACCAGCAAATGATGTTGGTAAGTGTTGGTAAATGAGTATGTGTCACATTTCAGAAAGAGAATTACTCTACAAAATTTTCTACTGAATTTTTCATTGATACGACGGAAGTCATTTTATGGATGGGTATCGGCATTTGACGTCCACAGTTAAGCACTTCATATTGTTTGGAAGCAAGAGTTCAGTTTTTAATATCGGTTTCCAATAGTGTTGGTAACCGCATTATGACTGTGAACTTGTGAACTGGTATCCCACAAATACGATATGCGTGAGAGGCGCAGAAAGCCTTTTATACACATTTTCAATAATCCGTGAAGATATATACAAACCCCACTCACCTGGCCTTCAACATCACTGGCCAGTGTTACAATAGAATTAAGCTTCCATATATCAAGACATGTATGCCGTTGAGTCAAGCGTGAGTTTAGCTGCGAAAAGACTCAAATTCAATCCTCCACACAAAAGACTCACCAAAACTCACAAAAATATATACTAGTATGCTAAAAAATGAAAAGGAAAATAGAAAATCTGATCATTTCCCATGGCGATTGCATCTTGGGTGGTTTAATATATACCACAATTTTTTTTTTGTGCAAACCATTTTTAAAGAAATCTTTTACAGATGCGTATAATTGTGTATTAATGATGCATTCCTTTGGAATTCACAGGCTGGTGTTTACCAAGACGATCTTATTGTTAGATCTTTATCTTGCCATTATAACCTTACACGTAAATCTTCTTCATTCGTGCAAGGCTATATTGACTATGGGTAATAATATGGTTTATGACTGTCTTTGATAACGCTACAATGTGTACCGGGCGAGAGAATCACACATCGCAAGCTCTTATACGTAGGTCAGTTTAAATCTATGGTAAAAGTTAAAAGAAAAAAGAAAAATATTACCGTCATTCCATGACGTAATTAAACATTTCTACACAGGTCAGTTTCCATTGATGTATGTTTCAATGTATATGCTCATATGAAATAACATTATCTCCCTTGCATAACGTCATACTGTAGTTTGCCAATAGATTTGTCTGCTCAAGACAGAAGATCTGGAATTCAACATATAATATGTGTGCCTAAATTCGGCATTTTCCGTGGTCAGTGCTAGTTATATGAGGTAATCGAGTGAGAGTGTAATAATATAGTACCGAGTGTTTTTCGGTCATACAGAATAATTGCTTCATTGTAGTTGGCTGTTCACAGTGCCGGCACCATCACTGAAACGCTATATGCCGAACACATCAGTTATGATGCCCCAATGTTTACAGTAATACTGGAATCGGACCGACTATAGCATGGTCTATGTTAAAAGAAATGATGTAAAAGGTATCGGAAATTTGGAATTTGGAAATTTGGAAAGATATATAGAATGATAATCACCGTCTAGTATTAAAAGATAGAATGCCCAAACTTTAGTCCCTTGGTCATTATTAAAAGATAGGATGCCCAAATTTTGACCGACAGACCAACAGATCGACCAAGTGACAGACAGATATAGACAGAAGAACTGCTTGCCGCTGGTAAAAATGACTAGGCCTTTCTTGATCTATATTTTCGTCTCAGGTAACCAAGATGAAAGCCCTACTAGTAGCCTGTCTAATTGTGGCCGCCATTCATCAGGTGAGCGATTGGATTTCTGATGACGCACACGCTGGCTCTTGTTGTTGGTGGTGGCATTGTGAATTTTTTACCCTCGTCTAAGAGCTGACTCTTAGATACTACCATAGAGCGGGACAGATTTTTTCCTTTTATTTATTTATCAGTTTTCCTCTTTTATGTCTGTTCTGAGTAACGTTTGTCTGTTTTCAGATGTCATGACTATGTAATTTTTATGGTATTCCATTGACCTTCTGTGGAACTATTCAGTTTTCTTCTGCTGTTCTACGATATATGTATACATCTACTACCTTATAAATTCGCATTATTGTTTCGCTGATGTGTATTACTGTCTTTTTACCGTGCTGTTTCAGAACGTTCATGCGCATGTCACAGCCGAGGTATCCAATTGTGAGTATACTCGTCTACAATGGCCTAGTGTGTTTTGCCAGTATACGACCGATAAAGCAGACAGATCAATTGTAGATATACTCTTTATTAAGTAATTGTTTGTTGGCCAGATTGTTAGCTCCTTATACCCCCTTACATGCTTAGGAGACCAGTAAAAGTGTTTGTTAAGTAGCGGGCCGATTTTAATGTCGTATACAAAAGTTAATAGCTTGATTGAGTTCACTAAGGGAATGCAGCACTTCAAAGTTACAATGCTGTAAGTTTAGGAACGCGGACAGTTAGGTTCAGGGTGTCACTATGGTTGGATGTAAAGCATGCACAGGTTTGGATGAAAGTTGAGCCTGTTTCACAAAACTTCAGTAACCGTTTAATGTTGGTTAGCCGGTTATAGGTCATTTAACCAATTAACTGAAGCAGGCTACGAAAAAAAATGTCTAATGCTTAGCCGACTTAACATCGCCCGCTATGTGGACGCTCGTGTAATTATCTGATTGGTTGAATAAATGAGGATAATTGTTAAATTAGCTTCAAAATATAAACAAACTAAATAACTATATCTAAATATCAGAAAAAGATGTTGATTTCTTTTTCATTTTCGTTCTTGACACAGCTTGAAAACAAGGAGCGATAACTCATATCATTAACAGTCGAAGCGAAACAACAACAACGAATGGGTTTTGGTGGATTGTGAGCTGTAAAGAGACTTACATGTGCTGAAAGAGGGTGAAATACTCCTCTTTTTCTTCAGTCAAGATATAAACTTTCAAAAATTAGATAAATTATGGCCAACTTTGCTTCCTCCTAGACACCACGACTAAGGATTTCAGGCTAACTTTCAAAATCTATGACTATAAGCTTTAGCCGATAGCCAAATATTTTCTTTGTGACACGGGCTACACAGAATTGCTCACCGGCTGAGTTAGCTGTCTTAGTTTATCCTGTAGACTTTTTGTGAAACAGGCCCCAGGCCATCTAAGCCTGTTATGCTATCAGCTCAGTGTTAAGTGAATCTAAGGGCGACAGCTCCAGTGACCAGATGATGAGCAATGGCCGAGATGAGTCGGATCAGGAAAACCCACAGATAGTTATGGGGAAACTCGCATAGTTCCGACGTCTTCGGTCTTTATTTCTTTCGCCATATCCAGAGAAGAAATGTGTTTGCAACACATTAACTGCAAATTGGAAAAGTTTCAAACTTTTCATCTCTCTCACGGAAGAATTCAAAATAATTTTAAAAAAAAATGCCAAAAATCACAGTTCGTACAGCCATACCATCTGATACATAGTTTCACCAAATCTGGTCGAATTACCTTTTAAGGTTATTTACCTACATGATTTACCTACATGATCTAGCTGATCAAGTGTCTTCCCAATGAAAGCCAAAATTCTGGAATACACAATAACGTTATATTAGTGTGGATTAAACTGTTGCCTAACACCATTCGTAAAACATTTTTACGGATCAGGTGCATAATACATTAGGTGTATGTCAATCGGAGACTGGCAACAATTCCGAAGCTGAGTTGAGTCGCGTCTGAAGCTCTCGTGTATGTCGAGCTTTCTGTGTCCTAGCCATTGAAGTTTATTCAGCGGAACTGATGCCCAAAATACTGTTCTACACCAGCCTGAAATAGTACAGAAAGTTCACGTAGACGGACACCGTAATTGCGATGTACACGACAGGGGATTCCCCTGTTTCCATTGTTCTCGGGCTATGCTGACAATAAGGTGTCCCATGTGTTTACATAAAGGTCGCTGGAGGCCTTCTCACTTCCAACAAGATGGCATGTGTCACAGGTGGAAATGTTTGCCAGTATAACTTGCCAAAGGTCTGTGGTTTATTCCATGCACGCTGGTTTACTCTATACCCATAATATATAGAGTATGGTGATAGAGAACAATAAATAAGATTGATATGGTATTCAGCATCGCTAGACAGTTTGGTGGGTATTGCTTTAATAATTTAAAAAAACAATATGGGCATGATAAATCTGGCCGTCGCCGTCCTGTGTTAGATCATTTCTGGCACATTTCTACCTTCCCCACGTAATGGGGAGCTCGTAAAATTTCGTCGCGCCTTTAACAAAAAGAGTCCAAAGCTGTGCACTCATTTGGTCTTTCCTGTGGTACGTCACACCTTTAAGTGTATATATGCTCACAAAACACTTAGTTAGTGCACAAGCACTACAGGTCCACAGCACGAAACCAGGCGTTTTTACTGCGGTTTGGACCCTTCTACGTAGCCCGTCAGTCTCCCATTCGCACCCAAGCTTTAAAATCTGTTGTTCATTCTTGCCTTTGCAATGAAATTTCACAGACAGACTGGTAACGTATTACTCGGGTGTTGCAAGAAAGCAATAGTTTTTTGTACGTTGATCAGGGTCGCCATTGAGGGAGGGGGGGGGGATGTAGCCTACATCGTCCTCACAGTATACGTGAAGTCTGTGTTATCTTCGTATAGGGTCAGCTTTCTTTACGTGATATCTTTCATATATTCGTTTTTACACGTTTTTCAGTTGAAGTTGACTGTGGAACAGATGAGGGAGGACCGATTCGCGTGACCTACACCAACCCCAGTCCTGGTACAAATTTGGTTGTCAAAATGTCCAGTCCCGGTAACCAAGAGACGTGTGCTGATACAGGCAGTGCTGGGGTGTTCACGATCGTTGACCCGCGCGTGGACTGTGACATTGACCAGCCGGTATATATACCTGTTTTACTGTAAGATAATCTGACTGAGAGTTGAGACGGGGCTCTGGCAACCTAACAAAAACGGCTCCAACGGGCTACTGAAATAACGTGTGTACCTTGGTCACAAATGTCATGAGATTTAAAGCTGGAGGTGGACATCCACACTCAAGTTCAGTTTTTAACCCGGGCACTACTGCTCGCCTCGTCAAGTAGAATCAATGGTGAATGACAATTTTCCCCACATCGTTGCTGTGACTCACAATGAACGGAATGTCTCTCACGCGCAAACTTGAACGAGCCAGTCACCAGCATGTTGTTATTTTCACAGTTCAAATCCCCTCTATAGTAGGCGAGCACCTTGACGATTTTGTCATTGGTACAGATGATGCCGCTGAGCGGAAGTCAATGGTGGTCCGTAGCCTGATCAGATGAGACGATTGAAGACACTTCGTTCTTCGGGAATCACAGAGGCAATGTGAGGAAAAGACGATTAGGGCGTAGTTGTAGCCATGTCAGGGTTAAACTGAAAGGTGCTGGGGTCAACTTACAATTTAGACAATTGCGACTATTGCGATGGTATATACGTTAGTTTCAGTATAACCATGCGAGGAAATACGGCTCGGCCCAGCCCAACACTTAAACATATACTGTCTTGGTACTTCTCTGAACTTGAGGCTCAAAGTATTAGGGTAGTCGTACTGGCAGGCGCGTTGTCATTTTATATTGTCTGGTGTCTTCGGCATGAAGTGCCAGTGAGGCAGCACCATCGTAAGCAGGCCATCATTGGCTTGTCAATGGTCACACGAGCACACAACTATTTAAGTTATGTTTATGTGATGTGGTTCATAAATATAAATGAGAAAAAAATTTTTTCGCGTGGTTCTAGACCGGTGGCCGTCTAGTAAATTGCAATTAACCAGTTCTGCTTCAGCCAGTGTGCTAGGGGCGGGGTAAGTTGTTAATTTTTTTGAGCATTTACATGTACGTTGCTGTTTAGAGTAAAACTCCAACTGAGGCAAATTGATAAGAGGCCGAATTTCACCGTGTACATCTTAATATTCGCAAAATATTTGACTGTCGTCACTGCTCTGTTTTATCCCCTGTGCAGTAATCTGTGTATTGTAACTTGAATCCTCGCAGATGGTTAACCCGCCGTCTCGCTGCAACTCTGAGGCCTTTGACCAATGAGATAGCGTGTTTGAATGCAACTACAGCTGAGTCGGCTCTGGTTCTAAGCCAGGATTCTTTTCATGTGTCCACAAAGGTGGTTTACCGTGTTCCTGTGTCCATATAACTGAATGGCGTCAAATAATTATTAACACTGTAACGTCGATTAAATAAATAAATAAATATAGGGCAACTTTGCTAACTTAAACTAAAGCTCTAGTCGAGCTTGTGGTAAACAGTGAATGACGTAGGTTACCCCCTATATGAGTTTGGTAAACAGGTTAAGCCCTTTGTCGTCACTGGAGATGCAAAAATTAAATAATTAAAAAGATAGTATAATGTTTTGCCACCATGCTAAGCAGGTCGATCTTAGGTAACAAACCTAAACAATTCATGAAAAATGTAAAGCAAACTCCAGTACATTTCAAACAAACTACAAAATAACACTACAGGAATTTATAGAGCATTGGAATCCGAAAACATATTTGTTATGGAATTATTCTCTGAGTCGTCACGTAATGTTCTGCGACTCCTTGAACTGTACTTAATAAAACTACATAATCTGTTGACAAGATGTCTATAATGTTGAAAATGACATTAAATTGCAAACAAGCACACACATTGTATACTACAACTTTGATAAACTTACTCGCTTTCTTTTAATTATTTCTTTTTCTTCTTTATAGGACTTGAATAAACCCTTGTATTATCTCCAAGTGACACTGCAGGAATTTGATGGAGTATATCAGCAGAGTGACCCGACCTTTAAGTTTGAGTGCTCTTATTACACCGGCAATATAACCCTGACAACGTTTGTCCCCGATGGCGGGCCTCTGTAAGTCACTCTACTGAAATCACGCTCAAGTCAGAGTACTCGCATTACACCAGTCATATTACCTTGACGGCTGTTCTCTGTAAGCGACTCTACTGAATACACGTTTAATTTTTAGTGCTCGTATTACGTCGGCAATGTTACCCTGACAACACTTGTCCTTGATGGTTTACCTTTCTAAGTCTGTTAATATCACACTTAAGTCTGAGTGCTCGTATTACAACGGAAATATTACTCTGACAAGGTTTATCCCTGTTGTGGGACCTTTCTAAATCTCTTTGATGAAATAACGCTTGAGTCTGAGTGGTAGTATTACAAAGGCAATATTACCCTGACCACACTTGTCCCTGATGGTGGACCTTTCTAAGTCACTCTGTTAAAATCTCACTTAAGTCTGAGTGCTTGTATAACAACGGCAATATTACCCTGATCAGGTTTATCAGTGTCGGCGGGCCTTTCTAAATCACTGTGTTGAAATCACGTTTAAGTCTGAGTGCTCATATTTGCACTGACAATATTATCCTGACTACACTTGTCCCTGATGACGCGCCTCGTTAAGATGTTTTTCCAGTGTTTATTTGGTTTAAGTATGATATGTATACTGTTGTCTTGTTACCAAGTGTATATAAACATTACAGACACCTAGCGTTATTCCTACACTGTGATAATGTTGGATCAGGGTTACTCGGCCAATCTGGCCATATCACGTGTTTTTTTAATTTATTTGATTGTGGTTTGACGTCATACTCAAAAGTTTTTCACTTATGTGATGTGATGAAGTTTTCTTGGTGGGGAAAGCGGCATACTTTGTGTGAACTACCGACCATTGGCAAATTTCAATGCTTACGAAAGAAGAAGGACACCACGAGGCGCGAGAAGATAAGTTCTCTTCGAAAAGACAAGTCTTTCATGTGAATTCATTCTCTTGCCAGTGGATCTCCAGTCAGATATACTGTGAGTGTACAAGGCAACCCTAACAGGACGTACACCCTTCAGATGCTGGACTCCGGGGAGAATGTCATTACAGAAGCAAGCTTTGGAGACGACATATTCATACGTGTTCAGATGGACGCTACAGATGCTGGTTAAGTTTGTACATATTGTTCTGTATGTGGCTCTCTTTGCCCAGCTTACTCCGGGAAGTTATCGAATTGTCGATTTATTTAATTGATTGAGTTTTATGCCATAATTAAGAATATTTCCTTCAAAGGACCAGATCAGCATTGTGTGTGGTGAAGGTGGGTGGGTGGGGGCAGAGACGGGGGAAACCCATGACCATGCACAGATTTCTGGCAGACCAGCTGTTCTTGAATATGATGATAAACAGCGATCGATCAACCAATGAATCAGTCTCTGTATATCATGTGTGTGGGGAGGAAGGAGGTGCTACTGCTAATGAATGGAAGATTTTGTCGCATGAAGTAAAATATATCCACATGGTTAATTCAAAAATGATTAGTTATTAATATTGTCTAAAACATTCTAGAAGTGTCATTGTGTGCAGGTTAAAAAGCTAACAAAGCTTAACAGTTATATAGTCGACTTGCAGGGGTTGTATAAAATGATACATGCTCTATGTAGGATTATGTGTCAAATCAAAATATAGCAGTATAGTTAGGGAGGTGTCATATTAGAGCGGGAAAGATGAATACTTGAAGGTTCTTTAATAAAATAATAAAATCCTGTGTTTAAATTAAACTTCCTTTCGTTCGGATTGTGGCTGTGTCCAAAACGTGTGTTAAGATTAATTGTAATGTGGGTTCCGTTGGGATTTCTTTGGTTTATGCATTTCCTATACCTGAAATGACTGCTTAAACATTAAGATAATGAAAAGACCAACCAGGTGTCTTTGTTTTTTGTATTACACAAGGCTAAGGTATGTGAAAAGCAGATCTTTCTTTATGTTGTATGGTTAGAAAGTTCATGATATAATGTATATTGGAATATGTTTTCAGATGAACAGGGCGTCCAGGTTCAGTCGTGTTTGTTAAGAAGTGGAAATGTCAGCCTGACGATTATAGAAGACTTGTTAGTCTTTACTGTTCTGCCAATTTCTCAGCGGAAATTTAATTTGAATTATAACCAGAATATAATAATAATATGCTAATGCTGCCTTCCTACGAGAGTGAATAATACATGCTTTACCAATTTTCTAGACTACCTTGTAAGTTCTTTAATAATTTAAGTTCATATCATAAATTTCTCTCTTAAGTAGAAAGGTGATGATTTCCAATTAAATGCACCATAATCTTTATGCTTTACAAAGGTTACATATCTCGGTTAAGTATAACATACCTTCATGTTTTAGTTGCGTTGTAGCGGCGTATCAGGGATTGTTTCAAGAAACTGGCTTCATCTCAGAAGCAATGTCAGCGAAGTTCCCTCTCAGATTGTTTGCCCTTGAAGGGTCCGATTTAACAGAAGTGCAGTTTGAATGTGTGTCGGTGATGTGCCCGACGTCATGTCTTGGGGTGAGATATAAACATTCACAACATATATATATATATATATGAGTATGTATTGAGCATGATTAAATGTGTCGTCTGGAAGCGTAAAAATGAATAGTTATACCCATATACATATCGCGAACACATATGAAGGTAAAAACAGCATTGTTAACATGCAGCGAGTGGTATCCGATGTATCGTTTATCACCACCATACTACAGAATACATTATTGCATTTTCCTTTACCTGTTTAAGGCATTGTGACCGGAGGAATGTGGAATGTGGAGGCTGGGTTTTAATTCCTTATGGGCATTTATACATCAACAATTACAAGCAAACCCAACTGAGACAAATTGGAAAAGAGACCAGATTTCGGTGGTTATGAGAGACCACTTGTCATCTAACACATTGCCATTTCTGCTCTTGTTTGACACTCTGATCTGTGGTCTTTTACATCGTTATCACCTAAAAAAAACATTCTTCAAGGTAATATACTATATTAATATCTAAACATATCCAACCCCAACTATTTGATTGTAGAAAAAATATTTATGGCTACCTTCTTCTGCAGGAAAACTGTGAAACACAAGTAAAAAGCAAAAGACAAATTGCTGGAGATCCGTCCACAGAAAGAATGGCCGTTACCATGGCGACCAAACTAAAAATTCTACCGTTCAGCCTATCAGCTTCGGGTAAACAGGGTTAGTATAGTCTATGAATCACGTTGTCAGTGGCATATAACTTGGTTGTCCGTGTTCTTCACCTTGTCATATGGAGGCCGTAATCAAATATCTATCTAAATAGCTTCTTTCTTAGATTTCTCATGGGTATTTATTTACTTTTATTCGTTTGATTGATTAATTGATTGATCGCTTGATTGATTGATTTCTTTATTTCTTTGATCGTAGTTGAACTCCGTACTCAGGATTTTTTCATTTACATTATAGTGGTGAGTTTTATGGGGAGAGAAAAGCGGGTCCTTTACGGACAGTCACTGACCTTTGACAAGTTATTGTCGAACTCTTCCACATGTGACGTATATCTACGACATATTGGTAGGATATAAGTGGTCTTCAATGAATGTAACACTGCACTAAGGGGCTACTCGCTCAAGCGTTATCGACCGCTTATTGACCATTCCCGTGTGGGTGAGATTTTCCAATAGGGCATTCTGATGGCATTGTTATCTATCTCTTTTACAGGTGAAGGGAAGTACGAGGTCCGTAGTTCCATGCCGTGTATACATAGTTTGGCTTTCATCGTCACTGTTGCTGTCCTCGTTTTGCTACTATTCGTTGCCATGGTTATAATAATTTTGATGTTTACCATTCGGTGCTGAGAGCTACAAATAAAAGGGCCATAATCCCTGCAAAACCTTTGCCATGGATGGAGCAAAGTTCTTTACAAACGCTTGATCACGTCTTCCATTGTCGGCTCCAAACCAAATACTCATCTTGAAACGATACTAAAAACGTAATTGTTCCCTTCTTCTTACTATGATAATAATTCAATAATAATCATATTTTGCTTGCTTGTTTATCTTGTTGTCTTTATTCATTGCATAATTAGTAATACACGGGCGGTACTGTAGAGCAAAAGCATACAGCTTCAATCTTCGCCGAGTCAGTCAAGCAGAACTGAACGTGTTGAAAATGAAAATTAAATACCGCTCATTACAATTAAGAGGACATTCAACGACGAGTCACTGAAATTTGACGGTGTGATAACAGCAAATTTTAATCTTGTTAATATTATGAATCGGTCATAAATAATTGATGGTCAGACCGAAGAGACTGCGAGTGGCAGAGGTTAGTCACAGGTTGTGGTGTTTTTCAGGTATACATACAGAAAGGGATGGCAGAGATTTCCGGTTTACATTTGTTGTGTATTTTAAATATAGATGTACATACTGAAGATGATGTCAGAGGTTGTCCGCCATTTGTTGTGTATTTCTAGTATACATTAGAGCGAGGATATGAGGGGTTGACCATCTTTTGTTGAGTATTTTCCATGTTATGTAGACAGAGGGGTGATATTCAGGGTTATCCTCCTTTTTCTGCGTATTTTTAGTAAAAGTGTAATTCCAGTATACCTGTCAGAGTAATTCTCTAACTATAAACAACGGTTGCGAATACATGCTTCCGAGTAGCTAGAGAAACCTATACCAACACTGAAGTGAACAAGAAAAGCGCATATACTAATGCATTTCAGGGCAGTAAGCTGGAAACTATATGGAAAACGCCGTGTCGAAACCCTCAGGTGTCAAAGTCAATTTCGAGCATTGGAATCTGTGCTATATATTCAGACAGTGTAATCCCTAATAACGATAACGCTCTTACTTAAAATCCACTTTCTAAATGACCTCTACCAGTATGATACCTGCAACCTACCCCAAACATTGCTGACTGGCAGCAAAACCACTCTCAATTCTAAGTTACACAGAATTACAGTTCTTACATTACATCTGCTTAATAAAAAATTTGCTCAAGAATTTTTCACTTAATCCTATATATATATAACGGCACTGCGGCTTGTGGGTGAAGGAAACCCAAGAATATATAAGCCTTCGGATTGTGGGTGGAGGAATCCGAGTAATCCCGAGTAAGCCATCAACCAAAGTCAGGTGGAAGTAATAATATATAGGATCCTAATTCATGAATATTACACCGGTTCAGTGTAGGAGTATGGCAGTGAATATATCATTTTAATAAATATATGTATGAAATATATGAACTACATGTCATTCACCTGGTGTAAAGATTTGCTCCTAACATACCAGCGCATCCCTTTGGAAATTCCAGAAACCAGATTCATTTATTCGGTGTTTTACACCGTACTCAAGGATACTTCACTTGTGAAACCAGGTCATATTTATTAATTATACCTCAAGTGAACTGAAAAACTATCATTGTAAACCACTATATAACCAGCAGTATTACTGTAATTATTTCACAAGGTTACTTAAAAACCCGTCGACGTAAACCGCAGTACAGAAACGGCAATAGCCAGATACGAACTTGCAATCTTGCTGATAAAGTGCAAGTGATGTGCAGTGAGAAACCCATCATAAACTGCTCTGCCCGTGAGAGACCGTCTGGAATGAAAACATAGCAAACCATAGTTATGTATAGATCATTCAAAGTATGTGTCAGCCGTGTGTGGAGTGCGATAAGGTCGTTTGCAACACAGGTCAACACTTTAAACGTGACCGTCATCCTTCCTCGGTGTTCTAACCTTTGTATAAAAAAGTGCCAGGACGGGCTTGCTGTGGGTCGGTGTTTAGCTACGACTTAGTCAGCTGCACTGTCTGCATAGCTTTAAGTATTTCATTTAAATATTTGACACCTTAAATCAAGGGGGGTGACAACATGACGGCCCAGACGTTTTGCTGAGATGTTGGGGCTACTGAGGAGTTTTTTCGTTTGCTCAGGTGACCAGAAATACAAGGCCCCGAAATGCTACTGAAAGTGTATTCACTATCAGCAATTGTTTTTTCTACCGCTATAAAAATTGGACTCCATAGTGAAAGTTTTCGAAAAATGCTCTAACAACAAAGCGTCTAATCTCGCATAAAATAATAATGATTCTTAAATCGTTCCAGAGTTTCCAAACAGCAAATCGAGATGCTTGATCTTGATCTAGCCGCTGTTAATTCTCATTATTGATTTGCGAATATGTTTGTTAATATCAACGCTTCTGTTCACTGAATTGATTAATGATGTGCATGATAACGCAAATATTAGATGACAAAACATATGAATATAGGCTTTGGATATTATTAGCTTTGGCTTATTCATTACAACATAATATATAATATATATATATATATATATATATATATATATATATTGTTTGAATAATTTTTAATTATTTATTTATTTATTTATTACTGAGTACTGCAACCGAGTACAGCACTTTGAAAACTTTCACGTTCATGAGAGGAAGGCCAACAAACTTAGCAGGAATCCTACAGTTGTCTCACCACATGCTCTACATCGTCATGCTAATATTGTTTACAAATATTGGTGCATAATATGGTAGTTGTACAATGTGAAATGTAATGCAGGGCGAAGGAAAACCTTACCAAGTAATGCCTATACTGATGAAAAAAATCTGTGGTAATGCAACAAAAAAGAGCGGATATCTGAGCTGTAAAGAGCATATGAGAAAATAACACAAATCGCTGTCTTGAGCAAGATAATTTTGCACCTGTGTCCCTAGCCACCCGTACACACTCGTACACATCAAACTAAACCTCAATTTGGATTCTGCGTTAGACTGTGTATTCTATACAACCATGACAACTTTCATTGCAGGTGCCGTTGCTGATATGGTTTACCTTTTATTTCAATTCATTTAACGCGTTGTACACAAATGTGACCATCACCTCGTTCTAACAAGAGCACGTCGCATTTTACTAAATCACAAAAGTTCAATTCTACATAATACACTTGCCAAGCTGCCTGAACTCAATCTCAGGTTTCTTATTCTTTATTCTAAAATCTACTTTCTGTGAACCCCTATTTGAAATGTTGCTCCCAGAAGCACCAAGGTGAGGCCTGTATACAAAGGCGTGGCCAGCGACGATCTGTGCTTTCAAAAGAGTGAGAACCATTCACTCGTAAGCTTTTAACAGGCATTATCATCTTTCGTCAAGTGTTAGATTCTTTATTTTGTATGTCAGTCCAAAATACATCTTCTGCAAAAACACCCTAGTAATGTATGCAGTACAGTGCGTCTTTCAGCGACGATTCTAAGGGAGCCGTGATTTGGGGGAATTATCATTTGTTAACATTTCCATCTGCTTTACTGAGTCTTCCCAAGGTTTTCTATTTCGAATACATCAATCATTATCATTAGATAGATGCAAGCCACTAAGCACCAAGCCACTAAGCACCAAGCCACTAAGTACCTGACCAACAGCCAGGATTCTAATGGATTCTTTTTATTAATGTAGTTATTTTACTTTTGGAGGTATATTTAATTGTTTACAACTATGAATAGCTCACAAAAATTTTAAATTGTTTTTAGAGTGAAATATTCTTGAGCACGGCATAAAACACGAATGAATAATAGCCTTCATGGGTAATACAGTAGCAAGTTTCTTATTTTCTCTCTGTTTAGATGAAAATAATGAAAAAACTTTTACTTGTAAACGAGCACAAGAAAACCTGACCTTTTTACTTTCTTCTGTTTCTTAAATCTCTTGAGAATTTATTTATTGATTGTTTTGATTGGTGTTTTACCCCATACTCAAGAATATTCCACCCATACGACGGCTGTCAGCATTACGGTAGGCTGAAACCGGGCATAGCAACTTGTAAAGTAATAGTCTGTGCAAATAGGAAGGGCAAATTTGCAAAAGCCATTCGGCATCCACTCATAAAGTCAATGTCGTCGCGCTGTCAGACCCTCCTTAAGTAAGTTGTCAAAATAGGTACAGCGTTACAGGATGTCAAGGCTTTGTACGACCTAAACTCCCACTGACCATCCACTTGACCACCTACCGACGGTCCACTTGACCACCGACCGACCATCCACTTGACCAGCGACCCATCATCCACTTGACCACCGACCCACCATTCACTTGACCACCGACCCACGACCCACTTGACCACCGACCCACCATTCACTTGACCACCATTCACTTGACCACCGACCCACCATTCACTTGACCACCATTCACTTGACCACCATTCACTTGACCACCGAACCACCATTCACTTGACCACCGACCCACCATTCACTTGACCACCATTCACTTGACCACCGACCCACCATTCACTTGACCACCGACCCACCATTCACTTGACCACCGACCCACTACCCACTTGACCACCGACCCACCATTCACTTGACCACCGACCCACTACCCACTTGACCACCGACCCACCATTCACTTGACCATCGACCCACTACCCACTTGACCACCGACCCACGACCCACTTGACCACCGACCCACCATTCACTTGACCACCGACCCACTACCCACTTGACCAACGATCCACCATTCATTTGACCACCGACCCACCATTCACTTGACCAACGACCCACCATTCATTTGACCACCGACCCACCATCCACCTGACCACCGACCCACCATTCACTTGACCACCGACCCACGACCCAATTGACTACCTCAACTAAAGTTACGTTATCATTCAATCCCTTCAAAATCACTGAAGATATAAAATCATTTAGCACAGCTTGGCTATAGCATAGGAAACGGAATTTGTGGATTACTGTACGCCCTCGGTGCTTGTGCATGGGGCCTAAGTGACAACAAATCGTCGACGACTCCATTAGCTGCACATTCTAACGTTCGTTGAAAATAATTTGTAATCCACTCGTAACGTTCTCCTATAATCCTGTACATCACATGTGGGAAAGTTCGTCACTAACGCTAAAAGTCGATGATTTTACATTTACGCCGGGCGCTGCTGTTTCCTTCAACCAGGAAATGCGCACCATGTATAAAGTGCCAAATTATTCAGCATGTGCGTTAAAAGAAAATTAACTAAATAAATAAATGTAAAAATAATTTATTTTCTCAGTTCAGAGAGCTTCATATGCCTTAAGTAAATGGTTTGACCATTGTGATGATGTTTACTGAAAACATAAACCTTTAAGGTAAGAAGCATTTTTTTGGTTAGATGAATGTTGTCTCTACTAATCCTAACTGCAATCGTCGTTATATGAACTGCTTCTCTGTGTCAACAACCTCTATAAGCTGGTCAAAAATGGACTTTGTACCTATTCACACCGACCGACTGCCACTTTAATAAACCCTATCGAAACTTTTAGTGACCCCACTTAATTGTCTCATTCCCCGTCTCTTCCCGGGCACTGGTTAGCTCTGAGTTCCCACGTTATTGCCACGATCTTTAACTCCCAAGCGTTGATATCATTCCCATGTTTGCGTCTGGTCATAATGCCGAGAGGTCAGCGTGTTATTTTTTTTTTTCAGTAATGCAGGGCACCGGCTGGTCAACAGGATTGGCAATGTGAAAAACCAGATTCATAAGCTCGCCGGCGTTTTAACTGACTGAAAATTGACAAGGTCAGATTGGCCACATATATATCAAATAGTACAAGCTGACTAACATCGTATTACCCACTTCAGTGTACAAAGGATGTTTTTGTGACTGCTCTTTTCGTCATTGATAACCTGAAAAGAGCCCCCCCACCCCAACTCCCTCTGGGTGTTACTGGCTAAGGCGGACCAAGCCTTTTCAATAATATCTACTTTAACGCCTACGTCCAGTACGTCCATTGCTCCAGGTGAAAACCACAAAAACTGTGACCTAGAGGTAACGTTTCATTATATTGAAGTTTTAATTTACAACGGCGGTCAAGGTACATGGGTAGAGGAAAGCTGACGGAGCCAGGAATAAACCACAGCCCTTTGTTAACAGTCTAACCAACCTCCTCTCGAAACAGCGCACCTATAGAGGTTTCATGGTGGACTGGTGTACCGAAGATATTGTGTTAATCAAGATGTGACTTGTAGGACATGCTTTTGAAACGATATTTAAGCCTTCCTCGCTTCACGCCCAGCATTCGGAAGACATCACGAGATGAGTACTGTCAAAAACAGCCATTGTATATATATTCTGTGACTGTGAGATATGCTTTGGGGAGTGAGGTTGGGAGTTGAGGGTGGGGACAGTTAGAAGGGGGAGTATGCATGATGAATACGTGAATATTTCATTACTTTTGTAATATCTGACCCCTGAGAATATAATTTTGGCTGCTTAAGTGAGGTTGCCGTATAAATTTTGCGTCTGGGAAAAGAATTTGCGATGCTGTTAGTTGAAGGCCAATATTGGTGAATGTCACATGGCTGGAACTCGAAGCAGTCAAACGACGGAATAAAAAAAGATCAGAATAGGGACGACAGTGTGATTGCATGGTCTGTAATTAAATATTCAAATTATCCTATTTAATTAAAATAATAACATGAACCAACGTCGTCAACCGCAGAAGGCGGCTATGCTGAATTAAAGAGCGTTGTTTTTTCCACCCCGTGACTCGTACATTGTATGCAATTCTTGACTATGACGTTAAACAACCATCAGAAACCATCAAGTGGATTCATTTGTATTTTTAAAACTTTTTTGAAACATAACTTTCATAAATAAATTAAACAATGTCTAAAGAAATGGCCCTAAGTTTGCTTTAAAAGCAACTATTTCTGCTTTCCTCCAGGATGATTAAGCAATCAGTTTCAAATAACTGCTTTAAAATGAGGAATAGTTTAATTCAAAGTTTAATTCGTTTCATGTGCCTACATCATGGCTGTTTTTTAGCGCACGTTATAGTGCAAAGCTGTTGACCTCACACAGTAACCTGATCCCGCCGTCACAATAGGGAATATTTGGGATTCACAGTGTGCAAAAATCAATATTGAAAATCTCATTGGATCATCTGTGAGACATTTGGGTGTCAGTACAATAATGGTACTATGTATGAAGAAAGGGCGTTTCCCTTGGGGCCCACAAACGTCAGACTACATAGAAAGTTGTTAAATAAGCACCTACATGAATTTGTAAAAGTGAAATGAATTCGTATTTAGGTTGTTTTCGTCTCTCAGTACTTTATTTTCTGTGAGGTCTGCTCGAAATTAGGCTCCGAAATGAACAAAGGTCGAGTCTATAACAAGGCGTGGTTTGGGCAGGCCTTTCAAGAGCTCTTCACACAAATGTGACCTGGAAACTGAATGGCTGTCAACAAATAGTGCTGTTCGAAAATCGCCCAAATCCATGAGTGCTTCGCTCTGTGGACAAAGCAGCCATCGACAATGTGGCATGAAAAGATAAACTGGTGTGCCCTGTAATGAAAAGATGGCCGCAAAGAGGAAAACTGGAATAGGTGAATTCTGTAAAGTTCATACATTTGGATGAACCGCAACTTTTAAAGCGATGTAATGCATATCGTGTAGGTAATGTAGTCCATGGTCGATGATTGAGATAAACTCAGTCATCAGTGTTGACTCGGTCGGAGACCACATTTGCATATCATGTGAAAACAGTAACTGTCAATACAGACAACTACATGCGTTTATGATGCTAATTTCTTCTTTCCTGTCTTGCTCTTTCGGACAGCTTTGAATTTCAAGTAAAAGGACAGTGGAATTGTATAGTAAACATATTTATATGTGTATTTCAATACAGTTGCCTGGTGAAGAACACGTCTAGGCCCATTGTGCCTTCTATGCAGCTGGCCACATGTTCAGTGAGGTCGGTAAATGTATATATTTTCAATAATTATGTTCAAAATTCTGTAGCCATAATCTCGTTACCTGTCAGAAAAGCATAAGACATATTGGTGTTGGTTGATATTGTATAAGTATTCAACATATATATTCAAATAAATATTACTTCCATATACCGAGATGTTAACTGAAGCATTAAGTGTAGCTTTCATGAAAAAGTACATCCATAATTCATGTCAGACACCATTCATTTGTATAGTTATTAATTGCATAACGAGTTAATGAAGCATAATAAGTCATGTTACATTTTTTGGTATAACAAGTGATGTATGTGTTTACGACTGTAACCATATGCCAAGTGTCTATACCAATAAATAATGTGGCAGTTGACAACTGGGGGATGGGGAGCGGTTGTCTGTTTGAATGAATTCATGTGTTGATGGCCGCTTGGTATAATGGAAGCATTGAAAATTTGGCTTTTCCACACGCAAATAGATATGCCTAGCTATGTACATGTAACCAACTGCTTTCTTAAGTTCGCATGTGACCTGCGTGATGCCATGACTCAAAGAGACTCCGTTTAACCCCACCATAATGCTCATCGCCTTCGTATAAGTGAATATTCCTGAGTACGGCATAAAACACCAATCAAGTAAATAAATAAATCAAAGAGACTATGTTAACATTCTACTTTTTTCTCCATGATACTTTTCTGAAAATGATAGCGCATCAAATTAACTGGTCACCTGAATAATTAAAGGTGGAAATTCAACATATGCGTTATTTTTGATAACCTCCATGTGCGTGTATATATCAAATGTTATAGTGCCCTCCATTGCGTGTATATATCAAATGTTATGTCAGGGAGTCTACATTGTCGTGGACTTAATTAAGGAGCCTAACTTAGGAACTAAACAAGCCATACTCTTACTGGCATTCGTATTATACACAAATATCCGTGTAAAAATCCAACAACTCTTTGCTGCTTTGCTTCTTTGGGATGTAATATGACAGCAGATAAATGTAAAGTGAAGATATCGATATATACCTAACACCATAGTGAAAACTTACACAGTAAACTGATGCAATCCTCTGAGTTCCCGTGAAGTGTATATGTTGTTGGCGCGATATGTACATTTTTCGATTGCAGAGTTACAACAGAAAAGTTAAAAATTAGCATTATAGTGTGTATATACGTGTGGATTCCGATGGTGGTTTAATATGCATGGAATAATCTGTCGGCCTATATACCATAAAAGTGGTGTTATTAAACATGTGAATATGCGGTAAATATACAGTTAACTTTTATCTTCAGCAATTAGCGTGTAAGTATACATGCAAAAATTACTGATTACAAAATTGCCAGCATTTTTACTGTACAGCTATACCATTTGTTTTTGCAGTGTACAATGTTTTGTTCATGAAGACACAGAGAAGGAAGTGAAATGTTTTTTTGTTTTTTTTGTTTTTTCTTTTGAAGACATAATTCTTTTATCAACACCAGTTATTTCTTTCTTAAAATCGATAAATATGATGTATATAGCGACTGGAGACTTAGTGGTGGTACATCTATGCAGTGTCACTACAGATACAAAGTAGAATATTCTGTACAGGCTTACGAAAAAACTAAAAACTACAGAAACCTTCTCAATTTATATATAGACTACGTTCAATCTTTGATCTTGGAAATTCTGTTCATATAGGATGTGAGCGCATGAACGGAATTATGCGTCAATGAAGTTGACGTTAAATTTTCCGAATGTAGATCATTTAAAGGGCATTGTATAATGGCAACTGAATAGCTTCATAAATTTTCTAATAATAAATAGAAAATTATCCATAAATACGAAGTTTTAACTTTTTATGAGAATGTATGGTATAGGATTAAACAATATAGGATTGGCCTATTTACTGTATACAGGTAGATATGTCCGAATATCAAATCAACGAATAATGGTACAGGAAATTTGCAGTTTCCCCCACTTTCTCTTGCTTAAGAGGCCTTGATGGCTATAAGTTGTGCAGTTCGTTGAAGATCAGTTGCCTTCCCCCTATATGGTGTGCACATTTGTCCGTCATATGTGGGAAAGTACGTCGGTAAGTTGCCAACAGTCGGTGGTTTACACCGGGCTCTGCGACTTTCTTCACCAATAAAAGTGACCGCCGTCCTATAAGTGGACAGTTCAAAAGTATGCGATTCAATGATCAATTTCAGCAACCCCGCAAGAATAAAATATGTAATAACATATTTGACTCTGATCAAATGAACAAAGCACTTATCTGAGAATGAATTCCTTGTATTTCCTTTCGAATTTGTTACCACGGTTATATTTAGTAATTTGATTGATGTTTAACGCTGTCAACAAACATTTTTTATTCATGCATACTTGTATGTATGACGGCGATCCGCTTGATGGCTGAAGGAAACAGGAATACATCAAGTAATTCATCATAGGGAAATGATAGTATAAAGAGACTATCGGAAACAGAATGGTGTTTTCAGAACACTCTTTCCTTGTTATATGCAAATCATATTGCTGCACTATGCTATTGTTTCGAGTACTTATTATGGACAATGCGAAATGTCGAAAATCTTGATAGAGGCTACAAATTTCAAATGACTAATGTAGTGCCTTTTGTAAATTTAAATGAACTCTTCTTCGGATAATATTGGTATGTCAAGTTTACCTAATATCCTCATGCAATACGCAACTGCTCGACTGCTCGACACGACACTTTGGCGGTCCTAATCCACACGCCCGGCAAGTGAAAAGTCCAACGAATAAAAGTTTACTGAAAAATCGAAGAACAAACATACATATATACCTCCATACACGCGTACATAGCTACCTCCCTAGTTATGAATTATACCTAATGACCCATGCAGTTGCCTCTCACCAATGCGGCTGGCCTCCTCCCAAACCGTATGGGATAAGATCCGCCTGCAACGACCGGATGGTCGTGAGCTTCCCAAGGGTTCTGTCCGGTTTTCTCCCACCATAATGCTGGCCGCCGTTGTGTAAGTGAAATATTCTTGAGTACTGCGTAAAACACCACAAGGAGAAATAAATAAACAACTGTTCTCTAACAGCTGCATGTTAAAGTAAAGATAATGTGCGTCAGCGTCATTACACTCCACACACGCACGTGTATCAGACACAAAATTCAAAACCAGAAATTCAAATAAGCTGTAAAACTGAGTGCAATTGTTCTGACTCAAGTCGATAATTACTATGTGCAATCGGTGCCTGTTACATTCTTCTCAGCTCAGCTTTCAGGAACATAGATCTGTACTCTTCGATTAGTTAACTTGAAACATATTCTTTTCCAGTGCTCTAACCTCGGCATGTCGAAGCCGTACGCTGCAAAAACAGGTTCATTTTATTCTTAAATAATTTTGACTTCACATCGCCTAGTTATTTCTAAATAATAAGTATCTCATAAGGCCTCGGTTATTACGAATATGACTGGCGCATTGACAGTCAGACAAATTTTGCTGACCACAATTTTCGAATTTTCTTCTCTGTCTAGGAAAGACAGACTAAAACCAAAACGATGTACACCGTTAAAACGAAGATAGACAGCTGGAGTCTTGTTTCAACATAACAAGGAGAGGCAACTAAAAACAACTATTGTGAAAAAGAAGATTTGAATTTTGGAAAAAGCATACGGGTCCATCCTAACTACGGCGTGAGACAATGAGGGAAAGACGGCTTGCAAAGTTCGTTTTCTGTCCTAGAGGTTCCGTTGGAGACAATTCTGTAAAGCGGCATGGTCCTTATTATCCAAGGTCAATGACGCGATATGACTTCAGACTTACTTCAAGAACACGTGTGAGCTGCTTTTGTGGCCTACACCGTTCATTGTTCAAAGACAGCCCAGGTGACAAAATCGAATTTCTTGTAAGTGAATGTAACTATTCAGAGCGGTTGATACCGCGGCTAAAGTTGGAATATTTTCAACCTATCTCAGAGCAAAATGGGTACCAAACAACACTAAAACATTCACATTACGTTACAGATTCGATGTAGCTGTAGACATATATGCTTAATGCAGTGTATGCATGTATCCACACGCATGGGGTTTCTAAACTCTGATCGGTAAAATTTATGAAGAGCTTAAAGTTCAAATCCAGCCGTGGACAGAGTACGCACAAAGTCGCCTGGTCTCGTTGTACTTGATGCCTTGCTGACAGTAAGAAGTGACCATCATGCACATATGGCGGTTACGTCAAACGTGAGAAACCTCGACACTTACCTTGGTAGATGGTTTAACATGGGATACAACATTACATGTTAGGTTATTAGTTCCAACTTGTTAAAAATAACAAATTATATTACTCGGTATTCAAGTTTACTGGAAGAAACCGAGGACTCCATATATATGACAAGAACCCATCTTCCAAGAGATCCTCTTTAAAACGGGTTTTTGAATTTACAAATATGTAACGGATTTTTGGTTGTCCACGAAGAATATGCATGTCATTGTTGATGACTGTGTCATCATTTAGACGATTCTGGTAAAACTTGCATTTTTTTTCATTTGCTGCACTAATACACCACTTGGCATGTTATAGCGCACAATTTATTTGCAAAAACTTTAACGAAATGGTAGAAGATAACTGTAACATCTGTAACATGAGAAAATCTCGCCGATGTGCTATTTTATAATGTGCAGGTTAATGAACTGGGAACATAATGTGATTTTTGTCTATGTTATTTGATCATTTAGAACATATTGTGACCAAAGATCAAGAAAAACAGAAAACAAGAAAAATAAAATCCCTTGGCCCTTGGGCAAGATTATTCGTCTTGATATACGAGGTGTGTCTCACAGGTTGGCGAAAATACTTTCTCCTTTTGAGTCAGAAAATCCTGAATATCTCATGGAACACAGTTTTTATATGTATCTCTGTATCTGCAGTATAGTTTGTTCTCGGAGCTATCTTCGTTTTCCTTTCCAGTGAAAGCTTAATGACGCAAGTAATCATAACATATAAGGGCAATTTTTTGTTCAGCAATGCACGGGTTTTAAATTTCTCCACATCCTACACATTTTATACTATGCCTCAAAAGACGTCCGTTGAGATTTTCAGGATGTACACCTGTAATCTCTTGTTCCGATTGATAATATATATTCTCTTCAAACAGCATATTGTCAATAAAGGAAGAGAGACAGCGGTAAGCTGTATCATTAATTTAACATTAGGCGGTTGGATACTCAACAGCTTAACATACGGTCACTGAAAAAAACCCGATCTCGGACAGAGAATCCTTAAGATTCTGGTGACCGAATAGGTGTTTATATTTTTCGTTTTAACAACGAAAGAATACTAAAAAAATTAATTATTTTATACGATCGCATGTTGGCAAATGTCCCTTTTACTCGTTTTGAATACGCCAGCCAGATAGTTTAAGATAGTTCAACCAAATTTTCATTGTTTGAATTACACGGTAACTGACACTTGGCATAATATTAGTTTCATTAAGATTAGGGCGCATATCCAACCTTCCCCATACCAGGGGAGAAATCTTGAACATGTTTTATAATGGAAAACATTTTGTCCTTCCATGATCAAATAGTGTGGTATTCCTGAGTATTTATTTGATAACAGGTATAAGATACTCTGGAAACATCTAGAAAAGGTGTATTCATCTAGACGGTCACGGTGCTTGAGCTTTCATTGTCACCAAATGTCACCGAGAAGGGTGCGGCGGACACTTTGAAAAAAAAAAAAACAAGATTTTTATGCTGACCGACTTATGTTGTGTGCTATTCCGAAAGGGTGGAGGGTATTACGTTTGCCCCAGCCGACCTCCCATTCAACCTTTGTGTCATAGTCAGAAAGGATTCTCACTAGCTGAAAGATTAAGGATGTTACACTTTAAGACCTACTACATTGATAATACCGTATATATATATATATATATAATGCATCTGACATTCCTCTTTGGGAATGGAAAATGCTTCAACAATCAACGTCAGTGGAAGTTCCAGTGCAACAAGAATGATTTGCATGGGAATTAATAAACATCTTGGATAAGGTGAATTCCAAAGTTCAGAAGTTAGTCTTGAGAGACTTCTCTTGGTACGATCTGGAACCATGATATATAATTTTCGAACTGTCATTAAACTACAATATACGAAACGTCGGCTTGAAATTGTGACAGTTTAACTCAATGAATCCCTTCACAGTTGGTTCAGGTTTTCTCCCTTTTCCAGTGAGACTTTTGGGATGGCGAATATACAGAAGGATCTGGTCCAGGATTTAAATATTTCAATTATTTCAGTATTAAAGTTATTTAAATTCTTTTAATATTTAAGTTCATTTTAATATTTACATTATTTAAATTATTTTAATATTTAAGGTACTTAAATCATTTTAATATTTAAGTTACTTAAATTATGTTAATATTTAAGATATTTAAATTATTTTTATATTTAAATTGTGTCAATATTTAAATCATTTTTAATCATTTTAATAGTTAAATTATTTTAAGATGTCAGTTATCTTAATTATTAAGATATTTCAGTTATTTTAAAATTTGAATTCTTTTAATATTTAAATTATTTTAATATGTAAGCCTGGTACGTGTGCTAAGTTTATCGAACATTTCAGCACACTTCTAGATCTCAAAAAAGGAGTAGAATACTATAGAACATATGTAAATGATATATGTTTGGAGGGGATGTGGTCATTGCAGGAGGGGGTGTCTACCAAGGTCACTTCCAGCACAAACTCCAGCTTTAACTGCGCACGTGTAAATTGTGTCATGTTGGAACGCAAACTTTCTTGAGATTTTACCTCATGTATTTTTTTCTTTGATGTTGAGCTGCCTTTGTCGAGAAAAGTTTTTTTTTTATCGTTATCAAAAAAGTAATGACACCTTTTCATGTTGTGGCTCCTGAACTTTATCCATAACCCAAGTGAACTGTAAACAGATTTGTGAAAAGCACATGAATATGTGTGTTTAGGTGGCCGAGAAGAAAACGGCTTTTCACTCTGATGTTATGACACGAAACCGTCGTAAGAACTATTCTGTAGATCGCTCCTTCTATAATATAGCCAGTTGGTCTTTATTTTCTTTTTTCCTTTACCGATCAGGTTTTAAGCGTATAAGATATATGTGTGATCGGATTAGAAATTGGCATATGTACATGTGAAGGTTAGGTGAGGCCTGAAATTTACACGTCCATTTCCCCATTTTACAGTTACAAAGAAGATGCGTTTTATATTACTGCCTCAAACACCATCCATCTCACTGACTCAAGCTCTATACATTTTAGTGGCCCAAGCACCATCCATCTCACTGCTTTGAAATACTATCAATTTTACTCTTAAACAGTGTCAAAGAGACTGGTACAGACACTATGCATTCTTACTAACTCGAAAAACTATCTATCTGACGGCTTCGGACACTGTCCATCTAACTGCTTCAACCACTTTTCATTCTGCTGCCTCAAACACTATCCGTCTTACTACTTCAAGCACTATCCGTCTTACTGCTTCAAGCACTATCCATCTTACTGGCTCAAACACTATCCACCTCACTGCTTCAAAGAATATTCATTTAACTGGCCCAAACACTATCCATCTTACTACTTCAAACACTATCCATTTTACTGGCTCAAACATTATCCATTTCACTGGCCTAAACACTACTCATTTTACTGACCCAAGCACTATCTATCTCAATGCTTCAAACACTATTCATCTTACTGGTTCAAACACTATCCATAATACTGCCTTAATCACTTCCTATTTTACTGGTTCAAACACCATCCATCTTACTGCTTCAAACATTATCCATTTTACTGGCTTAAACACAGTACATCTTACCGGTTCAAATACATCCATTGTACTGGCTTAACCATGCACTACCCATTTTACTGGCTCAAACACTATCCGTCTTACTGCTTCAAACACTTTCCAATTTACTTGCTCAAACACTATCCATTTCAATGTTTCAGATACTATCCACAAGCATTACACATAATGATGAGGCCTTGAGCCCTTTGCAAAACAATAGATAAACAGTTGTACATGAAAACGTTTTCAGCAAAGCTAATTCCAAGACAATTTGCTTTTAATTATCAGTGTTTTTTGTGGTTTCTCGATCGGTAAAATTTCTTAAATCGCCCTAGAAAATATTTGTGCAAACGAAAACTATGAATTAAAAGACCCTGAAAAGCAAAACACCTGCTACCACACGATGATCCCCTGGGATATTTAAGCATCGCGAAGATATACGACATAGGGCATTCTTCCTACATCTTTTACTGATTAGCTATATATCCATCCAAATACTGTATTTTACCTAAATCCTCGTTCAGTAGGTCATAAAACATTACTTTTGGTGGTAAAAGTAATGGTTTCCCAGCAGGATATAATCCTATCTGACTCACTAAAATCAAATCAACTAAAACATCGTATTTCCTACATGGTATATCCACTTGTTAGCAATTATTTTACTCATGTACATTTTGAGAGCAGTCTTTTACTCAAGTTCTCGTAAGAGTAGTCATATTTACTCTCGTCCACTCAGAGGATTATGTGAGATTTGGAGATATCGGCTTTCATGCCATCCGACATATGTCATTTTATACTCCATTTTTCTGCAGGTAGAACTTTGGACCTGTGTTTCGCCTCTTGTTATTTTCTAATACATTACCTTGGAGCTTGTATCGCTCATGGTCTTTTTGTGCGATGACGTGCATTTCATCCCATTTTACCCTGAAAGTGACTTTGTGTATATTTCCAAGGAGTGAAACATACATCGCCAGCTCTGAATCACTTACACAATTGTCAACCCGTCTACCCAGGAAAGTTGCACCATACCGAATTGGATGCATACCATAGTCGGCGTACCGTGCCCTCTCCTGTTGGTCACTCACAGGACTGTCATCCTTCGGTCTGAGAATTCCCAAGGACTGTGGATTCTATATTTACGTGGATTGACTTGCCTTTGGAAGTCGGAAAATTCCATCCGGATTTAGACGCTGTCACCAATAAGAAACTGCATATTTTGTAATATCTCTGTATTGTTTTATATAATATTGTGAGCTGTGCTATTTGTCTATTTTGTGCAAATACATGTATTGAACTTAGCCTAGCGTCTTTGTGTTATTTGTTTGATTTTGTGTAAGGTCTATCGCTGCCTGAGAGTCGAACAAGTCATTTGTTTATCACTTTTCCTCTCCGATAATGGTATACTTAAACAAGGATGAAGATAATACACACCCGTTGGTGTGGAGGCAAGAATATAGGCTATACAATGCGAGAGCGAGGATACAGGCTATACATCACGTGTCAACGCTAAGATACAGACCTGCTGATCCCCCCAGCTTCACAGGAAAGGATACAGATACACGGATACATGATAAAATTCTATTTACGCAGTTCTTGAACCAATTGAAGAAGGTTTTTTAGCATTATGTGTGGTCTGTATTTTATTCCTCAGTCAAGGTGAGTTCTTTCAGCATATTCATGTTGTTTCAATTGATATGAATGCATAAACGTGGCCATCACTGCAAGGGGATCCAAGCTTTAACAGAAACCATTTTGAGGCTTACACGTTTATATGTATTTATATGGAAATCGACCTATTTCTTTTTTCAAAGAGATCCATGTACTTATAACACCAACTGGTAGCATTCAGCCTAGTCTTAAAAGAAATGGTTATTATTCATAACGATTCACAGTTTCTCTCTATATCAAAGGGTACGTTTAAATATAAGGAGGCCGCGCCCAGGTGAAAGCCGCAACGATTGAGGTCAGGTGGTGACGGCTATAAAAAACGAAGTCGGACCAAATCTTCTCCACTGTTCATCAGCTGCTGCGAGGGAAAAGTCAACGGAAACTGTAAGCTGATTTTTTTGTAGACTTTTTTTTGCCTATTTCTAGGGAAATACCGGTTTTATTCCTTTATTTATTTGATTACAGCTTTACGCCGTACTCAAAAATATTTGATTTATACGCCAGTGGCTAACATTGTGTTTGGAGGAAATCAGCAGTGTTTGGGGATGAGCTAGTTTGAACTGATTTTCCTATTTGCTGTTATGCATGCTGAGGTCTATTTCCAGTATAGTCTAAACGAAAATGCCAGAGACTGTATAGAGACTGCATGTCCTAAAGCTGTGTCAATCAATATTAATATTATCCTACTGGATGGCACAACCTGGTTTATGTTTTTTGACGGAAAGGTTCATGTTTTTTTTATTTTTGACATATTTGCCGGAGCTTTTATCTATGAAACCCTTTACCTAAGATATATTTATTTATTTGTGGGAGACTTCTGGGCCATTATGCTGCCTTAGCGCTAACCAACTGAGCAACGGCGGCCCCTTTTACCTAATACATCAATTTAAAGGTAATAAAAGGCAACATTATGCACATTTAAAAAAAAAGAACTAACTACTGGAAACCGGTCTGTATTCACATTAGCTGGGTGTTTTGAAGAAGTTTGACAAAATCTGAATTTAATAAAACAGTCGCCACTTTTGAAATACTGCTTATATCTAGTTATCTGAACTCCTCTGAAACCAAGCTGGTTTTAATCACCTAGATCAGGACGACTATGTCTCTTGAATGACTTTGTTTTTCATCAGTTTGAGATAACAAGAAAAGGAGAAAGTGAATATGAATTCCAGTCCGACAATGTCATATTCATTCCATGTAATTTATATACGAGATAGAAAATGTGCCCTTTATGTATTGAAACCTTGCTTCAGCAGAAAAAATAGGATAAAAGGAGCCCAGGGACAGTAAGGTGGTGTTCCTGGGCTTGCGTGTTAACATTATTATATGTCTCTAATAATAACTTTTAATCAAGTTGCATAGTAAAGCGATAGAATACATGTAGCTGTCCATTTCCAGGTAACGATGATGAAGATCACACTGGTAGCCTGTCTGATCGCGGCCTTCGTGCGCCAGGTGAGTCACTGACGGATGCTAATACCAGCTAAGTCATACTATCACATGTTACCGCTATCAAATGTTCATTTTTTGTCTTCACCTGACTTGTGTGTCATTTTGAGTTAAAATACATCTACTGTCTACAGTTACAAGGTGTTTTTTGGCTATATATATATATCTCATTCTTCGGCTCAGTATTACTGTGTTGTCTGTTTTAGACCTCTGTTACTGTCTTACACATTTGAATTATTTTAGGGCTTTCACGTTCTTTTTATCGCACTGCATATATTTAATGGCCTATATTGCAGTACGGTTTACTTATTTTTATACAAACTATTTTTTTTACTGTAAGTAAAACAGAGTTTATTACCACTTGTTTATTGCACCCTTACAGGAGGCCAATGCAGCCATAACCGTCGCCGTAACTGACTGTAAGTAATCACTGATCTCTTATTTAAAGTGTTGGTTAGTAGTTATACGATATTGTCATGAACGAATCAACCACGATGAGCTAGCTAGAGAGGTTTATGATTTTAAAGCACTAGGAAAAATTGGTGACTCGAGGCCGGTTCGGGACTGGCTCGGATGTTCATTCTGGCTGAAAAAGGTTGCCTAAAATAAGCCAGCTCCATTTAGAACGTCTATTTTTAATCGGCCAACATTGGTGGCCTTAATCAGAATAGCTCAGTTTAAACCACCATTTTCGTCCGTGTAAACGTAAAACGGCCAAAAGCCGGCTCAGATTAGTTCACCAACAGGTGGAACTGTGTTGCTGTCATGTGACATTGCCAACATTACATCTGCTAAGTGTCAAAATGGCAATCAAAATGTCCACGCTGGGGGTAATAACTGAACAGAGCGAAAACTTACCGCTGGGAAAGTGAACACATTCTGTCATTTGTGGACAGTAGGTCCACATTCAGGGACGGGAAAGTTTGTAATAAACTAGCTGATGATATGGAAAAACAATTGAGGCATTATGCCATCCCACACTAATACCCGTTGTGACGGGTGCGAGTGTGCGCCCCCTGTCGGCGAATCAGACTCTAGATCTGCTGATCGGATTATAAACCCAAACAGCCATGAATTGGTGAACCGAAATGAGCTGGCTCCAAGCCGGCCTTATGTGGGCCGGCAGTTTGACACTAGTGTAACCGCCGCTAAAAATTAAGGACTGAAAAGTGAAACATAGTATGTTTTTTCTCCAAGTTAAATGCAGTTAATTACTGTAATTATTGTTGAGCATAATTATATCACTTCGATATTTTGACATCCTAAACGGTGCATTTCATTATCAAAATGGCTATTATATTGCAACAAAGGGAGGATTTTACAGCTTAATATGTACATGTAAGAAGAGGAGATGGATTTGTTGTCGTTGCGCTTACCATTACCATATGATTTATTTATTTGTTGCTTTACATTTGAATCAGCTTTAATGAAAGCGGGCGAAAACGTGGAGGCGGTTGATAGTTGTAATACTTAATTGTCCTTCTCATGATTTGGGCACCTCTTATCCTTAAAGAAATGCCACGAGTCGTGCGTGTGTACGGTGTGTTTTCACTGAGACCCTGTGATTTTGAACTGCATATGTGACATGTGTACATAAGACAGTATAGGGGAACGCTTTGCATAAAGGTGCCCTGAATGTTTCGTAGGGAACTTGTAAATGTCATATCGACATTTTGAAGATTCATGCCGTCATCTTTTGTTACAGTTACTGTGGATTGTGGAACTGCAGGTGGACCAATTAGCATAACGTTTACTAACCCGGACCCTGTTAACAACAATGTTGAGAAGATGTACAGCCGAGATGTCTCAGGCGCGTGCGAAGACAATGATGCTGACGGTGACGACGTGTACACGATTAGTAACGTTAATACCGTTTGCGTTGACACCGACACCGTAAGTATCTGCGTTGCAGTGCGCCTTTGCAAGTTTGTCGCGTGAGTGCTTTATTCCTGTTATCCATGTTGTTTGTTGCTTTCTTTTTTGTTTTGTCTTTTGCTTTCTCATTTTTTTTTGTGGGGTTATGGGGGTTTTTTTTCAGGCTTTTCACTGTACTACATGTCTTACATTTTTCTTTCCAGAGCACGCCGGAATTAGATATACAAATCTCGCTACAAGAATTCCCCCTTCTCACTCTATCATCAGATCCGACATTTATTTTCAAGTGTATCTATACAGCAACCGTTCCATTGCTATCGGTAACCGACACTGGTGGTAATGCCATGTAAGTACATCTCTCTCAATGTTCATATATTTTAATCATCAACATGTGGATTTTTAGTATCGAGCCTGAAATCCATTTAAAATCCATTTAAATCCATAAATCCATATTACTCATAAGATAGTTAATCAGAGATGAATTTACAGAAATGAGCTATTTACAAGTGCTGCGCAAACAAAGAAGGGAAATTTTTTGATGGTGATTTGACCTCACAAAATGGACAGCTCATGTCAGGATTGCTTCGACATTACTGGGGTGGTCTTTCAAATAGCTGAGGTGGTCTGTAATTGGGGAATTAAATAGGCTTAGCGTACAATAGTTTTGAACAGTGACCATAGTTTTATATACATGCATGACTAGGATGGAGATGTGGGTACCGTTTGCTTCAAGTATATAAAAGCAGCGTACTTTCCACCCCGAATCTTACAAGAGCTAACTTCTTAATTATTTGCTTATACAGAGGAACCCCAGTAAACGAAGACGTTGGTGCAACTGTACCTGGTGACGTGGGTTACACATTAGAGTTGATAGACGCTACGGGTTCTCCAACAAATGTAGCCCTGTTTGGAGACGATGTCACCCTTCGAGTAACAATGGGCAGCCTAGATGCTGGTTTGTACAACAGTCAAATTTTGATATTCCCTATGGTTTTAAGCTTCACATTTTCGCCATGTGATTAAGGACCATACTTGAAGAAAACCTGATGTTTTTCATACACGCCAAAAAGAATCACGTTACATGCTTATACCTTGCACGCATTCATGTTTTTTACCTTAGTATATGAATCAGCACTTGTAGTTACTAATCCGTTCCTTTATCTTCCCATGAAATAAATGAGAGTACAAAATGACACAACAGGTGTAAACAGGTACCGTAATATCATGCTTAAATGTATCACACAGAAAGCCATTAAAGCATTATGCATATATTGAATGGATGCTATCACCTAAAAACTCTAACACCACATTTTTTTCTGAAATTAGCATTATTTTCTCTCCTGCAAAAAATTGGTTTTAGAATAAAGTTTGAGTGTATCCTTGCAGCAGAGTGAAAAATGTTTCTGCTAAAATGATGAGGGTAAACAGACTTCGTGAAAAGGCCTGTTTAGAACAAACAACTCGCTTCTTCAGCGCCCCGTGTAAAATGACATGAAACTCTTACGCTTTCATTATTGCAGACCTCAAGTAGGACATGATTATGCATATGCTATTGTGTGATACTTTCTTCAGATGAACAAGGTGTGCAGGTCAGAAAGATGACGGTCATTAGTGGAACCCTAAGCCTGGTCATCATCGACAACTAGTGAGTCCCCCTAATCCATGAAACAGACGTGTAAAACACAACAACCCTTCTTGAATTTATAGGTTTAATCTGATATACCAGATCGTGCCACTCCGGGAAATGTTTGACAATGCTGTGTATATAGTGCTCTCTGTACAGTGCTCTCTGTACTCTCTATACTCTATACAGTGCTCTTTATACACCATATACAGTGCTCTCTATATTCCCTATAGAATGCTCTCTAAGCTCCCTATACAGTGCTCTCTATGCTCTCTATACACTGCCCTCTGTGCTCCCTATACAGTGCTGTCTATTCTGCCTATAGAGTGTTCTATATAATCTCCATACAGTGCTCTCTCTACTCCCTATACAGTGCTCTCTATACTCTCTATACAGTGCTCTCTATACTCTCTACACAGTCCTCTGTAGACTCTCTATACAGTGCTCTCTATACTCTCTACACAGTGTTCTCTATACACTCTATGCTCTCTTAACTCCCTACACAATGCTCCCTATACTCTCTATACAGTGCTCCCTATACTCTCTATACAGTGCTCTCTACACAGTGCTCTTTGCCGGGCATACACCACGACCGTGCTGACTCACACGTTTCCAAATAATGTACATGTGGACGTGAGCAGTGAGTTGGTTATACGAACAATCGAAAGTCAAATACGGTAATTTTATATTATGGGTGATGTATTGATGACAAGTGAGGTTTTAAATTTAAAAATTTAAATTCTAAAATTGCAATTTGTAGGCACAGATAACTGGACTTGTCTTATTGAAAACTGGACAGCTTGCATTGTGAACGAAGGCAGAATTGTTTCCCTGAACCGATGGAAAATCAAATATAACTTCATGACTAATTTTTTCTTATTATTTACAAAACTAATGTTACGTCACTAACAATGATATTTATCGTTTATCAGTGACCTCTAAAATCATTCTTTCTGTATTTTCTTCCATCTTCTAGTTGTGTCGTGGCCCCATACGGCGCTCTTTTCACCCAAGACGGCTTCATGACGACTGCACCAGTGGCGACATTCCCGGTGACATTGTTCGCGTTGGAAGGAGCAGGTACCGATGTCATCCAATTTGATATTGAAGCGACCGCCTGTCCAACCAACTGTGATGGGGTGAGTGATAGAGTCACCGTTTTATCCAGCAGACATATAGTTCCATTGCGAAATGCGTTAGTTTGATAAAATAGAAAAGTTCACATTTCAAGTCTCTTTGGTCCGGAAAGTCACTGTACCTAGCTCCTACATATTATTAGTCACCAACTCGTTTTCTAACCAAGTAGGTTTTAAATTTATTGTTTATTTGATGTTATTGATTTCGTATTTGAAAATATATCCTGCCCTCTCATGGTGTATATCCACACTTGTATGTAAGGATGTGTTTACTTAGGTTTCTATCCTGTGATCTTTTAAAGCTTATAATCGTATTGTTTCTGTGTGATATATTTCTGTGCTGATGTGACTGCGTTTAAGAAAGTCGTTAATATGCTCTGTTATGAAATAAACCTGACAAAACGCAAAATCATCGGCTAACTACAATGAACGGAATAACTTTGATCGCCCTGAGCATTCCTGCCGGCCTTCCGGTACCAGTGGTCTTTTTCTATCTAGTATACGCTCTTATATATTCCTTGCATGCCCTTCGTGAAATGTAGCTTTGAAAATTGGTTCATTATGATTGACGACTGGTATGCAAATGTATGTTTGAACTCCCAGATTTAGTTTGACAGTTTAAAGGACGCAAAGGTGTATGTACATACAGAGCCGGATTCGCCATCTCAGGCGTCACTTATATTTTTGATGAAAGATTCATGGCGAATGAACTCAAGCTTTGTAGCGCCTTCCTGTATGAATGTCAGGATTGCTTCGACATTATTATCCTGTATGAATAAAACTTAAATTAAAGGCTTGTGAACTTCTCAAAAGAAGGTCAGAGAATTTACAAAATAAGCAAGAAAAAAAACCCAGTACATAAACAACAGTAAATATAACGTCATTTTTTTCACAGGATAATAAAAGGAACTGGATATGACCCTATAGGTCTACATGGTACCTTTCTATTTAGCTCCTAATACTGCATGCATAAACATTTGTCTTTCACACTGACAGATTCCCATGTGTTTGTCAGTATAGGATAATTACATTTAATGGATATTTCAAGACATGTGGTACCGTGTGTAAATTACAATCACTAGGGGCAAGATAATAAACCAATGGATTTTCCTGAATGTATTAAATATATTTATTCATTGTCTGTTTTCAAGAACAACTGCCCAGCTGCTCCAGGAAAGAGAAAGAGGAGGGCTGCCGGTGATCAAACTGACGAAGATAACACTCTGAAGATGTCGACTAAGTTATATGTTCTGCCATTCGATGTGGAGTTACCCTCTTCCAGTGAGTATTATCAAACTTCAGTCTCCGTGCCAATGGCACTTTGTGTCTTACAAGAAACTGAAGAACAAAATTATTTCGCATCCCCGTGGTCAAATTGTTTCGCTATTGGAGATACCTAAAGCTATACTCTCGATGCCAATAACTTCGCCAACAGTCAGTGGTGTAAAAGGATGAAATGACACATTTGCCTTGATAAATCCGTTATGATTAGGTAGTAAACATGATGAGCTTTTCAACGGCTCTGATGTCTGTTGTATATATAAAGACGAAGAAAAAAAAAAGCAGAAATGACACATTTGTCCTTATAAGTCTCTTATATTTTGATTTGGTAGTTATCATAATGGGTTTTGTAATAGCTCTGATGGTTGATTTTTCTTTCAAAATTCTTGTGGTATAACGAATCTATTTGTCGATCTATGCGCTAACATAACGGAATTCCTAGACGACTTAAAGGGCAAAGCATTGTACAATTGTATCCTGTTTGCTACAGGCCACGCGGTTGAAGACGGTTCTAATACCGTGACGTGTATGCAGAGCATCGGTTTCATCGTCACTGTGGCTGTCCTCGCTTTGCTGCTGCTCCTTGCCATGATTACTGTCGTTTTCATGTTCACCACCAGACGTCGTGAGCAACAGAAGCAAGGCGCATAAAAACTCCGGATCTTTGACCCCCCGACCGACATGACCACGAAGAAATTTTAGACACATATATTATGGTTGCCACTTGCACTTTACATATGCTTACCATTTTTTAATAACCTGCCATCTATTCTGTTTGCACCCGTTTCGAATGTCTGTCTCTATAAATCAATGTAAAGCTGGATAACCCTGACCTGCTGTCTTGACATGATGTTACGAGTTAAGTGAGAGAGAGCTAACGATGGGTCAAAATAACACTCCATGAGACGCAAATGTGGCCAGATCTTCTCTAACCAGCACTAAACTATCAAAGCAGACTGAATGAACGGTAAATCCACGTGTGCAACGTGCTTTCTTGTGCGGCTTAACAGCCATGAAAAACTCCTGCGAGAAACTGAAGTTGACCCGGCGTCTTTGTTAATAAATCTAACCTCACAGCTAAAGTTTGGGAAATGGGCTTTCTATTTGCAGACTGAGTAATGAAAAACACGAAAAATAAAACCTTGTCTTCGATCTAGAGACAAAGGCAATTTTGTATGAAACATATTTATCAACTCAAATAAACAGAATCAATTGTTTCACCAAATAAACAGACTCAGGCAACTCTCGCATATTCATTGTCATCTTTGATTTCTTTGTAATCACAACAGCTATTAATTTTTTCATTGGAATATATAAATAAACCTTAGTAGCTGAGTGGCTAGTACGTCCAACCCACATGCAGGAAAACCAGGTTTAATGCCGACTCTGGTCATACCTAAGACATCATGGGCAAAGTTCTGTATTGTTCCAGGACAAGGGTGAATTGTTCCTCGTTTCATGCGAAAGGTTAGGTACCGTGTATTTTGTGACAAGGCAGGGCGTCATGTGTCTTGCATATTGTGTCAATTCGGGCCGTCATGAGCCTTGTATACTATGACGCTGAAGGCATCATATGCCTTGTATATTGTCACAAGGCAGGGAGTCGTGTCCCTTGTGTATCGTGCCAAGGTAGGACGTCATTTGCCTTGGGTATTGTGTCAGGGCGAGCCGTCATGAGCCGATGAAACAACTAAATAAGATAGACCTACCCGTTATTAACCATGTAACAAGTGTGTCTGTTCAAGCTAATGTCTGTTCCCGCACCTCTGTAGTATTTTGGTTTTGAAACCAACTTCTTCGTTCCACAAATGACTGGGTCTTTGTGGATCATTTATTAAGATTTATCTATTTGATTGGTACTCAAGAATATTTCACTTATACGACTGCCGTATTTATTAAGAGGGCTACCTCATTAACACTTAAGATTGGAATTTGACACGTTGAGCGGGATATCGAAATTCACGTACGTAATTTTTAGTATCATTGAGGCTGTTTAAATCAATTTGGACCATGTACATTTATCATATTTGGGAACTTAATTATGTCGTATATAGTAGCTTGGCAAAGTATAGATATAAAAAAAAAACTACATTTTCTGTAATTTAATTTTTTTCTTTAACGTCTGCTGAGCTCTAAAATCTGAACAATCAGTGACGGGACACGAATTCCTGACCCCAAGTG
The DNA here is from genome assembly GCA_016165875.1 of Acanthopleura granulata. Taxonomy (NCBI): domain Eukaryota; kingdom Metazoa; phylum Mollusca; class Polyplacophora; order Chitonida; family Chitonidae; genus Acanthopleura; species Acanthopleura granulata. Next base: position 4,142,432 of record JABBOT010000002.1, on the reverse strand, counting down.
AAGTCCAGATTGACCTCCGCCCACCCCCGTTCACGCCGATTATCAGTCTGTTCAAAGTGACAGATCTTCTGCGGAATGACGAACGGGCTAACCCTGTATGTGGTTGAAGTTGTTATATCAAACAAGTGGTAATAGAGGAATTAGCCATTCGATCTGTTCGAGGTGTCTTTATAGCCCTTATTAGGAAAACACTTAGAGAATGAAAAAAAGACCCCAAAGAAACATACATTAAATTGAGTAAATACCTATTTATTTATTTTTTTTTTTATTTATTTTATTGATGTTTTAGGCCGTACTCAAGAATATTCATTTATATGACGGTGGGAGGAAAGTTCAACATTTTAGGGCTTCAGCACAATAGGTCATATCTTTTCCTTTTGTTCTCGTTTTTTTTTTCTTCCAGGTTTCTTTCTTTTTTTTTTCCCCCTTTTTGTTTCCTTTTCTCCTTAACAACTGATGTTCAACTCGTGCTCCGCATTCGTCGAGCATCACTTCTCTCGAGCTCACAATTTCTCATAGACAATCCCACGGCATGCGCTATCTATATAATATTTACACCCCAAATCCGCCAAGGAATGGTCCAAACTGTCAACAGGCATGCATATGGATCGATCGTACCTTAACTACTGGGCCAGTGAACAAGTAAAATTCACAGCTGAAACAAGATTTTTCTTACGAATTATATCTTGAATTTTGAATATTGAATAATATTAAGTAATGACAAAATCCGTGCGCAAATAAGGCAATTATAACGTTACAGAACTTTTCATTGGGCTTTGTAATTGACACACTGGACTTGTGCCCGCGTCAATCAGATCACGGTTTGAAAATGCTTAATGACATCACACACAGCCTTCAATTTTAAAGAAAAGACAACAAAAAATATAACCAAAGTTATTTCAAGACGGGTCCAGACGGACCTAAACGGTCACATGTATTATTTTATGACGTGCCTGGTAACTCTAAAATCACCTTTTAATGTGGAATTCTTACGAGGCCATAGAATACGCCACGTTAAAGAAATCGGAAACACAATGTCGCGTCATCCGTACTCTATCCTACACTCTTCAGTATCAGGGTCGAGACACTCCTTTGAGTTCAAAGTACGGTCCACTTTATTATTACAATCGAAGTCCACGCACTGTGGCTACCTGGATGGGGCCTAGGGGAATAACCCCAGACGTATTCCACTATCACTTTCTCGTTGAAAATGACTTTAAAGCATATGAGATTTTCGCGTAATGACAAGGTAAACATCTGATTTAACATTACTTCTATATGGAAAAGTGGTGAACCACGAACCGGTGACATCACAGCGGAAACCGATGTCTTTTCGGGTGGTAGCAATATCTCGCCCTTGAGTGGTTAAAATTGAGAACCAAGCGACCCGTTCGATTTTCCTCACGTGGGCGTGCGATATTTCGGTTATCATACATGACAAAAATAAATAGTGACTTTTTTAACTATGCATAGGATTCTTTATCGACACATATATACATTTGGTCTTGTGTTGTCTTTCCTTTTAAACAGTAATCGTGATTGGAATCACGAAGACAGTGTTAACTAAGAGTTTTTTGTATCTCCGAATAACACTACGTTATGTGTATACAGAGCTACTTTAGTACCACATGCTTATGTTGCGCTAAGCGCCATCTGTGTATCATTCCCAGTGTTTAAAGTAAATTTCATCTCATGACTGAGGAACTGTTGAAACCACTGTTGTAAAAAGATTATGAAATTCTCTCTCGAATGTAAAAACCTGTTTGAAATTGAATGAATTCGTTGCTGAATTATCTTCCTTTGGAGTGTGGAGTATCGTGCCGAAGACAAAGAATCTGAAGGCGCCCATGCTTTTAAGCTCATGTTTATAAAGCTGTGACGTAAATGTTCTTAGTTGTCTGTGAATGTAACGTGTAATAACACAAGGGCACCTCACTGTTTTAATAGTACATGTTTTAATACACGTTCGTTAGAGCTGAAGGATATGTTGCACAAGTATTAGTTCACATGATGTGTCCCAGTAAGATAATCAATGCTTTACAAGTTCAGAGCGCAGGTTTACGGAAATTGAAACTCATATTTCTCAGGTGTCCTCAAAGGTTAGATTTAACACCAAATGGTGATTATTACACTCGTCCCTTTGCATTTTATATTTATCCTCTATTACTTGAAGTAAATCGTCTAGATGTTTAGTTTCACAGTTATCCTATTGATTAACAGTTTGCTATTGGCATAGATCTCTATTGCAAACAAACATCAATTTGTTTGGTGAACCTAGAAAGTTTCTGCATTAGGTTTTCGCAAATTGCGAACAAACACGTCCTAAAGTCGAGCAATATAGAACAGGGGGGATTACTCGTGTGAGCTAAGGAGAGATTATTCTTGGCGGTTTAGTGTATCTTTGGCTTTGCATTACTATAACATATGGACCACGTCTCCTTCCTTGCTAAACTGCATTAATAAGGTTTGATAACACGTGTGGACCAGTGTTTTCTCCAGAGATCCATATCTGTGTCTGTGAGGTATTGCAGGAATGGTAGGCTTGCTATGACGTTGCTTGCTAACTTGAAGAAGGTTGGTTTTTCCGATGGACCCTGAGGTTCCTCTACTGATGACCATTGTTATATATTTCACAACATTTGCAACATGTTGTGGTCTAGTCTTGTCGTGCCTACCCTACCACTCAAGAATACCTCACTTCTGACACGTGACTAAGCCGATGAAAATTCTTCGGCCGATGAAAGTTCAACGCCCCTTAGTCTGAACCTTGTAAGAGGATTAAGACAGCGGGTGATGAAAAGAATGATTGCTAAAGCTATTCTGATAAATACATTGGTTTTGGCCGATGTAGCGAACAAAACAAATTCTTTCTTAGGTAGTCCTAATTTGATCATTATACTTTTGTATGAATTTTGCTTTATTTTCACTCAAACATCGGTTGGCTGTTTCCTGTCTCTTCCTTCCTCACACACTGCTTACAAATTTATTTATTTGTTTATTTGATTGGTACTTTATGCCACGCTCAACAATATTTCGCTTTATACAATATCCGGACAGAGCCGAACAGAGCCCAGGGGATACTCACGAGCATCCTTGGCTGGAGGACCTCCTCACATACGACAGAGGAAGTCAGCATGAGTTGAGGCTTCCCACCTGTCTTTTATGGGGGGGGGGGGTAACAGAAGAATGTAGCCTTTCATAATGCTTCTGTTATCAAAGAAGGTTCAGGCGAAAGTGTAATCTGCACCGTAAAGGGCTTACAGGCAATGCACAAATCCTAGGTCCATCAGATCTCAAGGAAGGACTGATGACCAAATACAAACTCCGCATTAGTCATTAATCCCAAATGAAATAGCTACAGTAAAGCAGTTACCTACAATATATATATAATTTATAGCTACACAGGATAAAAGAAGAAAGGAGAACTTATTTATGAGTAATGTCAGAACTTGACGATATTGGAAGCTGTTGGAAAAGTTCGCGTACGAAGGTTTTACCACAACTGTAGCAGTCGGTTTAGTGCTAAAACACTCGAAACACATTATCAGTGTGAGGCTCATATGTTGTTTTACACCACAAAAATTAATATTACGGCCATTATAGTCATTAATGTACAACGAGAAGATTATTACCTGTAATTTTATGAAAAAAATTTAACAATGTATTAGCATATCTACATATCATTTACGTCTGTCATTACAGTGCATTCATGTATATGTTCTTAACTCAGTATCCCTTATCACAAAAGGGCTAAGGTTCTGATCACGCTCTTATTCTCAGCGTCCGTGTAGAAGTAGAGCTGTGGAATTTATAACAAGAATTTATTTATTCATTTATTTAATTGCTGTTTTACGCCGTACTCAAGAATATTTCAAATATACGACGGCGACCAGCATTATGGTTGGGGGAAATCTGGGCAAAGCAGACCTTCCCATATACGGCCGGAGGGAAAGCCAACAAGAGCTGGCCTTGAACTCACAGCGCATTGGTGGGAGACTCCTTGGCCATTACGCTGGGATAGCGCTAACCGACTGAGCCACGGAGGACCCCTTATAACAAGAAAGACTGCGACATATTAATGTTCCTGTTTACAGGGGTAGTTACTTAGGTGTAACCAATAAGTGCTTGCATGACTTGTTGTCTGAGACGTTTGTCTCCCACATTTCTTGTAACAATTACCGTTTTTGTTGGACATCAGCATTACGCTGAAGTTTTCTTTGAGCACCACGGTTTTCTCCTGAGCTTTACTGTAACGTTTTCTTCAGTTGATAACAGTTTCACCTGGAATAACGGTCTCCTTTGGATGTGGTTTTCTTGGACAAAAAGTTCCTGTTTAACAGGACTGTTTATCCTGTTCTCATGTTGACAACCTTTTCCCCTAAATAAGGATTTCTTTTGGGCAATAGATTTTCTTCGGAAAATGCTTTCCTCTTAGACCTAAAGGTTTCTCCTGAATTATCGGTTTCTGTTACAAATATGTCATTTTTTTTCCGAAAATATGTCCAGCTTTCTTGGGGTCCTATAAAGTTGTCATCCTTTTAACCATTTTACCAAAAATTAGAGTTTCTTTTCAATATACAGAAGAGTGATGACGAAGATGGAGAAAGACTACGTTGTGATAAGCATTCATCCTAGCGAAAAAAATTAGTTTTCGAACAGAACTTTGACTGATGGGCTAACGATCCCCGGTGCCTGGTCCCGTTGCTTTGCCTTGTACCTCAGTATTCCTTGAAAGTAATGACACCACAGCATTTTAATCAATCTAGACCAGTGATGTCTGGTAAAGTGCTTTGGACATCCACGCATGTTTTTTCTTTTTTGAGCCAAGGAGCTGGGGGTTGTAAAGAAGTTTCTAATGAACAGATAGAATGGGACTTTAAATTGACAAAAGCCTTATTTTACCGTTTACTGGCCTTAACTTATTGCTGGCTTTATTTTCCCAAAGCTTTTGCCACATGTTTTAGCTATGGTAACCTGGGTAAACAAGATTTCAAATAAAAAAAAGAAGCTGTTTGATATTAATGATGACCCATCATGGATAAACAAATATCTATATAAACCATTTGTCTTGACTGAAGAGTATACGTTATAACTTACAGTTTAGTTCCTTGTCAAAAGCACAATTTTTCATAAACAGGGCGTCCTTTCCTCTTCCCCCCAAAAAACTGAGCCATAGCAGATCTATGTTACAAGAATCTTATTAAAGGCTTTGCCTTGAAATTAAGTTTGTTAAATATTTATATTCCTGGTAACATGTTTTCTTCCATTTTCATTTGACGAATGTCTTACTACAGACAGAGGAGAAAGGGTGACTATTTCATTATTAACAAAACTCAAGTATTAAATTACTATATTTAATGAATAGCGAGGTTCAAATATACCCGGTATTGTTATCTTGGATGTTGTCTGGAAATGTCGGTCAATTCCGACACATAATAAGCAGACACTACAGGGGGCAAACCATCGCCTGTAATCCATCCCTTCTCCAGTCGTCAGATCTTTCTGTTATATTCAGGTTTTAATTTAAATTCGTGAATGAGGCTCAAATTTCTTTTACTCTTGTCACTTTATAAACTCTTGAGAAGAATTATTGTTGTTCAAACGAATGTAATGTAAAACCCTGATTGATTACAGAATATGGTAGATGCCCGTCTTGTGATGAGAGAATAGCCTGCCATTGTATGCTTGGTAGACACATGTATTCACCCCTGTGGCAATACGTCATTGTGTCTCTGCTAATCAAAATGCGTTTGTGTGGCATTTATCTCCACGAGATTTCCTGGGCGTCAATCCGACAACTGTGTACAAATAGGCCTCAAAATTTTACAACGGTTAAAGAAACCTTGCCTTCCAGCCATCTACCACAAGGACACTGGATCCAGAGACTTGTGGTACGTTGGAAAGTCACCAGAAAGTGTAAGTAAATTATTTGTCGAAAGATTAAACTCTCCTCTAAGACTAAGACTAAGTCCTCTCTGAAGCTATTTTTATATCAGAATTTTCAAGGAAAAGTGGAATTCAACAAGACAGGGTCCACTCTCATAGATTTAGTTATGAGTTTGATTCTATTTATTTGTCATAAAACACATTGGCATATATAAACACAGAGGCACACGCACACACCCACCTCACCACCCGCATGTCTGCATTTACAGCACATCGGCTCTATCTCTGAAACAGTGTCCATATGGAAAAACGAAAACTACGAGAAAATCGACAAAAAACTGGTCCAGTATGTCATTGAGCATTTCAGGCATATATATTCCAGATTCCAGTAAAGTAACGGCAAGTCCATATTTCTTCTGTATGGTTTTGTAGATCCCCAACAATAAAACCGTGCCTTTACCACTTCCCGCCCCCAGATTTTAACCCCACCTCCAAAACGTCCCACCCTAGCTTCAGGTAGCTCCGAATCACTTGCACTCATTACGTTTAAGAGCACGGAGCTACAGAAGCTTACATTGCAAAATCCTGCTGTGTGTCCAGGGTTTAAGTACGCTGTGTTCTTGGTACACACAGCGGACGTGTAATGTCAGTTTTCGCAGTTCCGTGCTCTAAGCGTAATGAATGCAAGTGCTTCGGAGCATCCTGTATCTACACTCTCCCACCTTCATTACACGAGCTATAAATATGAACAGAGTGAAAATTTAATAAAACGGCCTGCGTGACTGTGTAGTATTTCTCAAGGAAGTGAACGTCTTCTGAACATCTCATCTTACGTTTTACATTATTGCCTCTCTATAATAATGATAATTTATAATAATTAAACGACAAAATACATGTCCATTTCCAGGTAACAATGATGAAGATCACACAGGTAGTCTATCTGGTCATGACCTTCATGTGCCAGGTGAGTTACTGACGGATGCTATGACCAACTAAATCATACCATCACATATTACCGCTATCAAATGTTCATTTTTTATCTTCAACTAGCTTGTAAATCAAAGAAAGTAATATGATACTGTCCTTTTAAGTTTACTTTAAATGGAATGGTTGTCCACACATTTATAAGGTTCCTTTTCCATTTTCATGTACTGTTTTGGAGTTTTATGTTGTTGTATTGCTACACAGTTTACTACAGTGTGACAATACTGTAATGTCTGGCTCTTTTGAGCTATTTCAGTGCCCCGGTCTTCTGATTATCGCACTGTATTTCTGATCCATATTGCTGAGCGATATCTTTATTTTCATGCAAACTATGTCGTAATGAAAATTGAAAAATGGCTGTAAATAGTTATTTTACTGTACTGTTACAGGATACCAATGCAGCCTTAACAAGCACTGTAAATGACTGTAAGTAATCACAAATCTTTGCCATTTAAGCAGCCTTACCTTCGTTTAACAACTCTTTCTTTCACCAATATGGCTTGTACGTCACACGTGAAAACGTCCGACGGTAACTTGCCAAACGTCGATGGTTTTCCCCGGGTACTCTAATTAACTAAAAAAAAAATGAATGAATCTTTGGCAATTCTTAAGTTAAAAACTGTATAGTGACAGGTGTCTCAACTAGTCAAATAAATAAATGATGAAAAAATCATTTAAAGGTGAAGATCGACTCATGTGAGCAAAGGTCATCATAATAGTAATTATAAAATATTTTTTCCTTCAAAGTAAATGCAGTCATTTACATGAATTGTACAAGCTTGGGTTTTCTCGAGATTCTGACATCATGTCAAATTATTATGATTGAATTTCTGTAGAATAAACGAATAAAACAACAAATTTATAGGTTCATATATAATTAGAGAATATGGATTTAAAGTCATTACTCTTATAACTACGATCAGATATTTATACATCTGAGCCATTTATGTCAGCCTGTAAAAAAATCGGACAATAGCAGTAAAGGGTGGCAAAAGTAAATACAAATATGACATTTTAAGGATTCGTTCCGCCGCCTTTTGTTACAGTTATTGTTGATTGTGGATCGACTTATGGTGGACCAGTTAACATCACGTATGTTAACCCAGACCCTGTGAACAATAATGTTGTGAAGATATACAGCCGAGATAACCTAGCAACATGCTCAGATGATGATGCAGACGGCGATGACGTGTACACTATTGCTGACGCACGGGCTGACTGTACAATTGCCAACCCGGTATGTAAAATATGCCTTTGTAAGTTCATTGCATGAGACATTTATTCTCATTGGCCGGGATGTTTTGGTTCAGGTCTTTTGATTATGACAAGCGTCTCACTCGTGGCTGTGCCTGTATTTGGTTGCTTTCAGCTCGTGGCGGAGTACCAGATAGAGATCACCCTCCAAGAGTTCCCATTAATCGTGCAGGTAACAGATCCGAGGTTTCTTTTTAATTGTATCTACACATCAGCAGTTCCAGTGCTAACGGTCACCGACTCAGGTGGTACTCCAGTGTAAGTACATTTCTCATATGTGTTTCTTTTCGTTATCAAGTATTTCAGGTCTTCAATTCAAAAGCATTTTAAAAAGCAATAATAAAACTTATTATATTTTAGCACAACGTATACTAAGATTTTCCTGTGGAAAAAGTCATCATCCAAACAAAGCAAGCATGTCACAACTATGCGTGAAATTGTACAGAAAAAAGATTTACCACGAATCAGTTCTATAATTTATTTATTTGTTTATTTGATTGGTGTTTTACGCCGTTCTCAAGAATATTTCACTTATACGACGGCGGCCAGCATTATGATGGGAGGAAACCGGGCAGGGCCCAGGGGAAAATCCACGATTATACGCAGGTTGCTGGCAGACCTTCCTACGTACGGAGTTCGAATATTAAACCAGAGACTAAACCTGTTCGCGTGATAGACAATGTACAATGTACAATATGGTATGGCGTCCCTCAAAGCAAAGCGATTTCCATGCCACCATTAGGCAATAAACACAGAACGTGCTGGATTTACGTGTTACCAGGTATACACAAATAAAGGCAAGTTCCTTTGTTCTGACCTATCTCAAATACGATTTGGTCTTACATTATCGGCTTCCACAAAGCATATATCTCTGGTGTGTAAAATCTCGGTGCCCACAGTTCAGCCATGGCATCTAGGAGTCAACAGAGGTTGTAAAGCAATATGTTGAACTGCAATATGTTCTGTTGAACTGCAGTATGTTGAACTGCAAATATTGTAATAAAAAGTTAAGTTGTAATATTAGCCTGTGTACAACAAGAAAAGCATGTCTACAGTTTTATAAGTGCAGATATCGAGTAAGTGTTTTCGTAAATATTTCCTTACAGAGGAGGGCCCCCAACAACGCAAAATATTCTTGCTACCATAGCTGCCGACCAGACGTACATGCTCGAGCTGTTAGACGTTGCCAACACCCACTCCTCCATGGCACGATTTGGAGACACGATTACTGTTCGCGTTTATATGAGCGGATTTGATGAGGGTAAAGTTTCTACATCAATAACAGTTTGTCTTTTTCTGTTATTTTTTTTTTTTGGGGGGGGGGGACTTGGTGGACATAAAGGTCCCGAGCAAAACCGAAAAAAACATCAAGGTTTCCATAGACTCAAAAATATCATGTTATATGTTTTTACCTAACGGACCCATAGCCTGTAAATATTATTAATGTTAGAATATGAATCTGCGCTGGTAGCTAAACATCCGTCTCCTGATCTTCATAAATACGTACCCGGTATTAAATAAATGCAAAGGCAAATTACCAAAACATTTTAAAATAGTTACCGTCCTGGCTGAAGTACAGTTAATGTCCTATTGACCTTGACTGGATTTCTATTTATGTCACTTATGTAATAACCTCGAACCTCAGGTATAGTAATTTCTCTCAGCGCAGCCATATTTCCAGATTTGGGGTAAAACTAATTTTAGAATAAAGCCTGCCTATTGGAATGCATCGGACTGAAAAATATCCACTGGTAAAATGGTAATGGTATTTCATGACAAAGCGTGCAAAAAAAAGGTCATCTCAACGTAATACACATATTGTTTCTTCAGCCCTCCGTGTAAAATGACATGACACTTTTCATTATACCATATCTGACCTCAGACATAATTCAGCATGTGTCATTGGATGATGTTTTTCAGATGAAAAAGGCGTACAGATTAAACAGATGAACTTGATAAGCGGAACGTTAAGCCTGCCCGTTATCAACAACTAGTGAGTACGGCTTGTCTATGACAAATATGTGTACACAACAACAACAACAACCCATTATTGTACGTTACTCTTTATCCAAAACTTCGGGGAAAAATGTTGGCCTGACAAGAAGGCTTCTACGTACTATTGATGACCAATCAGATATTAAGATTTAACAATCCTGAAATTCAAAGTTTGTATTACAATTTATCAACGTCGATAATTCAGTTAAAGTTTAAACGTGTATAGCTTACATTTTGATTTAAATCGGTATTCTTTCCCTGAGCCAACGCAGGTAGAAATGAAATTCAAATTCATCAAAAAGTTTATTCACAGTGGCCGTTTATCTGTGACGTCAGGAATCGGGGTTCAATGCTACTCTTTCTTCTAGTTGTTTCTTGTAGTTTGTGTTCTTCGGCTCTTCTAGCTGTGTTTTGAGGTCTATGTTCTTCATTCTTCCAGTTGTGTCTTGAGGTCTGTGTTTTTCAGTCTTCAAGTTGTGTCTTGAGGTCTGTGTTTTTCATTCTTCTAGCTGTGTTTTGAGGTCTGTGCTCTTCATTCTTCTAGTTCAGTTTTAATCTGTGTTCTTCATTCTTCCAGTTGTGTGGTGCACGAATACAGGCCTCTTTTCGACAAAGACGGCTTCCAGACGACAGGAGGAGCAGCAACGTTTACTCTGACACTGTTCGCCCTGGAGGGATCAAGTACCAAAGTGATCGAATTCGACGTTGAAGCGACCATTTGCGCTACCCCGTGTGATGGGGTGAGTGACAGAGATTATTATTCTTTTGCCCTCTTTACAAAGCAGCCATGTGTATGAGTGTTGAAAAGCTGTGTCAATACATATTGAAAACAAGCAAAACTTTGCCAGATTGTTACAAGCCACCACCTTGATTGTAACTATCTGACACATTCTCAGCTCATTCACAAGCAGGTTATAAATTTATTGTTTTGTTCAAACGAGGTGTGTATTTTTAGGTTAATAGTTATATTGACCTGTGATTTTATCTGATGTTGCTGTGTGTCGTACTTTATGAATTATTCACTGCAAGGGTGTAAGAAAGTGGCCTCCATGCTCACTTGTGAAGAAGCTCAATAAACTGTCTAATTCTGGCCCAACTATAATGGACAGGCTACACTTAAACATTTGTTTACGTCTTTCCGGTATGATTTAAAACTCTAGGCTGCTTCTCTTTTCATAAATGCATTATATTTTCTTACTTCCATCTTTTCTTCTTTTTGTCGGTGGTTTGTGCTAAGCCTTATTTTGCAAACTGGTGCTTTATGGTTGACGAGTCATATACGATTGTCTTTCTCAAAGTCGAGATAAATTACAATGATTTATCGATTAAATTTATTAAATCCGTCCATGGTTTATCTTACAGAATAACTGTGGTGGTACAGGAAAGAGAAAGAGGAGGGCTACAGACAACGAAGATCAGACCCTGAAATTATCGAATAAGTTGTACGTTCTGCCAAAGGATGTAAAGTTACCATCTTTCAGTGAGTTTATCAAACTTTTTCTCCCGTCCTTTTCGCCACTTACAAAGAGCTGGGAATTGAATTTATTTCCGTTTCAAACGTTCACATGCGGTCGCTGGTGAGGCCTCTAAAGGGATACGTTCTATGCCAATGATGAATCACCAAATGTCAAAGACGAAAAAGACGCCGCATTTGTCATAATATATCTGATGGTGAGATAGTTAATGAAATATACTTTATGTCTCTGAGGTTTAATTTTATTTCTAATTTTTTTCTTTCAAATCCCTTGTGTTACTGACAAGGAATCTATTCGTCGCTATCTCAGTGAACCTAACAGAAGGCCCTTCATGGACGAAATATATGGCAAGCTGTTGTATAATGGTATCCTGTTTTCTCACAGATCAGTCGACTGAGAACGCCTCTATGTCCTGTATGAAGAGCCTCGGTTTCATCGTCATTGTAGCTGTCCTGGCTGTGCTACTGCTCGTTGCCATGGTTACTGTCGTGTTCATGTTCACCACCAGACGTCGTGACCAGCAGAAGCAAGGCGCATGAACAATCCTGATGGTCTGACCCATGACCGACAAGATCGAGCAGAAACATATGTTTACTAGTTCGCAGGTTGCACATACTTTGCAAGTTTTATTATCGTCCACCTGTTCTGTTCACATTCGCTTTATATTTCCTAAAGATCAGTCTAAATCCTTGAATAATACTTTTAACTATTTGAAATTATTCACTTGAGTGACAGATAGCTGGGCATGATTAAAAAATAAACCTCTCTAAAAGACGAATATACAGCTATATAAAGGAATTTCTCGCGTCGTTGGAGAGACCAAATTTTCACGTCTTCCGTGACCATCCCTGAGGAACCAACGCCGGTTTGAAGGACGCAAAACCTAGGTGTAAAGTTTGCTACACTCTTACCAGTCTAACGTGGTTTCTTTACAAACACCTCAAGGAAGCTGCAACTGCAACGTAATATTAGCTACATTAGTAATATTAGTTATTGACCATGTTCGTTCAACATTCCTTTGTGACCTTGTGTCGCTGGCGTCATTGTTGCGTCACGTTGTAACCTTAACGCCATGGCGTTCTCCCTACTGTTTTGTCATCAGCTGCATATACCATCTGCTGCAAGATATAAAATTATACTTGCCTATCACGGGGTCATTTCTACCCCGTCAAAAGCAGATGAGTTTGTGTGACTTCTAACACGGTCTCCTTGTTTAACTACCGAGTCACAGGAAAGGCGTGCAAAATGGGACCTCTACGTACAGAATGGGCCATAAAACAACAAGGAATTAAAAACCAACGAAAGTTGTTTTCGATATTTAAAGAATTTTCCTTTTTTCCTGTTATGTTGTCTAGAATCAATCAGAATTCTTTGCTTTAGGAAATAAACAGTCTGCCAACTCTTCCATATTTATTGCTTGTATTTCTTTTGTTATTGTTGTTTTGTTTTGTTTTTTCACTTACAGCAGTGTTTTTTTTTTAAATGGCATATCCCAAAAATTCCCTGATCGAGCGATTAGAGCATCCGGCTCTTAATCCTTGTTCATTCTCTCGTCGGGTCATACCAAGGATTTTATGAATGTCGGTCTCGCCGCCTTGGCTTAGGAGAGACAATGTTGTATAGTGTGGTAGGCGCCATTTACCTGATGTATTGTAACAATACCTTATGTATTGTGACAAGACCGGGTGATAAGTAGCTTGTATATTATAACAAGGCGGGGTATTATGTGCCCTGTATATTGTGACAAGATGGGGTGCCATGTATCTTGTATATTGTGACAAAGCGGGGTGTCATGTACCGTGTATATTGTGACAGGCCGGAACGTCATGTGCCATGTATAAATCATGGTAGTTTATAATATCGATAATTGTGTCATAGCGGGATGTCAGTTCTAGGCCAGTGACATCTAATAAGCTTTTTTACCTATTTTGGGTGAAGCAATAGAGGTAAGGGTATGTACAACCCATAGATCAGGAAAAGGTGTTCTGAGTCGCAATAAAAATAATAGATTACCGCACAGAGAGTAAAATCCAGAGCAACTACGACGGTGTGACATTTGGTTACGTGTAACCAGTGAAATGAGGTCTTTCGTCAATTAACCTGAATTTGGTTTCTAGCAATTCAAGTAAACGCTGTAATAGTAGCAGCTTATACATCCTAGCATCAATTAGGTTTCTAGCAGTTCAAGTAAACGCTGTAATAGTAGCAGCTTATACATCCCAGCATCATGGTTAGGCAGAATCAGTTATTTAGAGAATCCCATCAAAACCATGCACACGGACAAGACCCTTGGATTCATAGTCAACCAGCATGCTCCACCAGGATCATGGCCCATTTGCAAAAGGTTAAGACCCCAGTTTCAAAGGCATATGTAGGAAATATTATGTAAATAGTAGGAGAGAAGCTATCATTAATTTTCAGTAATACAGGGAATTTATTCGACGCTCTTGACGATTTCTAGAAGGAATACCACATGAATATGAAACGATCACAGCATAGAGAGTCCCAGAGACTGTTCCAGAGTTGTCAAATGGTCAGACGTCAGAGACGAAATCCAGCTTCTTGTCAGTATACATCAGAGTTTTATTCTGTTCATGTAAATGTTTACAAAAAGTATCAGAAGAAGCAAAGGTAGATCAAACAGTGCATTGATGTTTATTCTTTTTTTTAATGATTTAATAATCGGATTACTAATAATGTTGTGTTCTCATTAGGTTTAATAAACGATTACATGAAAACAACGCAAAGGGTCAAGATCTCCAGGATGCTCAATACAACAGCAGATTTCTCTCATTGTTTTAGGAATACAATATAAAAAGACTACACCATATAGAGAAAAACCAGGGCTTACCAACCACCTGCTTCAGAGATCCTCACTGCCCTCAGTGCTTGTCTGAAGACACGTCATGGGGACAGGAACACAACCGTAGTTAGTTATGGGTACAAACCGCATATATCACAGTGATTGAAAATACATTATCATAACAAATATAAAAATCGATGAAGCGTTAATGAAAACAAACTCGTATACGTCTCTGGCACTCAATATATATTTGCCAAAATACATCCGTGGAGAGTTAATGGTACTTAACTCTCTTTCTGCGCCACAAAGGCATCAGAATACAAATACATGTGAGGAGAATTACTTTTACAAAATGTGTATGGAAGTAGCTTTAGGAAGTATACAAGTACATCTCTGAAGAGGTATGACAACAAATAAGATACGATAAACGGGCTAAAAGTATTTCATCAGAGGAAAATGGACAATAATATTGTTAAATTATCGTTTTGTTATTTTATGTTTTAAATTATTGAATGGTAAACAGTGAATTTTGTGAGATTTTTTGCCTCACTCATTTCTTGTAGTCATAACTGTTTTTCTCGGATGTACTGATTTCCATATGGGACAAAAGGTTTTCATTCGGCATAAAGGTTTTTTGTTTGTTTTTTATTTTTTAATAGTATATGTCTTTACTAACCATAAAAGATTTTTTTTCCTCATATTATTTTTTCACATTATTTCATTATGATGGTGTCAGCAAGGTCAGGCAAATCTTATTAACAGCTTGGTTAGAGCCGAAATTAGCTTTCTGGAATCTCTGTATCCTGGTCGAAAGTTTTCCAACTGGAAGAAGAAAACGGGTACCTAACATAATGGTCAATATATATACAGTGTATGCCATGTCCGGGTATCACATTGACATTTTCGGTGAATGGCGGGACTAGAAAAAATATAGGTATTGTTGTCTTCGTAGAAATTTGAGTCAATTCCGATATATAATAAACAGACTCTGCAGGGGGTGGACCATAGGCTATAATCCATGCCTTTTCCGGTTATCTTTCTGTGCTTTTCAGGTTTTAATGTAAATCCGTGAATAAAGTACAAATGCCTTCCAGTATTGTCACTTTGTAAAGCCTTGAAATTGGAAGAATTATTGTTTAATGAAATGTAATGAGAGTAACACCTGACTGATTACAAAATGAGGTAGACACTTGTCTTGAGATGAGAGATCTGCCTGGCTTTGTATGTTTGGTAGGCCATGTATTTTCACCGCCGTGACAATACACATTTGTCTCTCAGCAAAGTGAATGACATTTGTCTCCAACAGATTTCTTTGGGCGTCAATTCCGACAACTGTATCATAATAATAGGCTTCAAATGACTTTCGTCAGTGTGCACAAAGAATCCTTGTATTTCGCTAATTACCGAAAGGTTCTAGGAATCAATGGAAGTTATAAGTAAATTATATGTAGGCAGTTTTAGCAAATAATTTTCAGTTCGTTTAAGAACTAAATTTAATTTCTCAGGAGTGTCTCGAGGACAGAATAGGCCAATAAATCTGTCCCTGGTTTCTAGTCATAATATTTTCCTTTTCTCGCTTTTCGGTTAGATTTTATGATAATCTGATCTTTTGTGACAATTTCTGGGGAAAAAAAATGAAATAATGAGTCATGATGCGGTGTGGAAGAGGGGGGAATGACGTGCGGGAGGTCGCAGGAATCAAGAGAGAAGGCTTTCTACAACTATGCCCAAACCGCTTGGTAGAAAGTGATAAACTTCAAGCTGCATTTATATCAGGGGGGTATGCACAGATTTATATCTCACTTCTTGCCAACTATCTTCCGATGGCGTAACCTATGGCGACGCGTTAGCTATATCAGTACTCACTATCTCTCTCTCTCTCTCTCTTTATATATATATATATATATATATATATATATATATATATATATATATATATATTTGTAATTACATTAAACTATTATAGGGTAACATTTGTCCACAAGCCACACCCTTGTTATCTGTCGAAGCAGGATAGAGTATAAAATATAAAATGGTCCCACTGATTCCCATTCTCGTCATGTTTTGGCTATTATATGCATTCTTGTTTTCCTAAAATAAAATATAGCTTATCATCAATGTTGCCAATAAAGCAACAAAATAGATATCCCTGCACCAGGTGAGTTACTGACTGATGGTATCACAGACTAAGTTATTCTAACAAATATTACCACTATAAGATATCTTCATCTGTCGTGCAGATCATTTGTATTGACATGATGCTGTCACTTTCACTTTACTTCAAATACAATTGTTGTCCACGAAATTCTAAAATATGCAATTTTTCACAAATGTACTGTTTAGCGGCTTTATATTTCTTGATTACTCTCGTTTTGCACTACTTTTAAAATAATGTGTAACTATATCTTGAATCACAGGTGTTTTAATGCCTTGATATTCGTTAATATCGAACTGTACTTATGTTCAATATTGCAGTAAGATTAACGTTTTTGCATACCATGCAGTTAATTACGATTGCTGCGCCTTTACAGGAGGCAAGTCCAACCATAGCCATCCGTGTAACTGACTGTATGTTTTCATTGCCTTATGTTTATTCTATATGTCAATACTTGAACAACATGATATATAATGATGAATGAGTTATGCATTCACAGTAAGGCATGATCATTAATCCAGGAAATATGGAAACCCTTTTGGTAAAAATGAAGTTACGGTGGGTAAAAATACCATCAAAACTGTATCTGAAATTACATTCACTGATTTTTTTCAGATTTTTTCTTTCACCAAATTAAATGCAGTAAAATTATTTCTTGATATGGTGGGTTTTATGGACGATATTGATAATGTGTGTCAACCATGACGTCACGCCAACCTTCTTCTTACCCTAAAGTACAACTTAAATATGTTAGCTTTTGTGTACAAAGGGGCACATTACTAAAGTACGGTTTACAAGAACTTTATTCAGAGCTGAGCATACAGGGGTATTAAAAAGCTTTGTGACGTCACGGTTGTCACACACTATCCATATGATCCATAAAATTCACCATATAATCAAAACATTTGACGGCATTTATTTTGGTGAGAAAAAAATCTGAATAAATCCGTGAAGGTTTTTCAGAAACAGCTATGAATGATCTTTTTTTACGATATCATTTCCTTTAAATAATCCGACCATAGTCTGTGCAGGATTAAGTTTTGGGACTAGAACCCTCAGATCCATTAAAGAAGTGAAATGTAACATGCCCCCCCCCCCCCAAAAAACGCGCTTGAAATGTCCTTGAACTCTTAAAGTTTAGCAAATGACAACCCTAGGTGCATACGATATAGATTTTCTCGCTCTCATAAGTCACTGGACGTTGGCACCTCTGGGGGCCATTTGGGCAGCCTTTATTCTCTTATCTAAACCCGCTTCTCTTGTACTCACATTGTCTGTATATCACAGAGGTAAAAGTTTATTAGTAGCTTGCTGAAGATCCGTGGCTTACCCAGGGAACCCCTTTGCCCACTACAAAGTCACCGATATGTTATTTATTTATAAATCTGATTGGTGTTTTACGTGAATAATATACGGCGGTGGCCATAATAATGATGAGAAGAAACCGTACAGAGCCATGGGGAAACACACGGCCATCCGCAAGTTCACTGTTTTTTGTTTTTGTTCTTGTTTTTTGTTTTTCACAAGTGACAAGATATTGATTTTGTATTTAGACAAGAATGAAATAAATCAGAAAAACTGTGTTACATTTGAGGGCAAAAGCTGAACAAAATTGAAACTGTTATGTCTGTCTGTCTGTTTTTCTTCCCTCTCCAAAATAAAAGCCTTCTCTATATCTGTTCGAGTTTCTCACGCCGTAAAAGTCACGCCGTAGTTATTATGTTTCTTTATTTGAATGGATTTCGCGAACAAAACCGGAATTTATAGCTTACTATCTAATTTCAGAAACTGGATTTGTCGTCATTTCCTTTAATACTATACCTTATAATTTATTTGTTTGATGATATTTAAACAATTTTCAAAAAGCTTTGCAAAAGGCTTTGAAACGGTTTAAAATTGTACATTTTACGGTCCTTCTTGTGCGTTGCTCTTAAATCCTGCGAACATTAACCGCACATATTACAGGGAAACATTGATTTGGTGGAAAATTTATAAATGTATATATTGACATTTTGAAGATTCACGACGCCTCCTTTTGTCTCAGTTGTTGTGAACTTTTGAGCGAATGCAGGTGGACCAATTGGCATTACGTTTACTAACCAAAATCCTGTTAACAACAATGTTGTAAATAGGTATAGCCCCAGTGGCCTAGCATCGTGCTCAGAAAGTCATCCAAACCGTGATTTCGTGAACACTACTGCTGGCATGCGCAACAACTGCGCTGATGCCAACCCGGTCTGTAGTTGCTCTCAAACGTGCCTTTGCAATTCCTTTTATGAATAGTTAATTGCTGTTTTTCAGGATTTCCACTGGGACGCTTGTTTTCTGTCCTTTTCAGCTTACTACGGTTATCGAAACACAAATCTCGCTTCAAGAGTTTCCCTTACTCGTTCAAGCAACGGATCCAAGATTTATTTTCAAATATACCTACACAGCTTCCATTCCAGTGCTGTCGATAGTACATATGTTTTGTTTGCTTATATCGATCGTCAAATGGAAAGTAATGCGATTCTTAAATGATAGGCAATAGAGAACATCAGCCCAAAATAAGCTGAATTTTAACATACAAAAACACACAATTTAAAAAACAATGAAAAAGTTCAATGCTATGACCTCGAAGCATGCACTTTCACAAGATTTCTAGGATGAAAGGACAGTTTGTCTCCACGGAGTTTTGTTTTCCTCTGTGCTATAAAATTAGTTTAAGAATAAAGTCTGATCATTTCCTTGTTGCAGCAGGTGGAAAATACATCTATTGTTAAACCGTGGAAGTATATAAACTTTATGAAAAGTCCTGCTTAAAACAAAACACCCCTCTCAACGTATTGTCTTGTCTCTTCGGCGTGTAAGACACTCGCATGTTTACATTGTGAAGACCCCTGAGGAACTAGAGCATAGTGATGGATATGTTATTGGGTGATATTTTTCAGATGAACAAGGTGTGCAAGTTAAGAAGGTGGCCGTGGTAAGTGGAGCCCTGAATCTGACCATTATCGACAACTAGTGAGCGTCTCTAATCCATGAAACATCAATGTACAGCACAGTTCTTCTCGTACCTTGTTTTCATGTGATATACTATGCAGATCGTGCTACTCCCGGGCATGTTTGACAATGCTCTCTACACACATGCCAACCTCTGGGCATACACCATGACTGCGCTTACACACAACTTGATAAATACCGTACTTGTGAATGGATGTGTGCAGGGAGTTGGTAATACGATCAGTTGAAATTCATATACTTTGCTCGAGAAAATTGTGAGAAGATATCTTTTCTTTCGGATAGCTGATTTTCTATTACACATGATTTATTGATGAGAGTCTTAACTTTAAACAATAGGGAGTTTCGAGTTCGAACTTTTTTATCGCTAAAGGTAATAAAAGCTGTACTGTACCATGTGACCTGTCAAATATGTTAGGCAACTATTTCTGATTACATTTACTATAACATAGGCGTCTAAGAAAACTTTCTAAAAAGTTATTTAGACTAGACTTACAGTGGGGAAAATTGAGGAGCTGGAAGTTTCTTAATTTAAGAAACTCCTCAACAAATGAGAGGTCGTTTGTACCTCCCTAACACAGCGAAACAGGAGATTGGTAAATTAAAGTGAACAAAATGGCCTGACATTTTTGACAGGTCACATGACACAGTCGAACTCTTTTTACCTTCTGTGACAAAAGCGTTCAAACTCGAAACTCCACTATTCTGAAACTCAAATGAGGTTACAATTTATCAGCTAATTTTAAACATCAAAAACTAATGCTGAAAAGTAGAAGGTTTACATGCATAGTGGGAGAAGTCAGACTGAACTGTTCTCATAAGTAAGTATAAGTGAAAATGAAGCTTAATTCCATCAACAGATAATAACTGTGATAGAGACCAGTGTTTATGTGTTTTCTTCATTCTTTAAGTTGTGTGGTGGTCCCAAACGACCCCATTTTCCCCCAAGATGGAATAGACACAACGTTCCCCCTGACATTGTTCGCTTTGGAAAATGCAGGTACCGATGGGGTGAGAGATAAAGACCGTTTACTTAACTGTCATGCTAAAAAGATTATGAACACACATGCTCAAAACATGGTTCCTTATACGCCTTTCCGCACTGTAAATCAAGAAATCATATTTCATTTATTTATTTTATTGGAGTTTTACGCCGTAATCAAGAATATTTCGATTATACGACTGCGGCCAGCATTATTGCAGCATACATTTTGGTACTTTTTGGCCGATCTAAAAGGGAAAAGGTGTTGATTAGGGTATAGTACACAGGTAGATAAAGTTTTTGTTGGGAAGGTATCTATGGGCTGCAATCATTACAGTGGTGACTGACTGACTCCAAATACACCATGCCTGGCTTTTCTAGTTCTGCCAATGGGGGGACCAGTGCGTGGTCATGAGCTAAGGCACCAGTATGTTTGCTGTTGTTGAAACAGCGGTCTTTCATTCGACATGTGTTGGACCTGAAACTGGTGGGTCCACCTATCTTTTTTATGATCTCTTTTTCTCCAAAGTATTCTCTTGAAGTACTCTGCCTTCAGTAAATTTAGGGTTTGTAACATTAAATTACACAGGTTTCAAATATTGTCATATGGTCAAGGGCAGGGTGTGTGGTCATATGAATTTCGGGTTTAGCATTCTTCGGACGTGATTTGAGTTTGTTTAGGTCAAAGAATGAGTTTTTTGACTCATATTTTATTAATTTGTGGGAAACTTGAGTGAGTAGGGTTACAGTGGCAATTTCTAGGGAAAACTGTAGTCTACACAATATGGTGGGATTTGACCATCCCTATTTGACAAATCATAATCAATAATGTTACAAGTAGGCCATCCGGATGTCCTTAAAAATGGTTACAAATGTCCAATCTTCCTGTGAGGGCATAAAACCACAATTGCTTTCACTGGACATGGAATGAAAAGTAACCTTGTCACGAGAAGGGATGGTGGGATATATCCATGGTAGACCTGATTGACGATGAGTTGTACCAGTTGTGTGAAACGGACCCCTTCAAACCGGAAGTCCTCTTGCTCCCCTAATGCCATTGTAGAGTAAAAATGATTATAATTAGTTAGCATGATTACTATAATTCACTCCCACTTTCTCAGAGTATTATATGAAGAAAGGCTTTAAACTTGTTGTTGAATTGTTTTGTTTTCCTTACATCTCAAAAATTCTTCCTGTAGCTACATTTATCTACATTTTTATGTTACCTCTCAAACTAGTCTCCATTATATTATGTTTTGTGTAGTGTGTTTCAAAAAAAAATGTTGACTGGGCATAAGAAAGCGGTTTGATATGTTAACTTGTAAAATATTCCTTTAGTCCTTCCGTCATCATGAAAAACGGATGAGAGCTTCTCTTTACATGTTAATTTCTTACCTTTTCTTACCTGTGTAATTTATTCCTCCGAGGGTTTGATTTGAACGTTCTTGTGGAAGTCGGTTCACTATGGCTGACGATGGGTGTACGCATGTGTGTTTCTCAGGATAGATTCCGTTGGTCGGCTCGAATGCGATAAGGGTGTATTTATACCGTGCTAGCTGAGTTATCCTTGGCAAATGAACTGAAGTGTTCACATAGTAGAAGCTTTCTTAGATCAGCAGAATTTACAAGATGGTGGATATGTATCCCTCAGCTTTAAAATACAGCAAACATCACGTCAGTTTTCAAAACACATTAGATGAAATTGGATGTGGCCCTACGATAGCTAAATCGTATCCAGTTAGCACGTACAGAATCATCGATCTAACTGAACGTATGAGAGAGTGACATGTTTGGTACCTTGAGTAAATGATACCCATTGGAGGTAAGATAATGTATGAAATTTCGTGAAGGTATTAAATATATTCGTTCACGGTTTGTTTTACAGAGTGCGCTGCTGCAGAAAAAGTGAAAGAGAAGGGTTGCTGAGGGTGATAATACCGCAGACGAGGCCGTAAATATGTCGGCGTCCTCTCCAATCGAATGTGACATATCTCTGCCTGCATCCTATGGATGGTCGTGATTTTCTCCCGGGATCTGTCCAGTTTCATCCCTATACTATTTAACTGAAAACATCAATCAAATAAATAAATCAACAGAAAAGCGGATTTAAAAGAAAACATAACACTAGAGGATATGCATACATGCATCGATAAAGAATCCCATTCATAGTTCGAAACACGTCACTTTTTATTTTTGTTATGTATAGGATAACCGAGATATTGCAGTTCAAAGTAAATAAAAACACCCAAGTGGGCAAAATCGAACGAACCGCCATGCTCTGAGGTTAACCAGCCATGGGCCAGACATCTCTACCACTCGAGAAGACATCGGGTGTGACGTCAGCAGTACTTAGTTTAGTAGTGTTAAATAAGCTGTTTTCCACCAGATTACGAGACAATTCTAACATATTTATAAGCTATTTTCAGCGAGAAAGTGGTTGTGGAATACGTCTGAGGTTATTTCACACAATGCGTGACCTTCGATTGTAATAATAGAGGGAACCATACTTCGTACACAAAGGCGTGTCTCCCCTCTAACACTGAAGAGCGTAGGGTACGGATGACACGACATCGTGTTTCCGGTTTCTCGAAAATGGCGCATCCCATGGCCTCGTAAGAACTCGTAGGAGATTAAAAAGTGATTTATAGAGTTACCAAGACATACGAATCCGTCTGTGTCCGTTCAAGTCTGAGTTGTGGCAGTTCTGTAATCACCAATTATATCCGCCCTGCTAGCAGCATACAAAGGCATTAGGTAGAAATTAGGCTTGAAATTACCTCCAAGCCTGGTAAAGCTTACTTTGAATGGCACCTCGAAATGTTATGAAAGGATAATAAGGCCGCACGGAAGACGCGCCATGTTATATGTACGAGAAATTAGGCGATTAAGAAAAAAAATGTAACACAACACACAATTCTTTGCTCCGCTGTATTTGCATTTCTGTTTGTTCTTAATAATTAGTTTCCAGTATAGACAAAAGTGACACACGCAAATAATGTATTTAAAAAAGAAAAACATCAGCTGAACTCATGAAGTTATTTCCTTCTCATGGCGTCTGTTTCTCCAAACTGCGCCGTCTGGTGGTGAACATAAACAGCACAGTGATCATAGCCAGAAGCAGAAGGATAGCCAGGACTGTCACTGTCACGATGAACCCAATACTCTGGAAACATGTCTCTGTGCTCGATGAAGATTGAATGTCACCTGTGAAAGTCCATAGTGAAAACAGATCTGAATTTGATTCAATTTTTTTTTACAAAGTCAACAATCTAAGTATAAATTTACCTGACAAAATATATATTTTTGTTCATTTTATTTTGCTTTTTTTACATCGAATATTTCAGCTGTAGAGAAGGCAACCGGAAATAGCTGACGAATACTAACGACCGCAGCAGGATGAGTAAAACCAGAACACCAACGACAGTAAGATAGTTGGCAAATGGTCAGGATGGCCTCTGTAATCCGGTCTCATGACATTTATTATTTAGGGTTTTACTCTTTTATCCAAATGCTTGAATACAAGCAACCTATATACAGTGCGTTTCTTGGGCTATAAAATTGCCGAGATTCTTGACATTTTTAACATGTAACGATTTTTAACAACGGACAGCCACGACTGACCCTCCGAGTTCGTCACCGAAAGCCGTCTGGGAATCTGATCAAAGGTTTTTCGAGAAATACGGTGGTAGTATGGTTCTTCTGCATTGAGACTACGGATGACTACAGTGCATCCAGGATTCAACATGCCGGGTTCAACAAGATGTGAACACAAGTGCTAGGGACACACTATGGACACCACGTTGTTACTACAGATTAACCTGAGAGATCCAAGGATCATCCCGAATTGCCACTAATATTTTGAACACTTCCGAGGCGACCTACGGACCTTCCCAGCTCACCATGGTATCGCTACGGCCTGGCTACTGACTGAAGAAGGTCCTCCACAAATCTCCTCGCACAAAGAAATCGGGGTGGTACGAGACCATCCGTAGGCCTAGCCCTGGGGCATGTTTCACAAAGTGATTTTGGGCTTTAGCTTAAAACTGTAATTCAAATTAAACTGCGAAATGCATGCATCACATGAGCCAAACTTTGACCTCTATGCGGTGATTAGACGATTTCAGCCAAGTTTAAGTATCCAGCATCATATATTTGTGTTTTGAAAAAAATTGAAATTTCCCAATATTATTCGGAATACCACTTTGTGAAACAGCCCGCTTGTATGAATAGAACACAAGCAAACCCGAAAAACAACTCACCGGTTGGAAGGGCGAATGCAATGGTTCTGATTTCGAGAGACCGAGCTAAAGTCAAGGATTTCTCCTCTTCCTGGGCGTCATCACCTGCTGCACGGCGCCGCCTCTTACCAGTTGTCGCACAGTTTTGCTGTAAAAATGAATTCATCGATTTAATAAATTTAATTAAATCTAAAATGAAATGACAAATGCATTTCATTGAGAAATTGATTTATTTATCCTTGTGGAAAACATGCAACCTGTTGAAACTGGTTTTAGGACATCGTGGTTTATAAATATACCAAAAAGATTTTTATTTTTTTTTTGCCTCTAAATTATTTAATTCAGTGAGTATAGATAAACCAACATTTTCTCTCTATCTTTCAACGAAACAAGCAGCATTTTATTCCCCAGAGTAGAGATAAAAACGAACCAAAATCGATATCCAAAAACAGCACACTGAGTAGGTCTTCCAAGGATTAGATCCATGGGGTCCCACTCGTGAAAGACAATGTTTTTTTTCGAGGACTTGGATTACCTATAATACAGTATGTTTTCCAACACTTTCAAGGACCACTCGTTTTAAGGATAAACCTTCACGCAGAGACTAATTCATACAGATAGTTTTCCACTTTTTCAATCGTACCATTTCGCAGATAATGTAACACGATATTCAAATAAATGAAGTACTTTCAAGGAATTCTCTTGTAACAAAATTCTTTCTCACGGACTTGAATCTTTACAGAGTTCAAGTGTTTCCTAGGACCAGTGAGAAACCATTGTACACAACAAAGCGAGACCGCCTACTGACCCCATCACACTTTTGGCTGCACACGTTCACCACACATTCGTAGCGTATGCTACTTTCCGTAGACCCTTCCACGGAGAACACTTTCAAAGGCAGGAAGGTTCGAAGGCCAGTTGTCATAAATCCAGGTAGGGTAAACAAACTTGTCATGCCTGATACCACACACCTGAAAAGAGGGGTGTTTCTGGTTTTACTGATTGTTTCATTGATTTAGTGATTGTTGCGATTATTAATCATTGTTGTGATTGTTAGTCATTATTGATAGTTGATAATTGTTGTTTAGTGGCTTCATAATCAAGATGTAACAAGGAATAATGCTATCCCGGGTAATGTTACAAGGTACAGGGAAATATGCATTTGTGCCCTATGTGGCAATGGCGAGGAAATAGACTTCCTAAGCACGGATTACCACTAAATTGTTATGTGTTGGTACTTGGACACAGCCCAAATGTACCATGGCCTCATGACATACATACGTGCGTCCATACGCAACAGTGGTTAAGGATACGTAACTCGTGACTTTTTCTATCAATTATGACGGTATTTTACCGTTCTGAGACAATGCTCACAAAACTTCATTTTTTCGTAACTTCCATTGTAAATAACGCAGCCTCGAAACTCTACAAACAACGCCATTTAGGAAAACATCGGATTTAAGAAGCTTGATGAAAGTGGACCCCGGTCCTGGGTGCAACCAGATTTACAAAATCAAACTCCTACATTGACTAATAAATTAGGGTGTGTCCTGGCCGTAAGGCAATACGTCCTTTACGAGAAGTGTTGCAATGATACTGATATTAGGCAAGTTGATGCCTTAGCGCAAAGTGACTTACGAGTTTTCCACGAATGAAATATTCCTGTCTCCGCTAATTGCTGTGCAAGATTCCACTTGTAGGCTTTTCTCATCTGCACAGAAAGAAACACATCAGTTGTTACACATGGCACTGCGAAAGAGCAAACCTCCACAGCAGTTAAATTTAGAAGTCACCTGCTACATACAAATGGATAATGTCCGGATTTCTTCCCTATCTGCCAGTGTTGACAAAGCCTTTAAAATAGCCCTGGATTCGGAGATCCGCATCATCCCCCTTCCCCCTACCTCCGCACCCAAATTTAATGGGCGGGTCCTTATTAGCCTGATATAGCTTAAAATTGTAAGCTGATAGGCAGACAGACACAGACACAAACGCCAGCAAAAACACAATCTCCCTTTCGGAGGCAACGAATCATTATAACACTATTGAGGAGGGGGGGGGGTCACAATACCTCCTCAAACCACAGCAGACATGTTCTTATTAAGCTGCCAGCAAGACGCCTATCCTTAGAGGACTATCATTTTTCACAGGAAGAATTATACATTCTCCAGTGAAATTATCTATGCAGTCCATCTAACAGGCCAAAGGCAGCAAGACATAACTATATATATATATATCCATCCACGGATTAATGTGTTGTTACCCGTCTTACCATCATCAGTACCGCTCATTGAAACTTGTAGAACGATCTGGTCACCCAGTTTGACGTCGCTTAGAGGCTGTTGCTGGACGTTCACAATCTCAAGTGTGTAGGTCATATCAGGTTGTCCTTGCGCTTCCACGACAATACTTGTTGGAATAGTGCTGTAAAATTTGAAATCCATTATAATTATGATCACTAAAGCATTAACACTTTACATAAACGATCAAAGGTCGTGCTTTACATTTATTTTTGATGTACTGGCAAGTGATGTCTGTGTTTAAGGCCGACCGAACGCAGAAACAGTGTTTCAGTAGAACTTGTAAGCTATCTCTTGTTACATGTTTTATTGTTACTCTGAAAACAAGGGTTTAGAACTGTACACATTTGTTACAATATTCCTCAACGAATCAGTGAAATATAAAAAGTCCACAAGATACATGGAAAATTTTGAAAAACTGTACAGTTATTAATTTATAAACTATATAGATGTGTTCACATGACCGGCTCTTATGTTGTGAATATAAAGAACGCAGCAGGTCATCCACTGAAAAACTAAAACCACAATAGGCCCACATGCACATGTACAATGCAGTTTAGGCGTCAAACGTTGAACTAACTTTTGCGCTCCCAACAAGCATTTCATGCATTAAATTGTGTCTGTTACTCACCTTATGAAGTGCGCTTCTTTACAGCAGCTTTTCACTTAGACTTTTTCATGCTCAGAGCTCTTCACTTGCATCGCACGAATTCTATTACATGCTAAAGCCGTGTTGCTAAATTTCAAAAGCCGATACGCCCTTATACCACTGGTAGGTGCTCAGCAAGTTTGTAAGGATCCAGTCACAACCATAATCTGTACTTGCATTAATAAAGCCGTGGCCGTAAATATCCAAACCTGTATCAAGTTGTCTGTTGATTGTGTTTAAAAGTTTAGTAAAATAACTACATCCAGCCTCAGGAAGGTATCCCTTTGCGTTTATTATATGTATATCTCTTTTAACACTTCATGCTACATGCATAAGTACTGTAAATGGACTCTATGCCTAGGAATATGAATGCATATAAATAAGTCAGTGAATCAATAAACAAATAAAGTAAATCAACTTTATCAGCTCACAAATATATGCTTTGTGTAAAATTTTGGAACCGAAATGTACATTAGTTACGAGTTTAGGGTTTTTATTAATTTCATTACACTGGCAGTCAAACGGGGTCGATTTATACTCCAGATATAATTTGATTCAGTGTACAACAAATTAATTGTCAAAAAGTGACCCCGCCCCCAACCCCCTTCCACTACATTCTGTCTTCAACACAAAATTGATTAAAATGCCTTAATGTAAGTATCGCTAATTCCCCATATTATAACAGTATTAACACCATAAAAGTTGGCGCCTTTGGGTTCGGTCACACATCACGGTAAACGATACAAGCGTGTTGAAACATCCTCGAGTATACCATACAGTATACACCAGATTTCTTTAATTTATTTATTTATTCGATTGGTCTTTTACTCCGTACTCAGGAATATTTCACTTATACGACGACGGCCAGAATTTATGTTGGAAGGAAAGCGGGCAGAGCCCGATGGAAATCCACGATCATCCGCAGGCTGACAACCAAAAGTATACACCAGATTTCTTTAATTTATTTATTTATTCGATTGGTCTTTTACTCCGTACTCAGGAATATTTCACTTATACGACGACGGCCAGAATTTATGTTGGAAGGAAAGCGGGCAGAGCGCGATGGAAACCCACTATCATCCGCAGGCTGACAACTAAAAGGATTGTTTGTGAATAATTTGCCCATGAACGATGCTGACGTGATCTTACTTGGACGAAGTGGCCACACTTGCACCAGCCGTCACTTTTTCGGTACCGTAACTACATTGGATGTTAAACACTGGGTCCGTATCTTGAATGATGCCGGCAACCTCTTGCAGGATGATTTGCAGGTAAAAGTCTGGCTTGTTGGGATTCTGAAAGGAGAATTCAGCGTGTTATAACATCCCCGCGGCTTAACTTGTTGTGGTATAAATTATGGTCATAACATATGCTTTTATAGCAAAAGGTTTGCAATATGGCGTTATAACAATGAAATAAATAAATAAATATACATATGGAAGCGTTAGCACATTTGTACACTACCAACACATTTAACTACTACCGTTGCGAGATGCCTTCACTGCCATTTACAGCGCCATCCTGTCTGAATTATTAATTTGACACAACGCATTGAATTGCCGATCTTTCCTGCCAATATAAATCAAAACGTTATTTACACAAACAAATCTATGGCGAATTCCTAACAATCATAGCACTGATAAGGTCTGAGTACTAATTAATTCTCATAACTCTTATGCATAAACATATCTGAGACTACAGCTGGCTATCAAGTAGGTAAAATCTAATTTCAAACAATGCCAAACAACTGCGAAGAAATTGTTCTTTTAGCGGGCAAAATTACCTGTCAGCGGTATAATTTAGGCCTAAGCTGTGTAATTCATTGTTCATTCCCGCCTTTGTGACGGCGTTTTATGGGCCTACTGGTAACGTAGAACGTATGTATTGCAAGAGAACAATGAGCTTTTCTGATTGGACCAGAATCACCATTGCGCGGGAAAAGGTAAAATAGTAAACAAATTATGTCATTGACAGGGAATACGAGAAAGTCATATCTTTTCAATGCTGGATAGCATGCCTAACTGATAACATTCATTTTATGCTCAGCACAATTAATTCGTACGTTGTAAAACAAAACAAAAAGATTTACGTCATACGAGTGGTTTGCCTCCGACTGAAATATCACCAAGTGCGACTCATTTCTATTTCGGCCATGAAATGTCAAGCGGTTCTTAACACAATCGCTTGGACACAGAAGTTGTTGATTTCAGCGCTTATGTGCAATAGCGACAATGCAGGATCTGTGAAAGCTCATGAGGCGGCTTGGACAACCAAAGGTGGTTAGTAAACTTCGTTTGCCGCACACAAATAAATAAATAAATAAATAAAAACTCGTAAGCGAATGTTCACTTACGGGCTGTTGAATGTCGCAGACAGTCTTGACATTATTCAGGGTATAGACCCCTCCCACTGACTGATCCTTTGTCACTGCGCATGAGTCTAGGTTGTTAGGGGAAAACATCTTGACGACATTGGACGCGCTTGTTCCATGGTAGGTCACGCTAACGGGATCTCCTGGGTCTGTCCCACAGTCCACTTCGACTGAAATTTGAGCGGGAAAAGTTGACATCATAGTTTTGGGAAGTGTTCACTTTAGAACAGTCCTGGCGATACTATGACGAAGAGAGCTTCTCTTTCGAACCATACTGTGGAGTTTGCTCTAGCCATGCCTATGACTGTTGACAGTTTTGGTAAAGTATAGATTTATTTATTTATTTATTTATTTGATTGGTGTTTTAATCTGTACTCAAGAATATTTCACTTATACGACGGCGACCAGCATTATGGTGCGAGGAAACCGGGCAGAGCCCCGGGGAAACCCACGACCAACCACAGGTTGCTGGCAGACCTTCCCACATACGGCCGGGGAGGAAGCCAGCATGAACTGGGCTTGAACTCACAGCGACCGCATTGGTGGGAGGCTTCAGTCATTGCTCTCCGCTAGCGCACTAACCGACGGTAAAGTATAGAATCTGACCTCGTGATTGTCATATGTGTCTTGATGTGCACATTCCACACCGTATAAACCCTGATCCGAATCGCGAAAACATATTCCCAATGCGTCTAGGGGAAATATTTCAGGAGGCAGTGCTTCAAAGAATTTCCTTAATTACAACTAAAACTCTAACGTTCACTGTTTGTACTGCTTTGCTATATGGGTGTTTTACTTTGAATCGGTGTGTTAGTCACTGTAGCTAATGTTCGTAACCCTCCAGATGTGATTACATTTCCTGATGAGGAAAAAGAGCTTGTGTCGCGGGTCGATCCCAATACAGACAAATCTGGAGTGCAGCGGATTCAGTGAAACACTTTGCCGACAGCATACACGCTTTTCTATCCAGTCACATTATCCAGACTCCGGACCGACCATATCTATGCTGAAGTGGTGACGTTACTTAGGTGTGACTTGTCAGGAGTGGGGAGTCATGTTTGATATCTGGTCGGCCCGGTGTCAGGATACTGTGATTGCATGGAGAGTTTTGTCTTATGCCTGGTGGACCAGCTGTCATGATACTCTAACTGGGCGGAGAGTCTTGTCTTATGCCTGGTGGACCAGCTGTCAGGATACTGTGACTGGGTGGGGAGTCATGTCAGACGTTTGGTGGGCCCGTTGTCCTGAGACTGGATGGTGTCTTGTCTTATGCCTGGTGGGATCAGTGTCGGATACTGTAAATGAATGGGGAGTCATGTCTGATGTCTGGCCGGCTCGGTGTCAGGATACTGTGATTGCATGGAGAGTCTTGTCTTATCCCTGGTGAGTCAGTTGTCATGATACTCTAACTGGGCGGAGAGTCTTGTCTTATGCCTGGTGGACCAGCTGTCAGGATACTGTGACTGGGTGGGGAGTCATGTCAGACGTTTGGTGGGCCCGTTGTCCTGAGACTGGATGGTGTCTTGTCTTATGCCTGGTGGGCCCGGTGTCAGGATATTGTGACTGGATGGAGACACATGTCTTATGCCTGGTGGGCCCGGTGTCAGGATACTGTGACTGGATGGAGACACATGTCTTATGCCTGGTGGGCCCGGTGTCAGGATATTGTGACTGGATGGAGACACATGTCTTATGCCTGGTGGGCCCGGTGTCAGGATATTGTGACTGGATGGAAAGTCTTATCTTGTGCCTGGTGGGCCCGATGTCAGGATACTGTGACTGGATAGATTGTCATGTCTGATCGGCCCCCTGTCAGGATACTGTGACTGAGTGGGAAGTCATGTCTGATGTCTGATCGGCCTGCTGTCAGGATACTGTAATCGGTTGCAGAGTTATGTCTGATGTCTGATCGTCCTGGTGTCAGGATACTGTAACCGGTTGCAGAGTTATGTCTGATGTCTGATCGTCCTGGTGTCAAGATACTGTGACTGAATGGAGAGTCATGTCAGACGTCTGTTGGGCCCAGTATCAGGATACTTTGGAAGGGTGGAGAGCCGTGTCTGTTGTTTGGTCGGCCCGGTTTCAGGTTCCTGTGAGAGGTAGGGAGTTAATGTGTTTAATGTCTTATGGAAGGCGTTCCATTAAAGAGCAGGAAAAACTCGGTATTGGTACCGGTTTGAAGCAGGGAGGCACACAGTGATAAGACCGAAATAGTGTTGAACCAAATCAAATAACATGGGCCTAGAGCATGTCCAGTGTCGTCATCTTGCACCAATGGACGTAACTTAGTACTTATCCTTCGAATTGCTGTGGAGCAATGTATACCTCGTAGTCGTCCAGTGCCAAGGGAGATAAATCAGTTCTTAAGTTAGACTTACTGTAGGATAATGTAAACCTCAACTTGTGTCCTGTGAAGGCAAAAAACACACTTGTTCTTTCTTTAAAAAATTTTGCTACAACTACTTGCTTATTATGCGATGTATTGTAGTTAGGTGCAATGGAAACAATCAAAATTTCAACCAACTTGGTTGCAGTAAATATTACTCCATCTAATTGAATACCTGCATTCTGAGTATTCCATGTGTAATGTGCACAACTTCTTAAACATATTATGGTCAGGATTCTATCCATTCAATATTACTAAATCTTGAATACTTTCATTCTGAGCATTTTAAGTGTATGGCTGACAACCACTCAAATAGATTGGAGTCTAGCTTCTTAAAAACGATTCGCATTCACAAGAATTGCGTTCTCATTGATTAATTAAGCTGACCATATGATATAAAATCTGCCGTTGGGCTGGAGTCCTGAATTCTCAAGACATGCTCTTTTCCTTTCAGTAAGGAACAAAAAAAGGTGAGGGATGGGCTCATACAGCGCCATTGTACTGAATGATTATTACATATTAGCTGTGTAGTTTCCGCTATTAGGCACTACTCCACAGAAAAATCTTTGTGTTCGTTTAAAATCTTTTTAGTAATAGCAATGTTGTGATCTTTGACAGTATCACGTCAGTCCTGGCAATCAGTTTTTTCTAATGGTCGAGTATCGTCGAATTTTGGGGGGAGAATTAAACACTAGCATCTTTTCCTATATTTTCACAGTTTAATTGTTTAATACCGTGTGCATACCTTAAACAACACCCGTGCGTTAAAGCCTTTCCAAAAAAGTTAAGGCGTCTCTATTAGTTTTTCTGTTAAAATCATTGAATAATTCAAGACAATATTCAAAGACTGAAAAGTACTTACTGTCATCCTTTGTGGCAGCGATTGCTCCAAAAGCGATCTGAAAATCAACGGGAAAATTGAGGCAATGAAAATGAGACAGGAAAACGTGACCATTACTGTCCTTCAGGACGTAACACTTTATTATCATTACCCCGTACGTTACTTTTGAATACGTGAGCCGAATTGATGCCTACATGAAGCGACATTCATCAAAAACTCAGTTGCATCGTTAAATAGATATTCTGGTGGTGACAATGCATAAACAAGGATTTATTAACTGGCAATTTTTAAAACTGAGTCTTAGCCGAAGAGGGCAATTTCATACTTGCAAGTATATTATAGTTTTCTGTTCACTAATATACTCCAACTTACAATCTGAAATTCAGCATGATGTAATGTTCTGTTTCAATGGGTCACACTCGAACGGGAACTATATGTAGGTAGCTTTATCCCTACACATTCAATTGTACTTGTTGATACACATCTCACGTAAGTTCACTTTTGATTTCAGAATGATTTCATCAATACATATATAAATCCCTTCACACCCAGAATGCTAACACTATAAAGAAACCAAACGTAACACTCCACAAGAGCAAAATGCTGACAAGATCGAACCTCGCGTCACCCGTTGAGGCTAATTTATTTAATGGATCGACGCTTTACATGGTATACTTGAGACTGTTTCACCAATATATACGAAGGTGGGATGCCTCATGGAAGGAAGAAACCTGACAGGGACATACGCAGACTACTGGCACAAGTTAACTTATCCCTGTGTATGACCAAGTGAAGTAAATGAACACTGGCTACTGATCAGTATTTCATGTATGATTGCCTTGCGCATAGTGAAACAGATATCAAATGACTCGTAAGAGTATGGTTTGTTTGTTTGTTATTTGTTTGTTTCGTTGTTTGTGACGTTGTTTTCATTTCTCTTTTTTTTTTCTTTTTTTTTTTTCTTTTTTTTTGGGGGCAGTTACATAAATATCAAGGCGGTGTCTCCTTACACCGGTCCGAATTCATGAGAACGGCGTGAAACACCAATCAAAGGAGCACATAAACCATAGAAGAGGCACGCTTTTTTTTTAAATTTAAGGAAACTTTTAGGTAAATGTACCGAACTGAAATTCTTTTCAAACTAAGTTCAAACGTTAATCTTTGGTCCAAGTTTACTTTTTCGTGTCATCTTCTGATTCTCTAAATTCAAAAATGACAGAAAAATGACAAGAATATTTTTCAAAAATGCCGCCTAAGAATTAATAGACATTTTCACCTGAAGCCCAAATGGAGTGCAAAAGACATTCATTAAGTCTTTTAGAGAGCATTTACAAGGAATTATTCAATTTCACGCCAGTCTAATTTCCATGCAACTTGATACAATATCAGTTTATATGTTATGAATCTTAAACGTGTAAATGAAATGTCCCAACACAAGTTTCTTAACACTTACGGTAGCTGGGCGGGCCAATAGCAAACAAAGTAGTACCACTTTCATGATGGCTGAGATGGACAAGTACGGGAACAGATCTAAATATAGGTCAAAAAAGAAAAAGACAAGGCAGTATATTGAGAGAAAATTCACATGTGCTGTAATCCTCAAATATGCGCAATAGCTGTAAAATTGCGAAATGGGATTACGAAAGCACGTCAAAATAATTTTTTCGAATTTCTGGGGGAAAAAAATGTACGTTCTATATACACACAGGAGTTTTAATGTGTATTAAGAGTTGATTCAATCCGGTTTACATCTTGAATGTCAACCAATATTCCATTAATCAGCTTTGGCAATTAGAGCCCAGTTTCACTGCAGTTCTACTACTTTTGAACTACTAGTTTTTAATATCATAATTATATGTCTTGTTTGACTGAAGCTTTCTCGAGAAATTGTCTATCTTTCTGTTAGTCGGTCGGTGGGTCCCTTGGTCAGCCTGTCCTCCAGTCAGTCGAATTTTGGACAGAGTATATCTATCTTAACATGCAGAGATGCCTGAGTGGAAAGCATCAGGACGACATCGCTTTGTTGTGGGGTATCGCAGCTGTTGCCAAATAGCTCTTGTTATATATTACAATGAGACTGGTATTAAGATTTAAATCTGACATAACTTTTTCATAAGTTTATGAACAATCAATCCCTGCGGATTTACGTCATTGTGTTTATCCGTCTTGGAAACTGCATAGAGTGAAACATCCGCTGTCTATGGGTGTTCGGGGAATGAGCAGACGATTTGAAAATTCCATCTGTTTAACTAGTAACAAAGATGGCTTCTATATACGTAGAGTTGTGAAAACCCGTCTCGTCTCATTCCACCTTGCAGCAAGACAATTCTGTTGTCCGTTGATGAAGTGATTAGCCTTAGTTTGCGGTTGCTGTGAGCTCAAGATCCAGCTCATGCTGGCTTCCTATCAGACCCGGAAGGTCTGCTAGCAACCTGTGGGTGGTCTTGGGTTTCCCCCGGGCTCTGCCCGGTTTCCTCCCACAATAACGCTGGCCGCCGTCGCATAAGTGAAATATTCTTCAGTACGGCGTAAAACACCAATCAAATAAACAAATAAATAAATACAATTCTCCTAAGCCATTGTGCCGGGGTCTAAAAATATTACTTGATCAGCAGAAATTCAATAAAATTTTGGCTAGTATTCTAGAGTAGCCGAAATATTTACCTGTAACAAAACATCAGCCTCATCTGTGCTCGGGTTTACCGTTCAAAATCGATAATAAAGATCGAACAATTTATAATGCGGGTCGTTTAATAACGTTTGCAAACGAGAATGATTTTAACACTATAAATAGTAAAGGTACGAATATGATATTCTCTTAAAGACAATAGTTTGAGCCATTTTTCCTGAATATAGAATATTTGATTTGATTAACGAATAAGGATTTTTTGGAGAGTATCTTAAGTACAACCTCTTTATGGGTTGACATGTATAGTTAGAATAAAATCCTAACTGAGGTAAAAAGAAAGAGAGGCCAGATTTCTACGCCATTACTAGTAATTATTTGTCAGTTATCATGCTCGCTTTTCTGCACTATTCTTATATTACTCTTTATGTTGTAGCACTTCATATTAAAAACATTAACTGATTTAGATTATACTAGTATAAGCCGAAGAGGAACTTACCAATTACGGACCTACTTCTCTGGCGAACTTGGGAGTGGTGCAAGAGTCTAAGAGGTTGCAGCAAATTTATATAATATGTCAGTAATTCTGAATAATTGAAAGTAATTGTGAGATTGTGTCGATTGTATACACTCCAGAATTTACATAGAGGGCGATCTGGCCCGCCCAATCAATGTATTTAAATGGTCACGTAATCGACTGTGATATACTAAAATTACTTGCTCATCCCATTAACCTGTTTCTAATGCAGAAGTGCAGTCGTGTTTAACTAACAGCTTATGCACACAAGCAACAGCTAACAGGGTGAATTTAAACAGTTTGCTTAATACTGAGTTGAATTTAAAGTCTTCAGAACTGCTTTTTTCAAATCTCGTTTTCTACAGGATTTAAGAAGAAGGGCGCATACATGCGAGGAATTTTCTGTGGTTGGGAAAATAAACAAGCAATGTTTGTATATTATGCACGAATCTGCACCAGAACTGTGTAGATATTAATGTATAAATGATATCTGTATCACAGATGTCAACCACCAGAACTCGTGAAGGAAATCGGCCATAAAAATACACACCATTCTTAACACTGCAACATGTTTGTACAACGAATTTATATTCTTCAGCGAAATGAATGGAATCTTTTAAGAATACTTAGCAAAAAATATTGCGTGGGAAAAAACGTGTTGTACTCAGTGTCTGTCGAACAAGTAGTGGACATTTCATTAGGAATTTCATAGCAAGTGAAACATAAGTCTTCCTTCGAAAAATATTCTCCACGGCACACTTTCGTATGAGAGATGAATTCTTGTCCTTGCTGCTTATTTTGAAGAAACAGTATGAAGCACACACACTTTCTCTGATTCGTTTTCATTAATTTTGTCCACCTCTTCTAGAGAAATTATCTCAGAGGGGTGAGAAATTGCTAGTGAGTTCAGGAATCGGTTGCTTGAATGTTCAATTTTATATGTTGTAAATTTTGCATGGTGTCTTTGGGGGTAACTTAAAATGTGAAACCTGATATGACAGACAGACTATGGATATCTGACTAACCTCACAACGGGTTATAGTACTTAAGTAATCGCACATGACGTACCATGGACATCTCACTCACCTGACAACGGGTTACCTGAACAACCGCACATGACAGACTATAGATATCAGACTAACATCACAGCGGTTTACAGTACCTAAGAAACCTCACATGACAAATAATGGTTATCTGACTAACCACTCAACGGAATATAGTACCTAAGTAACCTCATATGACAGGCTGAATAACATCACAGCGGGTTACAGTATCTGTGTAACGTCACATAATAAACTATAGATATCTGCCTAACCTCATAACGGGTTAATAAACCTCAGCCACCGCACATGGCAGACTATGGATATCTGACTACCCTTGTAACGCGTTATTGTACCTGTCATAACCTCTTGTGATATGAGGTTATAGTAACCTCACATGACAGATTATGGATATCTGACTAACTTCCACAAGGGGTTATAACCTCATAAGACGGCTTATGTATAACAGAGTAACCTCACTGAGGATTACGGGTTTCTATGCAGCCTAACATGACAGACTAACTTCACCACTTTTATTGTATCGAAGTGACCTCACAAGTCGGCTTATGTATAACAGAGTAGCCCCATAACGGGTTACGGGTTCCTTTGCAACCTCACATGACAGACTATGGACATCTGACTAACTTCACAAGGGGTTATAGTACCTAAATAACCTCACAAGACGGCTTATCTATAACAGCCTAACTTCATAAAGAGTTACGGGTTCCTATGCAACCTCACATGACAGACTATGGATAGCTGACTACTGCCTCCTGACTAACCTCTTTAATTACCAAAACAACGGGCTATGGGTACCTGATTAAACCCCTGATGGAGATGACGGATTATAGGTACCTGATTGAACTCCTGATAGAGATGACGAGTTATGGGTATCTGATTAAACTCCTGATGGAGATGACGAGTTATGGGCACCTGATTAAACTCCTGATGGAAATGACGAGATATGGGTATCTGATTAAACCTCTGATGGAGATGACGGATTATAGGTACCTGATTGAACTCCTGATGGAGATGACGAGATATGGGTATCTGATTAAACCCCTGATGGAGATGACCAGTTATGATCACCTGATTAAACTCCTGATGAAGGTGACGGAATATGTACTCGCTCTGCTCCAATTTGGTTGAATCAATGAACCAATAAAGTTTTAAATCAGCTGCGAAATATTATTGAATTAAAATTACCATGTATGAATAACAGAAAAAGACAATGTATAATTTCCTCTTTATTTTCTTTTTTGATTCAGTTTGTATGCAAAGTGCGATAACTTCTAACCGAAAGCCGGTGTGAAACAACAACATATTTCTCCGAAATAAATGGTTTCATGGCAGAAATCAGTTCATGCACCTTTAATTTGTGCTACATCTTTTCCACCGAAGTACTGTGACATCTGTATTACTCTCATTCAGATCCAACAGAATACTTCTTTTTCTTATCCGGTGTGTCCCAGGTGCCTCTAACCAATGTCATCGCTCTGAGTTCAAGCCCAGCTCACGCTGACTTCCTCTCCAGGTATGCGTGGGACGGTCCGCCAACAACCTGCAGGTGGTCGTGGGTTTTCTCCGGGCTAAGCCCGGTTCCCCCCCCCCCCCCCCCCCCACCATGCTGGCCATGGCCGTATAAGTGAAATTGCCTTGAGTGTAAAACACAAATGGATAAATAAGTAAATCTTATCGCTTGTTCGCCACCATATGACTGAAACACTGAGGAAACCATAATCATTAATTTTGATTCTGGTGAAGTTTCACCCTATAATAAGTGATAGTAATTCCACATAGACAGGGCTCACAATGAAGAATTGCATTTACCTGTCTGGAAGGCCAATACGGCATTTAAACACTGCCACTCACCCCGAGGTGAAAGAATTGCGACACCATTAACCTACATAAAAAACGCTGACCACAAGATTGATGTTAATATTCCTTTCTGACACGAATAAATATCAATGAACTCAGCTCAGGTTAATCGTAAGCAAGATAAATAATAGTGCATCCGAGACAGAGATTTACCTGTGTCTTAGTTAGAATTAAATCCTAACTGAGGTAAATCGACCAAATGCTTCACGTGTGACCAGTTGACAAATATCACACTGTCGTCGCCGCATTGGTTTTACTCTTTATGCTGTAGTTTTTTATACTCCAATCCTACGTAAGCCTGAATTCTGTTCATAGCGTAAGCATTCCCGAGTCCTGTTTCCTTTGCTTTGTTTTCTTATTATTATTGTCATGACAAGTCAGAATTTTAAGTCATTCTAGACCAGTGAAGTCAAATAAACTTGAATTAACATCTATGCTGCAAACTGCGGGTAATCGGAGTCATGCGTTTTCCCCAGGAAGTGCCCGGTTTCCTCCCAACATAATGCTAGCAACCATCGTATAAGTGAAATATTCAATGTTGAGCACGACATAAACACCAATGAAATATATCAATAAATTAACATCACTGCGTTTTTTTTCACCTAATTCTGCTTAAGCTATGATGTTAGGGTAGTGTATATCGCTGCTATTTATGCATTTACATAAACAGTTAGATTAAAACCGGTTATAGGTATGACCATTTGCTTACTGTCGCACTGTCCTCGCTGCCCTAGTTTTATTCTCTCTATGCTTTAGTTATATCGCTTACATGTCCTTAGAGCTTCTCAACTTCACCAAAAAATATCTAATTTGGTGCATACGGGTCACCGGGTCATTTTTCTGAGGGCGTGGGCCTAACCAGTTTGATTGAACATGTATACGAGTGTCAAAGAGCGCCTGTCCATGGACGATAACTCACGGGCAAAAGGCGGCTCCCGTGACTTTCTCAGTCTGGTCGTACAGTGCATCGTGCACTCTACTACTGATCTGAACACCTCTTTTTATTCCAACAGACGCCGCCATTCTTTCACTGAGGGTGATTCGCTTGCATAATAAGCCATACATTCTTTTGCCTATCTAATAAGCACACTTAAAAAACTAGGTGCAGCCATTGGACCTTTAGGGGTTCTATGTCTTGCCTCAGTGGGGTAACCCTGTAAAGTTCCATATAAAACCTTATCAGTAAGGTTCAGTTTAGCACCCAATATGAAAGGTTCCAGGTAACGCCAGGGAGTTTTTGGGCCTAAGTGGAATGCACGATCGCTGCCTTTTGCAGGGCGCTGATAACCAGATACTCGAGATCACGCAAATGGTGTTATCTTTCTACTTTAAATATTCATTGCATATGAAATCATCTCATACGTTTTTGGAGTCGAAATGTTGAAAATTTTATTTTTCTTCCCTTTTGCCCACAATCCTGAATTTATCTGACTTGTTTGAAGGGGTGGGGTTTGGACAGTAGAACCCCATCCTCGATCACTGAACCTTCGCCATAGGGTGGGAGCAAGTTTACAAAGGATTCAGAATACAACCATACGTTTGTTTATAGCACTCTGACTAAACCCTCTTTTCTAAGTGTGTGTGTGGCGGTATCTGTTCAAACAATCGTCAGAATATTTTCTTCTAACATGTCAATCTGCGTGAAGCTTAACATAGAAAGATACCATTTGTTGATAGGGCGCTGATTGTTTTCTTCTTACTTTAATGTCACTTTGCCCTTGGTCTGTCAACATATGTCATTGTAATTAAATACTTATGTAACTATTCAGTGACTTGTAGACTCATTCGACAATTTAAATAATCTTTTTCCTTCTTTGTCCAGAACTGTCTGTGGATTGATCCCTGTTCAGACCTTCATGTAAACATAAGCATCATGCGATAACACCACAGATAAGATGCACCTTTTTTATCCAGTTTGGGATATTCTATAGAATGATAGGGGAGTGCCGATCTTTGACAACAATTGCAGAAGACAAGCACGCGCTGTAACTGTCTCATTCATGCACGTCTGGTAAACATTGTCTCTATCACCCGACCGTCTTTTGTGATTGATTCGCACAGGTTGAGGACACTGTCAAACTAGTCTTGAGAAATGAACAAAACTTCAAAGGTTCTGCCTTCCATATACCACCTATCTGAACTCTGTCCTTGTCCTTCTGCGAGATTATGTTTAGGCACATTTCATCGAAAATTAACAGTTTGGTTAGAAAGATTTTGTATTTGCATTGCTTTCCGTGCTAACAAATCTGCTCACGTGTGTTTAATACCCTTTGTGAACGAGGAGAAACGCCCGGCTTTCTCCTTTCAAATTCCCATTATATAGTAGTGCTGTGAGGAGAAAAAATATTTGGGATTCAATTGAGCTTAAGCCATGAATATCAGAAAAGATCTAATGTTATTTAAATAATCCTGTCTTGACCCGTTTTCATATGCCCATGCAGGTGTCCGTATACTTATACATGGGGTAATGTTTAATCTCAGTGTTGCAAAGATTCATTGGGAATATCTCCCGTTAGCTGCCAACACACTTCTGTAGGGCAAAGCGGCTATACTCCCTCCCAAAACTTAAGGCTGGAGGAACCCATTCGACCGCACCACTCCACTAAAATCTATCAAAATCAGTTTCTTGTTTTCAGTAGAAAAAGAAACATAGTTTTCTCGTTTTCCTGCCGTGCAAGGGCGTAATTTTAGGTGGAAATACATTCATAGGGGCCACACAAGCTCTCGAAATCGTGTAAACTTTTCATGAAGACATCTGTTCAGCATGGGTATGATTTGCAGAAAATTCAGACTAAATTTATTTATTTGATTGGTGTTTTACTCCGCGCTCAATTGAACTTACAGCCACCGCTTTGGTGGGAGGCACCTGAGTAATTCCGAAGCGCTGGGGCGCTACCCTCCCCCCCCACCACCACCACACCAGATCAAGCAGGAAAAAAATACAAAACCGAACTGTTTCTTTTTTAACTGAGGAAATGAAATGATTTTAATAGAGTGATGCAAGTGGATAGGTTTGAACTTGCTTTCCTGAAGATTATAAAGGTTTGCGCGTAATTGTGTGTGTGTACGTGGAGGGGCGGGAGGAGGGCACGTATAACCATAAGGCATTCAATTTAGAATTGTGCTAATGTCTACTACTGGACAAATGCATGAATTAAACTCATATCTGGTGAAACCAATCGCCTGTAAAACATTTCTAAAAACGAAACTTTTCCCACTTAATGTGAAATTTTTGACTACTGTTCCTAAAGATGAGGATTAAACCATTGTTTCAATCCACGTAAAAGAATCAACATAAAAAGTATCGCTTAGCATAATGCTTGTTGGTTGTGAATTATTTTAAATATAATGTGTTAAGTTGATCTTCTTCTTTACATTGCATGTATATGCAACCGTCTTTCCCCCAGGAAAAGTAATTCCTGTGCGGAGGGCCATGTTTGAAGACTGGTACTCTAACCAGTTGTTATGAAAATGCTGCACTACGAGTGACAAGGAATACAGACGATGTTTAGAAAGATCATGTATTATTAAACTCCACATTTAAGCTGAAGGTTTGTTTACTCTAGACACACATATACATGCTAGTTCTACGGTTGCATCTTGACTGTCTGAAAACAGTCTAC
Organism: Acanthopleura granulata; assembly: GCA_016165875.1. Taxonomy (NCBI): domain Eukaryota; kingdom Metazoa; phylum Mollusca; class Polyplacophora; order Chitonida; family Chitonidae; genus Acanthopleura; species Acanthopleura granulata. Next base: position 4,099,429 of record JABBOT010000002.1, on the reverse strand, counting down.
TCAACAGGACACCTGGATCTTCCCGTGGATACCATGCCGGCTGCACACACAATGCCCAGAGCCAATATCTCATCTTTTCTATCTCAGTAAAGACAGATCTTTATGGACACCCTTCAAATACGAATTTGAATGGTATTGCTCTTCATCGAACGTCACAGTGCATACTGGTCGTACCTAGTTGGTTTATTTATGCATTAATACAAGCGATGCCCAGCTATAGAGAAAGCTATTTAGAACGATTAGAACATGTCTCTTGTCGTCTGGAATCTCAGAGTTTCCTGGGCCTGTAAGCGGGGTCTGACGGTATAAAAGCACTAAAAATTTCCTTACTATTTATGTAGTAATTTCACAAAGAACACCCACCTAAAACTGTATTGTCTAAGTTTTGTGGGCCCAAATGACACAAACTGTCAAATAACTAGATGCCTAGCCTACAACATATCCAACTATCATCGGGAGTTGACTACCATTTTCTCAAAACAAATCAGCTGGAATGCAGGCACTAGCGTCCTATTGCAATAGCAACATGATGTAGGAGACACTTGCTCACTGGATAATATATTTCTCTGTTTAATTGTAACCACAAGAAATGGACTCTTTTTCAACTATTATTTGTCATAGTTTATACCTGCAAAATTACCTGGCAGTACTTCAACACACTTCAGAGATACAGCCTATCCCTACCCGTACCCACCGTATAAAATATAATTAGTTTTTTTTATACCTGAACCCTAGCCTATCATTGCCTTGGATAGTCGTTCCCCGTCCTAATGTACGACATCCCCTCCCCCCACCCCACACCCCCCATGCCCCCATGCCCCCATCCCCCCATCCCCTCTCCGAAGGCTGGCTGCTGGCCTTCCCCTCTCCCAAGGCTGGCTACTGGCCTTCCCCTCTCCCAAAGCTGTCTACCGGCCTGCCCCTCTCCGAAGGCTGGCTACCGGCCTGCCCCAGCCATAGCTGCTCTTTTTGTGTCAACGTGTTCATTCTCAATGACCGCAACAGAATCTAGATCGGTTTTTAAATAATCCTGACTCGTATAAGTATATTTCCCAGCATTTCAGTGCGCATCACATAAGGTAGACCAGTACTTCCCACGAGGCTACAAAAGCCACGAGCAGACTTGGATATTTGAACTTTCGAATTTGTATCACTTGTATAATGATTCACGGCCACATCATTAATGGCGAGAGGCCTTGGTGTCAAGCTAAATATGTACCACATGTATCGATATCTATTTGTGAAGTGAGTCTAAAATTATCAGCATTTTAGAGCAATATATAACGTTCGGCGAAGACCACGCATCTTCCGCCAAAATAGTGTGCATGTCAGTACAAATCACTCGTGAGAAAGTTCATGAGTAACTTTCCAAAAGGTCACTGGTTTACTTAAACTCATCACTGTGATATAATTGAAAAATCTTAACAGAACAGATAAATAAAAATAGTTGGAGCGAATGGGGGTTTATTTTAATGACTGTTGGAATGTTTTAAAATAATGGAATTAGAGCTCCAGCGATGCCTTTCTCAAAGAGATTTCTACTTACTTATTTATGATTACATTGCAAAGCAGGGAAGTTTTGTCATTGTACTTTTCTCGGTATTTGTACACAAAATACTAACAGTGTTTGAATTAAAAAAAAAACAAGACCTAGAGCCAAGTAATTTCAAGGAGTAGGTTGTAGAGAATCCACAAGACTTGCACTTGATTCAACCAAGCGACTTCATTTGCACACTAATGGCAAGTTAAGCCTTATCCCTATTCTGCTAGTGAGGCTAGGTGGTACACACATATTCACGTATACACACGCGTGTGTAGACCTTCAAGTTCCCAGGGCTTGTTGGCAGTTTAGTTTTTGTACCAATTCATATCAAGGAAATTAAGAATAGCGGCTACAAAGTTTTTAAGTTGCATCTGTTTATTGAGGGAAGTGAAAATATTATAACATTTTTTCTCTAGACCATCGAAAATGTCTACTTTGCTTATATTGTAAAAGAAAATTACATTTCAGAGGTTTTGTTTCCTTGCATGAGGGATAGGGGCATTATATATTCACGCATACACACACCTATATAGTTCCAAAAGCTTACTGGCAGTTGCGTTTTTATATCAAGAAAACATTAAGAAAAGGCGACTAGAAAGTTTTTAAGTTGCATCTGTTTATTGATGGAAGCCAAAATATTATAAGAATTTTTTGTGACGGTGTTTGAAAATGTCTGCTTTGTTCATATTGTAAAAAAAAAAATAACATTTTAGATGTTTTGTTTTTCGTGGGTGAGGAGCATTACAGATTTTCAGTCCATCGAGAATAATCCACACTGACTCCTAACATAACTGGCCCTACAATGTAATTTGATAGTGCTATAATTTTGCTACGACACATTTGAATTTTTCGATACCTACAGCCACACTGCGGTTTTCTTTTCCTTTAAAAAGGGAATCAACTTGAAGAATTTCCAAACCAGGATTTCTGACTGTACAAAAATGGCTTCTGCTCTAAGGACGACTTAGGAACTAATTGTTAAATTGCTGGTACATGTATAGGAACATGTGAATCGAAACCTGGGGTCCGAGGCTAGCAGGAGAGCGGGAAATTCCTGGAGAACAATTTCCAGCTCGTAGACGGCTTGTGTCGGGTCCTGTAGAGAAAGCAACGATATAAAGTTCCTATTTGATTTCAATTTTTTTAATTGTAATATCAGAGAAAAACCATACTCCCTGATGTTCAGTGAATAGTGTATGTTCGATTAAGATTTGCCAAGTTCTCAAAATGCAACAACCAAAAGGTGAGGGGTTCTGAATAAAATGACAGTAGTGTTTTCTGACGTTTGCAAACTTTCGCTAAAATTATTTAGATTTATATTATGCAGATTATGACCAATACATCTACTTTGTCGATTCAAAATGAGTTGTTGTTATTTCGGGTTGGATAAAATATAGATTATAACGTGGAGACGTCCAGTTCGGACTTAAACCAGCTACATAACGACCAGAGTCAGATACCAAATTACAAACTAAATATGCTGAACATCTACCGTCATCAGAAATTTGCTGAAAGTAATGTCTCCTGTTGACATACAGTAGTTCTTTTCGTCGAGGATCTAGTCCGAGTGTACTCTCTAGAACCTGATGCGCAAGCGTAATACCCAATACTTAGGCATAAATGAACATCCACATAATTTAGTGTACCATGCAGAGGGACACAAATTGTGTACCACTTCATGATACACGTAATTGCGGGTGTGTTACACAAATACACATGTCATCTTCAGAAATAAAATCAGAGCTTTACAAAGAAAATATGGTCCGAAATGACAAGTAATGATGTTAAATGCACTCTCCAAGACTTTTTCCTCATGTTTTGTCACTTTTTCTTCGATTTCCACCTGGGTTAACACCTGGGTTAAAAACAGTTTTCACTTGAGTGAAGATGGATTCACCTGTGTGGAAACCTTTACCCCCAGGTGAAAAAAGTAACAAAACTAAAGGGAAAATGTCGTATATACTGGCCACCATATATTTAGACGCAGCCAAAATTACTGGAGTGAGTTAGACTCTCTGCTCCACCTATAATCTGTATACATGGCGGCTCCTTAAATGCCCAACAGTACTGGTAATTTTCCCACCAAAAAAGTGAGTGCATAACCTTTTTTTCAAAGCGAGACTCTGTAGTCAGTGTACAGGCTTACCGGCTGATCAATGGAGCAGGCTGAACGTACGTCAGGGATGACATAAACGTCATTACTACAAGAAGCCGCAGAACAGGTGGCTAAGTTGCCAGGGCTGAAGATTTTGACAATGTTATTATTAAGGGGATCCTTGTTTATGTAAATCAGCCGAATGGGTCCACCCATGGTTCCACAGTCCACAATAACTGAAACAAAGGATAGCAAAATTACCAAAAAATACAAAAGTGACACCTGAGCAAATCACATTCCTTGTCTATTTATAACTGAAAGCCAACAAGAATCGTTTAACAATTAAAGGAAAGATAATAACTAAATCAAATACTCTACTGTCTAATGGCTATTTCAGTCATTGCTGGCGCAATTTGCGCATAGTTCACATTCATTTCATTGTTCGTTAACTTGTTTATTTGTTTGTTTTTCAATAAAATAGTGAAGTACCAATGTGGAATAATCAAGAATATTTTCATCTACAAAGATGTCTGATTTATGGCCGCGGTATTGTGTGATTAGAATGGGGAACCCTTTCCGGCAAAGGTATTTGGGATCAAAGTGGTGTAGCCTATTGATCACGCCTGAATTTACCATGGGGTTCAGTCGTGCAGTAAACGAAAACGACAGTCAAGTCAGCTTGAGGCGAGGTTGGCCATTCACACTTAAGCTGTATCTACGAGGTGCAATTTAGTCACATTCGACAAGTATAAAAAGAAGGCGATCTGATTTGTCGAATGCCAGAGTCGTATGTTCTCTTTTCATTTGACTAGTCGAAATCCACGAGTAGATTAGACAATCTCAGTGGTGATATGAGCGTTACTTTAGCCAAGATCTCATATTGCCTCGTACTACTCATATCTCACATTATTTGAGAATATCTCACTCATTCGACACCAGTGAATTAGCAAATTAGCAATTAGCAAACTTAGCATCGTTTGCAAAAAAATCTTAGCAAACAATAGATATGCATATATACCTTAGAGGTCTTTTATTTTTTTTTTTTATTTATTTGTTAGTTTGTTTGGTAATTTTTTTTATTATTATGTTTTTATTTCTTGTTTAATGCCATACCCCAAAACCTTTAACTCATATTGCATATGCGTTTACAACTGTCATAGCAGATCACCGTTTATGTATATACTTACAGTCACTCCCAGAGGCCGTGATAACTGCAAAAGTCTCCTGAAATAACAATGAGAGTGGATTCTGCATGTAAGAATCATAATTTCTTGGCATTTTTTATAGCGCGAAACGAATCAACCGATCCCTCGACTAACAGTTTACATATGGCGGTCGGTCACTTAGAAAATAACGATTGAAAATAAGAATAGGAAAATATCAAAATTCAGACTTGCGTTGTAGGTATGCAGTGGGGTAATAATATGATATATAGATTAACAACTCAAAGGTGAGATTTTCAGTACAATGTACAGTTAATTCATACTGCAAGGAGCTTGTTAATTCAATCACAAGGACACGCGGCGACATAGTTTCAAACCCTGCCTTGGACAGAGAATTTGTTGATCCCCGTTCTCCCTGCTTTTGGGGCCTTTTGTAGACTAAATTTTGAAGACCATGGTGTTCCATCCATATATTGTGCATATTTGTAAGTCGGAACGTTCGCCAGTAACATGCCAAAGGTCAGTGGTTTAAACAATGTAACTCCAGTTTCCTCCTCCCTTAAAACTGACTGCCATCGCACATCAAGAATGTAAATCCTTGAAGATGGTGATAATCAACAATAATTAAATAAATCTGTACATAAATTATTAAATAGGTATCAGTATATTACCCTCCAGTTCATTCAATCAGTCAGTCCCTCACCTGGCTCATGAAGGCCGCCATCAGCAAGACAACCAATGTTACCTTCATCCTGCTGTGCTTGTTAGTACCACTGTAATCGGTGCTTCCCATATGAAGACTATCAGTGACATACCTGCTCAAATTCTAACAGCACATTGAAGGGATCCAATTCTGAAACGAGGGTAGAGAAGGTTGTCCTTGGCATAAATGAGACTGGAACCACTTATACTGTTTACCGTATACATGGGAGGATTGTATACGCATATTTTTACATTTTTCTGAACCATGTTAATCTCATATTCATAATATGTAGCAAGGGAGTGCATTAAAAAGCATGTGCATTAAAAGCTCTACAGCCTTTACAGCCTGAGAATTACTTTCATACAAAGCAAAAGAATATTAAAATCGTAGCGACAAATGACAAAAGGGAATTTATAGATCCCACATATGTACAGAAAAGTTCAACCTTTCCACACAGGGCTGCTGCATCGCTAGTTTTCTGGGTCATGACCGAAATTTATATTTGATGGCCATTATACTGATCAAACAGTATTTATAAATAGGTATAGATGTGTTTCACACTTAATTTGTTATGACATTTTTAAATAAAACATCGTTTTTACCACCATTAAAGACAGTGGATAATTTCCAATAAATTGATATCAAATAAAATAGTAACATTTATTAAGACCTAAAGCTGTTATCCAATAGCGTTACCTATATCCACACTATTACCCTATTTACCATTTCAGGTAGTCTGATGTTGACGCCATGGTAATAAAAAAGAAAAAACAAAGTGATAGAAGCAAAACGGAATACGCTAGGATTGAACTTGAGACTGTCAGGTATCACATACAGTGGGTCTAGTACAAAAGGCCAGCTTGGAGACATTGGAGCTTTGATCATTTGGTTATACCCGATAAAATAGGACAGAAGGAATGCATTGTTCCCATTCTCTCTGTAAACTGCAGTGATTAGTTTTATGCTGTCTGGCACAGAGCCCACATGTTAAATAGAGGAGAAAAATTTAACCATTTCTGAAAGGTTTCGTAAAAAGCACACATAAGAAGAAAATATTACTTGCAAATTCAATGCACAAATGTCACTTTGGTCAATTTTATAGACACTTTCCAGAGTTGGCCTAATTTTGCTCTATTTTCATTGGTCTGCTAGGTCGTAATTTTGTGTACGGAATTATAAATTTAACATTATATAAAGTTTCAACCTGATTGGTTAAGAGGTTTTTGACAAAAAAGATTTGTGAAGGCTTTTTTTATAAAATTCAAAATGTCCGCCAAACCACGAGACTAGTTTGAGATATTGGATCTCAAAGTGAACAAACAATAATAATCTGATCGATTTCAAGAGTTGTTCCGCCAGGACGGCGTAGAATCGTAATGATAATGAAATATGAATTCCTCTCTTGTTTTTATGTTCTTCAAATTCAAGGTTACATTTATTTATTTATTTATTTGATTGGTGTTTTACGCCGTACTCAAGAATATTTCACTTATGCGACGGCGGCAAGCATTATGGTGGGAGGAAACTGGAGAGAGCCGGGTGGAAACCCATGACCATCCGCAGGTTGCTGACGGACTTTCCCACGTGCGGCCGGAGAGGAAGCCAGCATGAGCTGGTTTTGAACTGACAGCGATCGCACTGGTGAAAGGCACGGTGTCATAACGCCACGGTGGCGCGATAAAGCGGCTCCGTAGAAGGTTAGAGGTTGTCAGCTTCAGGACATTCTTTGCGTACACCACCCTATTTGAACTCCTCTTCATCCAAGATTATGCCATGTAGGGCCATGCTTTTTGGCCAAAGATGTTGATAAAACCGGTATTCTGTTTTTTTGTGGCAAATTTCGTTTCGCACTGGTGCTTTCCTCTTGATAAAAGTTACTCGGCCCATTATGATCCACTGGAGATGTTAACTGTAAACCGGAGTTCAGTAAGTTTGTATTCAGGAATGCCGTAAGTTTATGTGACCTCTTATTTTCTGAGCTAAAATGGGAAAGTGTCTGTAATGCTAGATCTGTAATTACAATGAAATCAGTATACAACTGGCAGGCAAAGATCCGACGTTTCTTACATAAGTACATGTAAGTGTATACATTCGACTGTTTCTGTCGTCGCCCGAAAATACCCGAAGTGTATCACGAATGTATATACATGTCTTGATCATGGATGCATTTTGTCTACATGCTGGACTATGTTTAGTCCGTCTGTATATATATGGCTTGTTTATTTGATTGTCGTTTAACGCCACTTTCATCATCTGTTCACATGTATTGAGTGGCTGGCTTCCTCTCCCGCCGTACTTGGAAAGATCCGCCAGCAACCTGCGGATGGCCGTGGGTGTCCTCAGAGATCTGCTCAGTTTCCTCCCACCATAATGTGGCTGCCGTTGTATTAGTGAAATATTCTTGAGTACTGCGTAAAACACCAATCAAATAAATAAATATACTGGTGGCTGTCAATATCACCAGAGTGGTGGCGGGGTAAACCACTGAAGTGGGCAAATTACTCAGGAACTTTCCCTTTCGCGTCATGTACTTTATATGCTCACGTTATTGGTAGAATTCAAGTGCATTCAACAAGTATTCATAGGGCTCCACGACGGCTCCGTCGACGGCTTCTTGCAACCAAGGAACCATGGGAGAAAAGAGGGCAACCCTCCCATCCCTACCCCATGCAAGGCCGGATTTGGACCGCCATCTCGTGTGTCCTATACCAATTGAGAGGCAGGTATCTTTAACCACACAAGTCACGATCTGTCCTCCCTGCAAAAGCAGGCTACATCTTACAAGGCTACTGTACGTTCAAGAGTACAGTTATAAAGAACCAACAGCTGCGTCAATAATGAAGACTTACTTACAGGTATGTTATAAAGACAATTAAACACACATGCAGGCCAGCATGTATCAGGGTTGGTAATTACCACTGTACTTTATTTTTGAAACAGGATCAACAAATGGTATTTGTCTAGAGGTTAAAAACAGAACTTAGGAGTTTGGGAATGTGTACGAAAACAGCTGTTTTTGAAACCCCAGGGGCGCTTACGATTACGCGGAAACATCGATGTGACCAGCCCATAAGAATCAATCACGTAACAATAACGGCAAATAGCGTGGCGCGATTGGCCACGCTGAGCTGACGACACCGGTGTTTCCGCATAATAGTAAGCGCCCCTGCACTGTGTATGAGGTGTATGGAAGTGTGTACAGAAATAGCATTCGTGGAATCCTGCGATGTGTATGAGAAGTATGGAAGCGTGCACGAAAACAGTTTGTGTGAAACCTGCTCTGTATATGAGGAGTATTGCTCCGAAGTGTGGCCGAAATTTACGCACAACATAAACTTACTCCTGTAACAACACAGTGGTCTGGAAATACTTTGCTGTGTGTTGTTCACCCATGTACTTGATATAATTAAAACATATTTAAACAATGTGCTGTCCCTACGTTGTTACATGTTGCAATGACGGACATCTCAGTGCATTTTCGCCACAGCTTATAAACAGCAAATATCTCCTAGTTCTCTGAATCTTTCATAAGCTTAAAAGCATGGGTGCCCTCAGATCCCCAGTCGGCAGCACAATACGCGACACTTCAAACGAAGATACATCATAATACAATTTAAAACATTTTTTTTCATTCAAGAGAGAAGTTTATAATCCTTTTAATGAACAGTACTTCAGTCATGAGCAGCCTATCACTTGAAACGTCAGTCATTGTATTACAAAGTTATGGAGCATTTGTAGAGAACATTTATTCGCAAAAACATTCAGAACTCCTGAAATATATTGTAACTGCACCTAAGCTCTTCTTCTCCATCATCACTTGACAATATCAAAAGATGCACGCATAACTGAACATAGTGTCGGGATTTCTTTAATTCATGTTCCCAGGTGTAATTCAACACTGGACGAACGGCAATATTCTTACAAGTGATCAAAGCCTTGTTACCTTTATACTTTGCTACATTTACTGGAAAGCGGTCAGATGTTTGGATGGAGGAGGAAACCAGGCATTATTGAATTCATTAGTGTTTTATGCCGTACTCAAGAACGTTTCACTTACACGAAGGAAACCTCAACGATATCCAAGGTAAAAAGTAAGCAACATAGACTTAATTTGTATTTTTTTAATATGTATTCTCAAAAATCACTTTATTACATTTCTCAGATTAGATGGTTGCAAATACTATTATACTACCGTACAAAACTTTAGGAAGAGACCTTTTTATAAACACCTGACAGATCTGAAACTTGGCAATTTTCCATTTACATTTATGTTATTCTGCCATATTTTTGACTTTATACATCTCATTTTCTACTTCAGCTGCATAAGACCAATCTCTGGAAATCATCATGAGAAAAAGGTTCCTACTGCAAAACATGGAATTTTATTTGGTTTATTTCATTTTTTCCAGAGGTGTAAAAATACTCCTGAATCGGAGTGACTTAATTAGCCTGATATGTTGATTGTTCCACTGACATTGACGCGAGCTCCGGAGTTAGGGGCATAGGTCGTGAGAGCACCGGTGCATGTGTACGAACACCTGAACGTAAACCGAGGGTCACTGGCCAAGTAGATTTTGTCATATTCCTGTAGAATGATTTCTATCTCGTAGATCGATTGTGTTGGATCCTAGAGAAAAAAAAAGAAAGACAAATTAAAGGTTTCCGTAAAAATTTCAGTGTTCATCAAACTGAAATCCATAACAATTACTGAACTGTAAAATATCTGTTAATTAAAGTACCATCATAACTATCTATGACAGTAAAAAAAGAAAGCCTATGTCAATTGTACCCCACAGGGTTATATTCAGATCACATGATCAGGCAACATCGATTTAAAAACAAAGTAGGAAGTGCTGAGAGATTTCATTGGATGGTCCAGTTGACTAGGTCGAATTGGCTGTAGTGTTGGATGAGATCAAGGGATCTGCTGTAGCGAAGCGGAAAAGAAACTTTGACATTGTGAAGGTAAAACAACATAGCATCGCATATGAAAAATTGTATTAACCATGAGACATACAATTTTTTAAAAAACTACTTTGATCGCTCACCACCCCGTACCCTAACCCAAACCAAGGTGACCAGACGCCATGAGTTCATTTCCATCAACTGTAACTAAAAATGATGAGCGTGTTATTTTCAAATGGACTTGCATGGATCAGCTGCTTGTGTAGGTAAGTCACTATATTTCTGGTTGTGGCCGCTGTGAGTTTAAATCCAGCTCATCCTGGCTTCCTCTCCGGAATCTCTGCCAGCAACCTGCTCCGCCCGGTTTCCTCCCACCATAACGCTGACCGCCGTCGTATTAGTGAAATATTCTTGAGTACGGCGATACAATAATAAAATAAATATACCCCTGGTGATAGTTTGACGACATTATATTTTGGGTCTGCCCATGTAAAGGTGATGTCCACATTATACAGCTATTCAAAATCTTTGCATGGCCCAGGGGCCAGCTTAATGAAGGATACTTAAACTCAGTCAGCTATAACTACCATGGCAACGTGTGTTATGAAAATCTAAACTACATTTAGCTATTAAAGTGCTACTTAGCTCTCAGTATGCTTCATGAAACTGGCTTGTATTTTAATTCTGTGTTTGTAAAGTGTGAACACATATATACTTACTGGCTGGGCAATGGTACAGTTGGTGCGGACATCGGAGATGGTCAACACTCCAGTGCTACAGGACTCTGCCACACAGGTGGGTAAGTTTCTGAGACCGGACATCTTGAAAACGCGGTTGTTTGCCGGGTTCTTGTTTATGTACACAATGCGAACGGGTCCACCCATAGTCGCTCCGCAGTCCACGACAACTAAAACAAATACGGTTAAAATATCAGTAAGACTTAGGGAGATACATGCTGATTGCATTCCAGCTCAGATTATTTAGCAAGGCTTTAGACTGGGAGTGGAGGAAACCGAATGAAATCTTGTGAAACCTATGTGTTACAGTTGACCGTATCCCAATTGTTTGACAGTACTGCTGATGATGGTGTAGTTAAATATCTAAAAAACATTTTAAGGTTATTGTATAGTACCTATATATTTGAATTTTTTTTACTGTTATTGTATAAGAATTGATTGATATTTAGTTGGTTTTAATAGGGTCTTTTATACTGTTTGTTTCTATTTTGGAGGTTATCATTCTCATGTCGAAAGACAATTGTTTCCAGGTTCCAATATGTTTATGTCTGGATATGGCTGATATAGTGCCACTCTGGTGACAAACCCTAATCATTCATTCAGTCACTGTTTCAATCATCGAGACAGATTGGTACATCCGACCACTCGCTCCATGGCTCACTCTCACAGAGCTCGGCGTATAATTACCATGCACAGTGACGTAATTTCTGAACGCCTTTGTGGAACTAAAACCAGCTTATGACTGTAATGTACTTGTTTTTCCTAGACTTCCTACTCCAAGTCACATTAAGGACTACTGACACACAGTTGACAGAAAAGGTCACGAAATACTTACAGTCGCTCCCGGAGGCTGTGATGGCTGCATACACCTCATGAAACAGACAATAAACCATACAGCAAACAAAGGGAAAGCAGATATAGTTCTTAAAAGCGGTCTTGATTTGCATATCTGATAGAACCACTGTGCACATGTTTCAAACCGCATGCGGATTAAAATTTTTTTTTTTAGATATCGGGCTCTTAGCAATGCTCTGACAGATTGAAAGAAAAGAGACAAAAAGAATAGAACCAACGAGTGTCCTAAACAAACAAAGAAAAGAAGTTTGTTAGGTATTTCAGTCTTCAGTGAATCGGATAAATTGGAAACACGTACTCTACGCTCTTTAATCTATGTGGAAAAATTTATTTATTTGTTTATTTATTTGATTGGTGTTTTTACGTCGTTCTCAAGAATATTCAATATTCAGTATTTCCAGCTTGAGCTGAACTTGAACTCACAGCCAGCACATTGGCGAGGCTCACTTGTCATTACACTGCAGTAGCGCGCTGACGCACTCGATCACGGAGAACCCAATATGACAAATCCAAACTTAGAAGTAAATCTACTCCAACGTCGAGACTTTGACCTCTAACGTATTGTGTCGCCATTTCACTATGTCATTTTCCTGGCAGACGGTGTGTAGATTTAAAAAGTCATCAGAGAAACGCACTCACGGTTGAGCTGAAATGTCACACTTTTCCAGTATCCTGTTAATAGAACATTAATCGTGTCCGACCTTGATATGCATTGAATAATGTTTTGACCTGCTTTTCTCTGGGATCTATGTTTGTCACTCTTAGAGAACGTGTAGCATACAATAAGACATCTTCGAACGAAGGACTTATCGGGGGCAGCTATCTTGAACACTAATGACCTAATAACGATTGCAATATGGCAAGAGGGCAAACCAGGAATAGTGTGAAATATGTGCGTTCTTGGACTGTACAAATAATAGATTTTATCATAATTAGTTAAAACTGATAACAGACTGCCCCCTCCATTTCCTATGTGTAGACATTTCTGATTGCTTTGAACAATTTAAGATATTTATGTCATCACTATAATGTAAAGGGACGCTTTATAAACTTGAGCTGTGACACGTTATGCATTTAGTCATGTATTGCATTTTCTTTAAGTTTAATCTTTAAGTTTAAATATATATATATATAGGAGACAGAGGGAGTCTTACTCCAGCTCTCGTGTTCACAGCCATTCACTGTCAAAGGTGGTAACCTTTGTTTTGTCACGTAGAAGCGTGAGTTTTATCAAGATTAGAGTTCGGAAACACTGTATCTCTCTTTCCATAACAACAATTACTGGGGGTTTCATATGAGCAAAATAACACGAAGTGCACTTACCGAGACACAGTGTTTGCCATGTGGATTTGTGTGACGTTATGAATTACTCTAACACCTGAACAGCACCATACGCGGTGAAACATTTATAAAAAAAGAAACCAAGGAAGACAAACAAAATATGATCGTCCAGTTGTGGTATTTCGAGTAAATACCCTTCGACTTGAGTGAGTCTAGGTGAGATGTCGTGTCTGGCATCTTCAACATGTCGTTCGGCTGGGCTTCCCTGAGGGATTAGTGTTGCAAGGCGAAACTTTCGTGATATGAACGAAATCATGCTATAAGCGTCGTTAGATCTAAACCATTCAATACACAGAAAAAAAATCATATGAGTGCGCCTACTAGAAAAGTTAAACCCAGACCATTCAATACACATAAAAAAACCTTTATGTGTGCCCCTACTAGAAAAGTAGTTTATACCAAAACATGTTGATCCAAAGTGTCGACGACATTGTTGTAATCAGCCACATCTAACCGAGGATGTAGGCCCTGGAACATGGTAATCGGCCACACTTAACTGTGGATGTAGGCACTGGAAAATAGTAATCAGCCACATCTAACTGGTAATCAATCATACATAACTCTGAGTGTGGTCTACGTAATTGGCAATCAGTCTTACAGAACTGTACGTCTAGGTAGCGGCAATTGGTAATCAGCCATACAAATACTTTGGATGTAGTTATCGGTAATTGGTGCTCAACCTTAAAGAGCTGCGCATGTACTTGATATTTACTTGTTATCCTTTGTTTTGTTTGTTTTGTATTTCTGCCGTTTTAACCACATTTAGGTTTGCTTTCTGACTGGGTCTGGGGCAATACTGAAACTGAAACGTTCCATGAACTCAACAACGAAGAGGGTTAAGCGAGAAAACTTTATTCCGTACAAGTATATTCACGGGGTAGGCCTGAGGATCTGCCTGGGCTCAGTCATGGGTAGGCCTGAGGATCTGCCTGGGCTCAGTCATGGGTAGGCCTGAGGACTGAGGATCTGCCTGGACTCAGTCATGGGTAGGCCTGAGGATCTGCCTGGGCTCAGTCATGGGTAGGCCTGAGGACTGAGGATCTGCCTGGACTCAGTCATGGGTAGGCCTGAGGATCTGTCTGGACTCAGTCATGGGTAGGCCTGAGGACTGAGGATCTGCCTGGACTCAGTCATGGGTAGGCCTGAGGACTGAGGATCTGCCTGGACTCAGTCATGGGTAGGCCTGAGGATCTGCCTGGGCTCAGTCATGGGTAGGCCTGAGGACTGAGGATCTGTCTGGGATCAGTCATGGGTAAGCCTGAGGACTGAGGATCTGCCTGGGCTCAGTCATGGGTAGGCCTGAGGACTGAGGATCTGTCTGGGATCAGTCATGGGTAAGCCTGAGGATCTGTCTGGGCTCAGTCATGGGTAGGACAAGACAGACTTGACCTCTGAAATGGCGCTATTTTGTCACAGCACTAAAGTAACAATTGACCGTGACGTGGAAAGGAAAGAATATATCAGCTTAACAAACGAGGCGATGCCACTATTACTTACCTGGTGCATGAGCGGCCCAATCATAAAGAACAGTACAACCATCTTCATTCTGCTTTACCTGTTAGTTAAATAGCATCGTGCAAGTGCCTCATAAAAATACCAATATACAAAGACATCGACAACATCAGAGATTCACGACCGTAGATACAACGAATGGTATCATAAACATTCGTTCTAACGACATTAAAACTGTAAATAAGCATTTTCTTACTTTAATCTGACGGTACTGACGATACATGATATGTTCCACTATAAACAATCATATGACCGGTACTTAAGCTAGAATGGTGTATAACTAATGATGAATATATAATTACAAGCACAGTGTTCATTTATTTATTTATTTATTTATTTATTTATTTCATTCTTGTATATGCCATACTAAAACACTGTTACTTAAGCAATGGTGGTCATTTTTTTTCTTGTTTTTTGATGGAAGAATCCAGAATACCCGAAATAAACTACTGACGTTTGGCAAATTACTAACGAACTTTTCCGCATTTTACGTACAAATATGCACACCATAGCTGTAGAAGGTAGACACAGCTTCAACGAACGTTACAATGCAAAAACGGCCATACGTGCGTTCCACCACCAATGCCGCACAAGTAGCAAAGTGGACTAAACCATACAAATCCCCTGTCCAAGACTGGCTTTGAACCCTCGCCTCATTGTGTGTCCTATAGCGATAGAAATTATTACACCGTGCTTCAAAATAAGAGGCATGTAAAGAAAAAAAAAGAAAGAAAAACAGACAAACCAAGGTTATAAACTTACTGCTTTCTCTTCACGCTGACTTGTCTCTCAGGCTGACAAGCTGACAACACCTAAGGCGTTGTCTCCTGCACCTCTCACCCTAAGTCATAGGGAGTTTTGTCAGGAAAACCTCTCATCTCTGTTTAAAGCCTACCCTTTGATGTTGGCAGACACTATCGAGTTTCAGCCAGGGAGATTTTCATTCGTTTTGTTTGAAATACCTGCCCTATCACGCCAACCCCCAAAAATAATAAGCCATTCACGTTGAACCTCATATTTTGACGTCAATTCAACTGCATGGCACTGTAGAGCACTGTTCTCTATTAGGTGTCATGTCATACCATTCTTTCCTATTACAAAACAAAACCTTACATGCATTAAACAGCTGTCTTTGTCATGAAGCATGTATGTATGCATGTATATATATATATATATATATATATATATATATATATATATATATATATATATATATATATATACTTTGTTTCTCTCTTGGTTCCCTTTTTAAAGTAAAGAGTAGGAGTATAGTTGTGTTGCCAATCAATTCCCCCGTATACAGATTGATAATCTGGCAGTCACTTTGGGAAATCCCTTCAAACACACACTTGCAAAGGTTGAAAATAATACACAGTACTTTCATTGGTGGGAATCCATGACAGGACCCAATCTTTTAATTACCTGGCACATTTTTGGACTGTCTGTACGCTCGTGCTCCCACCAGCGGGAGCGAAATGTAATTTATTTCAACAAAATAATACCACATGGTAACTGTCATCAGTCTTCAACGCATGTTTCTTTCTTACCCTGGTGTGTATTGTGCAAAGCTGATGTATTATTCTAATAGACAATACTTAAATGAAACGTGAGATTTTAATCCATTCACACTCGGTAACACATCAAAACAGACATGCTAGACTAAGCAAGAGGCAGGGTTCGACAAGCAACATTTCCAGTTGTATTGTATTTTGTTACTTTGTCGGTTGCCTTTTTTCAGGCAAAGGAAGAGAAGATGGTTGTCTCCGGTTGAAGACTGTACGCAGGGTAACCGGCTAGCTTATGTATCGTCTGGTAATCACTGTGGTGAATCCCTTCAAACAATCGCTGGATATTTTGGTGGAATATGTACCGGGTCATGCCGGAATGCCGTTGGACAAATAAGAGAAGAAAAATAATGACTTCCGTGACCTGCCTGAATGTCTGCTGAAGTCAACAAAACCGGGTCCTACATGGGAGTTAAGCTCTCATCGGCACTCTAGGCCTCCGTGTACAACAAATTAAGTTACAGAGTCTATTTCCATAACAGTACTCACTTAACAAATCTCCAAAGTGACAGAAATCTGATCTGTGCCTACGCATCTCAATCTCATTCAACCGATTACATTCAAAACATACCCTTAATTTGCTAAATAATGTCATGCAACACCTTATGTCATGCGTCGAAATCATCTCAAAGTCTTCTAAAAATACACATGTTAAATTTCTTAAATGTGCAGAAAAATAGTGAATTATGACCATATTTTTAGTCCAATTTTCAAAAATACACGTGTCAAATTTTGCAAAAACCACAGTCAAAAGATAGGTTGAAACACCATAGAAACATGGAAACCTCTGTGACAAGAAAAACAAGCGTATATTCATGCACTGTGTCAGGCATATATGTAGTTCCCATGGAAAACTAGCAAAGTCCCATTTCTGCCATCCTTAAATGTTAATCATTTAGTAGCCTGTCGCTGTTGCAATTCCTGAATCGCGCTGATACTGGGAACAAATCTGACCTAGTGTGGTCACACCTCAGTATTTATTTATTTATTTATTTATTTATTTAATTGATTGGTGTTTTACGCCGTACTCAAGAATATTTCACTTCCGGGCAGAGCCCAGGGGAAACCCACGACCATGCGCAGGTTCCTTAGAGGAATCCACCATGAGCTGGCTTGAACTCACAGCGATCGCATTGGTGGGAGGCTTCGGTCATGGCGCTGCGTCAGTGCGCTAACCGACTGAGCCACTGAGCCCCCTCCCCCCCCTCCCCCCCCCACACACACACAAATCAGTAATACAGGCTTGTGCTGATGAATAAAACATTCTTGAAATTGGTCTTGAGCAGCAAACAGGTATATAAATAAAATAAATAAACTAAGAATTTTAGGATTTTACACTGCGGGAATTTATTGCCCATAATTGCGCGCAGGGGGCGCCAGAGTCACTCCACTTCTTAAATAAAGTTCTTAAATAAATGAATTATTGATACTCGTGTATTCTTTCAATCTATATTTCATACCACGTCTATTTTAGCAGATATACAGTGATGCTGAAAATATCTTTTAATATTTCACCTCTACGTGTTGAAGAGCTGATCTATAGGCAGTGGCGGCTTCCGAGGCCGAGGGGGTTAGCGCTCCTGTAAGAGATAATGACACATGTGTCTCTCATCAATGTGATCGCTGTGAGTTCAAGTCCAGCCCGTGCTGGCTTTATCCCCGGCTGTAAGTGTGATGGTCCGCTAGCAACCTGCGAATGGTCATGGGTTTCCCAAGGGATCTGCCCGATTTCCTCCCGCCATAATGGTGGCTGCCGTCATATAAGTGAAATATTTTTGAGTACGGATGTTTGAGTTTGAGATTTTGTTTAGATTTTCAACTTGCAAGAAGCGTGTCTGTATGCACTTTAGAAGCCATAAGCCCAGTCTACATGTGACGTTCAATTATTTTCTTACAGGTAATGAAGAATGGGCGTTTAATGTGTGTGAGTCTGACGGTAAAACAAATATAAAATGAAAAATCCTACACTTCAGTTTTGACCCTAATCATTTCATCTTGGATCCCTACTAGGAAGTCTTAATTGCGGTTTACAATACTCCTCTCACCCTAAAAAAAAATTAAGATCAAATCCGTTATTTATGAGATGATCTAAGTTAAGTCCTTCTTGATTACGTCCTCAGGAGCGGATTAATTCGCCACCTGGAATGGATTAATCCGTTACAACAACGGAATGGCAGTCCGCCATTCCTCAAGTAAAGGATTTAACGGAATATTTTTTGAGGGCGCAGCACAAACACATATGGATAAAACGTGCAAAGGACACTGGACAAAGAGGAACTAGTGTAAAATCTGCACTGCGGGACGTTATCCAACAAAAAGCCTCACTGGCTTGATTCGAACACTGAATCCCATCAATAGATGAGAAACAAAAACATGCCATAAAGCAATAAGCTCTGATCGTTTGTCGGACTTTGTGACAATGAATGGACAACTACGTTCGTAAGGCTCTTATCGAAGCCCACTTATCCACCAGCAATGGTTTCTTCAACCACCATCATAGTGAAAAGCTCTTGATTACACGGCGTTAAGCAACAATTATAATATCAATAAATAAAATCAATCAAGCAATGAAACAAGCAGGAAGTAAGAGAGAAGGTCATTGCATCAGTTTATTGACTCAGTGTATTCCGCATTATCATCTGTTAGGTAAGAAAATTTTGTATCCTGTTTCTACAGAGGAAGGGAAACGACGTAAGCCCGAGACTCTTTCTGCTCTTTCTCCACTACCAATTCCTTGGAATTTTTCTTCATCACCGGCACTGTATTAATACTGGCCTCGTCTCAAAGCATTACTACAGAAATATTTTTAAAAATGGTTATAATTTTATGTAAATAAAAGTTTAACCGAACTGTCCTTATAGCCAGAAATTCTGAGTGTTCCAACAATATTCACGAGGCCTGTGGGACAGCTAGAGTGTTCTTATCCAGGAATTCTCAGTGTTCCATCAATATTGACCAATCCGGAAGAACTAGGGACGTGAGTCGTGAGGGTTCCAGTACACGAGTACGAACACCGGAACACAAAGCGGGGATCGGTGGCCAGGTAAATCCTGTCATACTCCTGGAGAATAATTTCTATTTCGTACATGGCATGCGTCGGATCCTGCACAGGTGAGAAAAACAAAACAAACCAAAATAAGAATATAAAAAGAACACGAACAGAAGAGAATGAGTGTATCGATAGAAAAGGAGAACAAGTTCATCAGTACAAGAGGATGAAATCAGGTTCAACTAGGGAGGAGGAAAAGAAGAGAACGGGTGAATTAGAGGATGAAGACAACAAACTGAATCAATAGTAGAAAAGAACAAGCGCATCGGTGTATATAAAGAGGAAGAGAAAACAAGGGTATAATTGGAAGAAGTGAAGGAAAAGTGAAAAAGAGAGCAAATGCATCAGAAGTAAACACAACTAAATTAATCAGCAGTTCTTGTAGAAGAGTACAAAATGCATCAGTGGTAGAAGAGAGCACAATGCATCAGCAGAGGAAGAAAAATGTATCAGTAGTAGAAGAGAATAAGCGCATCAACAGAAGTAGGCAAGGATATCTGCAACAACGGAAGAAGAAGTAATCGGCAGGTGTATCAACAAAAGAAGAAAGGAAGATCATGTGTTCTAGAAGAGGGTGAAAATGACAATTAGAACATCATTTGAAGAACAGGAGGGCAGGCATATCATCCGAAGAAGAAGAAGAAAGGGGCATCTGTGCTAGAAAGAGAAGGTGCACCTTAGAAAAAGAACAGGATGCGTATACATCGAAGAGGTGAAAATGTTTAAGAGAAGGAGGAGAGAAGAAATAATTCATCAGATAAAAAAAAAAGGAAGTACCGGTATATGGACTACATTTGTGATACCTCGGGGCACTTGCAGGAAGCCCTTTTAACGTTACGAGCAGGAAACTACCATGTGAATCAGCAATATAGGCATTACGTGGCCATGGTAACTACAAGCTCTTAACTTTTAGAAGGTTTCGTGCAAGTGGACCCTAGTCCACTGAACTATCGCCTTCCCAGGACAGAGGTCATTATTGACCACTTACAGTAACAGTTAAACGACAAAAGGTCTCAAGGGTTGAACTGTGTTAACCCCACGATAATTCCATTCTTGCTAGGTAACATGTACTTACTGGTTGAGCAATGGTACAGTTGGTACGGACGTCAAGTATGGTGAATACTCCGTTTCTACAAGATTCCGCCACACAGGTGGGTAAGTTGCTGAGACCAGACATCTTGGCAACGCGGTTGTTTGCCGGATCCTTGTTTATGTAAACGATACGAATGGGTCCACCCATAGTCATTCCGCAGTCAACAACGACTGAAACAAATAAAGTTGAAATAACGATTGGTAAACATTTGACCTCATTATGCCAGCCGTACATTGCACTCTCCACAGTCGAAGCAACGAATCTTATATAAAGCAAGTAATCCGGAAAACAGGATTCAAGATAATTTGCGTTAATCACCGTTGGCTGGGGTTTATTCTTGAACGTAAATTTTTTAAAAAATCCGTAGCTGAACTTGAAAGGAAACCCGAAGGAAATATCGTACAGCTCCAAGATATGTGATAAATTTTATTGAGCTGATGATTGATGCTGACTAAAACACGGCCTTGGACAGGGAATTTATAGTGCTGAGCTATCATTGTTTTGGAGGCCTTAGTGACTATCGGTGGCCATCGACCTTGAGCTGGCTAACCTGATGATCTCAGAGGACGACAAGTCCCCCATCAATATGGTGTGTATATGCGTACGTCACACGCGGGAAAGTTCATCAGTACCTTGCCAAAGGTCAGCGCCCCCTTTCCTTCCCACCTTGCCTGGTATACTCCTCTTTCAAACCATCCTTTAAATTGATGGCAATCGTATATATAAGTAAAAAATATGCTTGATGGTGGCGTTATACAACAATCAAATAAATTAAATGAAATCGTCTAGCTGATTCGCACAACAATTGCGAAAAATGCCGAAAAGTCAGTTTCCAACAAGAAGCCTTCTCTGGTGACGAAACCATAGTTGTCAGGATGGTGAACTCAATGCACCATCAACTACTCTAAATATATAGGTATAAGTAAATAGTTATGTAAATGACATACCTATAGATTTACATGTAAATCTATACCTTTACTAACAAACACAAAGGATAGCGGTACACTTACAGTCATTCTCAGAGGCACTGATGAGTGCAAACGCCTCCTGAAACGAGACAATGAGACCAATTAATCATATGTCAGCGAGGATTTCCACATTTCCAGCAGTGAGAGCCTGGGCCCGGTTTCATGAAGCATACTTAGTGCTAAGTAGCCCTCAGCTAAGTTCACTTCCTATCTCTACAACAGACGTCGTCATGGAAGTTAAACGAATACTTAGCTAAGTGTGCTTCATGAAACAGGGGCATGGTCTCGGGGAGCTTCCTGGTCACCTTTTTAATAAGTATGTAGACAAAAGTTAGCACCAGTACAAGATCGTACTCTTAAGGCACACTCTTGCCCTATTCCTCAATTAGGCCTATCACGGTTCCATTTACCCTGCCTGGTGCTGTGTGATATATTATCAATTAATATTACTTAAACCATTTTCAAGTCATTTTTGATTCATGAAAATAGTTGGAATGAAAACCGAAATACTGAATCTCCTATATATCCCCGTAGTGTGTGTCGTATATGCTGGAATTGTTATACAGTGCTCAACTTTGTGAACCTTATCAGTGGAAATACATGTCGAAACATAACATGCCAAAAAAAACTGCAACTATATATGCAGGCATGGCTGCTACGTCAAGACAGTAGCAAAAATAAGCCAGTTGGGCAGGTACTGACAATTCTTCTGTCTGTCACTCACCTGGTGCACAAGAGTCGCCATAATACAGGTAAAGAGAAGAATCTTCATCTTGCTTGTGTACCGTCACCTGTTGACGGAAATGTATAGTGTGGACCTAGGAAACGTTGACCAACCGTACCGGTATGAAATCTAAATACATTTATGTCTTTGTTTGATGTGTACCGCTGTCGTTTATTTGTTTACTTGTATGTCCTGTTTATGGTTGGAGTAAAACACCGCACTTGCCCAGGTACTTGACAAACCTCCTGATGTAATACCACAGCGGAAACCAGCTGATTACGAATACATTAACATTTATATTAATTTAACATTTAGTCTGCCAGCAACCCGCGGATGGCTGAGGGTTTCCCCCGTGCTCTGCCCTGCCCGGTTTCCTTCAACCACAATCCTGGCCGCCGTCGTCTAAGAGAAATATTCTTGAGTATGGCGTAAAACACCAATCAAATAAAATAAATAAACGGTATTCTTGCTTAATATCGTTATTAATAGAGAGTATTAGAGATTTTTAACATAAATAACATATCTGTAGATTTTACAATTGCTTCTTAATTTTGTCAAGTTATTTTGTCTTACGAGGCCTCTGTGGCCTTAGTACCATAAGTGAAATATTCTTGAGTACGGCGTAAAACACCGATCAAATACATAAATAAATAACTATTTTGTCTCAGTTTTTAGGCCGAACTAGCTGATGATTGCCGAAAACAAATATATCTCATTTCACGTAAAAGGGTGCAACACCCACTTCATGCTCCTTGCTAAAACATCACAGGCTAAATGAAGGTCAAGAACATCGAACACAACGTTTTCAACGCAATTCACGTATAGTACCACCTATGGCACATATTCCACCACCTTACTTCATCCCCACCCAGTACCTCCTAGATTACAACGGCTCTTCCTGATCAGTTTATACCTTGTTCCGCAGCAAAGTTCCACATGCATACATATGCATGTATTCTCAACATCAGCCCACCTGATGCTATATGTATAGCATGTGGTTATGTATAGACCATGATAATATCATTATATATAGCAGTTTGAAGCCCTAAAATCACATGTGTTAACATAAAATGTTAATACCGGTATACGTAAGAACAACAAGTTTAAGCCTCCAGCCATCGATGGCCTCTTGCAGTAGAATTACCAACGATATTTACCCCAACTTTTGTGTAATCCGATATGTTCAACTTCAGTTACAACATTTCAAAAACACCTAAATAACTCCTCAAATGAAAAGTACTAAAATAGTTGACTAAAATATCGGAAAGTCTAACCCAAAAACTTACGTTGTCTGGGCCTTAAAGTTCGTCAAGATGGTACACTGACACTGAATAAGGCGCTTCTAAGTCTCCAGAACTTTTTATAGCCCTTTTGCCTTCTCAAAGATAAAAGCGGCTTTTGACTAAATTTGATCCCATTTTACTACAGTGTGCCCTTTGATATCTTGTCCAAAATTTGATTATAAAGCATTGTAGACCTCTGGCATTCATTTTCTTTGGTTCATTTATTTTATTGTCAGCAACTTCCTGAAATTATCAAAAGCTGTACCACTCCAACAGAATATAAGCATTTCACGAGCAATCATGTGAGAAGTCTTTTTTCTCGCCAGCCACTTAGATCATTTGTTCCCCCCAATTTTTTTTGCAATATATGATATATTTATTTTTCCGTTTAATTCGGATGTCACCCCACACAAAACTTTTTCATTGTTATCTTTCAAGTATGTGATGGTTATCCGGTATCTTGTCGTTGTAAAGCAGATAAACCCCTTGATAACTCACCACACCCAAGTACCTGACAACTTCAACAACCCACCCATTCATCCCGGGCTTGTGCAATTTGCCCATTGCTCCAGTTAAACTCAAATTCAAACCTCAAGTGGGATTTGTTCGGAACTAGTGCAGTTTATGCAGTCATACTTTCTTCCCCTTTCAGATATCTCTGATGGTATTTGATGTATAGCTTACTTGGTCTAAGCATATTGAATAACATGGCAATGTTGGCAATGAATAACATGAATGCCATGAAAGAAAGCCATCAATCTGATGAGGTGTGTGTCTGGGTGAGATTGAACGTTGCCTGTTGTTATTGCATTTTATCGCGTTCTGCTTTAGACTTGGGACGGATAGGAACAACTGTTATCCTCACACCTTTCTACTAATGCCTTAGGCACCATTATCATTCAAACAGAGATGGAATCAAGTATCTGCTCTCATTCTCATTCAACATACAGCCCTCCTCTGTGCGAGACTTTCCGCTTTGGAACTTGGTCTCCCCACATATCTCCACTGACCTTTATACTAAGACTAATAAGTCTCATAACTCAACCATCTCCATATTATGCGCTAAAGACCATATACAGCCTAACTGATCAGAGTGCATGTAAGTTTACACTTACGCAAATGTGGTGGGAAGGTCATTTTGTGTCCCAGAAATTAAATACAGCAAGTCATTTAGGCTGTCTGACTCTTTAGCTGTGTTCACTGCCGAACTCATTGCAATTATTTGTGCCGTGCAGTTTCTGATTGGGCTAAGGCCAATAGGGGCTGTTATTTTCACTGAACCTCTTCCTTAAAGGCTCTGTTGAATTTTTCGTGGAACAAGTCCTCTACACTTATTTTTTAAATACTTTACCTATTCACCACATTTGATTAAGGTGGCGTTTCTGGGTCGTTTGATTGGGTTCATATCGGTATTCCTGGTAATGAGCAGGCAGACCAGCTGCTCTGCACAACTACATTGTGGGTTCCGGATTCAGTATGCTGAACCACTGTAGAAAAATATATAAAAGCTTTCGTTAGTTATTCACTACCACAGGTTGTGGATATCCACCTATTCAGAGATGAAGGTAATAAAGGATGCATTTTAGCAACAAGGAACTCTCGCCTTCGGGTGATTATTTTTGGCATGGTTCATGCATTCTCTTTCAGTGGGGCATGAGAGTAGGACAACGCGAACACAGAAGCAGCCATTGAGAAATTGCGCTTGGGGTTTTGTAGTGTGTTATCTCTGAAACTACTTTCCCGTTTCCTCCCGCCGTACAATGGAAGGTCTGCCAGCAACCTGTGGGTGGTCTCGGGATTCCCTCGGGGTCTGTCCGTTTTTTTTCCATCCACAATGCTGGCCGCCGTTGTATAAGAGAAATATTCTTAAATATGACATAAAACACCTATCAAATAAATGAATAAATAAATAAATTCCCATTTCTTGATAATTGTGTTCGACATCTAGTAGTTTCCTGGGCCTAACTGTCTCAGAGGGCTAAAGTATTATCTCGCTGCATAGATCTATCTGGCATTCGACCGATGAGATCGCGTGCTCGAATCCAGAGCTTCCTACTTTATACTACTAGATTTTTAGAGTCTGGAGGTTTTTCAGGTAGTTAATACCAATCAGGTAAATGGATATATATATGCAGTTTGGATTGTAAACCACCATTGAACGATGTATTTCAAGTCACATAGCCTTATATTGCACCATATACATATAATCCCCAAGAAATACATGCCTGATGCGTTCTCAACAAATGTTCTTTGCGAATGTTCCATTTGCTACATTGGAATTTGTTTAGTGCCAAAATATTCGCTCGATGTCAACATCGTACCTGGGTTCGAACCTTGGAACTCACTCTTACTGGGTGGACGCTATTCATAGATCACTATGTCGCAAAATACGTTTATTTCATACGTTTATTTCAGTGAAAATACTCCTTAAAATATTCAAGAATGATGATGTGATTATTTATTAAGAACTCACAAAGAGTGTCATTATATTTTATTAGCCCTGGACTGACCACTGGGCATTTATTAACATTGCTGACAATGCCACGTTTCGACAATGCTCCATTATCTTGGAGTACGAGGCGTAGCATACATGTATTATCACCTTGCACGTGCATGCCTGACGGCTCCTCAGCTCGCTCGAAAAGCATGGGATCCAGATTTATCCCCCTTTTTCCTGTAACTCACGTCGCTTTGATGTAAGCATGAAAATCATAATAACTATGACAATGAGAAGTAACACAGCGAAGACAGCAACGGTGACGATGAAACTGAGATTCTCCATACACGTTAGGTAGTCAGAACTCGGTTGGTCCGTCTTACCTGTGAAAACAGACACGGTATAAGTGATGAAACATGGATATAGGAAAGAGAGTTCCTTTCATCCAAATTATTTAAAGGGACATGGTCGCCCAACTATTTTTTTTTCTGTGTTTTTCACAGAGTTTTCCACCTGAAACAGATTTAAATTGAAACCTTGTCCAATAAAGTTTTTAAACAGAAGTAAGAACTAGGATTAGTGCGGTCCACACCAAGCAATATGGCTTCCTTTGTCGTCCCCTCACCGTAACTCTCTCACGGTGTTTCTTTAAAAAATTAACCACTGTTTCGTGGAGAAATATGTTAAATGTTGTCATATAGGACAGATGACAGGGAGCCGGTCGTGGCCGTGCAGTTAAGGTGGTAACATTTCTATCGCCAGGACACCCGAAACGTGGGTTCATCCTATACATGGACAGGGAATGTTCAAAAATTTCCTACCCTACTCATGCAGAGGTTCGTAGCCTACAGTCTAGTATACTACGTCTTTCTTCTCACTGCAACATTTTTTTCACATTGTTAATCATGTAGAGAGAGAGCGTGACCCCTGTACCCAAACCTTCCGGTGAAGCCCCGGTATCGATTGGGGGTTGTTCTGTTTTGGTGGCATTCCTTTGAGATTTTTCCGCACGTTTTGGTGGCCGAATTGTGAGATTGTTTGAAGTTTCGAACTCGTAACACTACACATGTAGATTTCTTTTGATTTTTAGGCCACAAATCGATTTAGAAAAAACATCTGAGTTCAAGAACGAGAGAAATCTACGATGAGAGCAAACAACAGAACATCCTTCCCATTACATATGCATGTCTGTGTGGATTCACAGTGCGACTCCAGTGTCAAACCATTGAGCCCATGTTGTGGCTCTTCACCGAGATACCTTGTATAAGGAAATACACTGACCATGCAAAATGTTATAAGGTCACCGAATCAACGAAAGCGGCAGAATAGATGTTATTTTACGATGTCGTGCTGATTTTTGGACTGATTGATTGATTTTCTCTCTGGATGTCGCGGCAGGGTCACCAAGGAAGTTGACGGTTGAACGGATTGGTTTACGATAATGGTAAGGATCTGTCACGCCTTCTAAATGTCAAAAGTTCTTTTTCTCTTTGCAGCAAGCGATCCCTTGAGTGCATTCAGTACTTATAACTTCATTGGGTCATCGAGTGAAATATCATCATCTTACAAGCGATGTTTCTAAATCGATGTCGGGTGATCATGGGAAATCAAGTCTGCTTTGGGTAGATCAGACGGACACCCTGATTGGTCACAACAGCCCCTTTGCTAGGGCACTTCTACGATTAATACCTGTTACATGTATTTGACCTGAATTGGAATTAACCATCAAAGATACCAGAGCCAAATCAGAGGGAATGAAGGGTTACATATGATATATCCGGAAAAAACTGTCATCGTTTTCTTCATCAGAATCGGATGGACACCTTGTATAAATCAGAATGGAATCAGTTTTCACATTCTGAGGCAGCTTACGCTGGCTTCCTCTCCAGTCGTACGTGGGAATGTTCACCAGCAACCTGCTGATCGTCTTGGGTTTCCCCCCCGGCTCTGTCAGGTTTTCTCCCAGAATAATGCTGGCCGCTGTAATATCAGTGAAATTTTCTTGCGTAAAACACCAATTAAATAAATAAAAAATAAATCTGGATGCACATATTTAAGTCAACAAAGCTCAGTTGAAGAAAAAAGCGTATAGTACTGCCATTTTTGCGTACTAGCATGTGTTAGATGGAAAGCTGCCCAGCAGACATACTTTCAGAACGGAAGAGGCCACCGCGTTGGGTAAGATTTCGATTTGGGTTGCCATAATGACTGTTTTGTCCTCTTTAGGTGTGATCCCAGTCGCCCGCCGCTTTCTCCTCCCTGTTGATGGTGATCTGCAGTTTTGCTGTAAACATAAGAAGACTAAAAGTTCAACCTAAATAAAAAAAGAGGCTAGAAATATGTTGCTCCTTTTTTGTGTGGGGGGGTTGTTTGTTTGTTTTTGTTTTTGTTTTTTTTGTTAGTCCTTTTGTTTCCTTGTTTTCATTTGTTGGTGTTGTTGTTTCTTTTCTTTCTTTCTTTTTCTGAATAATGCACTATAGCTCTTTCCTATTTTAATTCCACTTACAAAGTCATTTATAACAACAGTTTTCATATGTAAACGTCATGAAATGTACCACATGAATGAAGTTTAGTTTTTTTTCGCGGATGCGGCGTAGGATGATTCAGTGATTTAGCTAATCAGTTAAACACCGATCCTATTTGCATGTACAGACCTTGACATGGAGAAATAAAACATTTTTACTGACTTGTTTCATTTAACTGCAAGCTGCAATAGATCATTCGAGAAAAAAAATTATTGTATCCGTAGTATTAAATGTTGTTACTATTTGGTGAGTAGCGAATGGGATGTTTTACTTATATGTATGCGAGGGTATGGTCCCCAGCTGGGTGCTGTTATTTTTATTCTAACAAGTTACCTTTTCTGATTATTGATTTAGATGACCATTAATCACGCACGTGTAATCAGTCATATCATTTTAACAACAGTATTTGTAAGAAAAAAATCAAAGAATGGCAACTCCGTTCATCGAACACAAAACTGGATCAGTTTATAACATTTGAGGGAGATGAAATTATTATAATTAAAAATTTTTAAAAATATAGACCGAAAGTTTTATAATTTCTTTCTTTTTACAGATCATAAATTAAAAATAGAAACAAAAAGATAATAAAACGTATTTATTTACAATGACTATTATTATATGATTGCTTTTTAAATTTTAATATTGTTTTTAATACTTGAGTATTTGTATGAGTTAAACCCTTCACTACAGCTCACCCCTGCGCAGACTCTAGAGCAGACCCTTATGACACACTCAAATATAAGGTCACTGGATTCGGATCCCTCCAGAGCGAACAGTGTGATGGGAAAGCTGGCTTCTGTGGCCGAAGATACAAACCCCGGGAGATTAAATAACCCCGCTTTGTCTGGAACCACGCAGCTACGAAACAAAAACAAAAAAAAACAACAGTTTTTGGTGATTCACAAGTTTAATTATTTGTAATAAACATGTGAATAACGTTATTTATACACTACATTTCTGTTAGTATGTGTGTTTCAGGATGCTTTGCTGATTTAGTTATGAAATCGCCACCTTATGTACATGTATACAGACCTTGACATGGAGAATAACTATCATATCAAACCGCCGGTATACCCAGGGAACACTGTTTAAGAGGACCATACTGGTAGAGTATCCTTCTCTACAAAGTAATTACTGCAAAGTCAATAATTTACGAAGGCTTGGGACTTGCAAAAAAGATAACTTTGTTACATTGTAATGATCTGTTTATATACAGGCACACTTGTAAACATTTTACGTTGGCCGAAAACTATGGCTTAGACTACATTTTGCAAGTTGCCTGTTCAGACCGATTTAGTTTATACTAGGATGTATTTTTAATATAACAGTGCTAATGTACACCATGCACTGCATTTCATTTTAGTAATGGAAACGGTTGGCATTCTATCCGGTAGTACGTTGAAAGGTCCGCCAGCAACCTGCGAAGGGTCGTGCGTCTCCCCCCGGTGCTTCCCGGTTTCCTCCCACCATTATGCTGTCCGCCATCGTATAAATGAATATTCTTGAGTAGAGCGTTAAACACGAATGAAATAAATCAATCAATCAATCAATCAATCAATCAATTAATTAATCAATCAATAAATCAATAATCGAAAGGAACTTACAAGTTTTCAATAAATGACAAACTCACTGATCCACTGCTTACATTACAAGACTGAACCTGGACACCTTGTTCATCTGCAAATACAACAAATGTCACACATCTAGTGTTAGGAGTGGTACAGGCATATAAATAGTTTACACACTAAAGATGTCATGATAGCAAAGGTAGTGTATAGTGGATGTAGTGATAGTGTATTTAGACCATCATTATTCGGATATGACCAGATATTTAACTGGAACTTGAAAAAATGTGAACATTATCACATTGCTATGATCTGTTTTGCATGGGCACATTACACAACCAACAAACATATCGTACACTTAAATATGCTTGATGAGGGGTTACTAGAGGTTTCGCATAAAGTGTAAATAAGAATTTACCGACAGAATGTTGACAAGACTAGTGAATAAGAAGGCGAGTTGTATACATAAGGCGAGTGAATAAGAAGACGTTTCGCCACGCTTTTAAACTTTGCGCTTAAAGCTGTAATTACAGAACATCAAATTACAGAATTTGACCTTTATTGTACCCTATCATAGCAAAGACATTTTTTCCAGTCCCAATTCGTCACGACAATGCGCTGAGTGAAAATACAGCAAACCATCAAACAGTCAGACACTCAGTCAACATTACAGTCAACAGATACATCATATGGAACGGAAATAGCCATTTTACCTTTATCTGTGCCAGTCATAGTGACTTGAAGGACAACTTGCTGGCCGAACTTGGCGCCCGTGAGTACAGCATTAGTAGGATCCACGATATTCAAAAAATATTGCATATGAGGTTTCCCAGACACATTCAAGTGAACAATGGTAGGGATGCCACTGGTATGGAAGGAAAAATTAGAAATACAAAAGTACACTGGTAATGGGGTCTATCGACAAGGTAAGAGACTGGTTGAATGGCTAAGGTGCAGGAGGGCTATAACTGAAAACTGTAATGTCGACATGCAGGTCGTTTATTTCTGAGATCATTTTAATGGCTTTTGGAAGACAAGAAGCAGAAAAAATGCAATAGTTGCCTTGAGGTGTCAATATCAATTTGCACCCAGACGCTTCCTTAGATAAATGGTCGTTTGCAGACCGAGTGACATATAGATAGAGCGAATTACAGAAATGCTTACTGCAACCGAAAACCTACTTCTTCAAAGAAAAAATCTTCTGGGAGGCTCGGCGGATTCATATAGTTTCTAAGGAAAGCAATCCAGTGATTTATTAAACAGCATTGCCCTCTATCTGCTTGGAGAATATTACAAGCTATGATGATTCATGATGAATTGTAGTATTAAAATCACTGGTTTTGTTATTCATATACGTAGAGGACACTGCTGTTTTGTGGGTGTGCGAGATTAGGCTCCCATCGTGAATGGCCGGAAAACCCCATTGGTTAGCACCGTGAACCTTATCGTAGATCTCATTGAATTCAGCTTGTTCGTCTTGGTTATTTCCCATGAGCTTCCTTGACCAGGGTTTTGCTGTGTGTTCTTATTGCAATTCTGAACATTCTTGTTACGTAATAAACTTACACTGGGCCTGCGTCGGATATGTCGGTGGACACAGAAGGGTTTTCAACTGAGTAAAAACACCGAAACAAAAATGTTGGGTCGCTGTTCTGATAAACTCCATCAAATTCCTGAAGAGTCAACTGCAGCAAGAACTCCGCTACATTTGCGTCCTTGAACAAGTAAAATAATACGAGTTAAAATCATTCTGATTTAACTATAAGGAGGAAGAAACTCGTGGTACCGTTCGTCGACTTCAGTCAAGTAAACCCGCTTTGAAAAAAAACCCTCCAGGATAAGTGGCTGATTAACATTTCTTTAAATTTAAAAATAAGAATTAGTATCTTTAAGCATGTCATATCTAAACGAGGACGGCATTTGGTAATTCTGTATCCAAAAGCAACTGTAGTTCGTCATGTAATAAGATTAGCTTTATGGTTTCCGTTGCTACATTGACCTTATCATGTTACATCGCCATGTTCTCTCTAAAATGTATGGATAATCCAACACTTTGTATATTCAAAATGGCAGCGCAGATAACCAAAATGAGCCCCGGGATTTGGACAAACATGGGCACCTTGCGAAAGACCTGTCTGGCATCAATGGGAGTCCTTCCCCGCCTAAACTGATTCAGCCCAAAGTTGTCGAAGTGGATTTGTCCAACGCAAATCAGGACAATTGCTATTTCATGTTTTATGAACAATTCAAAACATTGCACTGTATGAACGCGGCTGAAAAAATAGCCTTCGTCCTGGTTTCGTTCGACCATCGAATTCGACGAGTCGTTACGATAAATCGCGCAATGCGAACGATCCTTAATGATCAGTATCATTAACAGCCCCACTAGACTTAGGCCGGCTGGAAGGGTCACGGGTTCAACTCCAGTCATCGCTTGTTTGCCACTTACTTTAAATCAGAAGGTTCGTTATTTACGTGGGGAGGCGCCACATATTTAGGGGTTCACCAACCCGTATACCTTGTTCTAACACGCTGCGAAGAGACAAGAGAAAATATCCCCCCAGCCGGGACCCCTAAACTGACTGCCCATTAAGGGCACACTTCCTCCAACACTTGATCAAATGTATTATAAGAATAAGAACATTGGTTTACCATGAAGAAAATAATATCTTTCTTTTTTATATCTGTATTAGCGGTAACAATCTTACCGGTTGGTGGATGTCGCAGTCAGCACGAACGTCAGAAATGGTAATAATACCAATAATGTCTGTCCCGGCCTTACATGTATCTCTGTTGTTAGGGCCGGACATTTTCTTCACTTTGTTGTTGACGGGATCTCTGTTTATATAAGTGACACTAACGTGTCCAGCCGAATCTGTCCCACAGTCCACAATGACTGTAATAAATGAAAGTTATAGAAGAAGAAAAGAGAGAAATGACTTCACTAAAGAACTGGAAAATCTAAGCAGGACAGAAATAAATAGTACAAGACCGAATCGCAATTTATCAAAATGCATTAGAGTTAAAATCTGAGACATAATCATCGAAATACCAACGTGAATGTGCGTAAAGGGAATGGAAAGTCTGTCAAATGTCAGTACAATATAGGCCTACAGTATTAGAATGGAAAAAGTCAAAACGCCTGACATCATTCTTGTCTCAGTAATTTGAATCGATCGGCCATTTTCTCGGAGATAGGATATAAGAACGACAAAAAAGCTTTCCTGGTGGGTTTAAGGCGTTCAGATTTTTGATACTTGTCTCAGTACTCAGTAATTTTTGGAACTTATCTCAATACTTTGGATCGATCGACCATTTTCTGGGAGACAGGATATAAGAACGATTTGAAAAGCTTTCCTGGTGAGTTTAAGGCGTTCCGAATTTTACAGTCTTAGTAAAAAAATAATTTTTTTCTCAATTATTAATGAACTTAATAAGTATAATTACTTACAGTCGCTTATGTCGGCAACAATGGCGGCATGCACTCTCTGAAACACAGGTAAAATTATCTGGTGTTTACGTTTTCCATGTTTCAAACCTGGCAAAGGCAAATCGCCGTGGAACCTGTGTTCCAAGTCAGTGATGGTTAAAAGAAAACCATATGAGGTCATCTCTTGCAACATAAATAACTGGGAATAAAAGTGTACGAATATATACAATCTACCGCACAACTCAAACATTTGACAGTACGTTACCTAAAATTTTAAGGAAAAATGGCTCCGATATAGCGATATGTCTAAAGTTGGTTATCTGACTACATGATGACTCCAAAGTTACTTACATCTATATTTTTTGTTTATGCATATGTATTAGTTACGGTATGAAAAATACTTGCGTTTCATTCAAACATAAAAATGCATATGGAATTATGTTTACATCTTCATATGATTTCATTTGAATGAAAACACCGACTGATTTCGCTGAAAGAACGAAAACGCCACAGTGCAATATGAGCCGTGGCATGCAAGGTACATGTAAAGGTGTAAAAGCAGCCTAATGAATTAGACGTTGTATGCTACCGATACAACGTCTAACAGAGGTCGTATTTAGACGCTGCCTACCCTTTACAATCTGTACGTACCTGAATCAGCAATGATCAGCCGAGGAGAGGGCATCTTACAGAGGTTTTATAACGCTGGTGTTAAGCTCACTTGTTTTAGGCACCGGCCTCATTGTTACCTACTTACCCATTGCTAGATATTTTTGTTTACCGTAAGTTCTCCACAAAGTGGAAGTTTTCGGCTGCTGAGCTACATGTCTAACAGCGTGAATCCTGTCCAGAAAAATTCCACATCACATATCTTACCGGATTCTCCTGACAGTGGTTGACAACACATGGCGGACTTCGGGAAATTTTTGACCGAAGCAATGGCCTAAGACAGCCGATATGGCCCTAACACGAGCGTTTTAAAACCGCTGCTACATGCGATCCCCTAGGCTGACCATTGCTGATTGAGGAACATACAGATTTTAGAGGGTAGGCAGCTTCTAAATACGGATAGGAAAATAACCCTGGTTTTTCAAATGGACCTCTGTTAAACATTGTATCGGTAGCATGAAACGTTTAATTCATTAGGCTGCTGTAAATGAAAGAAAATAGATGGAGCTAGTGAAATTCATCTCATTAATATACAATGTTTTGCGTGTATTATAACATTGCATTTCTGTTATTTTTTTGTTGTTCTTCTTTGTTTTGTATTTTTTGGGGGTTTTTTTTTTTGTTTTTTGGAGGGGGTGTTTGTTTTGTATTTTGTTGTTGTTGTTGCTTTTGCTTTGTTTTTTTGTTGTTGTTGTTGTTTTCTTTTGTCTTCTACATAAAGGATTTGTTTTAGTTACTCTATGGAAGTACTACTCACCCAGATCATGAGGCTCTCCAGAAGGCAGGACAGCAGGACAATTCTCATGGTGAACATTTGCCCAGGTTACAGAGCAGTGGGAGCCTGTTAAGGATATACTCTCATTTGTCAGCCTTGATCTAGATGTTTCCATGACGTACATGACCACGCTGACACTATTTCATAACGATGATAAGTCTGCAAATCATGGCCAGCCCTTCCATATGGCACTGCACGGGTTCTACTAACATCTTATAATGACTACCAATATCCGATTCAGCTAAATGCTAAAAGTTGGTATTCAAAAGCTAAAATGTTACAAGCTTGAACTTTCCTTCCTCGCGATCCAATAACTCACCTCGCTCCGCGACATATTAGAACATGGAATATTGATATTTCATAACAACAACAAAAAATA
Organism: Acanthopleura granulata; assembly: GCA_016165875.1. NCBI lineage: Eukaryota > Metazoa > Mollusca > Polyplacophora > Chitonida > Chitonidae > Acanthopleura > Acanthopleura granulata. The sequence continues at coordinate 4,064,113 of JABBOT010000002.1, read as the reverse complement.
CATTATATATAATGTGGACTCGAATCCATAGGCTGAAGTGCTATCTCCATGATGTTCGCAAGAATAAAAAAAAGTCCTCACGCAGTTAACATAAATTTTATGCAAACAATTTTTCAATGTTCTGGTAGAAGAAAAGTAGAAGTCTCTTCACTCACTTGCTGTCTCTCGGTTGTGCGTAGATGTTTCTTCTTCGACGTGGAAAGCAGTGTGCCAAAACAGATGGGTGCGGAGTGCGTTTTTATAACAATACACAAACACAAGTCAGCTTTTTCCATAGACCTAGGAAGTGTTGTTGTTTTCTCTCTCAGAACTGCCCTGGGCTACTTAGGAGCTTATTGAGGGGACACGTCGGCCATTAGTGGTGCTTCAGTCAGACTTCTAACAGTTAATGTCTGTTGTCATTTACACACCGATATTGTTAGCCTTCAAACTGTTCTTTTTAATACCTTGTCTTCGTGTTAAAAGCTTACAACCTCATTAGTATTAAAGGTAAACAATTTTCCTTTTCTTTTCCTTTTCCACGCTTTGGAATGTACCCTAGACAATCCTGGTTCTTAGCAACAAATGGAAATGTAGTTCGTGCATGCTGACACAGCACAATTATATATAGCATCACTATCGGTAACTGGTGTCCTTGAACTATTCCATTTGTCCGTTTCACACAGCACGTCACGTGCCCGTAATTACCACGGCAAGCATGCAGCACTGTAACCATTACTTCACCATGGCAGTTACGTGATTGTAACGTTAAGAGGGCTTCCTGTATCCGGTCTCAATTAGGTTAATGCAATGATTTTAACATGTTGTTGTTTTCAAAGCAAAACGAGTTTCTTGTTTCAATGCACGTACGCGCAGGCGTGTGTGAATACGTACCGAGTATGTATATGTCGTTAACCTTTAATTGTTGTACGAAAACATGCAAATGCCCGGCGTGTAGGTATGCACTTACTAATCTGTTAAAGTTCCGTATATATGTAAGATCTACTAAAGTTAACTTACTTATTTACCAATTCACCGCGTGAACACAGCTCTAGTTTGCATAATTCGTCATAAGCCTTATTACCTGCAAAGACGCATTTAATGCAACCTACAGGCAAGTAGCGGTTTCTTGTTTAAGGTTAAATCTTCACTCTCGATGCGTTGCTTATTGTGAGACACTTTTAAGTTCGCAAAGGTTTTATCTATGGTATTGGTAAACATTTTTTAAATCAAAGTATGCAGGCCCCGTGCTGTTCTTAAACTGATATAAACCTGGGCACCAAATATAAAATCTTTACAAAAATGATTTTATTTTTACTTTTTTTCAACGCTTTGTGTGCAAAAAATAAACAACTTTGGCATGACAAGCATTTAGAAACAAGAATACATACCATGCATTAGAGTGTTTAAGAAAATTATCAGATCATAAGCTTACTGCCTCACTCGGCCGCAGGTGGCAAGGTCTGCCAGCAACCTGCGGATGGTCTGCCCGATGTCCTTCCACCATAATGCTGGCCGCCGTCGTGTGAAACTGAAATATTCTTGAGTACGGCGTAAAACACCAATCCAATAAATAAAAATATAAATAAATAAATAAATACAACCTCACTTAAATTAACCACATGCCGAAAACACCTAGTTGCAGTTTACTGACAATCCCCTTCTACTGAGCACCAAGCCAGGGAAGCGCAAACACTGCAAACACTACTGCCTCGCCATTGAACCAGGACACTTAATCCTATCGCATAATTCCAAAAAAGCGGGCAATCAATCCAATACATCGGCCTGGCCAACCAAGCGGATAAACCTATCGTTAGTCTTGCCATTAATTCGTCGTAATATATGTATACACAAATACCTTCAAATTGTAAAACTTCAATTTTAATATTTCCATTAGGTTCCCGTAAAGAGTATACCAGGCAACAAAGTACGGATACTTACGGGTACGAAAGTAACGAATGTTTCGTTTATATATGTTTGCATTTTTAACTCCACAGTACTCTTGCAGCATTCTTTGGCCAGTATAGTCTAAATGTATAGACGTACAGAGAACATTGTATCCAATCTATAATAGCATCCTGTCATTTTTAGGAGTACTCATTGTACTGACAGAGCAATAGTCAAACTCACAGAATGACATTTTGTGATGGCATCCGCGCTCCTAACATTCTTCTGAAGTCTTTATCTCTGACACAAACATCTCGCATCAGCACTGATGTTCAGCATGTGAAACTTCAGCATGTTTTAGCTACAAACCTGAAGTTTTGCACCTACACTTTTGTAAACTTTTGATCACGTGACTTGGCGGCCATGTTTGATTTTGATTAAAACCCTTAAACATCTTCTTCTCCAGAACGGCTGATGCGATTGTGCTGAAATTCAAATTGTAGTTGAACAAAGCCCAGGTACATACAGGGTGATAACGAAAACTTTCTGCGTTGAAAATTGTACAAGCTCGCTTTGGGTGAATATGTCATGTGACCGAAAACATAGTCCTACCTGATGCAGTTTTGGACGCTGATTCCAGATATTAAAATTTTGGGCAACCGGAAGTGGGTATATCTCCATAATCAACGAGGCTAGAGACGCAGTCCTAAGGCCTAACATCACCCCAAGGCATGAGACAAATTTTACAAAACCGAAAATGACGTCAGCAAACCGAAAGTAGTACTTGCAAAAAAAGTCGCCATTTTTGTAAATTTCAAAATTGAAAAACTTCTGTGGCTAAAATGCATGGCAGAAATGAGTGAAACTTTGGGTTATTCAACATTCTTTTGTCACCTTGTGTCGTTGATGTCATTGTTGCGTCATATTGTAACTGTTACGTCATGGTGTTCCCCCTACTCTTGAGTCATCAGACGTATATATATCATCTGCTGCAGAGATGTATACGTCTACCACGTGACCACTACTGTCCAATAAAAAGCAGAGGATTTTGTATGATTCGGGATAAACATGTATATTGGTGTAAAAGTTATCCAAAAACCTGTCGTTGATACCTAGCATACTGATAAGCATACTTTGATTATCATTACCACCATCATCTTGAAAGAGCTTACCCAAAGGGCTCAGGTGAAGGCGAGTCCAGGGTGGGGAGAAAGCTGCTGATTTTGCATGCTCCTGGCCATGATTTCTGAAAAATGCCCATACCTGGTCGACTAAGTTACTGTTGAACTTTTTGAAAACTGCTTGTAATCATCATTGACACTGGAACCAGATACATTTTACTCTTCGTTCAACATTCGATAACAGGTGGACCTGTGTGCTTCATTAATTGTGATATTACTCAACAGATATTAGAGCTTTTAGTGAACGGTTCTTAATTACAGGGTGTCTATAAACATGCATGACAGTAGTGTTGTATTAGGCTGTTATATGGCATACCCACTTTTGCATGTTCTTGTTTATGCATTCTGTACATCGGAGTTGTGGGGGTAAATTCTTCCTGTTTTTGTTTTCAAGATATACACATGTTCACGTAGACTTCAGTATTTTAAGTACGATTTCAGTAAGACAGACAAAATGTAGAAGGGTCAAAGAAGAAAACTATACTCAGGTTGAATACAGTTGGGTTGATGCCAATGTTTGCTTCTTTCCTTTAACTGTTTAAAAGCATTTGTTGTATGTACGTGAGATGTTTTGCCAGCAACCTGTAGATGGTCGTGGGTTTTCGCCCGGCTTTATTCAGATTCCTCCCATCATGTAGTGATATGGGCCTCCGAGCCCGAAGGGATTAACCCCCCAGAGGGGCGTTACGACCCCATACCTCACACCAATCCGGTCTATGTGAGTTCAAGTCCAGCTCATGCTGGCTTCCTCTCCGGCCGTATATGCGAAGGTCCACCAGCTACTTGCGGATGGTCATGGGTGTGCATTGGGTTCTGCTCGGTTTCTTCTTATCATAATGCTGTCCGCCTTCGTGCGAGTGTAACATTCTTGAGTACGGCGTAAAACACCAATGAAATAAATAAATAAATTTAGTGAAATATTTTCGAGTACGGCATAAAACGCCAATCAAGTGAATAAATGAAATAAATTTCAGAGAGCATCACTCAAGTAGATCACAGAAGGTGTCGATGTAAATGTAACCAGTTATGCATATTCACTGTCTAAACGCATAATTTTCTCATAAAAACATAACCAAGTTATAGTAAATCAGAACTGATGCATTTAATGGCTTGTTATCATTGCCATGCGGAGTGAGATCTCTCTGGACTAATGGGTTAAACCCCGTTAATGTTTGACATCCATGTTTTTCCTTCAGAGCCACGCTGGTTAGTTCTAGTTTCTTTCTATATGCTGCAAATTATGAACGTGAGTGGTACTGTTTGTGAAAATGCGTGTAACATGTAATGGTATGGGAAGGCGTCTTGTGGTTACAATCGCTTGTAAATATTATTTTGAAAAGTACACCAAAGGCACCAAAAGGTCATCATGGTGTCGCTACCTTAAATCTCGCACCTCTCAGTATTTCATAGCCATTCAAAAAGCCGTAAAGAACATGGAGTCTGTGAACTATGACTATTCTATATTGCCTAGAGTCTATACATATATGTTTCATCACACAGGTGTTGACCCAGATGCCCTGCATTGAAGATGTGTGGTAATAGTAATTAAAGTTAGAAGATATTTGCCTTGGATTACGCGACACCTCATCTCGGATCATGCCTTATGCTGTGAATTGTCACCAAACAATAATTGTCATCAAACAATGTCTAACCTATACTTGTACAGCTCACAAGCTAAATATCCTAGAGTTTCGCCAAAAGAAATATTTCTAGTGACAAATACATGTCATAAAATACCACTTTTGGCGCTCAAAGTTTCCCACTATGATATCATTCCACATTCCAAATAAACTGTGAAGGACTTGCACCATCGCTCACACTGTGTGCTGAGGGATGTCTCCAGACAGGGATCCTCCTGTACAAACACGGTGTCATCATCCTCGTTCCCACACTGTTTGCTGAGGGATGTCTCCAGACAGGGATCATCCTGTACAAACACGGTGTCATCATCCTCGTTCCCACACTGTTTGCTGAGGGATGTCTCCAGACAGGGATCATCCTGTACAAACACGGTGTCATCATCCTCGTTCTCACACTGTTTGCTGAGGGATGTCTCCAGACAGGGATCATCCTGTACAAACACGGTGTCATCATCCGCGTTCACACACTGGCTGTTTTCCCTTCATTGTTAATATCATCCTTATCTGTTTAAATCATCTTCTATATCTGTCAAATAGTTAAAAATTGGATATAAATATTGTTCGCTTAACAGTGCAGGTTTAAAGACTGCGGATCGCACAGCCGAATATTTTGCCATAGAAACTTGGGAGTTTCTGGAAAACAAACCTACAGCCTATAATGCATGGCTGGGATAAATCGTAGATGTACATTTGAGCAGCTTAAATCATGATGTGGTACAACTATTAGTTTAAATGACACCCACTGCCTAATTCAGGATTCTCTCTTGTATGTAACGGTACAAGCATTGCTTTCTAGAAAACCTCCAGTGACAGTCTTTGTTTACCTACAATGTTCATTTTAAAATTGCTCGTGTTACGTGATGGTCTGTAAAACGTCACCAGAACTGCTTAAATTATCCAATTGCATTGAAAATCGATATGCTTGTGTACATATAATTGGGCTATAAAGTTTGAAATCTTTATTCAAATCGGATGGAAACCATGGAAGCTCTCTAATTATGGTCAATTATGTCACGTAATCATGTGGTTTTGAATTTTGAAATAAAACGTACACAGGTGCGCAATTTGGCGTGTTGAAGACGAGTCTTTTCTCTTCCTCTGATATATAGTTTTCCTGTAACTAAATTGGAATTAAAAATTATAATGGGCGGGTGTTTCTAATGTTTGAAGATCACATCATTAAAAACCCTCATAGCTCTAAAGCTAAAAATCAATGAGCCTTAAAGAGAATAGGCCAAAATAAGTGTCAAATTGTTGAGTTGTACGGATGAATGCTAGACTTGCTGCACTTCAAAACTTTCGAAAATGTGTATTTGCTGTATTAAGTTGGGAGAATTTTACAGCTACTTACTTCATATATGTGGTTGGAATGGATTTACGCCTTGTACTGAACTTGTGCATTGCTGAACAGATTTAAATTCTACGGGCTGTTCACCCCAAGACCATAATTAGTGTATTGGAAAGGGGTGGGGGTGTTAAGTTTAAGACGACTGTGAAATATGTTCACTGTTAGTCCGAGGCATTATCCAGCACCCAGCTTGAGGCATGCTCTTGCACCATATACTTTCAGTGCAATCGGCAGCAAAGTGGACAGATCAGCGAAACGGAAATAAACCCATGATGTCCTCTACAAGACACGAGCTCGAAACAAAAATAATGAATATCTTCATGTGTATACTATGAGGAGTGCAGGGGAGTGCAGTCTACTACGGACACCTAATCCTATGGAGGAACCTCACCAAAGTAAATTTGCAATAAAAGTAAACTTTCACCACAGAAAAATATTTAAATGAGCAGACTGGAAAGATTTCTACACTCCACTTATGCTAAACTTACCACAGATACCACCTTACTGGCCTTGTGCTAAAATAACGCCACAGATTCCATTTGATTACTGTACAAACCAGTTAACCCTTAACTCCTCAGACTGTTTGTAAGGCACATACGCACAACACGCAGAGAGAGCCCCCGTGAGAAGCAAAATCATGCATTAGTCCAGTTGTGTTTTGTTCACATTTATTTACACTGAGCGGTTCAATAATGTACATGTTGCTGGTATCAGTTTAGGATGGTTTTCACTTCTGGGATATCTTTTATAGCATTTCTTGAAAACTTTCGTGTTGTAAATAGATAAATAAATAAGTAAGTAAATAAATGAATAAGTAAATAGTCACAGATTTGCTTATGGTGATTTCCATGTGCTCGTCATGAAACATCTTTCGTTTGCTAGCCGCCTGAGCGTGCAGTCCGTGGTGCACAAGGGGTTAACCTGAAACTGCACCACCTGGCTGTGTAAGGGAAGCATTCCCCCTCTATCTCTATAGTGTACATATGAAGACATTCAATATCTTGTTCTCTATTTTCAACAACAGCCTCCAAGCTGGCTCCATTGTTTGTCAATATAGCACTGGAACCGGTTCAGAATGAAATCAAGCAACTCGGGAAGGCAAGACAGGCTTCTCTAAGAAAGCCCACAAAAAACAAAGGCAGAATAAAGCTCACCTGCACTCACCAAATAATGACAGAATTACCGCGTGTGCTTGTCATTGACGTTCGCCGCTATTCAAACTTGGAGAGGAGAGGGTGGGAGGGGGTGGGGCTGTGTGTACATGTAAGACCTTGAAATGGGACACCTTTCAGAAGGACGAAAGACGCAGCGCGCGTAGAGAGATACATGTTATTGGTAAATGGTAAAACGTGTGATGATGTGTTATATAGTTAGGGTATTACAGTATTTAAGGTATTTAAAGTATTTAGTTACAGTGATAGTGAAGTAGACAATTACAGCGATAGTGAAGTAGATATTTAGTTACTTGATGGTCAGTCTGTTTATGATATTTAATCTCATAGTTTATAAGCCAGTTGTTTAACTTGGTATTTCGTTATTTGTTTAGTTTATTTAGTTGTTTAGTATATTTAGTTCTTTACTTTATTTAAATGGTCATTTATTTACTTTATTTATGGTATGGTACTTGATAAAAATAAAAAAAAGGTGTCGCGATTTCTTATCGACGTGTCCCCAGTGGCGATTCGCGAGTCGCGATTTGTTACTTAATTGCCTTGATTCTATTGCTATTTAGTTCTTTTATTTTATTTAGTTCTTTTAGTTACTTTATTTAAATAGTAGATTTATTTTGTTTATTTATGGTATAGTACCTGATAAAAATATCAAGTTAAACAACTGGCTTATTTAGTTAGTTCTTTAGATTCCTCACTTAGTTCATTAGTTTATTTAGATACATCTTTTAGTGAATTGATTTGTCGGGATTTCCTATCGACGTGTCTAGATTTCCTATCGACGTACCGCGATTTCTTATTGACTTGCCGCGATTCGCGATTTGTTTATGTTTATTGGCTGGATCTGTTTATTTCAGTTAATTTACTTTCATTTGTTTCTTTGATTGCCTTGTGTTGACTATTTGAGTGCCTTGCCTTGATTTGTCTATTTGATTGTCTTGCCTTGATTATTTGATTGTCTTGCCTTGATTTGTTTATTTGATTGTCTTGCCTTGATTTGTTTATTTGATTGTCTTGCCTTGTTTATTTGATTGTCTTGCCTTGATTATTTGATTGCCTTGCCTTGATTTGTTTATTTGATTGTCTTGCCTTGATTTGTTTATTTGATTGTCTTGCCTTGATTATTTGATTGCCTTGCCTTGATTTGTTTATTTGATTGTCTTGCCTTGCCTTGATTTTTTTTATTTGATTGCCTTGCCTTGATTTGTTTATTTGATTGCCTTGCCTTGATTTGTTTATTTGATTGCCTTGCCTTGATTTGTTTATTTGATTGTCTTGTCTTGCCTTGATTTGTTTATTTGATTGTCTTGCCTTGCCTTGATTTTTTTTATTCGATTGCCTTGGCTTGATTTGTTTATTTGATTGTCTTGCTTTTATTTGTTTATTTGATTGCCTTGCCCTGATTTCATTGTCATGCCTTGTCTTGTTTATTTGATTGAGTTGCATTGATTTTTTTATTTGATTGCCTTGCCTTGATTTGTTTATTTGATTGACCTGCCTTGATTTTTTTATTTGATTACCCTGATTTCCTTCCTTTCTTTGCCCCGAATTCCTTCCTTATTTTGCTCAGAATTCCTTCCTTTCTTCGCCCAGATGTCCTTCCCTTCTTTGACGCGATTTTGTTCCTTGCCGCGATTTTTCGTTTCTTTCCCGCGATTTGTTATTTAGTTGAATTGTTATTTGGTTCCTTTGTTATTCAGTTGCCTTGTTATTCAGGTGCCTTAATTTGTCTTAGTTTAGTTAGTTTATATTGTACCTACTCGAAATAACACAACATAACACTCAACTATTCCCCTTAACCGAACAGCACGAGCCTCCGAAAACGTAAACGACGAATCGCCGAAAAAGTAAACGACGAAGCGCCGAAAATACCGGACGGCGTCCGGTATAAGTGGCGACAGCACTAGAACTGCACGTCACGGGAGGAAGCAAGAGAACGACTGTAGCTATCTCTATCATTAATGGAACAAAAGCATCACTGTTCATTTTTGTTTGTATACATTTGTGTAAATCACTTACTCTCTGCTCTTTTCCTGCCTTCAATTTGAAGATCTGTGTTTCATATTTACCTCGGGATATCCAGCAAATGTTTGAAAAATATCACATGAATTTGTTTAACCCAATGAAATAAATGTCCTCATAGATAATGTTTTTCAGTCTCACGATTCATTTTCATTACATTCCAGCTTTTACTTAGCTTCATACTAGTAAATATACGATATTAATGCTGGGTCTGGCACTTGGTTCTGGATCTCTGAATCAAATTGTAATTCCAACAAGCTCATGGACATGTTGCACATGTTGGTATATACCTATTGCTGCAACTGCCAATGCATTTGCAAACAGACGGTGACCACATTGAAGCCAACGGGTCATACTGTTCAAACATAATACCAAGATCAAAATTACATGTTCAGTTGAACTCTAGTTTCATTTTGCATTCATGTATGTTACAAAGAATCACGTGTATGGAAATGCCCAGAGCCCAGTTTCTCGAAGCGTCAGGAGTTTTTTGGCTTAAGCAATGTAATACTATATACTGTGTGGTGTTGGATTGAAATTGTTTTCGAGAAAAACTCTATTTCCGACTTCCGGCAAAAAAATAATGACAAAGTGAAAGACCACTTAAAACTGAAGTTGTGATGAGTGAACGGAGCATGAAAACCTGTATCTAAAAATACTTTCAATAATTTATTTTTTTTTAGAATTTTTTCCCCAAATTAAACTCAGTCAAATATTTTGATTGCATGGAGAACTTTATGGACCATGTTGAGCCGGCTGAAGAACAGTGACGTCACACATACATTTAGCTGCTAAAGAGCCTCTGGTTGTTACTTGTAGTACTATGGTATTTCATGTGGGAATTAAAATAATTATGTGTGACATCATTGTTCTTTAGCCTGTTCAGTGTGGTCCATAAAGTTTACCAAACAATCAAATATTTTGATTGTCTTAAAGTTGGTGAAAAATTTGTAGAAATCGTAAATCCTTTCGTATGACCCAATTCGGTAGTAATCCTGGATCTCCGGCCCTCGAGGCGGAAGGTCTAACCACTAGGCCATCGAGGCAGTCTCGTGTTCAACTGAAAAACCAGTGCTAGGGCGATTGTCAACAGCTTTGGAACGAAGTGAAAACCAGCCCTAATTTTCGGACGACAATAAATCAGCCAGAGAAACCTGTCCAAACTGCTGTTTACTGTTTTAAGCATTAAAATGTCCTGTTGTTAACTCGTTGACAAATGATAGAAATTAAAGCCTCTTATTCGATCGTAGGTACTAGCCTTTATGAAGTATTGGCTGCACCTCTCCATTGTCGCAGTTCGGTACCTAATTGTGCTTCAACGTACTACGTACAGATCAGGGGAGGAGGGAGGGAAGCTGTCTAGGCGTATCGCACAAGATTCGTTCAGGGGGAGAAGTGGCAAAAATTTGGGCGTACGTATTTTATGGACGGCCCCTTATGTAAATAAAGAAAACTTCGTTAAGAAGAGGAAAGATTTATTATAACATGCATACGGAAACCACAAATGCTTCAGTGTAAGTGGAAAACAAAGCCTCTATTTAAATACCGAGCCATTTTTAAATGCACTGTCCTTCGGTGAGATCAAATCCTAAAATGTAGGAAATGTACAAAGGCTGTTGGCAAATTTACCTGCTCTATACAAGTGGTATACATTTTCCCATACTCCGGCTGATATATTTTATACATGTACAAGGAGTGAATATGACACAAAACACCTATACAATGTTTAAAAAAAACATTTCTTATTTTGAGAAAGCACATATTACTGAACATGATATTCGCTCTATCATGGCACAGTCATTAACAGAAAACATCATCAGACTTGAGAGTCAATGGTCAAAATACACAATAACATTGTTCTGTTTAAATTTCAAAAGTGACGCAATTTGTCAAATACAGTGTTGACAATATAGCACAACAAGGACCTTAACTCTATACATCTTTAAGCTGTGTGACTTGGTTTTGGCTCTACTGGTCGGTTTTGTCAGTATGGATGTTATGCAAGTCTGCATGTCTATCCGGAGTCTGTTGACTTTTCCTTCAAAACGCTACTCCTACAGTTTTTGTCCAATTTCAACGAAACTTTGGTCAAGTGTAGACGACATCAAGATATATAATTCGTAGCACCGATATTTTATTTCGATGATTGGTTGTCCTTCTGCCTGTCTGTTTATCCAGTATATGTTAACACACATGTATCTTTCAAAACGCTACTCGTCCTACAGTTTTTGTCCGATGTCAACTAAACTTTGTTGAAGTGAAGACTACACCAAGATACATGATTCGTAGTATCGATTTTAATTCCGATGATCGGTTGTTCGTCTGTCTGTTCTTCCAGTATGTTAATATATCTTTAAAAACACTTTAACTCCTCTACAGATTTTGTCCGATTTCAATGAAAATTGGTTTAAGTTTAGACTTATGTCTTAGTGTTAATTTTCCATTTCGATGATCGGTTGTACGTTTGTCTCTTTGCCCATATGGCATATGTTACCATTTCTTTCACAATGCCACTAATTACTTTTACAGTTTTTGTTCAATTGCAACAAAACTTGGTACAAGTGATTCAAGACACCTATTTCGTAGTATTAATATTCAATTTTGATTGTCCATTGTCCGTTATAGACACATAATTTTTGTGATCGACTCAGTGATAATTTTGTCCCAACCATTAGAGCTACTGGCTCATCATAGGCTCTGGTTTAATACTCTCTGCTCTGGTGGTAGAGAAAACGTCAACATATTTGACATAATGCCGCCAAAAACAGGATACGGTTGCACCTATAATATATTTTTGCACACAGGTATACTAGATACCATGATGATATTGACTGAAAAATGAAGACATGTAAAACTGTTGTCCTGATGTCTTGTGGGGAAGTTAAATTATCCATTGTCACTTTTATGAAAAATAACAAACATTTTAATCTGTGGCATGTAGTCATGTTCGATAAATTCAAATGTGTCAAAGATGTTCCTTTCTAAATTCCTTAGTTTTGGTGTTTTCATCACTCTTGCAGGAAGTCGCAACACTAAAGGCAACAACTCGTCAACCATATCATTCATCAACGGCCTCATTACCATGAGTCCCACCACCTGTGTTTACGGTCCTTCTTCAGGTTAATCCGAATGCCTGTTGTTCTGACAGCTTTGCTTCTACCAAAGTTTGTAGCTGAATGCATGCGATCAAATATCAAATATCTTGTGTGTACGGCCATACAGAAGCAGTTCATAGTTTGAGATGACCTGATGGATCTCGGACTATCACCAGCATCTGCTGCAGTTTGAAGATTGCAATGGAGAATAATCATGGCTAAACAAACCTACCTGATAGTACAGCACTTTATCCTTCTCCCAATATCGACTGACATGACTGGTTTTGCTGACAGTGACTTCGTTGTTCTTTTTGATGGATCTTCCCATGAACGATTATCCTATTCATATGTGCACAGGAGTTTATCAAATGATGACACAAGTACCTAAAAAAGATGTGGTATTTATAGTAAAACAATTTATTATTTATACATCATTGAATTCCAAGGATTTCCTTCACTGATAAAAGTGATATTTCATAAGGTAGATATCACTTTTGTTACTAGGTGGCCCAGTGGCTGAGACATCTACTGAAATCGTTGAGATTGTTTTTGTTTTTGTTCGAATTATTATTATTATCGTAAGTGGGGCCTCCGTGGCTACGTCGGTTAGCGCGCTAGTGCAGCGCAATGATCCAGAAGCCTCCCACCAATGCGGTCGCTGTGAGTTCAAGACCAAGTCATGCTGGCTTCCTCTCCGGCCGTACGTGGGAAGATCCAACAGAAACCTGCGGATGGCCGTGGGTTTACTCCGAGCTCTGTCCGGTTTTCTCCAACCATAATGCTGGCCGCCGTCATATAAGCGAAATATTCTTGAGTAAGGCGTAAAACAGCAATGCAATAAATAAATAAATATTATTGTCAGGAAATTTGTCCTTCGTTTCTTTGATAACTTCAGTATGTTTGTCGTACAGACCTGAAGTTTTGGGCCTAAACTTTGGAAACTTTTGGTCATGTGGCTTGGCGGCCATATTGGATTTTGGTGAAAGCCTTTAAAAATCTTCTTCTCAAAAACGCCTGACAAGATTGTTCTCAGACTTGTAGCACCGCCAAGGCTGTGCACTTTAAGTTTGAAAAGGAAAGTTGATTGGTGGAAAACTCTAGAAGCTTGCTATTGGGTAAATATGTCATGTGATCAAAAAACTCGTTTTTTCAAAATATTTTCTAAACTGTTAGGAAATTTAGTGTCGGAATTGTTTTATCTGATGCAGTCTGGGGCGCTGACTCCGAATATGCAAAGTTTGGAACAACAGAGTTGACGTTATCAAAACCGCAAGTGGATGTATCGCCACAACCAGTGAAGCTAGAGACGCAGTTTTAAAGCCTAACATCATCCCAAGGCAAGGAGACAAATTTTACATAACCGGAAGTGACGTCAGCAAACCGGAAGTAGTACATATCCCCCCCGAAAAATCACCATTTTTGTAAGTTTCAAAGTTGAAAAACTTCTGCGGCTAAAATGGCACGGCAGAAGTGCGCGAAATTTAGGTAGGCAATAGGCTTGTCTTTTGGGAATAAAAGTGTGGATGTCCTCGGTGACGTGAAGTAGGTAGATAGGAAAATATCGTCCTGATCACGAATCTGGTCTTATTTCTTTCGAGCGATACATACTTTTGTCGCAAATTGCGATCAAATTGCGAAAAAGCGCAATTTGTCCCATATTTGCAGGTCACGTGAGAGAAGAGGGTAAAAGATATAAAATTCAAGATCGCTCAGTGGCAATGCTATTTATGTACTGAAAATCTTTAAAAATGCAGGCTATCTTAAAAGAATACAGGACGTCTTCCAAAGTTTACAAAAGTCTGATTTACTGTATCTGGCACATTTTCATCTATATGCGACAATAATGCATCTGCCATGACTTCATGTTTAGGATAAACGTACAAATATGGTAACTATGCTACCCGATGTAGTTTCTTATTTCTTTCCCATGATGAATACTTTCGTCGCTAATTGTGATCGATGTTACAGAAATGCTTTACCACCGTAAAGCTGACAATCACCAAGTACAAATCACTACATATGTACGACATGGGTGCCTAAATTCATTGTGCTTTGATAATATATAGAGGACTTACAAGGCTTCAGATATTGTTCATAGGCCGATTTACTACATATGCCATTTACATGTACATACATGCTTAAAAGTGTACATGCAACGTATTAATGGCTCCAAAAGATGTACACTTTCTAATAAGGTCCTCGTCCTAAAGCATGAAGACACCATTTTGTTAACACAAACTGACGACACATAGACGGAAAATACCGGCTTGCTATTATTATTATTCTCGGCAAAATTGTGACGCGTTTCTAGCGAAAACGGTTAAACCGAAGGCTGTGAAATTTTAGTATGTTTGTCTGTATGATTTGAAGTTGTGCATCGAATCTTTTGGGCAGATATGGTGACGTGACTTGGCGGCCATCTTGAATGTTGATGAAAATTTAAAAACTTCTTCTTTTCCAGAACGGCTAATGCGAATGAGCTGAAATTTTAACTGCAATTGCACAAGGTCCAGATACATTCAGGGTGATAATGAAAACTTTCTGCGTTGAAAATTGTACAAGCTTGCTCTTGGGTGAATATGTCATGTGACCCCCAGTTTTTTGCTAATAATTCCTACTCTTCCAAAGATGATGTCCTGCAAATAGTACTGTCTGGTGCAGCTTTGGAAGCTGATTCCGAAAATGCAATTTTTGCAAAACCGGAGGTAACGTCATCAAAACCGGAAGTGGGTATATCTCCTTAACAATTGAAGCTAGACGTATAATCTTAAGGCCTAACATCATCCCAAGGCAAGCAGGCATCTTTCACATAGCCGTAAGTGACGTCAGCAAACCTGAAGTAGTACATGCTCAAATGAATTGTCATGTTTACTTTTCTCAAACTTTAAAAATTTCTACAGCTAAAAAGGCTCAACAGAAATGCGTGAAACTTAAGATATGTGATAGACCCGGATATGTGCTTTTATGAGTAAAGATTTAGGTGTTCCAAGTCACGTGACCTGGCGGCGATTTTGGGTTGAATTTCAAACAGTTAACGGTTATTTTCTTCTAAACAAAATGTCCGATTGACTTGAAGCTTAGCACACGTAACAAGCGTTCCATGGACGCTATTTGGGAAGAAAAGGATTGCAATGTGTATGCAAATTAGGTTTTAACAGACGTGTGAAGTGACGTCATGTGAAACCGAAAAATTTGAATTTGAACATTCTTAACATGTTAAATGACATAGTTTGACGTCCTTGTCACGAATCCGATCTTATTTTCTCCTAAGATGTATAATTTTGTCACAAATTGCGATTAAATTCCAAAAATTGACTCGGTAGTAAACAATAAACTTGGCCAGAAAAAGGAAAACTATCATGTTTACGAAGACATCAGTGAATGCTCCACGAAAACAGCCAGGCACCAGTTACTTGCTACATTTGGCACGCCATCAACCGTATGCATGTTGGTAACTTTAAAGATGAATATCTTCAGAAATACTTCTGAAATAATACCAAAGATGGCATTTGGGAAACAAACTTTTCTGAACTTCTTTGTCAGGGATTGTTGGAGAGAAACAATAAAATCTGTAGCCTATTTTGAACTGTGACAAACAGCTTTACATGTCCCTCTGTCAGACGGTCAGATTTTTCACATTCTTTAATATAGGCCATTCGGGTGGAGTCGACCTTATCTTTGTGCAGGATTTCACAGCCATTGCGTATTCGCACGATTCCTTGCCTTACAGATGCAAGGGTGGTTGGTTGTCAAGGTTTAAAGCATATAGCACATGCCACACTTGATCCATTTTAACTGACGAATTATTCACTTACCAGTGAGTTTTATGGGTGGACATAGGCATCGCAAGGAATATTCTGGGGGTCGATTAAACAGGCAAAGGCCCTGGGGCCCAGGCGCTTCGAGACCCAAGATGACTGAGGATGCATCCTGACCACTTTTCAACAGGAGAACGTCCCATTATTTAAGCTCTAAATGAGGCTGAGTAGTGAAATGCACTAGAGTTGAGATAAATTCCCTTGTCCCATAAATACGTTTGCTGCGTGGGATAAATAAATTACCTATCCTGGCCCTGTAGGCGAGGGTCCAGGGGTCATCCAGGCTCCACAAGCTCTGGTATTTCAGATAGCAGCGGAGATCTTTTGAGGAATAAACGATGAAGTACCTGGAATTGCTTATTTGTGTTTTCTCCTTTGTCTTGTGCGTGTGTGTGTGTGTGTGTTTTTTTTTTAATCATCAATGTCAGTACCTTTTGCCTAGTGGTTCTTCTTTTTCTTGCACAATGTGTCCTCTCATTGTCCATTCATCGAAGTCTCTTCTTCCTGGCCTGATTTATTCATATATTTAGTTATTTGAAGATTTTTTAAAGCCATACTCAGGTATATTTCATTTATATGAATGCGGCCAGCATTTTGGTGGGAGGAAACCGAACAGAGCCCGAGGGAAACCCACGGCCATGTGCAGGCTGCGGAACTTCCCACTTTCTACCGGAGAGGAAGCCAGCATCAGCTGAACTAACAGCGACCCGACTGGCGATAGGCTTGTGAGTCATTGGGCTGCTCTGGATCCTAACCACGAGGCCACTGGTGGAAGACAAATGGCCTTTTTGACAACAAACCCAAAGGTCAAAAAAAGTCACAGAAAGCCAACTTTATATTTGCAATAACAGCATTTTTGTTTATTCATACACCTTGCTTACAGTAGAATATATACTGTGTGGGTTTCAACTGGCTGTACCAGCCACTCATTTAGGTTAGGGTGAGGGAGGAAAAAAAAGAACAGGAAAAAGAAATTAAAGATTAAGTTTCCCGATGAGGTCGAATGCAGACCTCAAAAAGCACAATATAAATATGGGTGTAAAGCCACAAACAAGAATATTCTCTTTTGTCTCTGTTACCATTTGTTTAATCACTTTTAATTAGCTTTTGAGCCCACCCGGCTAATTGCCTTACATAATACTACCAAAAAAAAAAGATCCCATCCACAGGAGTACATAGATGAGAGGCTGGCAATTGGGGAGAGTGGACTGATAGGGTAGACTGTGGCAATGTCACATGTTCTGTGGCTGATTCCAACTGTTCCACACCTGTAAGACACAAAAATCACTCACTGATAAGTTCCACAGTACAGGTATCTCTCCAAGGCTTAAAGCTACACCCAAATCTGTTTCACTTAACATCAGGCCTGACACACTGCACTAACTCATACCCACATTGGCAACGGATCAGTAAGTATATCAAACTCAGATCTGTAATATGATGAATTGGTTTGCATGATTAAAGCCAGTGAGGACAACATTTTGCTTTTAAACTTAAGGAAACGTTTGATGAATTACACGATCAAAGAAAATTGGTGGTATGTGTCAAGTGAGAATTATTCCACTTTTTTAATTAAAATATTATTCAAACACCTTTACAAGTGTGCTTTATTTGATAGATGCGTAAGTCAAGGGTATTTCACTTATACCATGGTAATCAAGTTCATGGGTGAAGGAAACTGAAGTGCCTGGATCACACTATCCCCATATAACATGTATGCTCATACCCTACAAATAGTGACTTTGGCCCTGGCTAATACAGGTAGAGCATACTTTTTATTTTGAGCCTGAAACTTTACTGGTCAGATTGTTGTGAGATCAATGCTTTGGCGAAAAGGAGACACGATTTCCAAGTGAGGGGCAGATATACTGTGAATTAGCACAAACTACCAAACTTCCTATTAATCGTCTGGCATCTTCCAATCAATTATTCTTGTCAACTACCTCAACTCCTTAAATTCCTGATTGCTGAAATAAGAAGACAGTCACTATGCATTCCAGTTGTGTGGCCTCACCAGTTTATCAGGCGCTTCTGAAGCAGGAACCTTCATCTGGTGGGTCGGGTTCCACATTGTGGGCAAGCTGTCCCCACTCAGGTTCTGCGAGTTGTACATGGGAGGGGGAGGGAACTGATGACTCAGGTTATTTGTCAACATCGTAGGGGGCATCATCAGACCTGGGTTCTGCTACATGGGGGGAAAATGAAAGGTTCTTTAGACCGGTGGCTTATGATGTACTTCACTGTACGTTGTCAGAAATACAGGCGGAAAACAAGAACAGCAAATACATGTAAACTTCCACCCAGTGCCACACACCCTTTTTTCTTTACCTCTATCAGTTTACAATATCAATGAAATTTCTCCCAGTATTTTTGCTTTCATACTTTCAACAGTGGTGAGCTATAGAGAACAGCAATGTTGTTGTTGTGGACAGTGCTCTTGTTATTTTTGTATCCTGGAGTATATAACTTAAGTATTCATTTTCATCTTGATTGCCTTGGAACTGTTTCCTTTGCCACCCAAATTTCTGTATTACACAATCTACTGGGTTTTTATTTCTTGTTTTAAGATAATTACTACCTGAAGGGCTTGATCCATGGGCCGCTCCATACCACCACCCTCCATAAAGCCGCCCCTGACAGCAGGGTGGTGGTTGAGAGATCTGTCATCAGGCAGGGGGCGATTGCTCTGACCCACAGACATCACCCCAGAGGTCATGCCTGAGGAAGTGAGCACTGTAGAGGAGATCAGCGCCACAGACGTGCTCACAACAGAGCCAGACAACCACTCATTCTCCATATCTGCAAAACACACAGTTCATTGCATTTATAGCTTTGGCTGAAGTTCACTGGCTTTACTTGATGTAAATATTAACAGACATGGCTATGGAACTGGTTGCAGAGCATCCTTAATATTATCTTTCTCTAAAGACGTGAGATCCCAGAAAAGCAGAAAGCTTCAACTCGGTTTTACTGAGAATTTGCACCCATCCAATGTTCCAGTGCATCTTTGCACTATCAATTTGGGAACATGGTAACAGATCAATTAGATGAATTACCTAGTACCAGTACCAGAAATTGGTCAAGTTCTGGTATGTTTTTCATTTCTGCATTCCCACTAATACATACCACATTTCACTCTATTTCACAATACCATTAATTCCAAGATGCAAAAAAAAACACTGCCAATCAAAACGAAAGACAATAAATAACATAAAGAAGGGATGGAAGAGTTGACATTTGATCAACAAGGATTTATTTGATTGGTGTTTTACACAGTACTCAAGGATATTTCACTTACAGGACGGCGGCCAGCATTATGGTGGGAATAAACTGTGCAGAGCCCAGGAAAAACGACCCACCATCCAAATTCTACAACAAGGAAAAGTCTGGAAGCAGAATGACTTTAGTGCACACTAACCTGCCCCTGAGGGAAAGCCGCTCCAAATGCCTGTGTAATCAGACACGTTATTGGCTATTCCAGGACCAGGGACCTTTCTCTGGGCCCGTTCTGTCCCGATTGGTCTCTGCATTCTCCGTTCATGATCTAGCACAGCCTTCAGTTGGTCAGTGTTGGGAGATTGAGGCATAAGGGGGCTAGGGTTCCCTGGGTTGTCACCGTCACCTGAAAATGCAAAACAGGACACCTATTTGAGGAAAAGCTCAATCTAAACTACGCTAAAGGATAGTTCAGTTTAGAAAACCCTTCTACTTATACGCAGAACCAAAACTGAAATTGATTTATGCAGTTTGAACATTGCATGATCATCTCCTCAAATATACGCCAGTCACGTGTTTTGCTTGATTAGGGTTTGACATCAGTTTCAACACCATATTGTCACTTTGTAGCTTGCGAAACTCAAACCTTTATAGTGCTGCCTCACGATGACTCCATGTCAAAAACACCAGGCCTATTCCTCTTACCTCTAGTAACATGGTCATACCAAGTGTGACAGGGCTGACTGGTATGACTTGGACACCGAATCTACCACTTTCCACTATCCCACCAGAGTCCGTGAAAAAATTCTGATTGATTGATTCATTGATTGGTTCCATCACAGTGATGTTTATGTGGAGTTCTACTGCCCTAAGTAAACCATCCAACCTTCACTGGGAATCAGATAATACAGTAAATGATTTCATCATGATTTTTCATGTAATTTTGACATATCATACCTTTCAATCAAACTTCAAAATGTCTTTCTACATTTTGGTCATTTAGGGTACCTCTTAACTTGAGACACAATACAAAGGCTAAAAGACTTACCCCTTGGCATGCCTGCCAGTGGTATGGCAGACGGGGGCGTCGGTGGTGGTTGGAGAGGGGAGTAGGAACGGGGCATCATCTGCCCTCCTGACAGTGGGCCTGGCCCTGTGGCGCCCCCAGGGTTGGTGAGGCGCTGTAGCAGGTTCATGTTGACAGAAGAGCCGCCGTGGGCAATGTCGGGCACAGGACCAGGCATATTGTTAGGGGGAATGAAACTGCTGGGTGGCACCATGCCTCCTGCAAACAGGGAGTGGTTGAGGAGGCCTGCTGCCTTGAGGCTCTGATGGTGGTACAGCTGCTGGATGTTAGACGAGGCTGGGCTGTTTGGAAACGGCTGACCAGGGGGAAAGCCTGGCATGCCCCTCCCTTCAGGCATGGGACTTCCCGATAGGGGCATGCTTCGTGCCGTGAAGTCAGGGGCATTAGGGTTCAGGGAACTCCCTATCTTTGGTAGGGTCATGGGCTGGTTGGGCGTACTGTATTCATCCTTCTGACTAGATATGGAGCCCGCGGACATGCTGGTCTGAGGGTGCTCTCCTGGTGTGGCAGGCCGGCCTCTGGGTGAGGTTCCGCTGGGGGTGGAGGTGTTAGAGCGGGGCGACATTCCCGGCGAGGGGATACAGCCGCGATAACCTGGAGCTCTGGAGAGATCCACGTCGTTGGAGAACTGCGTGCTCAGATTTATTCCCCCTTTGTAGCCAGGTGCTCTGTTCAGGTCTAAATCGGAATGGAACTGCTGTGGAGATATGCTTCTGGTTGGTTTGAAGCCGGGGGCCTTAGCCTGGAGGGCCAAATCAGTGTCCACGTTGTGAATGGAGGAGGGTGGGAGCCCAGATCCTGGGCCCGGACTAGGGATGTTGGAGGTTACCACACTGGCAAAATTCATCCTATTTTCCAGCTGCTCATCACCCTTCTTGCCCAGCACCTCAGCTACAGCACTCATGAACAGGTTGTGGAATGGGGAATATTGGCCGTGGCTCGACGTGGCCGGGGTGTTGGATGCCACCGATGATAACAAGTTGTTCACCACCATCATATCTGGTGTATTGGGGTTCATCCCTCCTGTTTGTTGGTTAGGCTTCTGTATCACTCCTGAGCCAGAGTTAGGCCTAGGATGAGCCTTGCCCTGCCCTGGCGGGTGCTTAACTTTCCCCATGTTAATGGCCTTGTTCTCGTTGCGCTGTTGCGGGACGCTCCCTGTTGAGCTCATCTGCGGCTTGCTGGTCAGCGGGGCCATGGTGTACGTCACCGTCACATTGGTCACAGTAGAGGTCACGGAGATGCTGTTGTTCTTCTTGTCCACATGAACCAGGGGTCTGGATACCACAGTGGACGCTCGCTCGCTCATTTGATTTGACTGCGATGAAGCCCCTGCCGATTTAGGGAACCCTTTTTTGGGCGACACAGGCTGAGTTGGGACACCTCCCCACACTGCACTTCCCGGGCCCATTATACCGTGAGAACTGCCTCCCCCGGAGCTGTTATTTAGACTGTTGCCACCCCCGCCGGCATTTGACCGACTGGATGCCTTGCCAGTAGAAGGTGATCGCTGACTGGAAATTCCCCCTGAGCCACCATTGCCCTGTACAGCAGGCACACGAGAATCACTGGGGCTTCCATTGGCCAGTATACTGGAGGCATTGTTATCCAGTTTAAGTTTGCGTTTGGGTAAGATCTCCACAAGCTCCTTGTCTGGGTCAGTCACCAAGGCTGTTATCAGAGCATGGGCTTGTCTGGTTGAATCAGCAGAACCCCTGCAAACAACAACAATTACACATGTACTTATCCTATTCGAAAGCTCCCTTTTTTTTCCCAGCTGTTCAATTACAATCAGACATGTATTGCACCATAAGACTAGTAACCTTAACCTATTTTTATTTCTATCATTACAATGAAAGCCTAACCATCTGTATGCAAACATTTCAAAGGAACTGTTATCACTTCTGACATTATTTTAAAGTAAACAAGTGTCCATACCAGACCTACAACAGGTTTAAATTCCTTTGGTCTTACTGCATCAACAAGAACAACTGAATGCCTGTATCCTCAATATTGTAATTACCATGACAAAAATAAACTCACTTGATGGTAATCACTCTATCTGTTGTGCCTTTCTGCTTCTCCACTTCGATGTGAGCCCCCGATACTTCTCGTATTGCATTGATATTACTGCCACCTCGACCAATCACACGACTTATAGCATTCACTGGCACATTCACCTTCTTCGATCTGTAAATAAATATTTTAAAGTCATTGTAACTTCAGTGTGGATCAAACTGCAATCAACCAACATCTTCTGGCATCTTTCCCTTTCCCTCTGGACTGTGGTCCCTTTAGATCAGAAATAAACCTTTCCCTCTGGACTGTGGTCTCTTTACTACTTTACAATTTTTCTACGCTTAGGTGGATGAGTCAATGCTTGCAACACCATTATAAAAAAATTAAACACACAGAATCAGCTTTCAAAATTTCATCCACTTGATGCATACATGTAAGAGTTTAATCTGGAATACAATTTTAGTCTAAAGCCCGCAATGGCCCGAAACAAGGGCCTCTGATAAGGCCATGGTGTTTGTCACTGATATCCTCCTCCTCCTCTTACTTTCTGATGACCTCCTTCCAGCCTTCTTCCTTTCTGGGGCCTCTCTTAGGACTGACAATGGACGACGTCCCCTTGGATGAGGAGGAGATGTTTATGGAACCGCTCCCTGACCCCGGGCTTTTCTCCTGGGAACTGCTCGCTGCATTCTCACCACCTCTCCTGAAACCAACACCCAATTCTTAAATTTACTTTTGAAACAACAACAACACAAGATGCCTACAGAAATATGTTGGACCAATGGATGGTAGATTTTTGAAATTTAATTGTAAAAGAGCAACAGGTGAAGTTTGAATTTACAATATCTGCAGCAGTCAAAATTTCCACTTACATCACATGTTAATTCTAGGGGTGGAGAGAATTTGTTAGCCAGACCTTTGGTAGTTCACTGAAAGACTTTTTCACATGTAACAGATAGATATGCTCACACTATTGGTGGAAGACAAGTGGTCTTCAGTAAATGTTAAATTGCACGAACAGCCACATTAAGATCATCCACAGCTTGTCACCCAAACAAACAGTGACGGCAAAGGGATCCCTAAATTCTAAGTCTGAGACTGTAATCAAACCCATGCCTGGAGTGTCCTAGTGATTAAAAGACGTACATCGTGACCAATCAGCCACAAGCTCAGCAGCATCTTATGAAAATGGTAAGAAAACCTTCAATGTTTGGGAGTAGGAAATGTATGTTAGAGTTTCAAACATGGCTCAAAGTCATAGCTTACCCAGTGTTGTGTTTTCCTTTGCCCATGCTGGTCTTGGTAATTTTGGCCACCTCTTTTTCACTTATCTTCATGCGATCAGGCAAAAACCCAAAGTCATCCAAGTCTCCTATACCTACATCAAACAAAACATAAAATGCTTTCTAACATAAAAACTTAGACATTAAACAAGTTATACCAACTGATTACACTGAACTAAACAATAAATCTGATAAATCCAAACCTCGGAATGTATTATGTCAACTATATTTCAAAACATGTTAATCAGGAATCTTTGGATATGGCAATTTGAAATAACCTTTCAAACCATAACTCTCCTCTCTTGGAAGTGAAGTGCCAAGTTTTCAAATTCTGCAAAATTCTACAATTTAGAATGTGAAAGTAGTTCATTAAATGTTCATCTTTTACCTCCTTTTGTTTTTAGAATGCTGTGATATAATTATTGGTCCCTGTCACTCATATTTAAAAAAAAAAAAATGCTTAAGTTTCTGCCACATTCTGGTGTTATGAAGTCAGTCACGAAACAAGCCATGGCCTTCTCAGCAAATTCTATACTGTCCTGATCAGTGCAGTGTATTCCTGGGCAACCACAGGTTACAGATTGCATAGACCAGTGTGAAGGCATATCTGAAAACTCATGTGCAAGTAAACCCTTCAGCAACTGCACTCACCTGTTGATGTAGCCAGTGAATGAGCGACGTCTCCCTGTTTCTTCTTGCCGTCGGATGCGGTGCCCATGTTGGTACTGCCCACAGAGGAACTCGCCCCACCCCCCTCATGAATGCTGGTAGGTACTGACGCTGCTGAGCTAGCAGGGGGTTGGTTCTGGTTGTGGTGAGGGGTGCGATCCTTCTCCTTGCTCTTGCTCTTCTTCTTGTTCACCCTGGGAATGGAGGTGTTGGTAGAGGCCCTGGTTGTTGTTGTGACAGTGGCCATGGTCAGGGACGCAGTCGTGTACACATCCACCTTGGAATTCACTTTGGCCATGCTGATCTTTGCATCTGTGGTTGTACGATGAGTTGTTCCTAAAACAAAACATGAACATTACAGAGAATAAGTGACAATTCAGAGAAATTAAATCCAATACAAAATATACAGAACTGAATTGAGCTGGTTTTCAAACTTTGATCACAACATAAACATGCACATAACATTTTTTGAAAATCCAACATTATATCTTGAGCAGTCCATGTGCCAAGACCAAAGAATGACAGCTGGACGGACACAATTTATTATCCCTAGCTTTGCTGTAAACCAAACCAGCATTTCCCGAATTAAGGCGAGACAAGTTGGCATTCTTGTAAACTAACACAGCTTAAAGGCGTGATTTTAGGGTAGACCTTACACTTACCGCAAAATCATGCCGTTTAGCCCCTGTGGTTTTCAAGAGCTTATACCTTATCTCGCCTAAACCCTGCATGAGCTATGGAGACTTCTGAAATATTGATTTGGCTTAGAACAGTTGTGTTAAAAGTTTACCAATGGTGGTGGTGAGGGTGGCTGTGAGAGGGGCTGGTGGGGGGTGAATCACTGCCGCTTCTTTAGTCTCCACTACTTCCTCTTCTTGCTCTGGCTCCGTTATTTCAGGTTCAGGGGAAGAATTTTTACTGTACACAAACACAAAACATAAACAAATATACACATAGGCCATTTTAATATACGTTTTTCTGATACAAATTATGTAAAATAATATTGCTAACTTACACAAACAAGTCAACCAAAGTGATGGGAGGCAACTTTTTTGCTTATTTGAAATCCTCTCTGCAGTTATCCCCCTTTACACGACCACAAACAATAAATGTGTTTACGTAGTAACCAAGTATACAAGATGTATATACTTCTTGCTC
The DNA here is from genome assembly GCA_016165875.1 of Acanthopleura granulata. Classification (NCBI taxonomy): domain Eukaryota; kingdom Metazoa; phylum Mollusca; class Polyplacophora; order Chitonida; family Chitonidae; genus Acanthopleura; species Acanthopleura granulata. The sequence goes on along the minus strand of JABBOT010000002.1, from coordinate 4,038,542 downwards.
CGGACAACAGTGATGTATCACGAGACAAAAAAATTTGTGTGGCTTCTGAGAATCAAATCATAGTCACATCAAAATCCAACCAAAATATTGCCAGCCCACCTGTTTGAGTCCTTCTCCTTCTCACGTTCCTGTTTCTCCTTGCGCTTCTTCTTGCGCTTTTCTCTCCGTCGTTCAGCTGCCGCTTTCTTCTTCTCCTCGCTCTTCTTCTCCATGTCCAGTTGCTCCAATAATATGTTTGCGTTTTTGTTAGCTTCCGCCGCCTGATGATCTTTAGCACTCTGAGTGATGTCCATGCACTGTTGACACTTTTTTTGCAACTCCTGCAAATTAGATGGATGAAATGAATCCAAGCATGAAGTTCCAATGCATTTGGTTCAGTACTTTTGAAGACATCATAGTAACACGCCAAATACAAAATATGACCCAGTGGGAATCTATGCCAAAGGTCAGACATGCTTAGACTCCATGTAACCCTGTCAAGTGGATCTACAAGTGATTACATGTATGAAGTTATGTGGAATTTTCCTCTGTACAGGCAGTTCTTGAGATACAGCTTTACAAGCCATACATAAATTCTTGACCTCTGAAAAGAGGGAAAAGGCCAATTGTGCCAAGCACACACTGGTATGTTCTAAAAGTAACACCTGCAAGTCCATTCCTTGAACTTGGAGGTGTAATGCTATCAGACCAAATACAAAATAAAGTAGGTCAAAAATACTGGCATGTAAAGTTCATTTTTGACAAACTTCCTATTGGAATGAAAATAAACAAGTGCACCAAACTTTATAGCAATACAAGAATAGAATCAGTCCCCACATGGAATGATTTTTCTTTTTTTCTCACAGACTGTGGTATTGCTTCTAGCACGAGGTGCTAACAAAAAGCATCACTTGTACAATTACGACATCAACACAAATCACTAATAGAATAAAGTCTGGTTTGTACTGCAGTTTCTCTGACCTTGTCAGCCACGGTCTGTATGTAGCGTGAGCACTCCTGGTCCGAGGGGAACTGGTTGACATGTTTGACCATCCACTTGACGACCTTCACATGACCTTTCCTAAAGGCAGCCATCAGACAGGAGACCTTCCTGTTGTCCTGACTGTCAATGTCTGCTCCTGCCTGCACCAGCAGCTGTACCACATCCAGGTGACCACCTGAAGGAAAGCCAGTTTAGTGTACATGTATGGCAATGGGCAGTAAGATTCACAATCCAATATCCTTATTGATTTCAACACATCTTCAAAACATACTGTCTCGTGTTTCCACCTTGTTCTCTCCACGATATGGCTGAGATATTGCCGATGTGGTGTTAAGCTATAATCATTCATTCATTCATTCTATCCAAGTTGAATGAAAGCTTTGTAAACCTCAGATCAATCAGTTAAGGTGTCTGATCAACGATTCAAATTTCCTACAATCCTTGTAAAGACAAGGAGATCTACAGCAAGCCTTACCATTACACGCCAGCCAGAGTGGGGAATTCCCTTTCTTGTTCTTCACATCAACTGCAGCACTCCTGAAAAGAAATGCGGTAATGTGAAATAAAAGTGATTAAGCCTATTGTGCAATATCCTGTAAATTTCTTAAACACTACATGAAATACTGTTTTTAAATTGCCTAAAATATGTTGTATTCTAACAATGCTGTTTACTTAAGGTAATTTCATTTCAACTTGTTGATGGTATAGCTTCAGAATGTAAGCCATACATATGTTTTGCACACAACTGCCAGTAGTGCCTCACTGATCCACATGTTGTAATACTGCACTCACCTTCCTAGTAAGAGCTCAACAAAGCGGTAATGGCCCTTGTCTGCAGCTATGGTAAGGGCTGTATCCCTGGAGGATGGTACTGGTGGGGCATTCACATCTGCCCCTTTATCTAGCAACACCCGCCCCACCTCTACATACCCCCCAGAGGCCGCCTCCATCAGTGGGGTAAGGCCAGTCTGCCAACACATACAGGGCACAGAAATAAACCTTTATGTTGACTCAATAAATATGAGGGATTGTCCTGTTATTCGGCAATATCGATTTCACTTGCATGTGTGTCGAATACTGTAAGCACTTACACAGATTCAGGCTCTAATATACATATGGAAGATCAGGTACCCTACACATTTTTCTTTTATATTTTTCATGTCATTTTAAAAGGCTGAACGGCCTTGTTTTAATCATTTTTGGACTCTTTCCCCCTAAAAGGTGCAAAATTAAGAAGAACAGTTAACTTGGTCAAAATTAAGAAGAGCAGTGTCCGGGTTGTGGACTGATAATTGTCTCTGGATGTTCTTTATAAAAACTAAATCTCAGGCTTTACACATGCTTAAGAAAGACATCAGGTTTCAGGAATGGGAACTCATTTGTCAGATTATGAGAGTTATATTCGATCTTGTAAAGGCTTTTTAAGGTTTATCTGCAGTAAGTTAATTATACATTATTTCAAGAAAATGGCCACTGCTGACAGTGCTCGTACCTTAGCTCTATGCTCGATGTTTGCTTTCCTGTCCACAAGTAAACTGACAACTTCATGGCGTCCTTGAAAGCAGGCCAAGGTCAGTGCTGTATTCCGATTGGTTTCAATCTGAAAGAACAATTAGTAACAATAACTACCTCTGCTTAAATATTATCCAAACAACATTTCCAACTAAAACATTGGTAATTATTACCATTACCAGCATTAACCATCCACTAATCTAAGACATACATGTCTGCAATCTGTACCCAAACAGCGAAATCTGACACAGAATGAAAGGAATTTTATCAGAAGGTATTTTGGCAACATGGAATTAAGTAGTCAGTCTTACGAGTTGATTGTACTCTTCCAGCAAACAGCATTCAAGGGAGTTACTCATAGTGAATCCCCTACCTGAGCATTTATGTCACTGCCCATATCAAGCAGCAGTTTCACAGCTGCTGTATGTCCATTCATAGCTGCTAACATCAGAGGGGAAATGCCCAGCTTGCTTCCAGTCCTATAACACACACACATTACAGAGCCATAAACATATGCTTACCCCCCCCCCAAAAAAAAAATCAGCAACACTGTTTAAAATGTTGTAACAAGCATGTTAGACAATTCTAATAAGGAGCACAAAAGACACGATTGTGGTTAATATTTATTATCAATGAATCAAAACAGTTTCATTCAGCAAGAAACATTTATTAAGAGAAAAACCAATACTTCAGTTGTTTGAGTAATCTGATATAATTCTTTTCTCACTTCTCTTCAGGCTTCTAACAGCTTCTAACACTCACTAAGATGTACATCAAGGTATTTCTTGTGCCATCAGTTTTTTTGTGCTGATAAGATTTGTTTATTAGATTGGTGTTTTACGCCGTACTCAAGAATATTTAACTTATATGACAGTGGCCAGCATTATAGTGGGAGGAAACCAGGCAGAGCCCAGGGGAAACCCACGACCACCTGTAAGCCGCTGGATGATCTTCCCCTGAATGACCAGAGAGGAACCCAGCACAAGAGCGGCTTGAACTCAACGTGACCGTATTGAAGAGAGGCACCTGGGTGTGCTGATAAGAGGAAAAGAGCCAGTTTACCTGGAATTGATTTCTGCCCCATGTGACAGCAACAGTTTGATGATGTTGACATATCCACCCGAAGCTGCCAGACTCAAGGGTGTGTAGTCGGACACATTACGATGTTCCTTGTTAGCACCTCGTGCCAAAAGTAATTCCACAACCTGTGTCAAAAAAAAAACCAGAACAAAAACATTCCATGAGACAGATTTTATGCATAATTTACCCGTCATACTTTCAAAAAGGTGGCTGTACAATAATGTCTATTCCTATATGCAATTCACCTACTTTGAATATTACCACCATTTACCCTGATGGTGTTAAATCCTTATTACCTTCAATTTGATGGAATACTGCTTAACACAGTCCAAATCTTAACGAAAGCCCTGTCAGTACAGCAATAACCACAATCAATACTCCATAACTATACAGAACCAGTGAATATTACAGAAAAAAACACAAGAGTGCACCTTGGGACCTTGTTTTAAGCATGACATGTTCTCCATTTCTCTCAACAGGATTTGATCTCATTTTACCGCAGCAGACACCTGACCCTCGTTTCACGAAGCACAGTAAGCTAATTAAGCCATTAAATACCATGGAAAAGGTATGATGTAGAGATATAATTGAAGTGCACTTAGCTAAGCCAAGGGCTACTTAAACTAAGTCTGCTTCATCAACTCCTCCCCTGGGCTGAGGGTGACCTACCTCGTATCTTCCCCCGGAGCACGCCAGAGACAGGGGAGTGTCTTTAGTACGCTCAGACTGTGCCTCGATCTCCGCTCTCTGGTCTAACAGGATCTCCACAACCTCTACATGACCAGCAGTAGCTGACAGTATCAGCGGCGTGAAACCTGCAAGGTGACAATCAAAATCATTCGAGACCCAAGATGATCTTTCTGAAAGAAATCTTTCAGTGACTTACCCGCATATCTGCTTACAAATCATGATTGAAAATTACAGCTGAAACGATATTGCTCTTCCGTCCGCATTTCACTTTTCAAATTAATGCATATTTTGTGTAACATCACCATAATGATTTCTTATGAGTCAAATTTCAGCTGTAATCTTTGGAATGTTGCAGGAGAATTTGTCAATAATAATATGAAGTGATTCAAACTTAGATCACCTTATGAAGTCAAAACGGTAAATCCAGTTAGTGTGAAATTCTACTTTAAATCACACATGTGAACACCGAAAGATAGTCCCTACCCTTTTTATCGCGGTGTTCAATATCTGCCTCCCGTGACAACAACAAGGACACCAACTCTGCATGACCGCCAGCACAGGCCAAGGTCAAGGCCGTGTCATGGTTACTTTCCGTCTGGGCGTCCAGGTCGAGTGAAGCATACAGCGGGGCTTGCGGGGAAGCGGGTGAAGGGTTAGGGGTCATAGGGGTGGAATGCGGCGGCGTGTTCATCTCTCCCACAGCGATGTTGCCGTTGACATTTTGGCACGCCACCTGAGGGGCAGGAGGCCTGGTCGCCACAGGCTGTTTGCTGACGGCCTTCTTCTGAAGGTTGTTGTTGGGTAATGGCGGAGCCTTGCCTTGCTGGACCTGGTGCTGTTGTAGATGAAGCTGCACCTGTTTCTTGGTTATCAGGCTCTCTGTCAGCTCCAGTTGTTGTTGTTTCACCTCCAGCTGTTGTTGTTGGCTGAGCAGATACTGTTGCATCTGGTGTGGGGTCAGGGGTCCAGGGATGGGGAGGTCCTGCTGCTCCTGTTGTAGCTGCATCTCATGCTGCAGCTGCTTGGATAGCGCTTTTAAAATGAGGGCCTGGTTCTGCTGATGTTGTTGCTGTTGAGCTGGGGTTAAGGATTGTTGCTGTGGAATCACATACTGTTGGATTTGCTGTAATAGTCCAGTCACAGCTGAAACAAGCAAAATATGGTACACTGTTATGAAAGGTCAAAAGAACCACTACAAAATTCCCCAATATAAATTTTGGTTGTCCACGATTTCATACCTAAACTTCAACATTTTGTACTTTTTAAGTGATTCTATTTCTACATTATAAACAGCTACTGGTCTTATTTGTGGCATTTTTGTCACATGCAGAAACTAGTACTTACAACTATGTGTCAGTTGTGCTAAATGGTAAACAGGACCAGATGAATCTACAAAGAAGTACTGTCAACTATTTGCCAGTTATGCTGAATGGTAAATAAAAACTGTCGAATCTAGAAAGAGGTACTTACAACTATTTGTCTTTTGTGCTAAATGGTACTCAGGAATTGTCAAACCTAGAGAGTGATACAACTATTTGCCAGTTGTGCGAAACAATACTTAGGAACTGTAAAATCTAGAAAATGGTGCTTACAACTATTTGCCAGTGGTACTATATGATACATAGGAACTCTTGAATATAGAAAGAAGTACTTACAACTATTTGCCAGTTGTAGCGGGGACAAAGGTTCCTGGGACTGGCCAGAATGGCCTGGTGGTTGAGCCGCCACAACACCTCCGTAGTTTCCGAGCAGCTTGTCTGATTCGAATGTGGGTGAAACATGGCCCTGGTTTGTGTTCAGTACTTTAAACTCGTCCTCCACCTGGTGAATTTGGTCCAGATTACTTTGGTTGGTGTTGGAGTGTTGAGAGTCACAGGTGCTGGACGGGGGAGTTGGAGGCAACACGGCATCACCGCCTCCCCCACTCAGCAGATCCACCAGCTGTTCCTGCAGTTCTCCCGGGTTGACCATCTTGTTCAGAAGGATGGCGTTTTCCCGTAGATCATCGCAGGCTGCGGAGAGACTGTTCAGTTCGTCATTCTCTCCCGCCTGGCCGCCCGCCTCCTCCAGCTGTTTTTGCAGGACCTTGTGCAGTGGTTTAGGGTCATACTGGTTATACGGCTGCTGCTGCTGCACAGCCAGCATCTGGTACTGCTGCAGCTCGGCGTGGTGCTGGGCCGTGCGATGCACCTGCTCCTTAGCTTTCTCCTGCAACTCCCTCTCCACCTTCTGCAGTTCCTCCAAGACCTGCTGTCTCTGCAGGATCTGCTCCTCTGGTGTCGCATTTGTGTTCAACAAGGGGCCCTGCATCATGTTACTTATAATAGCATCCAGCCTCTCTGTGGCCTTCGGATTGGCATCAATCTGGGGTAAGATGTCATCAACAATTTCATTATCTGGACCCAGTTTGTCGCCAGTCAGCTTGCCACCTCCTATATCTGAACCCTCAGCTATATTACAGTTTCTGTTCGCTCGAGGGATGTCCTCTAGCGAACTTGAACGACTAGATGTTGCCCTCTTTCCCAGTGTTTTTTGTATACTTTTGGTTGTTTGTTCCGATGACTTTTCTGAATTTGGGACCGAATCTTTGGCACCAAGCAGTTTATTTTTCACCTGACTGGCTAAGACTGAAAAAACAAAAACATTAATTGTTTCAATACATAATACCTTCTGTACTGTTTCACATTTGTATTCTACAACACTGAAATCAAAAATGAACAGTTTTATCGAAATACTATGATGTAAATTATGACTTGTTTCAAGAGAACACATCTCCATAACGAAGATGACAAGACTTTTACTATTGTGACATCCTAGCACAACACACAACTGATCGATCAACAGTAGAAAGGGTGATACAAATACAACCATTTGATATATATGCAGGCATGATGACTACTGCTCTTATTTACTCGGACAATGGCAGACAAACAAACATATAATGTATTGAGTTAATGAAGCATCCCTTACCAGACTGGGCAGAGGGTTTGGCACTATTTAAGCAATGATTAGGGTCAGGGTCACTGGGGGGTACAATGTTGTTTAGTCCCTGCACTGGAACACGTGGCTGCAACAGTCAAGAATCAAGCCATTTAGTACTGAACCAACATTCCAAGCCCTGGCCCTTGGTATTATTCCAGATGGTGATGAATAGCTATGAGAAAGAGGTTTTTTAAGTAGTAACAAAGAAAATAACTGAAAATCTGTCCAAATATTAGTTTTATTTCGCAGTACCATAAAATTTAAAGATTATGTCAAATCTCAAAGATTCTTTTCCAGAAATTCTTAAAACATGCATCTCGCTAGGTGTCAATCGACAATCTTGAGCAATGAAGATATGAGAAGATCTTTTCTTTCATTATGCAAAGATAGTTGGGACTCTTTTAGAAAGTGTGTGTTACTCTCACCTGTACAATTAAAAAGCACCTGTTCAAAAGTGTAAGCTTGGTAGTTTCCTTATCTCTGGACAAATGCCCAATGCATTATGATGACAATGTTAATTAGGCATTGGTTTCACATCACTTTTAATAGTAATACAAATATGAATGACACATCCCTGAATTAGACATATCAATGCTATTACAGAACTTGTGCTGGCATACTGAATACTGTCAATGAGTGTTGACTGACCTCATTAAAGTGACCATCGGCTGGGGTGACCTGACAGAGGTCTGGGGAGGGAGCCATGAACATTCCACTGGGCCACTCCAGTAACAAGTTCACAACCTGGGTGTGACCGCCCTTGGCTGCCTCAATGATCATTGTTGAGCCATCCTTCAAGCAAGAACAGATGTTAGAGGTTATCAGGTACGTTGAATTTGTTTATTATGTCAAATTGCACTCTCAGAAGCACATAAAGTGTTAGTTTTTATGCCATCATTTTATTTTTTTCTGATAAGAAATTATTCAAATTTCACTCCCCAAAAAACTGTGAAGTAGATGTATCAGTAATACTCAAGCAAAATGTGTCTCTTGAGGAATCTTTTCTAATAATTTGAATTCAAAATGACTACAACTTGGAATACAAATAGAGAAATCCACAACAGTTATAAATGTCAGACAGATCACAAAGTGTACCTTGAGCTTGTGAGTTGGATCTGCCCCGTGTCCCAGTAACAACTCCACCACGCTCAGGTGTCCTCCAGCACAAGCCAGGGACAATACAGTGTGATCATTGTTAAAGGTCTGCCGATTCACATCCGCACCTATAACAAGCAAGTAATTCAGCATCATAATAGGTAGGGCTTAAAATGGTTACACTGAACATTGTGACTATTTTTCTGTCTAATATGCATTTTATCATCACTTGAGAGGACTTTAACGGTGTAAAATTTGGTCGTACTTTCAATAGATTAACCACAGGCATGTAACAAAAACCATTTTGCAATATATAACTATTACACCATCATATTTATTTATTTATTTATTTATTTGATTGGTGTTTTACGCCGTACTCAAGAATATTTCACTTATGCGACGGCGGCAAGCATTATGGTGGGAGGAAACGGGGCACAACCTGGGGGAAACCTACGACCATCCGCAAGTTGCTGGCAGACCTTCCCGGCCGGAGAGGAAGCCAGCATGATCTGGGCTTGAACTCACAGCGACTGCATTGGTGAGAGGTTTCGGTCATTGCGCTACACCATCATAATATCCCTACACCTTAGTCTTTACCAACACAGTACAGAAGCATAGACATACCTTTGGTTATGAGAAATTGCACTGTAGAATAGTGACCAGACCTGGCAGCTTTCATCAGAGGTGTTCTTCCCCCATCTGACTCATGCTCCTAACAACAAAGTAGTTCAAACTGAGTACAAGAAAAAAATGGAAGATACTGGGGTTATAGCTTTCAAACTGTAAGCAATTTTGGGTTTCAACTTTCAACTAGATCCCACCTCTTTCCCCAAATCACACATACTTACCAGACATGTTTATCATACCTATGAAGGAACATTTATCAACTGCAGCTACATGCAAGCTTACATATTTAAATATTGTATTTTTTAATAAGATGATCTTCTAAGTACATTTAACTAGTAGGCATATATGTCTATTAAGAGAGTGAAATACTTCAATCAAAAATACTATGAAAATAAAAGTGTGAAATGATGTGGCCTCACTGGTAAAAGCTGGTAAATAGAACACAAACAGGAAGTTACAGAAATTGTGTATTTGTAAAACTTGGTCAGTGGCAAGTAAAATGTATTCCCACATGCCACCTGTGGCAAACAATATTTTTTAGACCTTTGTACCTCAGTATAATTATTCTTTGTAAGATTAATCACTGACCAGCTCTGCTCCTGACCCCAGCAAGACCTCAGCTACGTCTGTGTGTCCGTTCTCAGAGGCGTAGGTGAGGGCTGTATCACGTGTGGCTGTCTGAGCATGAACATTGGCCCCTGGCAATAAAAACGGCACGTCTTTACATGTAAAGTCATATGTACAGAGAATAAATGTAGTATGCCGTTAACTCTTTGAACTCTTCTCATGTTAACCACAATGGGTAGCTGTGGATAACATTGGTTTTACTAGGTATTTGTTTTGGAGACGGCTAGGCTTTACACGGCACTTCAAACCAGTGAGTTTGCTATCTGATGAGAAATATAGCAAGGCTGGTCTTCATCGACAGGCAGACGGGTACCCCTAGTCGAATGTGTTGCCTGACTACTTAACTTAATCGTAATAACATTCGACAAAGAAATGAGCCAATTACTTTTGACAACATAAGCGACCACACTGATTTGATTGCTGCTTACCATCATACTCAAGAATATTTCATTTACAGGACGGCAGTTCTATGGCTGGAGGAAACAGTGTCTCCTGGATAAATCCACCACCTTTTGTTAAGTTAAAAGACGTACAGATAGGCATACTGTATTATTCGAAGACAAATGGTTTTCTTCAAATGTTACGATTGCAAACGCGGTCAAACTACCAAACTCACCTGCTTTTAGAAGGTACTTGACCAGATCTAGATGGCCCTCCTGGGCCGCCTCCATCAGAGGTGTACTACAGCCCAGCTCTATATCAGCACCCGCCTTGATCAGGAAGTCACCCACTTCCAGGAATCCCCCACAACAGGCCAGTGTCAAGGCAGTTTCCTGGGTCTCCTCTGTCTGCGCATTGATCTCAGCACCTACATGGGTAAGACAGAGGTTAATTTCAGCACCCAAACAGGCAAAATAGGGCTTAATTTCAGCACCTAAACGGGCAAAACAGAGCTCAATTTCAGCACCTACAAAGGCAAAACAGAGCTTAATTTCAGCACCCACAAAGACAAAACAGAGCTTAATTATAAGGTAAATATCTGCAACTTTGCAGGGATGTATCCAGAGACATACATACAGGTTTTATAATCTTTGTATTTGTTTGCTTTGAGGTTTTAGGCTCCAAAAAACTCCACAAAACCACATTCATATTCACTTGTCTGGGCAACATGCATACCTTGTCCCTTACTAGTCTTATTTACAGTCATCACTGTCATTCAGACGATGTACGAGTCACCTCAAAAGTAACCTTCACAGCAAACAAACATGCAATAAAGACCAGAATTCAAGACTACAACATACACCAGTAAAGGTGGAGGAAACAGAAGTACCTGCCACTGGAATAGTGATAGAACTGTTGGTGTCCCTACCTGATAATGATATCTAAAATGCCTGGAAACATTTCAGCAAAGATTTGTGTGCTGGAGTGACACAGTCAGACCCCAAAAGAAGAGTGTATGTATTTATTTTACATTATAGCATGGGGGTGGTGACAATAAAATTAAATTACTTATCAGGCCACTACCAAACCTCTTCATCAAAAATCCTTCATCAGCTAGATGTGGATTTGAGCTGGCTACTTCATCACTCACAAGAGTACGTATTATCAGCCTTTCCACAGAAAGATGCAAGAGATTCTCAAAGCCCTTGAAAATTACCATGTGCCAACAACAATGCGACCATCTCCTCGTGTCCTTCCCGAGCGGCTTCCATTAGGGGCGTGTAACCCTCATCATTCACCTCCTCCAGGTTAGCACCCCGCTGTATCAACAGGTTGGCCAGGTCGACGTGACCTCCACATGCAGCCAGCGTCAACGGGGACTCAAAACTGTCTGCAGGCATGTTCACCTGTATAAAGGAATGGGCATAATGATGAACTGAGGTTAGAGTTTGGTTCACATAGGGCCCTTGTAGAGGTGTATCCATATAGAAGATGATGTCTTGGCACAGGCTTCAATGTTAGCTTCAGGAACAAGATTATGATACCAACTGATTACATTTCATCTCATCAACAGAATTTTATACATGTTAAAATCTTGAAGTAGGTCATAAATTTCGGAATATCGGAATTCCCCAACATTTTATAGCAGCCGTTAAAAACAACTGATAAAATGTTATGTTAACACTATTGGTGAACTTGGTAAATAGCATAGGGAAAGGAATAACTTTTTTTCACTGCAGACCAAATTATAGCCTCAAAGTATTACTGCGAAACCTGTGGCCATATGCTAAACAGCTCAGATATAACAGTGTACTGTTTCATCAATGAGTACACAAGATTAGTAATATTTTGTGACTAGTTAAGTGTTTTTTCTGAGTCACCGCACCTGCGCCCCACTGTCCAGTAAGAGCCTGGCCACATCCACATGGCCGTCCATAGAGGCCTCCATCAGAGCAGTGTGCATCTCATCCGTCTTGTGCTCCTGGTCAGCGCCGGCCTCTAACAGAAACTTCACCATGTCCAGGTGACCTAAGGGCACACACAATACACAGGTGAGGCCACTGGTGAGACAGCAGGGTCAGCTCTTCTTCACACATACTAAACCCTTACAGTGCAACTATGTTTTCAAAAAGCGTATTTGAATCCAAGTGAGCAGAGCAAAAGGAAGCAAATCTTGCAATCCCTGAAACTACTTGATTTACAATTACCAGGTATCATTATTCATCATCAGTGGCATAGTTATTGAAACTACTGGTACTGTTATAAAGGCAGGTCAAGGCCACTGCGGCCAGCATTATGGTGGGAGGAAACCGGGCAGAGCCCGGGGGAAACCCACGACCACCCGCAGGTTGCTCGCAGACCTTCCCACATACGGCCGGAGAGGAAGCCAGCAGGAGCTGGTCTGGAACTCACAGCGACCGCATTGGTGGGAGGCTTCAGGTCATTGTGCTGGGATAGCGTGCTAATCGGCTGAGCCATGGAGGCCTCCACACCAGTTTGATATCAAACAACAGACGTACACCAAGGAATGGCCTCTTAAAAAGAAAAAAAAATGCCATAACAAAATATACAAAAGATTTAATATGAACAGAGGATAAGAAAGAAAATAAATTAGACTACACTGTAGTCATACCTATTTAAAAAAACAATAACAAAAACACAACAGCACATACCTTTGTAGCAGGCCAGCGTCAGAGCACTTTCTTTAAACTCGTTTGAGTGAGTGTTAATGCCTGCCCCAGCATTGAGCAGAATCCTGGCCACGCCTACATGGCCAGCACTTGCGGCTTCCATCAGGGGGGTGTGGCCATTCTCGTTATGTTCCTCTACATTGGCCCCGGATTCTATCAGCACAATCACCACATCCTCATACCCACCGGCAGCCGCATAGTGAAGGGGAGTGTTACCTGGACAGCAGAAATAGGTTTACAATTTAACATGGATTCACTCATCTCTCTCAACAGTGATCCGCTGATTCATTTACTTCACCATATTTATTTATTTATTTATTATTTGTATTTTATGCTTAACAATATCTCAGTTATATGACAGCAGCCAGCATCATGACGGGGGGAAAGCTGGTTGGGAAAACTATGGCCATCCTCAAGTTGCTCTTTCATTAAATGTATATAAAGAATATTTTGAGACAACACAAAACCTCTTTCTTATTCTGAAGAAAAACAAAACAGTGACTGTGATCATTTCTCAAAAATATATATGGACATAACTTGCCACAAGAAGAATGAGAGATTATTCTCTTGACAAGTACTCCGGGAATCGGCTTTCAAATTAGCTTTCTATAATACTTCCACTCAAACGTTTCTGCTGTGTATGTGAGTGCTACAAAAATCTAGTGTCAACCACGTACCCGCTGATGACTGGGCATTGACGTCAGCTCCGTGGGTCATCAGTAATCGTACAATGTCCACGTAGCCCCCACTGGCAGCCTCCATCAGCGGAGTGCAGTCCCCTTTGATTCCGCGGTCTTCCACATTGGCTTTCATAGCCAACAGAACCTGTAAGTATTCGCATAGATGTCTATCATGAAGGAATGTTTTTTTCAAACCAGACATGTTCAAAAATGGGCAAAAGACAATGTTCTATTAATACTCGCAAAGGCTGATAAGCAAGAATGGATAAAAGAGTACTAAACTCTAAATTTTAGTTCTCTTCCATGTTTTTCAACATAAAATATCAAAAGGATTAAACTGAATGAAAGAATTAATGATTTTTGGCACAATATTTCAGGCATTTTATGGAGAGAACACAGTTCTAGCCAGAATTAATATGGTTTAACATATCAAGATGGGGACAATTAAAATTAAACAAAAAGTGTTACAGATGTTTCTTCAAACCTAAAAAACATTGAACTTTTCCAAATGTCCTTTCATTCCCTTTTCCAAATTTCCAAGCATTCTCTCGTGTTTTTTCAAATGTCCAAATTTTCAAACATATTCTCTCTCACTCTGTCAAATTTCTAACTGTGCTCTCACTCACTTTTCAAGACATCCAAATGTACCTTGATTTGTTTTTCCAAATTTCCAGACATACTGAGTAAAGATTGCAAAACGGGCCTGACATTTTTGAAAACACCCCTTTGGTCAAAGTGGTAAGGCTATGATCTCCATGTTATATAGTACTAGACAAAAATCACTTGGGTCACACAACTTTCAACAAAGGGGTGTTTTCAAAAATGTCAGGTCTCACTTGCCTTTTCAAATTTCCAAATGTACATGTGTAGCAGGTTAACTCTTGGCCCTCCGCTGACTCTCTTACCTGAGCTAATTCGTAGTATCCCGCTGAGCATGCTAATGAGAGCAGACTCTCTCCCTCCTCAGTGGTCTCGTTGACGCTGCCTCCCTCATCCAGCATCCTCCTCACTGTGCCCACATCCCCATCAATGCAGGCCTCGGCCAGGGAGCGACAGCTGCCAACATAATACACCTCTCATGAAACCAGTACTAATGTGAGATACCGAATGCATTAACAAACACACCAAGGAATCATGAAACCTGAATCTCCTCTATCCTCATACTGCTCAGCTGCAAATGATCTCTTCCTAAAGAACAACACAAATACAAAATGTTACAGGTATCTACAATTTAAATATAACATTTTCTTTGATTGTGGTTGGAAATCACGAAGCATGTTGCCCCTAATTTCAATCTTTGGAAAGATAAAAACTCTGTGCTATAAAGAAAACGGCCTGTATTGAATATTTACAGGGCTATGTATCCAGCTAATCATAGCCTATGGTTTTGCAGCTACCAAATGCATGTTATTTATTCATGTATTTGTGTTTTACACTGTGCTCAAGAATATTTCATGAAAACAATAGTGGTCATCGTTATAGTAACAGGCAACCGCGCATAGCCTAGGATATACCCCAACACCTTCTGTGGGCTGCTAGCAGATTTCCCATGCACAGCCAGAGAAGAAATCAGTAGGTGCTGGACTTGAACTTGCAGCAACTGAATTGGTGAGAGGCTGCCGAGTCACGAAGCTGTACTAGAACGCTCATCACTCGACTCCAGAGGCCCCAGATGCATCTTGGCTGTAGCTGAGCAGCTACATGTCTGCAAAGTCATCACACATACCAGTTAATTATTACTCTGATATCTACAACCTTAGCACTACATCTTGATCAGAACACACACCTATCGGCATTGGCTGCCAGTTGCCCTTGCTCAGCTCTCATACGTGTCAAAGCCGCAGCAGCTTCATCAAGAGCACAACTGACCGACGATGTCAACTTCCGCAAAACCTCAGGATCTGTTAACGCCTTGCCGTCAGCAGTGGAAAGCTTCCCTATACCTGCCAAACAATGTAAGAAATTTGTTATGGTCATGTATACATGCAATAGGTCCCAAGACTTCAGAATTAGACTGTGATGACAAATCGCTATCATGGACAAAACAAGCAATATCAACTACTGACCCTTACGACTACAACAATTTGACAATTTTTCTACATATAGATATTGGCTAAAAGCCCAATGTAGGCCAACTAAAACCAATCTTTAAAGTATACCAGACAAGGAGGCCTTTATATAAAATACATGTAGCATGTACATGTATCAATTTATGTGTTGCCCAAAAGTTGGTGTTAAATATCAGAAAGAGACAACAGGAGAAATTCTGAACAAATTAATTACAGAATTGTAAGTAAGATTTTAATTTATTTATCTCATTGGTGCTTTACTTATTGGTAGCGCTCAACAATATTTCACTTGCATAACGACAGGGAGGATTAGGGTGGAAGGAAACCGAGAGCCCCTGGGGGAAACCCAAAACCATCTGCAGGTCGCTGGCAAAGCAAGGTTTTAAAGACAGAGCATGGCACGTATTTCTTCTGATAAGACAAAGGTAATAATTTTGTACACATTATACTGTGCAAATTACAGACTGGTGCTTTTAAGACATTGCAAAGCATGGACTTCATATACTGAATGCTTTATACAGAATCTCTACAAGGGTCCAAGTCATTTTTTCTCCAAAAAGCACAGTAGTATCGATAAACAAGGGAGCCTTTTCTGAATATTCAAAGGAAGTGACATGTATGCATGGGAGACGTATATGAATGTAGAGCGAGCACAAAGGTTATCCTAACCAGACTATAATGAAACAACTGGCTGTCAGCAAAAATTAGCCAATCATATATGCTTGGAGGTTACTGCCCACAACTAAAGAAGTTATCCACTAAGAAAACCCATCTTCAAAATAAGAAATATGTTGTGAAAACTTCTACACACAATGGAGCCAGAAATTTCCCAACCAATTGCAACATCTTCTTTGCGACATTACACTCGATGTTAAAAATTAACAGTACATGACGGATCACAACAATGCTCAGTTTGTTCAGTCAATTACAACATTAAGCATGACTCAATGTACCACACACTTGAACATATTATCCTCTGTGATTTCATGTGAAATATAAATTTAATCACGGGCTGCAATAGTTGTGAAGCGAAATACAGCTTATGAAGAGAGAAGGGATTTCAAACATCAAACACTGGAAACAAAACCCTTCAAAAATGTCAACTGGGCAATACCTAGAAAACAACTAAAAAGGTTCCGATCCCAAACTGTACAGGTGGCACTGCCATCATAAATAGAAATTTTATAAAATGCAAATCAAAATAATGTTTTTTGAGGGCTTTAATGTCTGTGAATCAAGGAGAATTACAAGAAAACTATTTAACTTCTTATTGGTAAATCTTACTTTTTTTTAAGTCAATTGTTACACTGTTCATTTCAATGCAGCCTTGATTATGAGATTAGTCCAAAAGCTCAAATATTTTGTGGAATTAAAGTAGCTTAGATATGACCCTGGTGGAGAACAGTAGCTGCTTATCAGCAATATGTTAAGAGTAGAAATTTCACAACATGAAAAATTTTTCAAATAATGCTGAAAATACAATGAAACAAACAGCAACTTTTAACGACATATCTGTATATTTAACCTTTACAACCAATGTCAGAATAATAGCATGAAAGGTCAGATCATGAAGGTGCTTAATCAATTAATCTATAGCAGGTGAATTACATAACCAAACAAAGTCGGGCAAAAGTTGTTGTGTCAGAGAGCTCAATGAAGCCAGGTGGTCACCTTGGTAACCTGTTTATAAATCTATAGGGATATCACCACATAAACAGATGGTGTAAACTTCCCCTGAAGGCCACAGTGTTATTACATTCCTGCAGTCAAATTTTACAAATCTCTGCGGATGTAGAGTTGAAAACACAGAGGAAAGGTTAACCTGTTACACTAAATTTGAACTACCACATATACAGCTGAGAGCTTGGAGTGTGATAAATTAAATGCACATTATGTGTGCTTTTATACACAAAACAAACTTTCTTTGACAGCATCAGCCCATGAGAAGATACTGATTTTAAATTTGAGATTTTATCAAACACAGACTGCAAAGAATATAATATATGCTTTTGTTTACTCAAGATTTGATTAAATTGATTGTTGCCAAACTCAGGAATTTCTCACTTGCACGATGGTGGTCAGTTTTGTGGGCAGGAGAAACCAGAGAGCCGCAGGTAAAGCACAGAGTTCTGGAAAGTTACTGACAAACTTTCCCCACATGAAATAAATATTTCATCATTTTGGTGCATGACAGGAAATCTTGGAATGAACTGCATAAAGAGTCATGCGAGCAACACAAGTGGCTTATGGCATCTAAGCCCCCTCCCCCTCCCCAAAACAGTGACAGCAGGGGAATCTACAATATCTTGTCCAAGTCTGGGATTTACTGACAAGAGGGCAAAGTTACTAGAGTACACAAATAAGCCTATATACATGTACACATAACCATCTCAACGTAAAATCACATTGATCTGCTGAAGGAGCAACTAACCAGCAGCTTCCAACAATGCCTCCAGCCTGGCATGTGTCTCAGGGTCCACACTCCTCAAATCTGCCCCCTCCATGCTCTCAGTCGGAAGCAGGAATTTGGAGGCCTGTATCATCTGTTCCCCGTCCTCTATCTCCTCGGGGTCAAGGATAAATGATTCTACCTGAAGTGTTAAATGCGAATCAAATAATCTGAGCATCCAGGTTGTTACAACTCATAACCTAAAGAAGTTTAAATACATGGAAAAGTGACGGCATGAAGAAATATACTTGAACTCGATTTATAATATCAGGACAAGAGGAGAGATCAAAGCTTCAGTCCTCATGATAAACTTCTTACCAAGTGTTTTTAATTATTATAGCAGAATCAATACTTTGATTTTAACACCATGTAAACAAATTCAACAGAACTTTTTTATTTACATTTAGAGGCCATAGAGGCCATGGGCTGAAGTGAAGACATTTCAATCAAAGTAATTTTTACAAAATATATCCTTATATATCTTCATCACATTAAACTGCCCTTATCCATTGCAAGCCCAATGTAATCTGATTAGATAAGTTTGAACAGTGGAAGAAATGTCTTTTGTGTTTGCATAAGCATTGTATATACATACAAATCCTTTATACAATACTGATTTGAAACAAATCGCCTAAAAATAGGTCTCTCAAAATTTCATGTTCTTTAGAACTACACTATCTTATTTAACATTAACATTATAAACTCGCCAACAATACACGTAATCTAAAACCATTGTGACTATGTACAAAACATCTGTATAATGACTCAAACAAATGGCTTAAGCACATAGTTAATGTTTTAGCAGAATGCTTGCATGAAGTCTTCTTGCAAAATTTCTTTCATTTAAGGGAACAATAACAGCAAGAAAAGTAATGTTTTTCAACAATTCATCATTCCAAATTCATTTCTGGCAATTCTTGTCGAGTAATGAAAATGAAATAAAGTGGATGACAATTCCAATGAATCGATAATAGTGGAAGGTATCAAAGTATACATAACAGTGTACGAAACTGAAGCATACATTGAAGAGAGTTTAACATAGGTCATCAGTTCTGCTGAACTGACGGAAATCAGTAGCCATTATTAACTATGTATATTAATAACTGTGAAGTCAAATATACACATTGAAATCACCTAACATACCCTGCCTTGTCTAAACCAGGTCTGAATCATTCTTAAATTCTATCAAAAATTTGAAAAGTAAATGCATCAATTATTAATTGCTGTAAGTACTTTGTATATGACGCATGTTAACAAACTTATCTACCTGCTACTCCTTTTAAATCTGTGAACTGATCTCTGATAGCGAAAAGGTCTGCTTCCATATTAGGTGTGTGTATTGAGATCAATGAGCCTGTAGCCATATACAGATGAGGGGTTTACAAGACAAGGGAAGGTGAGGGGAGTTGGTACCAGAAGTGAGAAACAAAGGAAAATGGGTTGTCAACGCTGGATACATGGACATGTTTTTAACTATCATTGTATGATATTCGTGAAAACAAACAACATAATGAGTTTTCATTTCCCTTCAAACGTCGCTGGTCACATGGTCCGCAAGCATGCTGACTAAGGCGTGAAAATCCGACGAAGCATGCGTAACATTTCGGGATGCCATGTAAAATTCTGATCATTGGGGTATATGTGGACATAGCGTACCTCAGACACATCTTCCTCGTCGCTTCCCGACATTTCTGGCATGAAGTTCGAGACTGGAGAGTCTTGGGACTTCTCATCAACTGTGGACGTCTGAGCTCGATTTCCTTCACAAACATGCAAGGTTTTCAAGTCCGTATTGTTCCCTCCGTCGTTAGTTTTTCCAACATTCTGCATTATTAACATTTAACGTGGAATAAATACGTACGGTCCGTACTTCTAAACATATGGTTACCTATTTATTCTCTCCCATACACGATTTTCAGATCAAATCAGTTGCCACCTTGACCGCCATCACAAAAGTACCATATTTCTGTTCCCCGGATGACGTAAAGTGCGCAAGGCCATCATCACATGGGTGTCAGTAAATTTAGGAATAGTTTCATTATCGGAGAATATTTTTAACGTTCACAGCGCTCATTTTCACGTACAAATTTACACCTTTAGGACAAATAAGTCAAACCATATTGAAATTTAAGAGTAAATCCTAGCCTCTTGATGTATTTAGCTGCTACACTGTTAACGAGATTGGCTCACCCGTCCATATATTTTCCGGAAAAGGATCTAAATTCAGTGTTTGAAGCACCCAACAATTTTTCCCCGTGACCTGCAGAGTTGCCCGTCGATAGAGTAGTGTCAAAGAAAACAAAGAGATATGTGCACAGAAGTTGAATAAATGAATCGGATTTGAAAGAAAATGACGGGAACAATGTCGTTAAACGAAAACTAAGTGCCATGCTTAATTTATTTTGGGGTCAAGGTAACAATCAACACTTGGCATTGACTTAACTTTCAACAGTATGTACATGTGTACACAGATGTGGAATGCATGCAGGCATGTTAACTTGCAGTTGATGAAAATAAATAGAAGTAAATGCTAAATGAATGATTTTCATGTATGGCTTAATATCTTCAAAATTTAGCATGGTTTAAACTTTCGCTGTTAAATTATTTCAGATCCTATGCCAGACACTGCACGAGTGTTAGACGACATGCATAATATTAAATTGAAAGGTACCATGGAGGTAACGCCTTTTTAAACTCATTACTACCGGTATTCTATGCCGTTTATTTATAGTTACGTCTGTGGTCTTATAAAAGTAAAAAATAAAAAAAAACAAAACACAAAAAACAGCTGAATCGATAGCGTGCACTTATTAACCTTATCGCGCTTTTATATTTAATTATAAACCCGCAAAATTTGCTGATGTCACTCATCAGTGGCATTTTTTCGGTTAGGTGACCAACCCTACAGGCTTACATGTGGACTGGAGGAGGCTTACTTGTGATCGACAGTTAAATAAATAAAATTACAAATGGCAGTTCTATCATTTTGGAGGTAACGAGATTTTCTTTTCATTTATTTTCTTGTTTTCAATGTTTAAAATCCCCACAGTTCCATTTTCAAAATGCACGGTCAGTTATTTGCCATGAGGTACATTGATGGATATTTTATTTTTCTAAAGGAAATTAAATGTAGCACGGTACTACTGGGTACTGCTAGTAAAAAAAAAAAAAAAAAAAAAAAAAAACGGAAGAAAAAGATCAAGGTTACGTAAGAACGTTGTTGAAAAAATGACAATAAGTTACCACGCATAGTACATCACTAACATACAAAAAGTACAAAACGTGTATGTTACCGGTAATATTCAGTTAACAATCAAGTTAATAGGCATTGGGGTTAAGTTTGATAGTCACGTAACACATTCATACATTTTATATTTTTTTGCACATAATGCGGGCGTGGTGGATGGGGGTGGTGGTGGGTTGAATAAATGACCGAAAAACACGAAGTCGAACCACTGGGGAAAAATTGATATTACCAAAATATTTTCTATTTTACCTGAATGGTCGAACTACGCCTATGTCATATAGACTAAATATGTTTGAATACATGTACATATATCTGGTTATCTCTACATACAATTAACGTCTGGGTTAAGGCATGAATTATTTTATTAATATATTTGATAAATAAAGTAGTCGAAATTAACATGACACCGCAAGCTATACTCCGTGAGAAGAACAGTAAATACACACGTGGCCACTGACACGTGAGATGACGAACTTGAATCACTACCAAGGTAGCTGTTGTGTCAATAATTTGTTCAATGCTACACCTTTCTCTACCAGGTTTACTTATGAATTACTAGCCGTAAATGAACACTGACCATAGGGATGTGCGCGTATAACCTATCGATTAATTAACCGTCAAATCACGAACTCTAACAGCGTCACAAAGTTACAGGGTAAAAGGGGGAACTACTATGGCATACTCCTTGTATTCGGTTTGCAAATCGTTGGTTACGTCCCTTCGTAGGAAAAACTGATAACAATGTTGGTTCCGGAGATTATCGAAGTGCTCCGATGCTGGAAGGTCGAGGTTGTTTACGAAGTGACGAAAGGGCTGGTGTGGAGGTAAATAGTGACACGCAAAGAACAGTTACCATCTGAGTGTCCTAGGCCTTTGGCTGGTGAATTTCGGTCCACGAGTTCTGCTATCATGTCGGCGGCTGGATCTCCCATAAAATCAGGCAAAAGTCGTTCAATTCCAACGCGGAGAATCCTTATCAATGACCCGAGCCAACTTCCACATGACTACAGCAGTACTCCAGGTGGCACCATATTTTCTACAACTCCTGGAGGTAGGACGCCCTTAAAAACAAATACAAACCGAGCTTTAAAGCTGTGTAGAGTGTTTGAGATGTTGCATTGTCGTGTGTGCATGTCAGGCATGGTTGCGTGTCCCGTTTGTTTTGGTCCAGCAGTCGGAATCCTTTTCGTTGCTGATGCTAGCAACAACATGGCGTCACGAGGTTTGGCGATAACATTGTTTTGGTAACAACGTGCTTTTGCACTTGTGAAGTTGCCTGTCGAAAAATCAAGCTGTAGTTTGAAACCAGTCATTATCACAAGTTCGTTTGTGAGTCGATTGTTTTTCTGGACATACTTATTCATATGCAGAACCACGTGCACGTGTTTTCTTTCAGTTTTCACTTATTTTTCTGATTGATGCAATAATTTACAGTTAACTGCATAGGGATTTGTAAAGAATAGATTGAGCTGTTCTTCGTCGCTGACCCACTTTTCCGATGTTTATTGAGAAAAAGACATTTTTCATTGAATGACGTCACCCTACCACGTGATATCACCCTCATCCTTACTACTGCCAGCTGTATAATATATATGATTATTATTGTGGTCAGTATTTCTGCTGATTTATGTCACATGGTGATGCACCTGAAAGCAAAACCCTACATGCTGCCCTGTGACAAAGTAAACAGATGAGGTCAGTATTAATTAAAAGTTATAACCCATATGTTAAATAATATTAGTTTTTAATTGTTGGGCTAAAATCATGGTGTATGTTGGTAAATATTTTAATGACTCATTTCAGCATGGCACAGAAAAGGTTAATTTGTCGAGCAGTAGCTAAAATCATATTTATATGTACATGTATATGGCTTGAAGGACAGTGTGTGTATTTTTTTTATATCTGACACTATTATTTTACACAATGATATGTCATATTTCATCAGTGTTGAATAAACTGTTATAAATAAATTGAAGATGAAATCAAATGTTATTTGGGTGTCTTAGGTTGACAAAACTTGATACTCTAGATGTCCAGTGATTCATGAAGCAACTTTAAAATCACTGCTGTCATTAGTTCAAGTCCAGCGTCTGTTCAGCAGGCTAAGTTATATGTTTTTTTTTGTAGGGAGATTTACAAGGTACTTGACCAGCTTATTCTCTCAGGTCCTAATTAAATAATATTAGTTACATGGTTACAGTATGTGAAAAAATATGATGTCAGTAACCCGCATATTCGGGGAATATTCTTATTCATATTGAATGTGATGTTTGTATTTTCTCACTGAGTAGCGCTTCTCAATGGATAAGTGTACAACAAATTTATCCTGCCAGTCACCAATCAATTTAGTGGGGGGGGGGGGAGGTCAGTGCACCATGTTTCAGCGGCGTTGTTCTTTTTACAGCTGAACTAAGGGAGATAACCTAGCCAACAGGCATGTATGGCATTGGCTACACATATGGGAATATGCAAGCGCACTCCATGTGACCATTGCTGCATTTATAATAAAAACAGGAGTATTATGCAGCCTATAAGCCTACTTTTTCTGGTGCTTTTCCAACCCTTTCATTGCCCTAAATTTGACCAGTAAATGTCATAAAGAGCATGTAAAACCTGCATATAAAAGTGTGAAATATACCACTGCAGATCATCCAGTAATAAACCAAATGGCTGTTTCGACTGCACATGGCCGAAATTTTTTCGTGGGTGGATAAACAGTTCGTCATGGCCATCACGGACAATTCAGCCTCTTTCCATTTTATGTGCCTGTTTTGACTTTTGATACTATACTTGGGCTCCAGGACTGTTTCAAGTGGAAAACTCAGTGGAACACACAGAAAAAATGAGAACTGTGCTCTATACTGGGCTGTCTCCGAAGTCGGTAACGTTAAGAGAGTGGCATGAATTACCACGTGTTTTTGTTTATCTACTGTATGATATGTTCTGCTCATGCGCAATTATGCGCAACTCAAAACCACTATCTGGCCTATTAAAACATCACTTCATAGTAAAGACCTTTTATTTTTAATCCGAGCATGCATACATTGTTTTTCTCTCAACAGTTAGTTACATGCTTATCACAGTCTAGGAGAAGTATTCATCTTCTTTATAGTTTCTTCAGTTAACATTTTCATTTCACTTTTGTTGCATTTTCGGATTGATTTAGAACATAGGTCTTCTTAGTAAATGAGAATGTTCTAAAATCTGCGAGGAATTCTCTTCACACCTTTGTGAACTGGCCATTTGTAAGTATTTACAAATGGTCAGGTGTATTCCTACTGGTAAACTTTATTTTGATGACTAGAAAAAATTTCAGCAAAACTTTTTCCTTTAATATATATTATTCAATTATTTGGTCATAGTTTAATGCTGTACTCAAGAACTTCTACAAAGGCGACCATTTTCCTGGATAGAGACACCAGGAGTAAACCAACTGAAAGTGAGTCACTGGCCAACTATCCCACTGTTGTATTGATCCAGCACACCTTTATGAGGAAAACATCGTGTTTAATACCGTAAAAAATTGACCCTGCCTATAAAAGAGTTTGTAAAGTAGTTAACCTACTAAAAACATGAGTGTTGATTGGTTTGTGACACATTTGTTTTCTGTTCACTGTTGTGATAAAAATTCTTCATAATCCACATTTGACTGTATCAGAATTTTCAAAGAGGGTTCGATTCCTCTTTGTTTTTAGGACATATTTCGTAAGATGAAGAAATCATGATTCCACATTCAGTACTTTTTATTTCTATTTTGACCTGTCCAAAACATAGCACATGTTCTAAGTTCTGGAAGGGTTAACATTAGAAGATTTAAATACCCATTGCGACATGCACTGAATTTTGCACTCTTTTTTAGGAACATTACAATATAACACATTGTGCTACAAAAATTGACTACAAGTATATCATTGTACAGACATTGTTTACTCTGGAGCCTGACCTGCACTGCTGGTTTTGTGTGGGTTGTTTTGTTTTTTTTTAGGTCCTCCTGTGCATGTTGATCATATTTATTTAGTCCAGACTATCAACCACCCACAGGTTTTCACACACACACACACACACCCACCCACAGAGGATTGTGTACCTCTCATGCCCCTCTACTTTAAGATTTATTTTGAGTAGTTTGCTAGTCACTGATTACACTGATTATTTCCTTGTACTGTTTATTGTGTGTGTATATTGCAGTCATGACTATTTCACTCCTGCAGTTTCGGATTGAGGCAGGTGAAAAGAATCTGCATTACTTGCATGTTTATGCATTGTATCATCAGTGGGCTGTTTAACTTCTACACAATGTGCTTGGAGGTTTCCGTCACAGTGTGCTATCATGGGTTCCCTCGCAATGAGCTACCATGGTTTCCGTCATATTGTGTTTTTCACCCTCTTACAGCTTGCTAGCAAGTCTTGAGTTTCAGGTGTTAAATACTATCAGATAGATATATACATGTATTGTAAATGAATTAATGCAATGGGCTAGCATGATCTCTCTCATAATGTGCTTTGTGTGATTTCTCACTGTGCGAACATGATTTCCTAGCTGTTGGACAGGTGTAAAACTGAAATGTTGCGCGCAAAGGTGTAGCATCCATTATGTGAATATACAGACTAAGAGACACATGTCTAACTTTGGGAAACAATCCAGGATTATATGAATGTCATAACATTGTTTTAATTGAGTCCAGGCCAGTTTTGTGGGTGACATTTTGGTCTGTTTGATGGTCATACATGTATTTATATGGTTGAAATCACCAATCAAACAGCTGATGGGCTACACTAACTTATATGAGCATTAGAGCTGAGAACTGCTCAACATTTCACACACACATATATAGGTTATAAACCATATTAGCCGTATTATTTTGTTCCATGGCAAAGACATACATGTATCATGCAAGTTCTGAAGGTCATAAAGCAGCTTTATATACATACATATATATATTTATGTATATATGGTCTCTCTTGCATGCTTGGCCTTTATGACGTCTGACATGTAAAATATGTCATGTCAGTGAACTGTTAAAGACCCGTGGCTGAAGTCAGATGCTATTTGTTGGCTTTACACCAGCACTGTGTTATCAGGTGTAGCAAACAGTCAGCTATCTGGTTTGACCCAGTTGTACAGATATATTGACCCAAATTTGCTAATGCGGTATGTGCGTACCTAAAGTGGCAGCTGATGGCTTTCGTGTTAAATGACTTTGTTTACAAACGTTGTGTGGCATAATAGCTAAGGTCAAGTGAATCTGGAACAGATTCGGTTACAGTTAGAAGAAAATGCAATAGTTGCACTTGTTGTGAAAGTGACATAAGGAGACTAAAGGTTGTTCTCAAGTAAACAGTAATGAACAGTATTTTACCATACTGTTCACAAATGAAGACAAATAATGAAGTTTCAATCAGATTTTCGGGAACTAATATGTTTTGGGGAGTATTTTTATCTGCTCAGTCAAGAAGCTAAGTACATATACTGTAAATTTTGTCAAGTGTTATCCATATTACTAGTTTTGTCCGATTCTGGGAGTTCTGTTAATGTTACTTGTTAGACAGGCGTCATCAGGTTTACTTGCAGGATGGGAGGATATCATCCTGAAAAATGTAATATTCATTCCAAAAAGTAAATATTATGTATCTGTATTTGATTCTATAAATGTCATGTGTTTTTTTTTTTTTTGGTTTTTTTTTGGGGGGGGGGGGTGAACGTATAGGGTAAATACAGTATTTACAGAAATCAAAATTTTTAAATTTTTTCAAATACTTAAATAGATGTATCTGTACCTCTGAAAACTTTTGATTATATAACAAAGTTAGCAGGATTCCTCATACTAAAATGCTTAGAAAGCACCTCATGTACTATAGGGCCTGTGCAAGGTTCTGTACTCTTGTTTTTATTATTTTTACACTAGTGAATTATAGGAGCTACAATTGATAATTATAGCACACCTAATTTCTGTTTTATTAACTGTAATCTGCCACAGTCTAGACAACCATTTTTGAGGTCACCTTTGTACGTATATTTTTTTGTGTTTTCTATATTGCTTTTCATCTCATTAGTAAACTGGTATACTGATTATGAAGAGAATCAAGCAGATAGAATGCATGATCGATTCCTTCAAGATTTGCAATAGGAACAGCAGACCTTTTTTTGTTCCTCCTTTTTTTTTTTTACACCACATAATGCTTTTTGCATGTGTCCATCGTCATGTATATGTGATAGCAATTATATGTCCGTTTAATTAAGTTGTTTGGAAAATTGATAGGTATATTCATGAGTCCCATGATTGCATGCGTATGACAGAGATTTATGACATGGTTGATTAAGCCCAGCCAGGTGACATAGCGTGGCGCTGAATTGTGTATGTAAGTTGTGGCAGAATATTTGTGCCGACTTCTACATATACATGTGAAAATGTATGCTTGAACGAACATTTGTATGTGATCTGAGCACGCTCTGCAAGCTGTGCTTGTGTTTTCCAAAAGATAGAAAGTAGATATAGTAGACTGTGTAGAAATGGTGATTTCATGTATGTAGGCAATTCAGATTTGTTCAGAAGTCAGAAGATGTACATGTATTAAGGTATATATAGTGTTTTCTCTGCAAAGCCTGGCAGCCCGCAAATTTAATTTTAATTGTTGTTCCATTTGTCACCTAGAAAGAGCCTTTTTGGTGTTAAGTTGTCCTAGGTAGCCTGTTGTATGAAACAAAAAGGATATAAAACTTTTGTCAGCATTCCTTGTCCTTCTTTGAGAAGAAGTGTTTACTTCAAGCTATTGCTCTTATATATATATATACATGTACAAACAGGACATATTTTTTCTCTTAGGCTGTCTTTTTTAAGCAGTACCAACAGGATGTACCTATAACATGTATGAATTGGTTGGTAGAGAGTGTGTTAAACCTGTTTGCTGGAGCACTTGCGTGCTGATTTTAACAGGAAGAGAAGGTAGACACACATCGGCTTTCTGTGCATTCTAGATGCTCTACCTACTTATACTTGCTGTAAATGACTTAAAATTTCGTTCCGAAAAGTGCATTTTTTAGAGGTAAATAAATGTCATAAAGTGTTATATTTGGTGCTGAAACTTACATTTTCTCAGTAGGACACATCCTACCTTACAAAAATAACTTATAACACCCTCGTACAACCAATAGAACTTCCAGAATCCAGAAGAATTTTGAACTTAGTCATGGACGAAATTTTAGGTCATTTACGGTATTTCTAGTTTAATATTCAGTGAGAGACAGGTGGATAGACATGAGATCATATGATTATTCTCCTGACTTGTAACTTGGCTGGGCAGAATGAAATCCCACAGTTTAGCATAAGTAAAGATGAACATTCTTTTGCACTGCCGTATGCAGTCTCGTGCAAATTGTTTCTCCAGGTGTTCAGTTAAAGTATTTCCAGTGGTCAATGACCTTATGTCTTCAGCATTGATTTTTTAACTCTTTGAAAGAGCCTTCCTCCTGTGATAAACCACTATCAATTACTTTGTCCTCAAGCACAATGCTGATGTAAGAAATGGAGCCTTCATACATGGTTATACTGCCATCAGTTGCATTGTTATACTGCTATCAGTTACAGTGTGTGTCCTCGGGCATGATGCAGATGTATGAAATGGAGCCTTCATACGTTGTTATACTGCCATCAGTTGCATTGTTATACTGCTATCAGTTACATTGTGTGTCCTCGGGCATGATGCAGATGTGTGAAATGGAGCCTTCATACATTGTTATACTGCCATCAGTTGCATTGCTATACTGCTATCAGTTACATTGTCTGTCCTCAGGCACAATTCTGATCTATGGTAGAGCTTTCCTCGTGTGCTGTAGTGTTCTACTATCAGATATATTATCTGTCCTCAGGCACAAGGCTGATCTATGATAGAGCCTTCCTCATGCGCTGTAGAAACTCGCCACTGACCAGAAGCCCGCCGGCCAACATGGCTTCGATCCCCGGAGTGACCAGCCCTGGTGAGGTGAGAGTGCCCAAGGAGAATGGGAAGGAGCAGTCCAAAGTTGAGAATAACAAGACACCAGGTAATTGCCATATCATAATCAGGGATGAAAGATTCTAGTATTTGTTTGGAATTCAAGATTTTTATTCCTAAATGATGACTAATTTTCTGCAAAATTATATAAACTTTCCTATAACATTGTACATTTCCCCATTTTTTACCGTACTTCTATCAGTTTTTGCTTTCACCTCTTGAAAGGTCACGTTACATTTGTCAAGGTTGCTTCTGTTCACAGGTAAATCTTGTCGATATAGATATTGTCAGGTCAGATGCAATTGGAACAACATGTACCTTGAATATGTTGGCAGTCTCACTACAGCGTTGATCAGAAAGCAGACTTTGATCAATTGATCATGGATGATTTCTAAGTGGACTGGTAAACTGCTGTATGGAAAGTATTTGGTGTGGAGACTCGCGTTTTGTTTTTTGATTCGCAAATTTAACATCGTGTTGTGCAGACAACAGTGATGATATCCTTTTTAGAGAAGTGAGTCAAGATATCATTGAAGGTACTGTATTTATGTCAAAATATCCCAGAATTAAGGAGGAAACCAGTGCTGGCCTCTTTTTAGAAAATTGATCAGAATAAGATGGACACTGGTGCTTAATATTTTAGAATATGATATGAGACATTCATGAGTCATGAATTCAGTGAAAATTCTGAAAAAATTCAGGCAAAATAAAAATTGAAAATGAGTCAAGGTAGCTGCTAAACTTAGTCTGAAAAAAAAATTCAGTGAGAATTTCACAAGTCAGCCATATGGAAAAGCAGTTTTAAATGTGAGGGAAAATCTTTCCTGTGTAAGGTACCTCAGGACAATGTAAATCTGTTGTTCATCCCTGCTTTGCAAAGATGTTTATATTACAAGACAGCAATGGTCAATCCAGCCTGGGCCCCAGTTAACATTACAAGAGAGAAAAGCGTTCCCCATTGAGTCATAAATCCATCCCAAAATTTATATACATGTATGCATATTTCTAAAAGTCTAAAAGTGTGAGTGAATGGATGTTTGAATGAGAGGGCCTCTTGGAAGATCGGCTGTTTGTTGACTGAGTTTATCAACCCTCTGTAATTAAAGTTTATCAATCAGTCAATTCTTTGTAATTTTGTAGCAGCAGCAGAAGAGGCAGCTAAAGCACCAGGTGCGGCGGATGACCCCCAGTTTGAAATGGATATTTGAACCACTACCCATGGTGCCTTTCCCATTTGATGAAGGAAGTCTGAACTGACTGTACAGTACTTTCAGGAGTTGATTCGTCAGTTACAGTCATGTCATATCAACCTGCTTGTAACTGATGGGTTGAGGTTTTCTTCTTTCTCTGAATGTGACAATAGCTGTTCCAGGATACTTGACAAACTGTCGCCAAGGAAACAGCAGTGATGAACATGTGTGCAAGTCAGGACATTTTCTCCTGCCTAGATGATAAACAAAAAAAAAACCAACAAAAACTTTCAAGCCAAATTTCTAAACAAATAAAAAAAAAATACAAAAGCAGGACATAAAAGACTGACTCTCTTATTAACATGTACCACGTTTTATGTGACAGGGACATTTTGGGGTGTTGGCTTATGGTAATGGAAGTTGATTTTTTGTATGCAAGGCTTTTTGTCAAAAACGATTTGGCAGCCATTTTGTTCATGAAGGTGAATACCAGTATAAACAAGTGTTGGATATTGAAGAGCTCTTCAGTTCTATAATTGTAATTTGTGAGAAGATTTTGAATGTCATGAAACATACCTGGCTGCAAAACAAAAATATTGAACATGCAAATTTATGAATTTGAGAAATTTTGTTCTGTGATGAAATCATGTAAAGCTGTTGTGTTGTAACTTTTGGAAACCTTGAAGTTGTACACTGGTTACCAGGGACCTCCCATTCAGTTGACTACCCTTCAGTGATCTTCCACAACTACATGGCTTTCAAGTGACATTTGCTGTACATCAATCGACCCAGCATTCAGCTGTTACAGTTCTATGAAGATGTTTATGAACTCTTATTTTTTATCTGCCAGTATGTACATGTATGTGTCGTCAAGATCAGCTTTTTGCATTGAATGTAATTCTAGAACACAGTTTTCAACCACAGCAGGCATCATTTAGTTTGATGGTATCAGAAGTTCCATGTAATGTAGTGTGAATGAAGAATTGTTAATACACTGTAGGGAAATATAAGCTCTTTCACAGGTTGGAACTAAACCCTGTGTATGCATGGATGCAATTAGGTGTGATAGCTCTGGGTTTTTCTGACTTTTCTCTACCCATAATCCTTGCCACCAACACAGAAGTGAAGTCTCAGCGTGGCCTAAAACTGTATATCTATTGAATACTCTTATAATGGCTTTCAGAAGTTCTAATGTCAATTCCACAAACAAGGTTTGACTTAGTGTTAATTTTTTGAAATATGATTTAAATGCTTGTCTTTTTTTTTTTGTTTTTCTTTTTTTAAGTCTGTGAGTTAAAACAAAAAACACGTAACAACTTTACAGTGTAAACGGATCCAACACAATTTGAATTTCTAGGACCAGTAACTTATTTATTATGATCATGGAGAAGTTTTCAAATTTTGTTTCCAGTCAGCCTCTGATATATACTGAACATGCATGTGGCTGAAACTTGCCATATAGTGGTATGTCCAAATTTTAACATGTTTTATTTAAATGTCGTACATATATTTTATTTTCTTTGAAGATAACTCTTGCCTTTCCGTGATATTGAAATTCCTCTGTTGCATTGAAACATACATTAATATGTATGTGGAATGACTGATTTGAGATTTATTCTTAAACATAATACAGTGCTTTAGCTCTCATTTTGTCCTTTATTTAGTCATGAACGCTTGAAATCTGTGGTTTGTGGTAGGACTTTTATGTGGAGTCTGCTACCAAAATAACAAATATAGAATAACTGGGCTGCAGTTTCTCTTGTACTGAAGCAAAATCCAGTCAATCTTAAGAGACAAAGTGTATGTCTGGCCCCAATTTGATGAAGTGCATTAGGTAAGAGATTCCCTGAACTGCCATGACAGTGTATGTTGTAGGGATATAAAGTGTACTTAGGTAAGTGCTAAGTAGCACTAAGTTCACTTCACGAAACGGGGGCCTGGATACGTAAAATACAAATGTTTGATACTGTATCTCTAGATACACTGTACCGTTGTCACGTCTCCACAGTATACTGATGAGCTTAAACTGACTGTGAAATATTCTTGAATATGGCATTGAACGCCATTCAATCAATCTCTGATGTACTCATGATTTATACATTGTTCGTGAAAACCATGTCTGCTAATATTTGGAAAGCTGTTTCAGTGAATGCAGATGTTGAAGTAATTTTTGTGTTAAGTATGTTTTTGTCTAATTGTGAAACAAGAAGATACTGATACCTGAGTTTTTGCAGATACATGTATGTCTCAGTAAATCTAACTCTCAACTGCAGGGGGTTATATGATTATCCAATTGGGTACATATAATTCGAAAGAAAACAGCAGTGAAAGTTACGCAATTTGAATTTAGTGTGGAAAATTAAAACGATGTTGAAATATTTCTTTGTACATTTCTTGAAGAAAAGTGTGGAGCATACTCGAGAAAGACTGACTACACCAGTAAAAGTCCTGTATATATTGCCATACGTTTACCGCTCAAAAAGGGTCGGGCTTTCCCCATCCTTGACTTTGCCAGTGGTTGCATTGACAAGAGCAGCCCAGATACTTAGGCTTATGACCCAGGCGGTTGAGCTTTAGTGTATGTTGCTGAGACACCTACTTAACCATGTCACTTTCCAGTGGAAAAAAATAAAATAATCAGTATCACACTCAGATATAGCAGAGATTTTTAATGTGGTAGATTTGAGCAAAGAATGTCTTTCAGTAGAACGGATACCTTTTTATGCATTGTGAGGATGCAAAAAGCCTGTGGTGAATTGGCCATAATAAGTTTTTTTTGATGTCTGCCTGTAAAGCTGTGGGTTATCCCCACTTGCAGTCTTGTGGCAATATTTCTAATTTTTACTTTGACCTTTTTGGATTTTAATGATTTCTTTTTGTTTTTTGTTTTTTGAGGGAAGTGGAATTTTTCAGTACTTGTCAGTGTCTATAAACCTTTGACAAGTAGTTTTGCAATGAGGGCTTCATCTGCTTTGAAATCAAAATGTTGTCTTAAAGCTTGATAATAAGTGTTTTTCTTGAAAGTGGTGTCATTTTGAAGGTTTTATATGTTGAATAGTGCTTCTGGTATTTGGGTACTTTTGTGTCAGCGTAAATTGTTGACCTAAAAAATGTGCTAACAGATTTTTAAAGAATCAGTAAGAAAGGGTTTTTACTGATAAAATGCATTTTACGCAAGTAATTTTTATTTTATAAGCTAGAATTGTTGAAACAGTTTTATGAATTTTTGAAGAATTATTTGTGAGTAACAAGAATCTTGTTAGAGCTGGGTTTCTTTTATAGTGGAAAATTCTGATGTAAGAAGCATTATTATCCAAATAAGCATTTTTGTCCAAATGTCACTGTGATTGCTTCCCATTGTATCGGCCATAATTCCTGCTTAAAATGCGCACAGTAGATGTGAAGAAAGACTTACTGGAAAAGGTAACTTTCCACTATACTCATGAACACCTTGAACATGTCATTTGAGCTTCTAGGAAGGCAAGATTTTAAAACAGAATTTCAATGGTAAGGTTGTGTATTTTCAACGTTCCAAATATGTCAAGTAAATGGCATATGTCCCAGATTATTCCATGGCCTGCTAAACATTTCTAATGGGCTGAAAAAGCCTGATATATGTACATGGAAAATGTGCAGGTGAACACATACTGATCGAAATTGTGCGGTATACAACCAAGTTATCATGGTGAATAACTGAGTTATCATTGTGTATAACTGAGTTGTCACTGTGTATAACTTAGTTGTCACTGTTCAGCTGAGTAATATTTTGATATATAACTGAAAGACCTGAGTGACTTGTCTATGTGCATGAAGAGCTGTGTATAATGAAGTCATCCCTCTTTATAACGGAGTTATCTCTTTACAATTGAGTGATCCCTTTAACTAAATTGTGTATGACACTGTCATACCTGCATTCATAAGGCTGTGTTAGCCCAGTGTACCACCAAGTTGTGTATGTGTTCAACTGAGTTACACTTGTGCACAAGTAAGGTGTGTATGGCATTGCCATGCCTTGTACAACTATGTTATCACAGTTTACCTTCAAGTTGTTTCTGACATTGTCATCTCATTTGTACAACTGAGTTTACACAACTGAGTTACTGTTGTGTAGGACAATAACAAACCTTTGTACAACCGAGTTATCACTGTGATTGATCAAATGTAACAGACATACATGTAGTTGTGTAACTGAAATTATGGTCAGATCCCGGTTAAAAGCTGACTCGCTGGTGTCGCTGAAAGAGAAAAAAAAAAGACACGTCCAGCAGAGACAATAAACAACAAGACTTGCTCACTCTCCTTGGAGATGCATCTTCTGTTTCATTCAGCCTTCTGTTGCATCCTTTGTTATCAGTGAAACCCATTGTTATTGCAAAGTGGTCAGGAATGCTACTTTTTCCCATCTTTTTTGATTGCTCTTTAGTGCCACTTCTGAGAATTTTTCACTCCTACAGTTTTGCCACACTAAACCAACCCTATTGGTGGAAGGCAATTGGTCTTTGACAAACATCAGACTGCAAAGACATCAAGCTTCATCGACCACATCCTGCCAGCGAGGCTTAGTGAACACTAAGAGAGGGGTGAATGCCCTGTCCAGGGTCGAGGTTGAACCCCCACCTAATCTGTCCTAGTGTTTGAAAGGCAAGCACCATAAAGGCAAAGAAAATGCTAAAATATCAGGTGAAAGACAATTGAATGCTGTGCTGGAAAAAAGTGCCAATTTTTTTTATAATTTGGAGTAAAGAGCTTTAAACCATTTAATTCTACAGTGGCCTGTTAGGACAAGGTGGACATCAGTGATATTTTAAGCATATTTTATGCTTTCATATAGTTGCAAGGTCCATTTTGTGAGTACATACATACAGTAAATCAACCTTTTCAACCACTAAATCACATTTTTCAGTGGACTTCATTGCATAAAATCAACATGAAAATTACGCTAACAATGTTTTGTACGTACGATTCAAGATGTAAGCTTCATAAAACTCTGGAAGTTATTTCTCTACACCCCAAGGTTCTGTCAAAATGTTGCAAAATATTGGTTGCAGAGGTCATTGAAAAGGTTGAAGGATAAGGGTAGCTCAGTATGTGTGCGCAATTCAAATGCGAGAATCTAGTTGGCAAAAACCTGACGTGACATCACAGATCACAATATGGTCAGAAAATTCCACAGCGCAATCCAAAGTTTCCAAAATATATTACTAAACTGAAAATATTCGCTATGAAAACTAAAGCAAACTATTTTCCTAGACAGTGATTTAGTGGTCTTTTATCTGACAAACTCCATACTAATGTTTCCTTTGCCTTGAACCACTTGACAAGAAATGTTATGTTCATATTGGGATAAGATTTTACAGGTTATCAGCACCACATTCCTTGCTAATGTAGTTAGCACCCTTAGTTCTGACTGCTATCAGTAAAGTATAAAAAAAGAAAAATCTTGAATATGGCATTTAAACCTGTTTCATGTAGCTAGACTGGAGATGTTTGCCAAAAATTCTGTGTTTGCCATTAAATCAAATCACATTTTATCTATTTACCCATAACAGCTCAAATTATTGCCTTTCATAAAATATTATAATAGTTATCAAGTTTTAAGGCAACTCTCATTATAAATTTCAGAAATTTTGTCACTAATTTTGAATGGTAAACATGCATGAGGCTGATATTTTGTTTGGATTTAACGACAAAAAAATTGTGGTGAATCGCAGAGGACGCTGGGGGTCCTGGTGTGACGATGCCTACAGTAAATGGAGTCCTGCTGAATGGACAAATAAATGAATAAGGCCTTACACAAGATTATAGTGACCAAGGTAGAGGGTGCCTGTCCTGTCTGGGGTCACCTTAATACATGAAGGCAGACTTCCAACATACACACTGGGTTCCAGCCTGAACCATAATAAATCTGGCCTGTGCTATAACTGCAACTTAAGAACAACTGTTGAAATCCTCATACCATAAAAGCCAACTACTACCATATAATAATATTCAAACAGTTTCATTCTGTTGAACTCCTGCCAAATTTAGACAGATCATGCAGGAGCATGTGTTATCATTTATCGTTCTCTGTCACCAGGTACTCAGTGGCAAGACAATTTGTATCAACAATAAATACATATGAAATAATGATACTGGTTGATTTACAGCCTTTAACTGGGTCTGCATCCATAAATTCATTTCTAACGGAACTCATCCACTGCATTTTGAAACAATAATGTTACATGCACTGCTTATTACCCGATAACAGCCATATAAGAAATAAATAACACATATGCCAGTAATACCTTCCATGATCATTAAATAAAACAGATCCCGGAAAAACATTATTCCATGCACGTTTCCACCTGGCTATGGAAAATCCCTGATTCGTGGAAGAAAGAGTTCTTTGACATGTTCACTTTTGCCTCGCAATTTGGAATGGCAGCTTTCTTTTCTTACCATTATTATGATATCAAAAAGGCCACCATTCTAGGATGCAGCAACAATTCATTATTGGTGTCATGTTTATGCTTTTCAACCATTCATTGTGACCACAAGACGTTCATATATCTTTATATCTAACCACTACAAATATATTCACTAAATCAAAAATCTGCATTATTCTTAACCATCTAAAAAAACAAGAAAACCTTTTTTAGGCTGCAACAGTACTGGGCTTGTAAGGGTAGCCTTGTTGCACTAATGTCAGGTGAACAGAAGAAAAAATCTTACTACATACTAGTGTAAATCATGTGCAAAACAACAACGACCTAACCTTGGCAGGAAACACATGTAAACGTACCAACATCAATTGACATCAAAACATTTCACTTGACTTTGGTTAAACACAAAAAATCACCTTATCTGACATCATACATAAACAAGGATACATGTACAACTTGTGTATTAATTTAAATATTACTATCAGATACACTAGAGCTTTAATGGAGTCATTATTTTGTCTGGCCATGCACGTAAATGAAACGTAAAGTGTCATGTTGTCATGACATTTAATCGTACACACACTACGCAATGGTCTCTACAAGGTGAGTGTAATAATGCATATCTGAACAATGTAAACCTGAACGAATAATGATATACGTGTCATGATCATGATTCTTCTTTGATCCTTCATCCATAAATACTTCACAAAACTGTCCTCATAAATTTCTGTCCTTTGGTGCTTTGAACTTCATTCCTACGTAGTCAAATATGTCCTCCTCACTGGACACAGGCAAGGGTTCTCCTGGAATACCTGTAAAATCAAAAAAGCTCAAAAGATATTATCTGATACATCAAATCAATCACCAGGCCACAGAGGCGGTCAGCACCTATTTGCAGGCTTGAACATGTATCATTGTGAATGATTTCATATCTGACGTAGTTCACCAATACATGTTGTATTTTAGATTATTTCACTTTAAAGAGCGAATCCCAACAAGCTTTCAGATGAAAAGTCAGAGCGAGAGCTTGATTTGACCTTCCAACCCCCAAGCAGACTTAATGATTGCAGGTCAAAAAGCTGTGAGAGCATTTATCCAACAAGATAGCAGGAATAACTGGACACTGGCATAAGAAGTTGGATCAGTAAAAATATTTTGCTTCTATATTTTACTTCTTATTACAATCTATTTAAGTAACAAAGTGTCATTGTGATATCAAATAGATATTTTTTCAAGATTTCTTATTTGTAAGATAAGATATGTCATGCATTGCACGTAACATTCTTGCATAAAATTGTATATTCCATTGCTTTCAGCAGTTGAGAAGGGTATCTGGTGCATTTCTAAGCAGCTCCTGTTTCTGCACATGCATTAACATACAATCAAATAAATAAATGAATTGTAAGCAGAATAATGTACAAGTATTGTTTTCTTTTCTGCAAAGTTCTCATTTCACCAGAGTAAAAAATTCTGATTCATTGCTCAATGTTTTTAAGAATGAAGTGGCCTTCAAACATCTTCGCAGAATATCAGAACTAGTCTATACACCTACCTGTGCTACCCATAGGTCGGACACTGTACTCATTGAGGGTGAAACCCTGCTCCAGGGCCACACCTCTCATGTGCTTGTTAAACTGGTCACTGCCCGTGAAATACAACAATGCGCAGTAATACTGGTCGTGGGGAATCAGTCTGAGAAAGACAACACGACAACAATTTGCAACGTACAACTTTAATAAGGATTCTGATATTAAACCTATTCAATTTTGTGTATTTTACACCAGGGTCGGAATTTCTCCTCTAAACAAGTCAAGTTCATTGTCTGTTTTTTGGACCATACTCAAGAATTCTTTTTTACGATGGCTGACATTTATATGGGTGGCGGAAATTGGACTAACTGGAGATGGCCACACCCCACAATTAAATGTTTCAGTTTTGGGAGGGACGAAGCTAGTCCCTTTCTATTTTTAGAGATATCTTTTTTTTGCTTGCCTGGGCTGCTTTTTTTCATTTTTTCTGCTTGATGGGAAGAATCATTTTGTAGGACAGGCTTCAAAGTTTCATTCCAGGTATAAATTTGTGTGTTTTTCAGGAAATGGACGCGGATGCACACAACGCAAAAGTAGTGATAAATCAGGGCTCAGTGATCTGTCACTGGGTGGGATTGACCCCCTGTCAGCTGTTTGTCAAATTTGCGAAAAATTTCATCGGTGATGCCCTATCAGGAATTTGACTGGAGTTTTCTGAGGGAGCAAGGACTATGAGGCCCAGAGGGTTTAGGGCTTGCACATTTAGGGGCAGTGCTGTGAGACCAAACGTTAACATGTAAGTAAATGGGAAATTAATTGTGGTGTGTGGCCAGATGAGTAAATAAAATACAGTAAATTTATTGATGGGAAGAGGGGAGACAACTCTTGCGCCTTAGCCCTAGCTCTAATACACTCACCAGACACTTATAATAATATATAAATTAAGTAAATCAGTAGCTTTTACCTGATATCAATTCTTCTGTAGCTTGAAACATTTTCACCATCGCCTTTGGGAAGTTTGCAGACACCCTATCAGGAAAAGCAGAAAAACACATGAAAGTACAAAAATGTTTAACATACTTGAGTAACAACAGACAAATCAGCCACTGCATTTCAATTCATCATTGGTAAAAATGAAGAAAAAAAAAGTCACACAATCCTCCATGCTTACATCATGTTAAAATTAGACACTTTTTGATAAAGTGAGAATCTGCTCCAACATACATTTTCCTGCTTATAAATTCTTCCTGAGAAATTCTATAAAAAACATATTTTCTCAACCTCATTTTTCTATGCATTTTTTCAGATCAAAAGATACGGTAGCTTTTTATAGCTTAAGCAAGAAATGTCATAATATGATTAACTTATGTCACCATATCGCCATGCTGACCCCCCTGCCCCCTGCCGACAATTTCACATCGCCAACTTCTCAGTGAGATTACATATCATGTGTATCTTTTTTAAAAAAATTCCCAAATCAATGCTTGCACGATCTATGTTTGTTTAAGGTAGTTTAAACTATAAAGAATCTTTTAAAGAAAATCTTACTTACCATAAACTTAGTGTCTCCTAGAGAAAGTTGATCAGTTATGAACTTTATGCCTTCCAGTTCCTTCACAACATTGTGTAATAAAACTGGCTGAAAGATAAACACATGAACAAAAGATATGAAATATGCCAAATGAAGACCTGACACACAGACAAACAGCAAACCAAAGTAAATAACTGCTGTAATTCTTCAACCTTTTCGCATGTTTTTCAGGCGTATATTCAACCACATTCTGAAGGCATTACTCTGTGTTGACTGATAAAATTATACTTCTGTGAAGCCCTGAAACTGCCCTGCACAACCAATGTAGCTTTGTCTCCAAAATCAAATTAAAAAAATATGCATAAACTGCACTGAAAGTTGCTCTTTCATATGTGAAATGGTTGAAGAATTCGGGTAGGGAGACTTGGAATGGAGAAATGTTCATTTTTGAGAAATTTAATAATCAGACACCTTAAGGGATTAATACAACCGTATAACATCTCACCATATACAGTATTTAAATCTTGAGATCACATATATTTATATATTTGATGGTTGCTTGTTACCCCATGCTCAAGATGTTTTCACTGATATATACATGCACATGTAGGATGGTGGCATAAATTACCAGGGCTTTGTCAAGTTACTGACAAACTTTTCCACAAGTGAAGTACATAAATGCATGTCATATGGGTGGACAAGTGGCCCAAACATCAGGCAGGACAACTCACCACATGAGTGCCGTCAACTGCTTACTGTCACCAGGGCACAAGCAGCGTGAGCTTGGATGTGTGTTTCAGTCAACCTGGGGTAAAATACCCTTTCTCAAAGGTGTTATTTAGGTTGATTAGCTTGGTGCCATTTGGAAAAGTAAGATATTCTCACCATTTTCTTCTTTTCTGATGTGAAGCTGGGGTGAGTTAACAAGATGTCAATATCACCACTGGAGTCAGCACCTGTGGGAAACACACAATTCTGTTTTGAATGCGTTCCA
The DNA here is from genome assembly GCA_016165875.1 of Acanthopleura granulata. Taxonomy (NCBI): domain Eukaryota; kingdom Metazoa; phylum Mollusca; class Polyplacophora; order Chitonida; family Chitonidae; genus Acanthopleura; species Acanthopleura granulata. The sequence continues at coordinate 3,997,773 of JABBOT010000002.1, read as the reverse complement.
GTAATTTATGTCTTCTGATTACTCAAGATGAATAAAACATTCATATCTAACTAAGCATTTATAAAAGATATACTAAATATAATAGATGAAGCAGCCACTATTTCATATTTCAGTCCTGTGGTCATAAAACAATGCCTGTATATGTAACATCAAAACAACAACAACACAGCAGGGATGTCAGGGATCATTTGATGGTGATCTGCTGTATCAGTTGTTTCTAAGGGCATAGGTTCACATGACAACCCAACCACATCAATAACTAGATGACATTTTCTTTCGCATAGCATGTTACATGTCTATGGAAATCAATATCTCAGAAATGCCCATCATTGGGCCATTCAAAACTTTTCAAAGATTCAGGGCAGTACATTCAAAATAAAGTTTTTACCGGTTAAAAACACAATCTCGTCAGGCATGTTACTGGGGAAAAGAACCGTTTCTATTTCTGCTCAATGACAAATTCCTGGCTTGTCACAACATGTAGTGGGCTGTGTGAATGGTCCATTGTTCCATTTCAGTAATAATAGAACCATTCATGTTGTGTCCAGTGTGAATCTGCCTTTAAGCTATTATGATTAGTCTGTAACCCACAGAAGACAAAGACAACAGCAAGATAGAACAAGAAGCCAATCCAAAAACACAAACCTCCATCACAGCTAAATGTGCAAATCTCTGCATGACATGCTCATGGACGGTGCTGATCTGTATTTCTGCATTACTGTAATTTGTCATCCTTTTCACAAATGAACGTGCAAGTTTTTAATTTTTGATTGTAGAGACAAAATTACATTGCGACGGTTGAGACAATTTCAAGGTTTCACAAAGAGCACAACTTTTATCAGCTGAAACAGAATTATGTAATCAGAACATCTCAAACATGAGAAAAGGCTGAAGAACTTCATCATCTGTCAATTATTATAAGCCACTTAAAAAATTCAAAGATCCGGATTCTGATCCAGACCACCACCAAAATGCAATGGATCGGTCCTGAGGCCAAGGTCAACATGTGTGAACAAAACTTCTCCCAAATCCCAGCATACTGACAAACACTTAAGAATTGAACGCGCCCTTTGATAAGAAGGGAACTTGAGCTCTCACCTCTCCTGAAGCTTCCACACACACGAGCTTCATACTCATCATCCAGCTTGTGTACTGCATCAACCACTATTTTCTGTAATTTAAATACGCATCAAGCTCAAGATTAACATAAGCAGTCAATGTTTCCAAACACAAAGGTTAATGTAAAGCATAAAAATACAAACAATGAAAATAATAGAACAGTGTGCTAAAAAGAAATTCTAACTTCATCAAATGTATAATTTCGAAAGTTAATGCTTACTGCCTAGCCACAAAATTTGCTGACACCTGTACTCTACGTTCTTACATTCTTTGACTCTCCAGTGTAGCTGCTCTAGCTAACAATCATAAAATCATATTAAATACAAATAGTAAAAGCTGAATATTAGTTAAATAATGGTTTACCTGAAGTTGTTCCATCTCTGCTCTTGGTATACGTTTTTCAAAATCTTCAAAATATCTGAAAATGAAAAGATAGGGTAACCAGCAAATCATAATGGGTAACATATGTGTATGTACTGTGCACAGGCATCAGTCATCATTGTGATAAATATATATACATTTTTGTCATTGTGACTGTTCAAAGATATAAACAGTACCAGATGTATTTCTGAACAAATATAAAACAGTTTCCTGATGACCAGACACTTTCTCACCTCTTAACATAGCCACATGTTCCACCATCTGATGGTTTGGCTAGCGTCGCCAATACATAGATGGGCTGTGGCCAAGTGACAGTCATTTTTTATGTATGTTGCCTTCTGAGTGTTTCTCACAAGAATATATGAAAGCCCTGGGTAAAACAAGTCAGTTTTTTGTAGTTTTTCTCATAAAACATGTAGTTTTATGGGGCTCTAACACAGACAATGTCTTTTACAGGAAAAAGTTATGTGAAACATAATGTATGAAGTTCTGTGGAAGTGACCCCTAGTTCAGGGCTCCAGCTGATCATAGAATATTTTGCTGGTAATCACCATGGCAACATACCTACATGTAACCATGTCTTTACCTTGTCCTGCCATACAATTAATGTTGCCAACAAATATTTCTTTCTTTTTTTTATTTGGATTTATGAGGTACATTGTACTTACTTTAGTCCAATTTGTTGATGATGGTTGAGTTTATCTGTGTGCTTCCTCAAGTCTGAAATCATATAATAAGAACAGATGAAACCATACATGACAGTCTGTCACAACAGGGGCTATTGTATAAACTGACCTGAACTTTTACAAAGAATAAGTATGTTTCTCATCCTACTGGAAAGATACAAGCTTAGAACCAAAAGTAATTCTTTACAACCGTAATTAACCTCTAAAATTCTATTTCAGGACAGTCTTCAAGATAAATACTTATTTCTCTGATCTGTTCATGCCATTCTCGAGAAGCAGAGCTCACAGTCATAAGTGGAGAACACACTTTTCTAGGTTATGTACCAAGATTTAAAAAAAAGGGCCAGTGCTGGATTTGAACTCCAGACTTCACTGATGAATGGGCTCATGAGCTCAAGTATATGAACTTATCACAACTCAGACTGAGAGCCTAACGTAAAGGTTGACACAAAAATCCTTCAAAGTGAATTACATGTAGGGCGTTGCTGCCAAAAACCAAACCAAAAAAAAAACACAAAAATCATACAAAGGGCTACAAGTGTCATAAGCTTGTCATTGCCATGGCGACGTAACATGCATAACATTACCGAGGCTTTGTAAAACACAAACCACCTACAAGACAAGGAGACAAGCTAACCTTCAATGGACATGATCCCATCTTGGACAAACTTCGCAGCAGCAGCTGGTCTGAGAGAAGAAACCAGATGATGGGTTTCAGCACATAATATACTTCTTAGAGTAACATACAATGTTAGAGTGAAAATGATCAAAAACCTAAATATAACCAATAGTGATGAATATATATGTATCATGTGCAGGCCATCGCTTGTGTTCCTGACCAAGAGTGTGATTATCACTTCCCTTAACGAAGATCTGGAGAGTGATTTGCACACCTAAGATTCACACTCCCTGGATTCCTCATCATTTCAGGCATGCGTGATTAGCACACTTAGAGTCATTTCAGGGGTGTGCTAGGTGTGAGAGTGCGATAACACATGTCAAATATGAAGGCCTGCATTTGACAAATCATTGAAAACCATTTCTGGAAATACCTTATACTAGCATTCATTTTTTCTTCTATTTTTTTTTTTTTTTTGTGCACTTTTCAAAGCTTTCATAATTGGCATTGCTTTGACACCATAATTACCGTTCTCGTGTAATTTAAGGGCATACAACCTATCTTTCAGATAGTCATCATCGTCGGATTGATTGATTGTAATTTAACACCATACTTCAGAATTTTTCACTTATATGATGGCTGTTAGTTATGGCAGTGCGGGTGGAAGAAACCAGAGTGCCCATGGTAAACCACCCACCTACAGCAAGTTACCAATGAACTATCTCCCCTGTAGCAAACATCTACAGACTTGCACACTCATGTTGGTGGAAAACAAGTGGTCTTCTTTGTATATACATCTACGGCTCCCCAAATGACTCCTTCGAGCATGGTCAACTTCCTAGTGTCACCAAGGCTGAGTGCAATGATTTGGTGCGAGCAGGTGGAATGTAAAAATCTCGTGTTCAAGGCTGGACTGAAGCTTCTTAGAAGCCATGGAGAATACTCACTGAGTTAAATCCTGCTCCTCGCCATAGTGAAAAATCCAAAACTAAATCAGACCATTTGAACAGTAAGTATTTAATTTTGCACAAAAAAAAGACTTGTGTTGAAGTAACAGTAATTTCAAACACAAAAGGACATTAAGTTTTAGAAAGTGACATTCAGTGTGAGAAATGTGTTTTCTATCACCTCAACAATGTCTGTCTTTTGTTTCAATAAAATATGTTCGTATGAAAAAAAAAGGAAAACATACCCAATTCCTGTGACTTTGGTAAGCTCACCTATGGCCATACTTTTGTCATCTTTATGAATCTGTAAAAGAATGGTTACATCTATATCATTTACAACAAACAGCTTCACATACCAAATTTATTTTTGAAACAAGACTGGCAGTAACATTATTTTTACATAAAAACAAAAAAATAGATACATGTGATGAGGCTGACAGACCATCAGCACTAATTTAAAAAGTCATCTTAATGATTTTCATGATGACCAAATTCAACTGCTGCCATTTCCATCTTATTTGAATTTCAGAGTACTTTTTTTAAGTTATTAATATTTCACATCACAAATAAGAATTTCTTCACTTAGACAATGGCAGTAAACTGGGTGTATACCAATAAGGTTTACCCTTCCTGATAAAGTAAAAGGACAGATGAACTTCTGATTGCAGGCTTCAGGCAAAACCACCCCATGAAATTAAACATTTCACTGTTTTAGGCCATGTGGTCTGATGTGTAGCACTTCCAAACGCTCAGCCACTGATATTAAAAGTGCATAAAACAATTGGGGCTTTCTCCCTTAGTGTAACATCAAGCCTTGTAATAAACACATGAACTGCAACTGTCATCAAATGTAAAACTTAATCTTCTTCAAATGATTTATTACTTCTACCAATAAATGTAATAACCTTTTCAAGCTTTTCCAGCTTTCCAGTTCTGATGAATTCATCAATTTTCTTTCCAATTTTGTCACCAATGCCATCCTGTTGAAAGATAAGAAAAGGAGACCTGTCCATGTACATATGTACTTTTAAGTGCACCAACATGTTGTGTATATAAAATGAAAAAATAAAATCCATAAAATTTAATTTAAATGTATTTCATTTAAAAAGGTTCATAATTTAAAGAACATGGTTTTCTTTATTCTTACTTTAACCAGCCTTACCATTACATGTATTGAGCATGCCATCAAGACCAGTAGTCTAGGCACACCTGTTAACACCTGTGATTCAAATCACATGATTTTTCTACCAATGATCTCCTACAAGGCTTTATTAGAGGCTGACAAGAAAATTGTTCTTCTGAAAAAAAAAGAAAAGAAAAAAAAACCCTACTATTATCCCAATGTACATTGGGATATACAGCTTTCTTCCGCCCTAAAGCTTCTAAACCCGCAAGCATAATGACAGCTAGAGTACATTTTTTCTTTTTCAAGACCCTCTCACACAAAAGCAGACTGCTGCTTTTCTGCTGTTGAGTATTAAAGTCCACATGCAGCTTAACCGCTTACAACAGTAATGGTATCACACATACATGTGTAAATACATATTCATGGGTAAAGAAAACTGGACTTTAACCCTAAACTTCAAACAATGCCACAAGGGTGGGCCAACCTGCATTTAACAAGTAAGCATAGTATGGGGTATTCTACTTTATCTACATTTTCACATGTGAAAGAGCTACTTTAGAAGAGTGATTTATGACCCTTTTATTTTCATTTTAGAGACAAAACTATGCGGTTGGTAAATCTCAGGGCTTCACGAAAATAATGCTTGAATAAACATCCTGTAAACAAGATAAACAACATGTAAAAGGGCTGAAGAATCAAGGCAACGTCTTTTAGCCAAGGACTATGTTTTAGTGGCACATCTACACAGGTTTAAAAGCAAGCTACAAGTATCCATGTATCTCCAAACTCTACTGGGGATCTGCCAGTGTACATTACTTGATGTCAGCACTTAATAATATTGATTGCAGAGATTATCTTTCTATTTACCAAGAACACAAAAATATCTTTCTATCAAGAAAGAAAAAACACAACACCGGAACAAGATCTGAGAACATGTTGTCAGGAAAAGAAAACACAAAGAGGCATCTACAGTTCTTTCTACTGATGTAAGTTTGTTTTAAATAGGAGTTTCTTCCACAAACAACACACAACTCTGAGGTACCCTAATTCTGCCACCTTTTCAAGCAGCTCTGCAACCAGAATTTTGAAACATTCTGACAGAACTAGGGGGTGTAGGGAAATAACTTGCACAGTTTTATAAAACTCACACCTTCAATCACACAAAAAAATCATTTTTAGTCTCAATTTCATAATCACTGTATGTATTAATTCTACTGAAAAAAGTGCTGTAGTGGTCGAAAAGATTGAAGATTTACAGCAATTCTAATCCTTACAGGAAAATGACACTTGCAGAGAATTTCTGGGCCTACACCAAGTTTCCTGACATAATTTTCCTGGTGAGCAAGACACATTTTTCAAATTTATTGCATAAAACAACATGTAACCAAGAAGCAACCCCCTTTCAGATAACCTACATGTAGAACAAAATGGCATATAAATATAACTGGCTTCAAATGCTTTCAATATGCTAGAATATTTTCTATTTATTTCTTCCATTTGTATACTGTGGTCCAGACGGCTTCTCTTGTGCAACCACAAGAAGAGATTCATACACTCTTATTACTGGTACAGCTCAGGTAGTAAGATATTAAGGTTATCTGAAAAACTGAATATGCAACAAAATAAAATCAACAGTGTGCATTTTCAAGCACCAAGAAAATGCTGATTATATTTGGAATGAATGTAAATGTAATTTTCTCCTTCATTGCGCAATGATGTATTGCATTCAGAAGTAGAAGGCTACATCAGTCCATCAATACAGTAGTACATGTGTAGATAAAACAGGTGAAGATCCATGTTCGAGCGATTCCTGAATAAAATGTAACAGTGGATCTGAATGCAACTGTAAAAAGTGTAATGAAATGCAACGAAACTCAATTTATAAGTGCAAAACAATACTGATTGTTTCTGGTCTTTTTTGTGGCCTGATGGGTATTTACTAACATCCATTTCAAACTATACATAGCATAAGCCAAAGATTAAGCTTCATAGTTAGTTGTGTTCATTTTTAAGTGTTTAATAATGACACATAAAGTGCTTTGTCACAGTCCATGCACGCCATCGCCCACATCAAAAAAATATATACAATAATACAGACAACACCAATTTTGAGCAACTATAAATTAATAAAAATATATAAATTCAACTCTACAGCCAATGACTATCTCAATATTCTGCCTAACATTAGTCTTGTACATTGTTTACAACAGACCGCTTGAAGGACACCAGCACTAGACACCACATGCATGTACCAGACTAGACAAACACCTAACCAAGATGCAGTTATAAATGCACATGATGATTTTAATGACTGTAAATATACATGACAGACACCCTTGAAAGTCTACCTTGATTGGCAATATAACTTGATGTGGATGTCTCATTAACCAACCACTTTCTACTGCAAAATGTTTTATCACTCAAATTACATTTCTTTTCATAATTTTTCTCTGAAGGTTGAACAGTTGTCACAAACACATGGATGAAACTCTTCTGTGCACAAAGACTGATATGTCCTTGGTTTCAAGAAACATCAACATAACAATTATACTCCTACAAACTCCTATAAAATAGTGTGAGTTTACAAGCTAAGGCAAAACAAATTTGATTCCTTGTTTTCCCTTACTGCTCACATGTTATGTAACACACTGCTTCAGAACTATTTTCTTTCCTTTTCTTTTTTGGCCACACACTGTCACAAAAGGTGAAAATATCATAAACCATAAAGCTGAAATAATGGTAAAGAAAACTGAAATTTGTTCCACTGCCTGCATCAAATTTCCACAATAATGTGACAGAGAAACAAGGAATCATATTTCATGAGGCTAAGGCAGGCAAAGGCCAAAGGCCTTGGAGAGAAACAATAAAAGTTCTTCCCAGGACAAATTGCATGTGTTTCACAAGTTGATGAAAATTACTTTGAGAGTTAAAGAGTTTATAAGCCTGTCCCGCAATATTCAGACCTAGAAAAAAAAAAGAGGTCAAGGGCACCAAACGTAAATAAGGCTCCTCTGAATACCTAAGTGACAAGGTTTCCCAGGCATTACCAGTTCTCTCATACCATGCTGTTGGTTGCCGTCGACTAAGTCAAATATTCTTGAGAACAGCATCAAACTTGAATCAAATAAATAAATGAATAAATAAATACCTACGTGGGCATGTGTTAAAAGTTTTGTAAACCTGGAAACAAACATTTTCAAAAGATAGAGTGTTTAATGCATGGATATGGAATAACGACCGGAAGCCAGGTCTACCCCTCGCCTAATGGTGAAAAACTGAAAACATTTTTGTAGGGTAGTAAGAATATGGACTTCTATGAGAGGTATATGGGTTAACAACAAAGGTGTTTACTATTCCAACCCCACCTACAAAGACATTAAATCCATGGCACATGTATACTGCATGCTTAGTACTTGAATGTACCCAGGCTGTGAAAAAAAAGAAGCTTTCAGTGAGTTCGCTGGACTACAAGTATATTGATGGCAGCAAAAAGTGGCTTTGCAATTATAAATAATCAAAAGTGATGCCAGAGAAAATTTCAAACAATTCAACTGTCATGAATGAAACAGCTGGATCTATACAATTATCCCCCCACGTATATCACAGGACAATACTCAAAGGTCACCTCAGATATTACCGGCTCAGGTTTAGATGACCTTAGTCGCTGACAAAAAAACCACATCCACCCAATGATTCTCCCAAACAAACATACAAGAGATAAAAAAATATAAAGAAAGAGGCCTTTGTAACTAATTAGAGCTCCAAAGAAGTGGGTGAACTGACATGTGCCATTTATATTTATGGTAATCTATTTAGGTCATTATTTACTCAAAACAAAATATTCAGGCAACCAGCAATCCATCTGAGTACTCAGACAACAAAAAAGACTGCACCATTAAGCACAGTTCCAGTCCAGTGATCTTCACCAGTCACCTGGTGTAGGATTCCAAATACAAAATAACACACACAAAAATAAGACACTGAGTCTTTCAACTGTGGCCAGCCCTCTGAGTCAGGCAACACAACCCACATAAATAAAACGCTGAGAAAAGTCCAGTAAAACTCCAACTTTAGAAGTAAGCTCTTGTTATGAATAACTAGAGAATTTATTTGTTTATTGGTGTTTTACTCTTATTATAATTTACTTATCCAATGACGGCCTGCATTGTTTTGGGTGAAAACCAGCAAATTACAGAATAAAACATTTATATCTATAGTAGGTGTGCAACACCTACAAAGTTTGGCAACCATATTGGTACCATTCAGATTCTGCTATAATAGCCTAACAGCCACCCACACATAACTCTCATCAAGGGCATGAAACGCTCAAGATTGAAAAATCAAGTAAAAACTCAGGTGAAAATTTATAGATTTAGGCCCAGATTTTGATATCTCATTTGTATTAGCCAAGGTCTCTTCTAGTTTCCCAGTCTACTACAGTAGATGTATTCCAGTAATTTCTTCACAATAGTGCGTCTCAAACTCTTTGTTTCTTAATTAAGTCTTTCAATTGGATTTTGTATGAGCTTACAGAATTTTCAATTTACACGTATTTAATAATTACCGTTGCATGATGATAAGATTTTGAGTAATAAAATATTTCATATCATAATAAATCTTCATTCATTTATTTTGTTTACTAATTTCAAGTGAATTTTTTATCTGTATTAAACCTTCCTCTTCTTTTCCCTGCATTTGCTGTGTTTTCTGTAGGATATCAAAAAGAAATACCCGTTGTTGTGTTCAAAGTGATTATTATATTATGAGGCTTCATGTAACTGCTGTCATGTGTAAAAGTGTTCCACAAAAGCCCACTCAGGTCTACCAACAACCTGCTGATGATCATTGGTTTCCCCAGGCCCAGCATTTTTTACTCCCACCATAATGCTAGTATCGGCAAAATATTCTTAAGTACCAGTAGGTGGAAAGTGAAATATACTGGGGCAACCAAACTGCACATGCTACAACCCCTTGGGGTAATGCGGGGGGGGGGGGGGGAACTGAAATTAAGGAACAGCAGGCTGTGACTATGAACAGACCACAAATGGTCAAAAAGAAAAACAACATAAGTAAGTTGCTTTTTGAACACTGTTTATAAACAATTTGTAAGCAAAAATGCTACATGCATTTCTTTTCCCACCTTAATAATGGAATGTGATGGTGGGGCCCTGTTGAGGTTTAAGCTACCCTTTGGACCATAATCTATGTTTCCACATTTATACCAACCTGTGCATTCTACCCTGTTGTATACAGTTCCTCTAAATACCTGCCAGATCCTTGTGGTAAAGGCAGCTGACCAGCCAAGAAAACCCTCCAAAGAGTGCAGCACCAAGTTTGGAACTGCAATGATGTTGGAGTTTGGGACCCTTGGGACCAGAGCCTGCACGTATGCCACTAGACTAAAGGGAAATTCCCACTGGCCTAGTTGTAGACAATCAGTATATTCTACTCTCTTAAACAGGCACACTGGCATCAGATTACCTTAACTGCATGTGGAGATGCAAATATACACTAATACTACTATGAAATGTACCAGTTTCTTGGCCTCCTCTCCGCTTTTGATCCTGGTGGGATGTTTAGCCAATAGTCCTGCTGCTTTCCGGTACACATTGTACTTGTGCATTTGCCTGTTCACATTTTTTTCATAGTTTGCTAATTCTGAAACAAACAAAACATCAAAATTATTTTACACAATGAAACATCTAACAGTTCATTGCAGAACATGTGTAACTCCTTCTTGACTGCGACAAAGTCAACCAAAGCAATGAACTCTTTTGTTCCATCCTTTATTATGTCACAGTTATTATTGTTTGTGTGCTCATAAAATGCACTGCACCATGAAAGATGAATACTATGATATGTTGTACTGCAATTTGGACCATTTGGAGGACTCTGTCCAAGTGTTTCCCATCACAAGGAAATGTGGTTACTAAGATCCGTGTTTCAAGATATAAACAGCTCAAGACTGTTGTGTCCATACTGTTTAAACACTGTATGTTCCAATCAGTTTCAGCAGCTTTTTCCAAGTGAATAATCACTTGTTTGTAAGGGAATTTTTTTATCAAAATTTTTTATTTTATTATTATTATTATTATTTGGGCTATTTTCTTTTTTTTTTTTTGTTGAAAAATAAATTTATGCAATTACACTGGCCATTACACTCTCCACAAATTGGTTATCTCGCTGGTTTAGGTAGCAGAAGTGATGCAGCGATCACAGCCTCTCCACAACACACAATAACCGAGTCATGGAGACTGTTACAATCATGACATGAGATATGGACGCTAAACATGGGGCTTCGTACTTTGAGGCTGGCTGGAGGTTAAAGGACGCAGGTAAAACCACCGTTTGTGGCTTTCTAGTTGATGTGAGTCTGAGTCGCTGTAATATGCCTGCAATGTGTATCGAGAAAGAAACGCGCAATAACTCTTGATGTACTACAGGATCTTTCAATGTCAGTTTTATAAGCTCCGTGCTCTAAACCTTTTGATTGTAAAAACGTCGAAGCCACCTGGAACTATATCATGGGTGGAATGGGAAAGACGCAAATGTAGAGACTGTGGCTCAACGTTTATCACTCACCCACTTCTCTAATATTCATTGTTAAAAGAAGATTCCTATATGAATGAACGTCTCTTTAACATGTGTCGCCATCATATTCTTCTCAACCGCCAATAGCGTAGGCCTACTAGATACGATATTATATGCGTGCAATGTACATATGTTGTTGTTCTTTGGATCAACACAAAGCCAAAGCCGAAAGGCCAAAACCCACCCATGAGAAAATCACAAAAATCGGCATTAGGATTTTCACTCGTCGGCGCCTTGCGTTTACTCATGATTAACCCTCACAGCCGGTGTATCTATCGATTTAAGCTGAAGTTAACTTCTGATGAAATGTTTCTTCCACTGCCGATGTTCCCGTGCGTTGGTTGTTGTTGTCTACAAACGCGTCCTTGGGGGTTAAAGGTCGAGGGTTACGCGTTGAGGTCAAGGTCGTTTGGTGAACATTTCTCAGGATAAAAATTGCCAATTGCTGAAGAAAGGGCCAGGCTTTTTGTTTTGTACGACAGAAGTAGCGTGCACACAATTCATCAAAGTGTATGGATGTTGGACATCCTGTACACAAGACCGTGATAGTGGGCTGCAAGCAGAGTTAGGCTTGACCCGGAAGTTGGGGTTAGCTCATGACGTGTGTGAGGCCGAGCAGTTCGGATATAAAAGTGGGAGGTGACATCGTGGCATTTCAACTGTCGCTGTCGTTGGTATCGGCCGTGTGTTGACAACAGCGAGTCTAGATCACTCGGATAGCTGGAAAACATCCCGCAGTGGGCGGATTTTGTTTTGTTGCAGCCATGTGCGGTAAGTAGAAATTAAAAAGAAAGCAAAATAAGCATACTAGCGAGTTCAGCAACGTGTCACAAGCTAATTCACGGGGCAACCGGCAAGTTCTAAAAATTCAGCCTTGCGGGTTGTCGTGTGTAACTTGACAGCTAGGCGACCATGCTGAGACCTAGGCTAGCGTAATTTGGAGAGCGTTTTCAGGGAACAGATCGAATCAGTGCATGTGATTTGTTCCCTGAAAACGCTCTCCAAATTGTCGTTTGTATGTTGTGGTTTCAGAAATAGTGCAAACTGACTTAATTTTAGTGGCTATTTTTAGGTTTTTCTGTACTCGAATCTTAATCGATTAAATGAAATGCATTTTACCACCAAAAGTGCATAAACACCAGCACATAACTGTGAGGATAGGAAATTATCATAATATCAATTCATCGTGATGATCCCCAACAGAGATAAAAGCCAGAACATTGTAACATACAATTTGCTGAATATAGACGATCACAATCAAATTACTTGAGTGTTATCATACCCTATAAAAACCTATATGTATTAAACCTCTCAAGTCACAAAAAACACTTACATTACGGTGAACAACCTGCGGATGGTCGTGGGTTTCCCGCGGACTCTGCCCGCTTTCCTCCCACCATAATACTGGCCGCCGTCGTGTAAGTGAAATATTCTTGAGTATGGTGTAAAACACCTATCAAATAAATAAATAAATAAATTACTCCGAACTTGAATAACAGAAAAATACCTAGCTGCCACATCTCATTTTGGCCTATGTGAAGTATATATTATATCAGTTTTTTTCTGTGTTTTTACGGCATATAAATTAGTCACACAAAATTCGTGTCACCTTTTTTTTGTTTTTTTGTCTTTTTGTTTCTTTCTGGCAAGAAACTTGTGAGTGCTTTCATACTTGCAGTATAATCTATGTTAACGATCTACAATTTAGATACAAAGGCTGATCTTCAAGTTCTGAAGTATATTGGGTGTCGTATTACTGGTTAGGTTTTTATAGACTGTCAAGGTTCAGAATAAATGTATCTCTGTTGTAAAGTAGCAACATAGCCAAAGGATATGTCACAGGTGATGTCAGTTAATTTAGACCTCAGAACCCCCTGGTGTTGCAGGTTGACAAGTGTCCAAGACAAACGTTTCAGGGATATTTACTCTCAGTCTAGGTCAGACGACCTGGCTTTGGTCTGTCTGGCAGGGAGCAAACCACGATACACATGTTACATGTACCTCTGCTCTAAATCTAGTCCAAGGTTGCTCAGACTCTGGAATTTGCATTAGAAATGACACGGTCGCTCGATTTCCACATCTGAGAACTGTCCTATACTATACAGTGCGGCGAAGCAGTCTGGTTTTGGAACCCACGAAACAAGCCTAACATGGACCTAAATTGTTATAAAACTCCTGGCTGGAAACATAAGTTACTACACAACACGTTATTCAATACATCTAAGGTTATAACTGTGGGAAAACTGCCCATTGTCATTATGGTTCAATTCATGATGACATGGAGTCGTTTTGAATTTGCTGTAGGTGGGGAATGGAGGCCTGAATAAATTAGATACGCTAAATAAAAATGATATGTACCCACCAAGGTTTCCAGAGAGTAGATTTATTACAGTGTTAGGCTTACATTAGGCTTGTGTCTCGACTAAGAAGGGCCGTCTAAAAGTCAGAATACATCACCACACGGTATAGCATAGGGCAGATCTCATACATGGACATAAAGCAACCGCGTCATTTCTAATGCAAATTCTTACATCTGAGCAACCTCAGACTACTGTAAATCCATGTAAACCTCTGTATATTCATCTAAGAAGCTCAGCTGTTATACAGTTGGCATGATGTACATATGACTTATAATTCTTCATACAGCCTATGTATCTACAGTCCATTTACATGTGTATTTCCTTTCAACATGTTTTTACAGAGTAATCGTTTTCAGCACTCCAATCTTTCCTGGATAAATTAAACTTGACAAGGATATGTATATACGTGCAGAATTCTGTCTGTTTTGTAAAGTGGAATGACATTTGGGATTGACTAAGAAGCTACCACACCCAAAATCAGATGAATGGACTATTTCAATACATGCTTAAATATCATGCTGTAGTGCAGTTAAGGTGTCGGTATAAAGGTAATTGTAGTACCCCTTTGAAATGTATGTCAATACATGTATATTCCTAACTGTACAAGAACTTAGTGATTTATGATATTTACCATAACACCAATGCTGTGTATATATTCACAGAGACACCTTATAATGTACCAGTAATTGATTGATGTACCTACTAATCTCATTAAAGTGAACTAATGATTAGCTATCTTAATAAGCCTTCTGTTAAATACTGCTCTCCAGTTGCCAGGGATAAGATGCAGAAGACCTTGTACACTGTTTTAACATCTGGTTTTAAATTCATGTGTATTTAAAAATGGAAGTTCAGAACTGTCAGATTTTATACATGTACTTTTTCCATCTTATTGTCATGCTAATTATAATTATAAGTATGCGTACATGTATGTATATTGGATTTATCTGGACTGAACATATACATGTGTACATGTGTCTCTAAGTCCAATTCATCTGCGTGGGCTTTCACATCAGTCAAAACTATGTATGTTCGCAACATGTGACTATGCTCCTCAGGGTTGTACTATTTACAACCTGGCCAGAAGGCACCCTGGTCTTTTTACATCAGCAGATGATGTAACAGTCAAGTAAAGTACTTGTACAGTACACATAATTAAAGTATGTAAATATGAAGTGCTTATTTCATGCTGGAGTTTAAAGTGGCAGTTTGTTAATCAGTATTGTAGTGTTATTTGATGTACAGGATGTTTACTAAGGACCTAAATGTCATTGAGCATGAGGTCCTTTTTAGGCTTGTCCAGGTAATGATGTCACATATCTTAATAAAGGTAGTGGGAGTAGGCCTATTGGAAACCTAAATGCATGCATCTGTTGAGTAAAGATGTTAAGCTCAAATATTTGCTGCTGATAGAAGTCTACAAATCTTTTCTTCCGTCAGATTTTTCCGGTAGTCGATTTTAGGGTTTGTATAGATGTGGAGGAGTCTGATAGTGCCTGAGTTAAGGAGTAGTTGACATGAACTTGTGTTCATGTGCCCACTCAATCTATTTCACCTCAACCCACGGATTAACCTTTAGGCAAAATCCTAAAGAAAGCACTGTATTTACCTTAAAAATTCTCCCCCAAAATGTATTTTTAAATACAAACAAAGGTCATTAAGTATAAAATGAAGCTTTCATGTATATTTTTACAGTGAGATATCCTCTTATCTTCAGACTGACCTTAAACACCGTTCTGTGATGAATGCAAGTCTCAGAATTGTGCAGAATGATTAAACTGGTGATGGACAAAATTTTAGGTCAAATGCAGTGTTTGTAAATATATATATAGCCTGCCTTTTAATTTGTGGGCTAGTTCTAGGCCTGTGCACTGTGGAACATTTACAAGACAGGTATTTGCACCAGATGACACCATGTTACTTTTTTAAAAAAATAACTTCTTGAATGTTTCAATGTACGTAGTTTTCAAATCATTGAATCCACAGAGAATTCAGCATTAACAAAAGTCGCTATTCACAAGACACTATAATTGAATTTGTTGTACACACACTCAATCAGTAGAAGTAAGTGATATGATTTGTTTGTGTTTTCAAGTCATTTTACCATTCCCAAGCATAAGCATATTACATGGATATGCAGAAGTAGTTTACATCTTTATCTAATGAATGATGTTAGTGTTTCTGTTGAAGACATTTTGTAGAAATTTTAAAGATTTTTAATTTGCCCATGCACAAAGCTCAGGACTACATATAGTATGTTTTATTAGAAGATGAAATAAATGTAATTTAGATTTCATGCTACTTTTCAAGCAAACTTTAAAACTTCTTTCGAAGATAAATCTTTGACTAATATATTCTGTGGTATTATGGTATTATATGTATTATGCTTAGTGTATATGTTGTGTTATTTTGGCCATAGGATAAATATAACTTTCACAATCAGGAGCAATGAGTAACATAGCCATATTAGAAATTCTAGGCCTTTTTTTGCATTTGTATTTCAGAACTTTAAAGGACATATAAAAAAATATTCACAAGTGAACAGAAGTGTACCTTTGTGTTTCTTCTCAGCCACACGGATGTTGTCCTGAGGTCGTCACGACATTTCATGCATGTAATTGCCAGTGTGAAGAGTTGCAAAATAGAGGATATCAAATAGTGTTTATTACTTTTTTCCTACACATTGTGGTTGTAGCTATCAGTGTGAATTGGATGTCATAATGGTTATATAAATTATTAATTTCTATTCCAAGGAATCATGGTTACCATTTACTAGTATTGGATTGATATTAAGCTATCAGTATCAGTGTTGGCTTTTGCAGTTTACATACAGTGGTAGGTGTATTGAGGGTTATTCGTGGAGTAAACTGGGCATAGGCTTTAATATTTCAATAACTCCACATTTAAATGACCTAAAACCCTGCTCCCAAGAAGTGCATCTTTAAAGGCGAACAGATTTCATAAAATATTATTTGCTGGTGATGAAACATACATATTTCATGAAGGCCATCACCCTACCTTGCAAGCAAACATTCAACACCTTTCTAACATCAATGAAACACTGAAAATCAGGTAATTGAGCAGCTTAGATATGGAGGAAATTTTAGATCAATTAGGGTACCCAGTACTTGTTCAGCGGTGCTATTGCCATGTGCCATATCCACTTCCAGCAAGCAGTATTTTACATCTGCTACAAGTATAGTCCTTTTACATTTGGACAAACATTTTTTCTCATTTTTATTTTATTCTTCTCCATTTCATTAATGGTTTTTTTTATTGTCATTTATATCCCAGGTATATTTGTCTACCTGAATTATTTGGTGCCAGCAACACGGCAGGAAATCCTGGAAATCCTGCTCAATGGCCTGAAGAGACTGGAGTACAGAGGTTATGATTCTGCTGGTAAGTATGCAACTGGTCTTATTGCTTTTTGTGTCTCTGCCATTACTACCCAGAACACAGACAATCCAGTTGTATTTGGAGTCAAGAGTGATTTGTTTCTGGTTGAATTTGCATGTTCATTTTTGTGGGACTGAAAAAAAGATGTACTATATGAAATGTATTCATGCACACAATAAAATTCATATTAAGATCACTTTGTGAGGTTATTGACATTGTTTGAAATTTTTAAGAAAAGAAGCAGGTTAGTGGCATTTTGAGAAATGAATCCCTACATGTAGCATGAGAAGTCAACTGCAGGTAAGTGCACAGAGATGTGCTTATACATAAATTACATGCTTGTCTAAAAAAAAACAACTGACATGCATCATAAGGAACATAACACAAACATGGAGATGAAAAAAGTTCAATTCAATTTCTGTTCTAATTTTTGTAAATCAATTTTTGGGATGTCTTTAAATATAATAAAGATTCAAAGATTATTTTATATCTGGGAAGCTTTGACCAGAAAACAGCCAACACTTATTAAATGTAGAGTTACTTGGATTAGCAGCTGGTACATAATATAAAAATTGTTATGTGCTGAACAAGATATTTTGATGCTGTTTGCCAGTAAGAGAAGAATATTGTAAATCAGATCTCTAGATCAATCAAAAGTGTGTGTCTAGTAAGACTGTTAAGTGATAACATTTTATTTATTGTCCAGTCATGAGCTGTCAAACTGAAATTGTCAAGTTTGCAAGTTGCCATGTATTCAAGAGGGATCTATAGCACCAATGGGAGTTGTTTTAGATCTCAGTGGCCATTTTTGGGCATCTATTTTTCAGTTGAGGGAAACGCTCTGCCAGATTCACCCACCCATCCAGCAGCACGCTGGCATTCAGATGAAGCAACAACCTGTTTAGTGCTTCCTTTCGTTTTGCTTATGCAAAAATAATACATCAGATCAGAGTTTTCGTACAAAAAATGGGATAAAATCCAGTTTTAGCACTAGGCGAGAGATATCAATCTCTGCTATTTATAAGATTTGTCATGGGAAATGAAACAAATCTGACAAATATCACATGGGGATTTCATCTGGCTTTTCAGGGGTTTATTTCTACATACACATTATTATCATTCTGCAACATTTGCCACCTGTATTGATATCACACGAACCGGCTGCAGCTGTATGCTGTAATCTTAATACACATTGCTGTCTTTCGGTGTTGTATAATAGATAATTAATGTAACATCAAATTTTATATGCTTAATCCTTTATGGTTGAAAGAGTGTAATTATTTGACCTCGATCATGTAGGTTTCTCTTCTCCACGTTGCATTGAACCAAGTCTTCAGGAATCCGAGATGTTGCACCGAGTGACGTCGTCCAAGTGACAACTGCAATGTACCACACATTCTACAGCACACTTATTTTTGGTTGCTTCTTGAATTGTCTGCTTCGGTCAGTTTCCAGTGTACATTCTATCTGATGTGTAAAGCAGAGTGGAAATCGACATGCTGTCACGTTTCAGATCATGGTCTGACATTTGGTATAATAAAAATTGCGGTTGCTTGTTGACCATCTTGGCTCCAGCCTATAGATCATGATGTTTAACGCTGTAACTTGCATTGATCTGTAACATGCATTAACTTTACAGTGTAGCATGCCTACATTAAGTGTTATTTAATAGCCACATGATTTTTCTAACCAATACTCCAGATTTCATGGTTGTTACATGTACTTGTGGTGAATAGTAAATTGTTGGGCTTTTCTACCGAGTCAGCCCTATTTTCATCACCCCTACCCCTGACCGACTTTGTGTACGTGAAGCGTTCATAAATTATATCTTTATGAAATAGCGAGTCAATTCATCTTTCAAGGCCTAGGTATTTTGTAAACTGTACAAAAGTGAGGCATTCAAAAAGATACCATTTTATTTATTATTGTGTTAATGCAGGTGATCTCCGTGGCTTAGATGGTTAGCGCGCCAGCGCTTAAGTCTCTGTGCAGTCACTGTGAGTTCAAGACCAGCTGGTGCTGGCCTCCTCTCCGGCCATACATGGGATAGTCTGCCAGCAACCTGTGGATGGTCGTGGGTTTCCCCCCAGACTTTGCCCTCTATTCTCCCACCACAATTCCGACCACTGTTGTATGAGTGAAATATTCTGTCGTACAGCATAAATACACAATCAAATAAATAATAATAATATTTATGTTTATTCCCCACATACAAGTATAAACAAAGTAATGTCTTCAAAATGTCAAGTTTATGCTTACACATATAGATGCAATAATATTTCTGAGGTTTCAAAATAAAAGAGTCTTGTTTTGATAATGCACATGTTGTATGCATCAGTGCAATGTTATGCATGTAAATACAGTGTCTGCCCTTCAGTGGAGTGTTTTGTCACATGTGACCAGGGGAACAGAAATACAAATAGCTGGTGAACAGCCATGTAATATATTGCCCCACAAACTGCCTTTATGACAAGAAAATAATGCTGTGGCAGAGTAAGTGGCTGTAAAGTACTCAATCTTAAGGCTGTTATCTGTAGGGACATTCTTACAAAAACCCCATGGCTTATGTGATGTGTATAAGTGTTGGTAATAAATATCTATGTAAATATTGTGCACCATGCAATACTGTGTAAAGCAGATATTGTGCGTCATGCAATACTATGTAGAGCAGATATTGTGCACCATGCAATACTGTGCAGAGCAGATATTGTGCACAATGCAATACTGTGCAGAGCAGATATTGTGCACAATGCAGTATTGTGCAGAGCAGATATTATGCACCATGCAATACTGTGCAGAGCAGATATTGTGCACAATGCAGTATTGTGCAGAGCAGCTATTGTGCACAAAGCAGTATTGTGCAGAGCAGATATTTTTCACCATGCAATACTGTGGAGAGCAGATATTGTGCACAATGCAGTATTGTGTAGAGCAGATATTGTGCACCATGCAGTACTGTGTAGAGCAGATATTGTGCACCATGCAGTACTGTGTAGAGCAGATATTGTGCACCTTGCAGTACTGTGCAGAGCAGATGTTGTGCACTAGATGTTTATGTCACTAGTGCTCTGTAGAGCACTAGTGACATAAATAAAGCAATACTGGGTACAGCAGATATTGTTCACCAGTGCTGTGTAGAACAGCTATTGTGCACCAGTGCTGTGTAGAACAAATATTGTGCACCAGTGCTGTGTGGAACAACAATATGTACCAATGCTGTGTAGAGCAGATATTGTGCACCAGTGCTGTGTGGAACAACAATATGTACCAATGCTGTGTAGAGCAGATATTGTTCACCAGTGCTGTGTGGAACAGATATTGTATACCAAGGCTGTGTAGAACAACAGTGTGCACCAGTGCTATGTACAGCAGATTTTGTGCACCAGTGCTGTGTAGAACAGATATTGTGCACCAAGGCTGTGTAAAACAACAGTGTTCACAAGTGCTATGTAGAACAGATATTGGTCACTAGTGCTGTTTAAAACAGGTATTGTGCACCAGTGTTATGTAGAACAGATATTGTGCACCACTGTTGTGTAGAACAGGTATTGTGCACCAATGCCAGGTAGAAGAGACATTGGGCTCCTGTAGTTGTGTTGAACAGGTATATATGTCCATGTGATTTGTTGAAGGGACATTAGAGAGCTGACTAGTGCACTACAGCTGTGTAGAAGACATAGCATACCAGTGCTGTATGTTTCACTGTGCCCCACAGCTGTATAAAATGCACATCGGGCCCCCCACCGTCGTGAAAGATATACAACCATGTAGTGCTGACTATTGTCTAGAAGTTGTGTAGAGTATTTCTCTCCCACAGCTTTAATGCCAGAGCGCACAGTTCGATGAGCCTGGACATTAGAAGCTTTACACAACCATGCTTCATTGAAGTATTCTTTTGGCTGCCATACGTCTCCTTTCATCTCCTCATGAAATACGTGTACATGTATGTTGTTAGTGGTTCGGGTGATTCTGAAAATGCTTAAGTGTATTGTAGCACTGGCTATTCTGTGGAGTGTAGACGATCAAAAACCTCTGCATTGATGCCGTTTATGTGCTGCGTGGAAATTTTCAAATTACTGATCGTTGATAATATGAGTTATATTCAGCAATCTCTGTGTCTTTATCAACTGATTTGTTTCATTGATCATTCTTGGCACAATCTTATGTGTAGCCTAATACGGCTGACCTCAATCTTCCAATGGCTCATATGGTTAGCGCACTAGTGCAGCATAATAACCCAGAAGCCTCCCACTAATGTGGTAACTGTGAATTCAAGTTCAGCTCATGCTGACTTCCCCTCCGGCCATACGTAGACCGCAAGCATCATGCAGAGGGTTGTGGGTTTCCCCTGGGCTCTGCCCATAATGCTGGCTGTCGTCGTACAAGTGAAATATTCTTGAGTACAGCGTAAAACACCAATCAAATAAATAGATAAATCAAATTCCCAAGAGCACCCTTCAATAATCGTAACAGATAAGCCTGCTACTTGTGACGTACGACAAGAAAGAGAAATATATAAAAAATGCTAGCACTGTACATAGCAGTATAAGGTGACTTATGATATATGTATCCTGTATATATCAAGATGTGATCATTTGAGATGAGATTTTTACTGTGTGTAGCGTTTGATCAGTCACGGAGCTGCAACTTACCTGACATCTGGCATTTAGAAGTGCTCTAGCTGGTTTGAAAGATAACCCATGAAAGTCATTAACTGTTACCAGTTTTAGCATTACGCAAATAAATATGAGTATGACCTGTGTCTGCATGTA
The DNA here is from genome assembly GCA_016165875.1 of Acanthopleura granulata. Lineage (NCBI taxonomy): Eukaryota > Metazoa > Mollusca > Polyplacophora > Chitonida > Chitonidae > Acanthopleura > Acanthopleura granulata. The sequence continues at coordinate 3,975,773 of JABBOT010000002.1, read as the reverse complement.
GTTTCCAGGAATTACCTGATTCTGTTGTGATCAAACCATATGGGCATTTCAGTTTCCTTTTTCTTTATGCTTATACATGCCCCATTCCTCAGGCCATCCTTTAAAAACTTTGTTTGGCATAACCCGACCCCTTGAGAAAAAAAAGGGTCGGTCGGTTGGTAGGGAATTCTTTTTTTTTCTTATTCTGGCTCTTAAAAAAAGATAGAGATTTTAACGAAATTAACATGAAGAAAGAGAAACTTTTATCAAAACACCAATAAAAACTTTCCAGCTGACCCTTTTTTGAAGGGTCCATAGGGTTATGTCTAACGAAAATATTTTAAGGATGGCCTCAGCTGTTGTTTTAGGACAGTGCAGTTGTTGTCAGCTATGTTGGAAGAGGATTTATCACGTTGCGTGATTATTTTTATGTTGTATATAGTCAGTATACCTGTAGTACACATATGCGAAATAATTAAGTTGCAGGCACTCTGTTGACTAGAATTGCTGTCCAGGTTTCATGCCTGTAAAAGTCGCATTGTTCATAACTTACTGTGTGGTAATGTTGACCTCAAGTTATCTGCCATCTCACACCTGATCCACTGAGAATTTAATGTGCAAATTGGCTGTGTAAAAGATATTGATACATCTTATTGGATTACCTTGTTATTAATGACACTGATGCCACATTTGTAGCAGGCGTAGCATTAATGATCGATGGTAAACTCTCCTGGGTGTCGCTCTGCAGGTATTGCTATAGATGACTGTGGAGACATCGGGGATGGCCCACGACCAATGAGGCTCATCAAGAAGAAGGGCAAGGTTCAGGCGTTAAGAGACGAAATTCAAGGTAGGTCATTGATTTTTTTCTTTCTCTGTACATCCTGTTGTAAATCAGTTTTTGTATTGTTACGATGCCTGACAGTGATTAGATAGGTCAGCAGTACTGATTTTGAAAAAGTACTCATGGACAGAAGTTTTCTTTCAGTATTTAAAGTTTTATCAACTCTCGTCCACAACGCGTCACAGTTAATACTGAAATAATGAAATAATTGTGTATAACATACATGGTAAATGCTTCGATAAAGCATTCTGCTATGACCACGTTCTCAAGATGGAATTTGTCAAGCAGAGTCATTGAAAGAAAAAGGGACAAACTCGTTTAGGTTTCCACATGCGCCTTTTGACTAAAATCAAATGATAGTTCGCCAAGTATTCCATTTAATTCAGTTTTGAACTTCAGTGACAAATGTTAGTTATTTAATGCTTTAATAAATTCCAGGCAATGGGTGGTACTTTAGCTAAGTAGCATTCTCTTACACAGTTTACTCTTGAGAATAATAGATATACCTGTCACTCTCTACTCTTTGTAGTAACTGCTTCAAATACTGTCCAGTTTTGATAAACTTCTGTGTATGCAGGTTCATTCTTAGGCCCTGCAGCTTAAGTTTAAAAACCGGATTGCTGCATGCAGAAATTTTACATATTTAGTGAAGCATTTGAATTTTGCTGAATTTGCTTGCTTTGTCTGAACGTGGTTTGTGAAGTTTTATGCGAAATTTGAATGGTAAAATGTCTACATATTACAGGCCAGAAGGAATTGAACTTGGATCAGGAGTTTCATTTCCATGTTGGTATTGCTCACACTCGCTGGGCCACCCACGGAGAGCCCAGCCCACGGAACAGCCATCCTCAGAGGTCAGATCCCAACTCAGGTATGTGCCCCCCCCCCTCCTCCATATCACCAACACGCTCGTAATCACACACACACACAAACACTTTACACCTCTGTCACCGTGGTAAAAAACCAATGTGGTCATGAGATCAGATCAAACACCTGACTCTCTGATCCATTCGTATGGCCCCTTGAAAATTCAGTGAGAGGGTGTCTTGGTTTTTACAAGTAGCTTTTCACAAGTGTGGGACAAACTGTTCAATTTTAGCATCACGCCACCTAAGCGCTGTTGTTATGAGCTAATTAACATTGTACAACTTGTCTGTTTTTTGTTTGTTTCATTTTTAATTGGCCAGAGTTTACTATAAGCTGGAAGTCAGAAAGAAGGGTTTAGGGCGTACACGTATGTGTTTTGTATGGAACTCTGTACAAAAAGAAGGGTTTAGGACATACACGTATGTGTGTTGTAAACACCTATCGCAGCCTAACCATCTGCTTGGAACCAAATGCATGTACCAAATAATAATACGTATCACCCTTTTAATGTCATTGTAGAAGGGAGCCCTATATTTCATTTGACAGAACTCATTTAATGTGCTGGCATGCCTGGTGTAGTCTGAGATGTTTATTAGTTACAGATGAAGTGTTGTTTTTTTTAGTTTTCTTGTTTTTTGTCCTGTAATTCACATGTTATATCCTGTTTGTCATACAGTGACCTGGCTCCTAACAAAAGCACTTATCTCCGTTTTGAGCACAGTTCTGTTCACAGATTTGTTGTTACATGTTATTGTTAATGTACCTTAATGAATACACTTAATTGCCTTTGCAAAGTCAAAGAATCTTTCATTGTATGAGGACATGATATGTTACTGAAGTGAAGACATCAATTTAACTGTTGCTTGGAAATTCATAGCATGTACCAGAAATGCTGTAATAATCTTATAACATATTAACAGAGATGCCTTATTCAAAAATTAGTGTCCAGTGGTGTGTGTGTGTTTGGGAGGGGGGTCAATCTTAGTGCATCTGGACTTGGGTATAGGCCATAGGGGATATCATATCTGTGGACTTCTTCATGGGTTACACTGACATGCTTTGGAATGGACCAAACACTGATTGCCTTATCCATAGACTATGACAGGGTGGGACATCATATCTGTGGACTTCTTCATGGGTTACACTGAGATGCTTGGGAATAGGCCAAACACTGATTGTCTCGTCAATAGACTATGACTGGGTGGGACAACATGCCTGTGGACTTCTTCATGGGTTACACTGAGATGCTTGGGAATAGGCCAAACACTGATTGTCTCGTCAATAGACTATGACTGGGTGGGACAACATGCCTGAGGACTTCTTCATGGGTTACACTGAGATGCTTGGGAATAGACCAAACACTGATTGTCTCGTCAATAGACTATGACTGGGTGGGACAACATGCCTGTGGACTTCTTCATGGGTTACACTGAGATGCTTGGGAATAGGCCAAACGCTGATTGTCTCGTCAATACACTGTGACTGGGTGGGACAACATGCCTGTGGACTTCTTCATGGGTTACACTGAGATGCTTGGGACTAGACCAAACGCTGATTGTCTCGTCAATAGAATATGACTGGGTGGGACATCATGCCTGTGGACTTCTTCATGGGTTACACTGAGATGCTTGGGAATAGGCCAAACACTGATTGTCTCGTCAATAGACTATGACTGGGTGGGACAACATGCCTGTGGACTTCTTCATGGGTTAAACTGAGATGCTTGGGAATAGGCCAAACACTGATTGTCTCGTCAATAGACTATGACTGGGTGGGACAACATGCCTGTGGACTTCTTCATGGGTTACACTGAGATGCTTGGGAATAGACCAAACACTGATTGTCTCGTCAATAGACTATGACTGGGTGGGACAACATGCCTGTGAACTTCTTCATGGGTTACACTGAGATGCTTGGGAATAGGCCAAACACTGATTGTCTCATCAATAAACTATGACTGGGTGGGACAACATGCCTGTGGACTTCTTCATGGGTTACACTGAGATGCTTGGGAATAGGCCAAACACTGATTGTCTCGTCAATAGACTATGACTGGGTGGGACAACATGCCTGAGGACTTCTTCATGGGTTACACTGAGATGCTTGGGAATAGACCAAACACTGATTGTCTCGTCAATAGACTATGACTGGGTGGGACAACATGCCTGTGGACTTCTTCATGGGTTACACTGAGATGCTTGGGAATAGACCAAACACTGATTGTCTCGTCAATAGACTATGACTGGGTGGGACAACATGCCTGTGGACTTCTTCATGGGTTACACTGAGATGCTTGGGAATAGACCAAACACTGATTGTCTCGTCAATAGACTATGACTGGGTGGGACAACATGCCTGTGGACTTCTTCATGGGTTACACTGAGATGCTTGGGAATAGACCAAACACTGATTGTCTCGTCAATAGACTATGACTAGGTGGGACAACATGCCTGTGGACTTCTTCATGGGTTACACTGAGATGCTTGGGAATAGACCAAACACTGATTGTCTCGTCAATAGACTATGACTGGGTGGGACAACATGCCTGTGGACTTCTTCATGGGTTACACTGAGATGCTTGGGAATAGGCCAAACACTGATTGTTTCGTCAATAGACTATGACTGGGTGGGACAACATGCCTGTGGACTTCTTCATGGGTTACACTGAGATGCTTGGGAATAGGCCAAACACTGATTGTCTCGTCAATAGACTATGACTGGGTGGGACAACATGCCTGTGGACTTCTTCATGGGTTACACTGAGATGCTTGGGAATAGGCCAAACACTGATTGTCTCGTCAATAGACTATGACTGGGTGGGACAACATGCCTGTGGACTTCTTCATGGGTTACACTGAGATGCTTGGGAATAGACCAAACACTGATTGTCTCGTCAATAGACTATGACTGGGTGGGACAACATGCCTGTGGACTTCTTCATGGGTTACACTGAGATGCTTGGGAATAGACCAAACACTGATTGTCTCGTCAATAGACTATGACTGGGTGGGACAACATATGTGTGGACTTCTTCTTGATTTGCACTAAGGGAGCACTGTGAATATGTTGGCATTGGGAATGACATTGTGTGAAGTAAGTATGGGAAGAGAAATCCTGGTGACAATGATATAAAGCAGCAAACAAACAACTCAGAAATAGCGCTACATCTCTTGAAATTTACATCTGTCTGCTTCATGTATTTAGAGGTCATTAAAAAAAATTCTCTCCCAAAACAGAAACACTTACTTATATAGCCCTACACATGAACCGACTGTATATCAGTGAAATCAGACCACTCTTGTTCTAGTTTTTGCTCTCTGTCGGAACAACTGCAGACGTGTCTGGGGTTTTTTTTGGTTTTTTTTTTTTTTCCTTTTTACACGGACTAGTCTATTTTTACACTTCTTCACCCCTTGACATTCGTACAATCTTTTTGTGGGTAAGCTTTTTAAATGTTAAATGACTAGGTCATGCCCTGATATTTTCTCAGTGTCCAGGGAGGGGGGGGGGTGCTTTTAATAGTTCATCATATTGACCCATTGTAAAAGCTCTTTACCTTATCTTGGGGCTATAGACTTTCATTAATACTTCTTTGTTTGAAATCCCATATATCATTTTAAGTTGCATGTGGTCATGTGTCATTTTCCTGTTCAAAGTTGAATTTAAATTGCAATATTCCCTCCTGAACGTGGAGATTAAGTTTATTTTGTGCTGTGAGTAAACTTGACAGTTAAACCATGTGTGATTTGTTTGTCTTTCTTCCTGTTCACTTAACAAGGGCTAAAGCAAATGGTTGCAGATTTAATCAGGTTTGAAAGGTGTATGCTCATGTTAAAATGCGAAGAGAACTTAAATTAAATTGATGCAATGTGATTTTTTAGCCTGTCCTGATTTAAGGTCTGCAGTCAATACTATGTGCTAAACGATTAAAATCCTTTTAGCAGCCTTATAATATTGCTTATGTTGTATTGCAAAACACCACTTTCAGTAAATGTTATGACATTTGAGATATATATGTGTTGTTATGATATTTGATATATATATAATGTAACAATATTTGAGATGCTTTTGATGTTATAATATTTAAGATATATATAATGTTATATGATATGTAATATGATATTTGAGATACATGTATTTTGAAATTTGAGATAAAAATAATGTTATGATATCATAAATATATACCATATTCTGTGTAGGCTCGATTACTAAGAGTATGTGGCGAGCAAGACTTCACTGTATATGTGTAGGCCATTTTTCACTGTGGCTCATTGAAGCTTTTCTCAAGATAGACCTTCTGTCTTTCAGTTAAAAAAAAACCAGTGTAAATAATCTATTAAAATTCCATCCATGACTAAGCCCATTACTCATTTTACCTGAGTCTGAGAGTTAGATTGATTTTATGAAGGTGTTTTGAGGTTTATTTGGAAGGTACATGTCAGAAAAAAGTCATTTTTAGGACCGTGATTTGCTTCTGAAAAGAGACTTTTGGGGACACATTTTTTAGGTTAGATACACTACTTAGTGGTTATAATTTATGAATATGATTGCAATGCCAGACAATGTCAGATTGTGTTCCAGGCAATGAACTGACACCCGTGTGTTGTAAAAATAATTGTGTTTTGGTTTAATGAAGAAAAAAATAGTTAATCTTTAAATTACGTCTGACTCACACCTTGGTTGTCTAGCCCTTTGGGATTGTGACCTGTAAAGTGGGGAGCCAGGTTTAAGTACAATGTGTACTGGTATTGCTTTGTCGGGGGATGAGTGGAGGTGATAAACAGATAGCGTAACACACACATTCATATCCGAGGCATATCTTTTTTTTTGTGAAATAAAAATATGACTGGGGGGATCAAAAGATAACATAACACACCATTCATATGAGTCGCATATTTTTTGGTTTGCAAAAATTAAAAGTTAACTCCTGAAGTGGACACTTATCAAGATGAATCCTTGTAAAAAAAACATTTCATAGAGTGTAAAGGTAACCCAAGGCCTGTATATATCCTCCAGATGTAAAGACACATTAATGGATGTAAAATGTCAGTTTTTGCTTGATATCATGAAAGGAAATTTGCATCTTAACAAAAAGTGAAATTTCATCATCTTGCTATAAAATACATTTATACTGCGCACTATGAATTGAAATAGGAAGACCTCATACATACATGTATAATTATATGTTGCCACTAAACTAAAGCTAAGAATAAGACGAAAAAGTCATTTTAACCAATAAATCCTAATTCTGCATTTGTACATGAAGAACATGGTACTGCCACCAAAGGGTTAAGAGATTTGTTGAGATGTGAGAAAAATGTTTTATTTTTTTAGAATTTGTGGTCATACACAATGGGATCATTACAAACTACAAGGATATCAAGTCTTTTCTGGTAAGTCAGAATGATCGTTCAAGTTTTGCACTAAACTTTTTATTTGTTCTTATGTTAACATTTAAGAAGTCCGCTTTCATTTCCTGGCAAATTTTTCTTGGGTTCAATGTCTAACATGACTTTAAATGGCCATCAAAGACATGTTTTCCAAATCTTAGAGATTACATGCATGTAATTGTTATTGACCTACTTTTTGTCTTCAGATGAACAAAGGAATGGAGTTTGAGTCCGAAACGGACACTGAAATTATTGCCAAATTGGTGAAGCACTTGTATGACACCCACAAAGAACAAGGGATTTCATTCCGAGAAACAGTGGAGATGACAGTTCAGCAGCTGGTAGGTTTTGTGTACTGGGTGTAAACTGTACCTTGTATTTGATGTTAGCCCATATTGTACCAGAATAAAAAAAAAAAAAAAAGAAGAAAATTTGTGTAGGGTGGATTTGTCAATATTAGAGCTTCATAGTGGCTTGAAATTTCTTCTTCTGGACATTATCCAAGGTCATTACAACCAGAACATTATTGAGGTAGGTCTATATATTAACATGGATACAGGCAGATGTACATATGTATTTGTATGCTCAACCCAGTATTGTGAACTGTATTAAAAGTTGCCCAGTTTGCCCTTATTCGGAGTCCTATTCAGGTCAAAGGTGTGTTGAGTTTTGTTTGAAGGGTAGGATGATATTTTACTGGGAGAAGTTTCAGCATCGTAATTAATATTTTATGATCTTTATTTGCTCCTAAAAATGCACTTTTTGGGGCAAAAGTTTGTCAGTCACCATATCCGTGCTTTGATGTGCCTCTGAGCATGTGGTGGAAATTGATTTTATCACATCCGTCAGAAATCTAGCAACAGTTTGTCTAGCTGAGGCTTTATTTTCACAATAGACAGCTGAAATTGACCAAGTGGGTATTGAATTTAATCATTAATCAATAGTCTAATCATTTTCCTAAAGAATGCATACATGCATACGTGGTACATGTGCTTGGGGGCTGGGAAAGCTGCCCCATTCAACCTGGTTATTTTTGTGAGAGTAACATCTTGTACAAGACGGGGCCTCTGTGGCTCAGTTGGTTAACGCGCTAGCACAGCATTATGATCCAGAAGCCTTCCACCAATGTGGTGGCTGTGAGGTCAAGTCCAACTCATGCTGGCTTCCTGTCCGGCCATACATGGGAAGGTCAGCCAACAACCTGCGGATGGTCATGGGTTTCCCGCGGGTTCTGCCCGATTTCCCCCCACCATAATGCTCGCCGTCGTCGTGGGTATTATTGGGTACAACGTAAAACACATATCAAACACATATCAAGTAAAAAAAATAAATAAATCTTGTGCAAGACCAAAGTACGTACCAAGCCTGGCTTACAGTGTTACCATTTCCCATAGATTTTGATACAGAATTGTATTACCAAATTTCAATGGCAAATGTCCTGTGAAAATCACACGTTTTGTCTCCTTATTGAGGTCTCCAACTGAGAATGGGGTGGTGAGGGGGTTAAGAGTTAGGAGTTAGGAGCTGGGCATTTCACCACTGAACCACACTTTCAGCACCCAGGAGTTTATGTAACATAGTGTTGCTCAAGTAATATTTTATTGAGTCTAAAGTTTAACATATTTAAAGTGACACTATCTACTAAACTTTTGTTGCGTATTTTCATGAAATTTAAACATTGTCATAGTGATCTGCAGTAGCCAACTGTTGCTCATTTCTTCGTTTGATTATCTTTTAAAGAATATGTATGAAATAAGGTTGCGTTTTTTTTGGAGGGAGGTTGTTTGATTTTTTTTTTTTTTCTGTCTTTCTTTTTGGTTTTTTGGAAGGTTTTATTATGTGCATGTTCTTGATGTTATACAATAGCCTCCAAGTTAGTTCATTCATGGCAGTCCTTAACAATATACATGCAACATTGGCTACCTCTGCTGTTGACATTTGAGGTTCGATTCGTCTGGGATGCGTGAGGTCAGTTAGTTTATGTCACATGACCTTCCAAGTATTTCTGCAAGGACTAATTACAGTGGTGCTGTCCTCAGCTTGGCTTGAGCCGACCCATGAGACCACACATTGTTGGGTCATTGCAAATTCCTGGTCGGCCACAGGTAAAACACGAATCTGAAATGTGTTTGACAAAGGATTTACAGCATTACGACACTGGAATTTTTTTTGTCCTCTGCCAAAAGCGAAACTCTGTCCCAACTATGATAGCATACTGGAACAAAATCGCGCCAGTCTAATGCCAGATTCCTATCCTAGTGAGGCCGAGGTTTGACGTCATGGCAATGTGGTGTAGGACGAGCAGGATGTAAGGGAGATCGTGTTTGACCTTGTGTGTTGACAGCAGTGAGCGTGATACAGCCCCCAGACTTTGACTTGAGATTCTCACTGTTTGTCCAGTAATGTTTACAGCCGTCATGTTTTCTACTTTTTTTTTCCTTCACAGGAAGGAGCATTTGCCTTGGCCTTTAAAAGCGTACACTTCCCTGGCGAGTGTGTGGTAGCCAGGTATGTTTATGCTGTGTCCGCAACTTTTGCCCCACTGCATGTGTGGCTTCCGCAGATTTTGGCAAGAAATCCCAGGATGCAACCAATAAAAACAAATGTTACAAAACCTTCTTAAATGTGAAACATGCCTTCACTGCAGTTTCATGGCATGCAAATATGCTGACATGTCTTCACACAAGAAAGATCAGCTTTCAAATTGTTACATGAAATGGCACATTATTTAGCAAGTTTTGAATCTGCTCCACAACAACATTTTTATTAAACCTTATATGTGTTGTATCATGTATACATTTATTTATGTTTTAATTCTGGAAGGAAATGTTTTGGAAAATTTAAAGACATACAGGACTCAAAAGCAGGGTAAGCCATGGCCATGTCAGCTTTTGGGTCAGGTTGACCTGTATATCACTGTGAACAAACTGGACTTCCTGGAAGTCTTAATGACACATTTTAGCTCTTTGGCTGTTCACATGGTTACACAGTTTCCTTTCTCAAGTATCCCAGATATTTGGGACTTGACAGAAGAAATAAATGCTGTTCATCCATCTTGGTGGAGCAAACATGTGCTTTGCCTAATTGTGTGGTACTAAAAGTTTCAGCAGTTACTCATACATTTTAAGCAGTTACACGTACACTTAAAGCAGTTACATATATACTGATATAGCAGTTACACTTTAGAACAGATTGATTTCGAAGCTGTACAATCTTTGTATATTTCTTTTTACTTTTGGATATTTGCTGTGGTGTTTTTAATCATAATGAAAGTTACCCTGTTAGTAATCCTGATGATATTTTTTTAACAATGAGCATTGTATTTTTAAGTCAAGTGTAGTACACCTGTGTAGTAATTGCCAAGGAATATGAATTTTCTAAATTTATGTATAAACTGAAGAGGCATATTTCAGATTTGTTGTCTTTTAAGTGGAAAAGGAAAATTCGTTAGTTTCACACATGTAGAATGAAAATTTTTCACATAAACCAATTTAATACGTTGTAACTGTAAATACAGTTATCAACAGCTAAAGTCCATGATTTTCCCATCATTACAGTAACAGGTGTGCTTCTGTGTGTTTTGTTTCTCAGGAGAGGTAGCCCTTTGTTGATAGGTGTTAAGAGTAACTCCAAGCTCTCCACAGATCATATACCTGTTCTGTACAGTAAAGGTAAGTCCGCCATACCTGCTAAGCTGGAAATCTCACAGTTGTGTGAAATAGCATTGCATGTTTGTCTGTGGTAAAGAGTCACAACTTCATGTTCGGAAGAATGCATCAAAATTTATAGAAGGCTTTGCAAGTTTCATTTTATTTATTTATTTTTTTTTGTAATGGTGGAATAAGGTGATGGAGTTACTTTCCATAAACGTTTTATATTCGATCAAACTTAATGTTTCAAATTACACCTATTTCATATATGCTTTTAAAGGTTCTGTTTTCAAATCCTGAAGTTTAAAGTTGTTTGACAAGCACATATAGCTATAAATTCTTTTTGTCTCTTAAGTAGTTAGAGATGCCCAGTCTTCTCAAGTGTTGCTTGCTGTATGTTTTTTATAGATCCCTTTGATGCTCTATCTGTATATGTTGCATCATATTTTTGTTCAACATTTGTTTAATATTTGTCAGTTTAGTTTTATGTTGTGCATTTTGATCACTATTATACATGTTCATTGATTCACCTATGCCTAGACTCATGTCTTCTTGGTGCATCTTGACACGTTTAACATTCGTCAGATTCCTTGGCCTGCATTCTCCAAAGTTTTGTGCAAGTTGTCTGTGTGATGTAGTCATGTGTATTCACTTTGACGTTCAGAAATTTGTTAGAATGAAGAAAGCGGATCGAAGGCTGTCGATGGACAGTTTATATGTTAAATCCTCATCACACATAATGAATAGGCTTACATGGATACACACATACTCATTATTTGCTGATTCCAACCATTATAATTTCTCATTAACAATGCTCATAACATCAAACACATGTAGTTCAGTACTATTCATCAAAAGACTCAAACTGAAACATGCAGTAGTGTTTGTCACTTTTACACGTTCTCTTGTTTTTGTGTGTTTCACTAGATGCACTGGTAGTTAATTTTCTATTTATCATCCGGGAATTTTAATAAATTATCATCGTCATATTTTTCATCTGTAGAAATCATTGAACATTGAACATGGTTTGTACCAGGGAATGAAGGAGTTATTGTGAACACAACTTGCAAGTATGCACCTGCATGTGCTTGTAGTGGCCTGGAGCTCTGAAAATTACAGAGTAGCACAACAAACTAGGAAGTACTTCAGAGCCAACTGATATAAAAGGTCTTAGGGTTAAAGAGTTTTGTTTATACTTCAGTCTAGAAGATTAGAAACTTGCTGAGTGACATAAATCTGTACCAGCTAGAGATTGTTAATCATGTCACTCGGTCTGGCCAAGGCATGTCATTTATTAGCCATGACTTGATATGTTAGTATAAAGATATGAGCAGTATGTGAAGTTAGAGAATTGCAATCAATATCAGGTGTGTTTGGGGTGGAGCTGAGGTAGGTCAGCCAATAACAGAAGAGTGAGAAAAATTACATTGGAAATGGTGGAAGGCCCATATGTCTGTAATTCCTGTGAATAGCGTCTTGTCAGCAATTAAAAAACTGGATTTTACAGAAAATTTCCCAAGCACTGAAAATAAATACACATAGAGTAATGGGTAACGCAACATCACATTTGCACTAAATATGTTGTTCTATCTTAAATCCAGAAAATTTACAATCCTCTAACTGCAAGAGCTAGGTTTGATGAATCCTTTGCAGGACAAGCTATTTTTTTTTCATTTAATTTGTGAGTTACTACATTACTAGTAGGCTAGTAAGTAACTGTACAGTTGTGCACTCTAGGTAGACCCTTTTGCGTTACTTGTGTATGTATCAAACAAGGACAGGTGCTAGCATGTCTGACATATGACTAGTTTTGATATATAACAGTTTATTGGATATTCTGTTAACAGCATTACTTTATTTCGAAGTCCATATATTTATATACTTAAGTCAGTAACTCCATACTAGTAGTACTATGTAAATATCAGAAGTAGTTAGATCAACAAATAGATCATATTGTAATTTTTAAGTTTATGCCTTACAGAAGTGACATTTAGTCAGCAGAGTTATGTACCTTTATGGTGTAAGTAACAGACCTGCCAGAATTTGTACCCTTAGCCCACGGTAATGTAGCAGTCCATTTGCTTCACGGTGCATTCAACTGTCAACATTAATTCCATAATAGGATACCATTGTTCCATAATGTATCTGAGAAACTCATGTTTTATACAGTTTACAGACAGTGAAAAGGTACATGCATACTGAAGGTCAGAGAGCTACTAAAGAAGTGGCTAGTTTAACATCTAGTTTACAGGAGAATGTTTTCCTTTGAGGAAGTTGCTTGATGGAAGAACATCTGCCGCCATTTCTCCCGCCATAAGCCTACTGTTCTTGCACATAGCATAAAACACCAATCAAATAAATAAATAAATAAGTAACTAAATCTTCTGCGTTCAAACTTTATGAAGCTGTTATACTTCACACACTACAGACATCTGCTGCCTCGGTGTTTATCGCAGACTTCAGATATTCACTGCCTCTGTGGTCTAGTATACGGTTTGAGGTTAAATCAAGCCCCCTGTTGGCATAAATGTGGCTTAACTCCAGGTGGAATTTATGGTACATGGCAAAGCAGTGGTTTCTTCAAAGTTAAGACTGGTTTTCTCCAAATGGTGAACTGGAATCTATCGTTTTAATAATACTGCATATTAGTATGCCTGATTCTACACTTACACAGCTGATTGTAAAACATAATGTTGTCATGCGTTTAAATTAGATTTTTCTGTGATATTTCTAGCGTACAGGTACATTGTGTCCCAGTGAAGAAAAAAAAATAAACAAAAATTATGAGAAAAAAGAAACATTGAGGGTAGAAAAGTTGAAAGTACACGTTTGACTTTCTAATGTTGATATTTCAATTCTTGTCTTTTTTAAATTTGTGACTCTCTTACATAGGCATAATATGCCTATGATAACTCTGAAAATCTCCCAAGAAAACAGCTGAAAATCTTGGCATCACTTCGAAACATTTAGTAAAAAGAAGTCAAGTTTCTAGAGAAGACAATTGAAATTCTTCAGAAAAAATCTGAAGTGAAAAAAGTTGAGAACTTAGTTCTTTTTCCCTTGATTTTTTTTTTCATTGTGACACCAATAGGCTTTCATATGCAGTATTCATTTTATATTTTTGTGTTCTTCTGTTATTATTTGTCTGGTTTTTGTTCTTGTTTAACTTTTGTCTTTATTGTTTTGTGTTTGTGCTTGCCATTTGTACCTCTAGACACCAAAGACTTCACCACAGAAGGTATTACTACCCTTGGCAAATATGCATGTTGGAACTCTGTTGGCTGGCTTACTGTAATTTCAAGCTTTCCTTTATCTGGAGCATTCTTTAGACTTAACACCCTTCCACATTTATCAACAAAGCTAAGGTGAAACTGTAGACTGGTATTGAAAATAAACAGAACCAGAAGAGAAAGAGAAAGCAAGGCATTTTAATGCTAGTCTCCTAGATGTAGATCCTTCCACTGGTGATCGGGAACGTATGATTTATTAGTGGTATATATGTCATGGTGATAAACGCGTGCAATGTCTTACCTGTGCATATGCTGGAAAAGGTAGGTGAAGTTTGAGTTTAATGTTCATAAAGACATTTTAACTTGTGCCCAGCTTGTAAATGTAGGATATCCACTGGTGATTGGAAACACGTAGATGAGGTTACAATCTTGTAACTTATGTAAAATGATGCACATACAGTAGTAATCCCAGAATGGTGTGGAGTTAAAATTATGAGCATACATTCCTTTAAAGTTGGAAAAATTCAGGAGTCAACAGGAGTCAGTAACTTAAGATAAAAATTAAATTGAACTGGGGAAGCATTCTTGAAAGTTTGCGAGAGATAGCTTGGATGACACTCTGTGTATATGGCAACTTTGCGGAGGGGTTGTTTTTAGCTTTTTTTTCCTTGTAACATTCTGAGGAGATCAGTCGTAATGGATGGAAGGCTTCAGTATTCTACCTTTGATGTAAATTGAATTGTGGTGTATTTCCACATTGTCTGAATTAAGCTTTTTGTGGTGACTGGTGCAAATTATTGGTCGCATTAAGTGGCTCTGTTAAGGTGGTCGGTGTAATTTTTGACATCTTGTCTTTTAACATGGATCATTCGTTTTTACAAGGTTACTGAGTGCACTCAGGATGACAGCGACTTTTTGTGGCATGTTGCAGATGTTGCAAATTGCACTGATTTATAGATAAATTAGATTTAAATTACATAAATGTATATGTAACAAATGATTGAAGAACAAGGCACGTAGACACGATGACGGAATTTTTCCCCGTGAACAGTGGAGAAATCTGATGAACAAAAGCTCTTGCTCATATTACTCTGAAACTTGATCCTCAGCTGATTTCTTTCCGATGCCAAAGTTATTGTTTGCTCCCTGTCTTATCCTTCCTCTGAGGAATTATCTTTAGATCTGTTGACAGAATATTCATGCCCAGCAAGCTGCTGCCTGGCAAAATCTCGCTCCTGAGAGAAACCATTTCTGTTTATTCACTCCATTATCAACATATACATCTGCACAAGAGAGATCTGTTGTGAACAAATGGGAAAATAGTGCAGTGGTTCAGAGTATTCCCTTAGCTTTACATTATTATGATAGTAAAGGTATGTGTATAAAGATATGTCCCCCAGAGGATAACAGGGGCTTTGAGGGAGAGGAATATAGCAGGAGTTGGAATCAGATCAGTTGGACATAAGTAATTGTAAGCATTGGTAAAACATTACAGGCTGTAAGTGATCTGATATTTCGCCCTGAAAAGAGCGAATTTTTGGGGGGTGTGAATATTATAAAATATTACTTTTGTTGTGAAATGTTGGTCAGTAATATATGTCATCCTTCATGTAACTTCCAATTAAATCTTAGACCAACAATTAAAGATCTGTAGAACTCTCAAAATCTGGCAGACTGAGTACCAGTAATTTGTCGTGGATTCAATTTTCGTTCATTGACAGTATTTTACTTAAGTGACTTCATAGTATATTAAATGCAATTGTAATGGAATAAGTTTGTGTTGTTTACTTCTAACTAATCAGGGGTGCACAGACTTGGCACAGTACCACTTTAATAACGCACAATAACAACTTTAAAACATTATGGGATTGCGATGTACATGTATAATGTGAAGTCTTAATACAAAATGAGGAGCACTATTTTAGATGGCATTAACTATTAACTAAGTAACCAATATTATTTCTGTCTTTAATTGTCATTGTGTTTAAGATGATTATATTATTTATAATGCAAGAATTCAAAATCTGATACTTTGAAAAACAGACTGAACAGTGAATGATTGATGTACAGTGTATTATGTATCAGGAATGTTTGCAGATATTAATGAAGTCTACCTTTTGCCTTTGCCTTGCCTTAAAGTTATATTATCTTTCTGATTGTGTAAATGACCAGGGCCCACTTGTATGAAGCCCTCTTAACATTACAAGCACATAGTTACCACATAATGTCTACAATGCTGGTTGTCATGGTAGTTATGAGCTCATAATGTTAAGAGAGCTTCATGCAAATGGGCCCTGAGCTTTGTTTCATGTATATGGCTGGCTTGTTGAGAACCTGATGTTGCATGGATGTATTTATGGATATGCATTTCGCTATGCTGTACACATTTGCAGTTCTATGAAGGAATGTGATCTGTTTTATGAAAAACCTCACTATTGTTGTTTAATGATTTGGCTTCATTCTGAATTTTAGTGTTCAAATGTGTTCAGAACCTTCAGTTGTATATTAAAGTTCTAGAGGATTTCGGTTTTGCATGGCTTCTGGGATGGCAGGATATTATTAAAGCCCTATGTAAAGGCATGGTGCATATGGAAATTCATAATTATGTACCTGAACAGTATGTAAGAATTCTCACCTTTTAGGAGTATTTATCTGAAAAGTGTTAATGATTTATATGTTGTGCATTATTTCTGATTTATGTTGTAATTTCTTCACTCTTGCATGCGACTTTAGTAACATTAACTTTTATGTATTACGTAAACTTTATTCTTAATATTTTTCCAAGATATTATTTTTTGTCTTTTTTTTTCTACATGTATCATACTGAACTATTCCATATTTTAACAGCTACAGCGCTATGTAAAACTCCTGAGTTTTTAAAGTTAGACTATGCTTAGTTATCGGATATCTGTTTTCCCATTGGTCAGAACACCGAGGTTATATGGGCGCTCAGCAGAGACTGGACAGTACAGCAGAATTCCATCCAGTTGGAACAGACAAGAAGGTTGAATACTTTTTTGCCTCAGATGCCAGGTTGGTCAATCAGATGTTGATTTTCTCTTCAGTCTTTCATCCCCTTTTGTTTGAAAAAAGCGAAACACTCCCCAGATTTAGTGGTTTCAGGGAAAGGGGAATTAATAATTATTTCTCTTGCATCTGATTAACGTCTGATTACATCTTGACTGTACAGCTAATATCTAATTGGTACTAATGGATTGAAAAAAAAAAGAGAGGACTTATAGTTTACCATCTTAGCATATTTTAGTGATGTGCACCACTTTGTTCAGCAATAGTGAAGACTTTGTCATATGATAGTCTGAACCTCCTTTTCACTTGGTAGGGTGAACAACCTTGTCAAATACTGGTTTAAGCCACCATTTGACTACTTTTGTCCTGTAATAGTCCTTTGATGTTGTGCACATCTTTTGTCCCGTGATAATGCGGACTACCAATGTCCCGTGGTAGTGTTGGCTTCCTTTGCCCAATGATAAAGTGGACCCCCTTTATCGTATGATAATGTGACCCCTCCTTTGTCTTGTGATAATGTGGGCCAAATTTGTCTTGTGATGATGTGGACCAAATTTGTCCAATGGTAATGTGGTATACCTGTGTCCTATGGTAAGATGGGTCACCTTTGTCCTATAATAAAACGGATTATCATTAGATGTTATAGAAATGCTAAATAATGCTAAATACATTGAAAATTTTTTTTATACAGTGCAATCATTGAACACACCAACCAAGTGATTTTCCTGGAAGATGATGACATTGCTTGTGTCAAAGATGGCTGCCTTAATATCACCCGTGTTAAGAGGAGCCTGGATGATTCAACAGTCCGTGAGGTCATCACCCTCAAGATGGAAATACAACAAATCATGAAAGGTTTTTTTCTTTCTTTATTTGACATTGATTGTTGTTTTGTAGGGGTACACTTTTTTCTGTCTTGTATATATATAACAGCGAGTTGGTTGTTTGGTCAGTCAAATGTTAAACATCCTATTTTTAACAAACCTGGTTGGTTGAAATTTTAAAGAGCTACTTTGGTGTCGATACTTTGGTCCGAAAAGCATGGTGAATTGATAACGGATGATATAGCTAGAATTACTTTCCTGAATAGTAAAAAATATTGCAGTGTATTGAAACAGATTTCCTACATTTCTTCTGAGAATACGAAAACAGAATTTTTCTGTCCTTTCCACACAACGTCACCATTCACTGGGATGTATCAAGAAATGACGCTGCCCCTTCAAATGCTCTTGACTTCATGCAATGCCTTAAAATGCCTTACTTGATGTAACATCTGCCTGATTTGACAGCATATAAGGAGTATTATCACATCACACTAGGAAAATTGTGTTTCCTAAGGAATCATAAATCCTTCATCATAAATTCTTTTAAACTATGACGTTAGCTTTGTTCTGTAGAATTTCCCTCATGTCATTTTAATATTTCTGCCCAGTTTCCATGGTGACACTATAACACCTTGTCATTTCTCTTCCAAGGAAACTTCAAGTCTTTCATGCAGAAAGAGATCTTTGAACAGCCCGAATCTGTGGTGAACACAATGAGAGGCCGTGTGAACTTTGAGACAAATCAGGTGATCCTGGGCGGGATTAAAGACTACATGACGGAGATACGCCGATGTCGGAGGCTGCTGTTCATTGCCTGCGGCACCAGCTTCCACAGTGCCATAGCGGTGGGTAGACAAACAACACGACAAGTTCACAGTAAATATTATAAATGTAAAGTAACCAACCACACAATGGTCTAAAAGTGACTCTGATTCCGCTACTTGTTACAGGTCAAACATTGCGATGCTCACTAGCACATCAGCTGAAGGCAGTGCTCCAGATAAGGGGTGTATTGGTGAAGTTTACACCTCTTAAAATGACTAATACATATTCAAGTTAAAAAATGGGCATACTGAATACACTAATGAAAATTAAGATACACATTAGTTTCTAAAAGTATCCATATTGGTATATCAGTTCATGTTGGTAGGCTGTCGAAGGTCAAAAATATGGGAGATAACTCAGGAAAAACTTTGGAAAGGAAACTACTCTTAACATTGTGACACTTGCAATGCGAAATGCGGTCATAGTGGACACGTGCAAAATTATGTCTTCGGTCAAACCCCAACCCATGTTAGCTTGAGATGTATAGTTATTTTGCTGATAAGGGCGTCTCTTGGCGATATTGATGCTCAGTCTGAAGATGTAAGTCATCAAAGAGTCACAAAATGTGCTTACAGATGCGACACAAGCGCAGTGGTTGAAGAGTCATCCATGGCTTGTTACACAGGACATGACAGTGATTACTCGTCCTTCCAGTCAGACAACTGGTTTTAAACATTTCCGTGACTCCTCTGTATTTGTTTTTGAATATGCCCATTATTGTTTCAAAAACCATTCGGTGCTTCCTGGTTAAAACATTCTTTACGATATGGTTGGAATATTGATATGTCTTTATATAATAATCATTCATTCATTCATTTATCTCGCTCAGAAAGCCAAGTGAAAAGATTTTTTTTTGTAGTAAAACTTGTCAGGACAAAAGCAATCCAATGTTATTGCCAGTATTGGCTCGATTAAATGTTGGGACCATTAAAAAAACATGCATGAGCCTTTGTCGATTCCTCAAAGCCATTTCTTACCGAAGTAGAAATTTGAAATGGAATTTTAGAGCTTAGTTTTAGGTCCTAGAAATTAAATTTTGACCACGTCATCAGTGTTACCTGAAAGATGTGCCAACTTTTCTACTCTCAGTACCACAAACTAACTTTTTTGACAATGTTTTATACTTTGACTTTAGCTAGATGTGTGTTTTTTTGGAATCAGCTCAGGCACGAGCAATGATTTGAACACATTGCTGAATCATATATAATCATAAATATGATATATTACTGTGAGTCATAAAATATAAGTGTACATGCAGGTGAAGTAAGTCTACCCAAATTATAACCTTTTTGCATGGTTTTTGGCTACAGACCCGTCAGTTGCTGGAGGAGCTGACAGAGTTACCTGTAATGGTGGAATTGGCCAGTGATTTTCTGGACAGAAGTACACCTGTCTTCAGAGATGATGTCTGCTTCTTCATCAGTCAGTCAGGTAAAGTTAAACTTTGGGAAAAATTGTAGTGTTTGTTTTGGTTTAAGCAACTGGCCTGTTAGTCACTCATGATAAATATTGCAGTGGTACAGGTATACAGTTTGTTTTTAAAAACCTATATCTGGTCATGAAAAAATTGGTTTATTTCCTTGCTCTATAATTTGAATTTGCGATTGAAAAAAGTAATTCCCACTCATGCCAGAGCCCATGTGTAACAGCATTCAACTTTGGAATGGTTATTTATTATATAGAGTGTTTTATTTGTAGTGTGTGATCATTTTTGAAGATCAGGAAAATGTACATGTAATTACCCTTTATACACTGTTAATGTGTGTTTGGTTTTTGCAAATGAGTAAAATATTTTGCAAATGAGTAAATGTTTAGTGTAATTATTTTCAAATAATAGAAAAATGTATAACCTGCATAATCTTGTTTTTTTCCCCTGGGCTCTACCTGGTTTTCTCCCACCATAATGCTGGCCGCCATCCTATAAGTAAAATATTCTTGAATATGACGTAATACACCAATCAGATTAATAAATAAATAAATCAACAATGTACACAACAGTGTCAGATCATACCACCTTCAACATGCCTTGTTTGTCACTACAGGAGAGACGGCCGACACCCTGCTAGCCTTACGTTACTGTAAGCAGAGGGGTGCCCTTATCGTGGGTATCACCAACACGGTGGGCAGCAGCATATGTAGAGAGTCACACTGTGGGGTCCACATCAACGCTGGACCAGAGATCGGAGTGGCCAGTACCAAGGTATTTACTGTCATTTTGTATTCCAGCCCAGTTGGATTTTATTTTCCTCTTTTGGATCGGCCTTAACAAACTATTTAATTGAAGGATAATTTTGATCGATTTCAGTGTTAGAATTGATGGTGTGATCAAAGTCATCAATTTATGGGGTGTATGGACAACTGTTGAAATATTTGTAAATTCCCTTTCATGCCAATAGAGTGGCAGTGCCTTTGTGCATGAGGCACCTGTAAACGGTCAGGCAGTTGAGAGTGATGTACTGTACATTTATGTGAGTAGTGGCCGACTATTTAAAGGACTTGCCTCTCCATCCCTAAGCAGTCAATCACGCTCTCTCTTGTAGCCTTACATGAAGTTCTCTAGAGAGCTCCGACTGTCCACCAATATGACAATCTTCACATGTGGAGATTTTCACCACTGTAGTTGCCAAAGACTGTTTGTATGCTCTGGCCATTATGTGAGGGAAACATTCTCGAGTTTGGCGGTAAACAACATTGGATCAAACATTTATATGTTTGCTGTACTGAAGCACATCATCACCATCGTTGTTTTGACTGTTTTGTTTTGCTGTGTTTGCCTGTCAGGCATACACGAGCCAGTTCATCTCGCTGGTCATGTTTGGGCTGATGATGTGTGAAGACAGGCTCTCTATGCAGGACAGGAAGAATGAGATCATACAGGGCCTGAAAAAACTACCAGGTTTGTTGTTAACTGTGATATGTTATGCAAGCAACATATGTGTCGTCAGTCATTCAGGCATTGATGCAGTTTCCAAACTACATGCATTATTTAACGTAGCAAATATAGTTTTGTGTCTCATGATTTATATCAGGTTGGCCATTTGTTGTATTAACCCAGAAAAACAGTTAGTTGAAATGTTTCATATCCAGTTTGGCCAAGTAAAATGTCAAGAGCATTAATAACTTTGGAGCAGTATACTTTCATAAGGCCTGTGACACTTGATCCCTTGTTTCCTGTAATAATATTTTGCAAAACTATTGTGGACGATGGAATAATTTTCATTTTCCATTCTCATTATTTGGCTAGATTTTATAATAACCACATCTCTTGTGACAATTTATGGCCAAAAATGGAATAATGAATTCAGATGCAAGTGGAGGGGTGAAGTTATATGCAGGTGGTGAGAGGAAACAAGCATTCAAGTTTGATTCATCTAAGTAGGCCTATATGTTGTGTAGGCATGAAATAAAACCAGAAGACCATGGTTACATTTGATAGCTGTGACATAGGTGTTAAATGAACTTTCTTTCTTTACTAATTCCTATACATGTGGGCTTATTCTTTTTTTTTTTTTTTTTTTGTCAACATGGTAACAGAATTTTTGATGTAGAATTGTTGGTTGTTGTTTAATAGAAGAGATCAAGGACGTGCTGAAGATGGATGATCAGATAAAGACTCTGGCCCAGGAGTTGTATCAGCAGAAGAGTTTACTGGTCATGGGACGAGGATTTAACTTTGCCACTTGCCTTGAGGGTGCCTTGGTAAGGGAGATTTTAAGCTAAAATAATGGCTGCCAGAGAAATTTTCTTTCGCCAAGTATGAACTGAGAGTGGTAAAATCAAGTTGTGTTTTTCTGAAAGTACATCATAAATTCATATTATCATAATCATAAATTACCCAGAAATGCCAGATAGATAAATTGAAAATTTGCCAGTGTGGCATTCGACCGCATGATTGATTTTGTTTCCTGAAATGTTGGTAATCAAGGAAAAATACTTCAGATAAGTTTATGACTGGAAGTTTTACATTTATAAGGTATTGTAGTTGAAAAGACGACAACCCTGGCCGACTCAGCTGTTTTAGGCATTGTTATCTTGGCAGACAACCAATACTGTATTTGATCATCATTGAGGTTGTATACTCAAATCCAGCTCAGCACAATTCGCTGTGGCTTGATGTCAAAAGGGGACTTGTTTTCTGATTCAATAAACCGGACTACTTTCATCTCAGTCGATACAATAATCGATACAATAACTATAGGTTTACATATCATTGATGTTGGATGCATTTGGAGTTGAGCTGAATGTGTGCTGGGCATTCAAAATACAGGAAAACCTGATGTTTGTGAAGCCAAACGACCATTGTGTAGAACTGCAGTGAGGTAGATAAGTAAAAATTAATATGTGTACAAATGATGTGAATTCATCATTGTCCATGTTATTAACAGAAAATTAAAGAGCTGACATACATGCACTCTGAAGGCATTATGGCCGGGGAGTTGAAGCACGGGCCCCTGGCGCTGGTGGATAAGGCAATGCCAGTGATGATGATAGTCACGCGAGATCATGTACACTCTGTAAGTATGACAGTCATGCGAGATCATGTACACTCTGTAAGTATGACAGTCGTGCGAGATCATGTACACTGTGTAAGTATGACAGTCATGCGAGATCATGTACACTGTGTAAGTATGACAGTCGTGCGAGATCATGTACACTGTGTAAGTATGACAGTCATGCGAGATCATGTACACTGTGTAAGTATGACAGTCGTGCGAGATCATGTACACTGTGTAAGTATGACAGCCACACAAGATCATGTGCAATGTGTATTAAAGTGTGATAGCCAAACAACACGGGCTGACTTGAAAAAACCCTTCCTTACAGTCACACAACACAGGCTGACTTGAAAAAACCCCTGCTTACAGACAGACAACACTGGCTGACTTGAAAAAATCCTTCCTCACAACACTCTAAATCATGAACTAAAATTGATAAAGCAGTGTTACTGGTCAAACGGTCAGCATTTAGGTGAGTAGAGTTTCTGAAGTCACTTCATTCATCAACATTTTGACTTACAGGGAATAAGAATTCAGCAAAAAAGGTTAATAAAATCCTTTTTTCTCTCTTTAATAAGAAATAGTTTTTGTGAAAGAAATAACCCTTGCACTGTCTGATGTGAAATGTTTTCCTTTTACTATAAACAATTCATCATTCTTATTTCAGAAATGTATGAATGCCCTCCAGCAAGTCAAGGCCAGACATGTAAGTTTTCTTAACAGTTTAAAACAGCATATCACACAAACTTTTAACTAAGAATAAACCTTTCCATTTAATATCATATCAAAATTAATGATCGAATTCTAAAGTAATATCCCATGGTACATCTGAGAAACTGGTTTGATTTTGGTGTCATTGTTTTTCTGTAATATTTCACAGTTTTCCGTTGAATTCAGCTTTATGTTATATTAAACATTGTTACTGATAGTCTCCATTTCTGCAGCCAATCATGGACCATTCTTGTTCCATTTTAGAAAGAAATTTCAATGCTTTAAAACATATTGATGACATACTTTCACAAATACATACTATTGCAAAAAGTTAGACGGTGTTGTATAAAAATGAGCAACACTTTACCCGTTAATATTCAGTGTTAAAGAATTAAATCAGAAGTTTATCAATAACTCTAAGACATCTGATAAAGAACTCATTTTCGTTGTGAATTAATCAGTCAGTTGTTGGATTTGATTGGTGTTTTACACTGTACTCAAGAATATTTCACTTAAACAGCCAGCATTGTGGTGGGAGGAAACTGGATACGGCCCAGGAGAAAACCATGACCCTCTGCAGGTTTCTGGCAGACCTTCTCTAGTGCAGCTAGTGAGGAAGCCAGCGTTTGCTTGGAAATTGAAACTGTCTAGTTTAAATGCAAATATCAGATTGTATTATTCATGTGCTTGTCATGCAAAGACCTGTGCAGTAATGGTGTGTTTTGATAATTATCATGATATGTCTGTATTCCTTATTCACTCGCATTTATGCATTATCTTTTTCGGAAATCTCCTCATGAAATGGAATATCCCCTACAAGTAAATTTTGCCAGAATCCATATGGATTCCCATAACATTATCTCTGAGGACTCCATGGGAATCAGACTAAAGATTCCAGTATATTCATATCGTGCTTAATCAGTTTTCTGAAATGGTTATAAAATGCAAACCGTAACAGAGAAAGCTACATATTTCTTTATGCAAACACAGATCTTAATGATGACATAAATAATTCAGTGTTTTAACTTTGATTAAGGGAATCTTATGGGAATTATGTCGAAAAATAAGCCCTACCTACTTATTTTTTTTTTCCTTGAACAGTATATAATTTTCTGCGTCAAGGTGCCATAATGCTGTCATGATCATTTGATGTGTCTCACTTGTCATTTCTAGGGTGACCCAATTCTTATTTGCAATCATGGTGATGCCGAAACTCTGGCGCAAGGGTCAAAATGCATTGAAGTTCCACACACGATAGACTGCCTACAGGGCATCCTCACCATTATACCCATGCAGCTGTTATCACTGCACATCGCCGAGCTGCGGAATTGTGATGTAAGCATGTATAAACAGCCATTGGTGCATCAGGAACTACTGGCCTCTTAACCCCCAGTGAGCCTCACACCATTGGCTTTGCTTTTGGGAGAGGGCTACGCCTGACAGAGTGATCTCCCCTGTATATCTGGCTTTATTTGCAGATGGCAGGCTGATGTGTTGGCAACATGGTTGGTGGATAGCAGCCTTATTAAAGTATACGAGTGTCTGGATAAAGCAAGGCATTGCAATTAAACTGATGTTGTGAAATTATCGAATTTTTTTCTGTGTTTTTTTTTTGGAAAAAATGGCATCAGCAAAAAGATTGACCAATCCTCGTCTTCCAGACCTGCGTGTGGTTTTTAATGAGGCTGTTACCACTAGCTACAGAGGAACATGGATGTTGGTTGTTGCCCGTGGGTCTACGTCTTCGCTGGGCTGGGTCTCCTTCTCATTCACTCGCCTCTGAACTTGCCGCACCCTTCCATATTTATACCATACTCTTTTTATATAGGGACGCCTCATTGTCATATGTAACCAAGGTGACGAGGAAACGAAAAAGCATGCTTATAAATCTGTGGAGGTCCCCCATACTGTCGACTGTCTGCAGGGGATCCTCTGTGTCGTCCCCATGCAGTTGCTTTCTTTCCACATTGCCGTACTTCGGGAGTTGGATGTAAGCTGCTGTTAACAGCAAAGTTGCCTGAGTTTGAAGCATGAAACCCTTTTTAAAGCACAGACTGAAGTTTGTCACTGAAAGAAAACTAACAGTGCCACCCCCCACCCCCAGCTCCTCAATCCCACCCACATCCTTCCATTTTATCTTGTTTTGTCCAGTGCCATGGAACTTACCAAAAGTCTGCCATATACAGCAGGCACCTTAGTTTGCTCTACCCATATAATGGACCACCATTGTAAAAGAGAAATATTCCCTGAGTATGGCATTTGATTATTCAATGCTCCATCAATCCATTAGTTACCACGATATATTTTTTTATGATTATTAAACATTGTATCGTACATCTGCCATAATTGTCTCATTTGCAATTCAGAATTATGTGCAAGAAGAACCGTTTCCATGCCTTTCCTTGCTCATTTGTATTCTTATTTACTTGTAAATATGTGTATGTGCACAGGCGACAGAGAATGTACAGTTACTCTGTATGTGAAATTTGCAACATCACTTAGCTACATTTAGCCTAACACTGTCCATAAAAAATCCATTTTTTTCAAAATCTTGTTGTTACTGGTAGATTACACTACTGTAAAGTTTCAGGAAATATGGCTTTGAAGGACAAAACAAAATAATCAAGTGTAATCCTGTCGATTAGGTTCACAGTAACTCATGTATACCCTTGCTAAAATCCTGCAAAAGATTTTTATCAGAGATCTTCCCGAATTTGTGCACTGTGTTTATGAACCGTTGAAATATCTGCACACACAGGCTACAAATGACTTGAATTGAAACTCCCCAGATCTGAAACTCTCGCCCCACTCCCTTGCCCACAAGCACATGTATTAAGTCCCTCTAGAATTAATACTGGCCATTTTAAGAGTTCTTAACAAAGCTCTTACAGTCTTGCTCTTGATCTGAGTGCATGCTGAGATTGGCTGAGTGCACGGTTGGCTAACACTGGCTGCCTTTAGTTGTCTTTGACTAATATGGTGCTGGGGAAATGAGTTTTACAGTTCAGTGTATAGACCAATTCGGGTTCATTGAAAGTGTTTAAATACTCTAAATGATCTAAAATTTCGCTTGAAAAAGTGCATTTTTAGAGGCAAATTAATATCATTAAATATTGTTTTTTATTTCTAAAACTCATCCTGCCTTCTAAAACAACCCTCTAAACAACTTCATTAAATCAGTAGAGCTCTCAGCATCTGTAAAAATCAGCAACTCCGTTGTGGGCGAAATCTTTTTGGTCATTCAGCCTAAATGTGAAATTTCCACTCAAGTTGGCTTTACTGAATAGCTATTGTTTATATTGCATTAAGATTCCTGGAAACTAGGGAATGTAAACTGGGAAATGAAATATCTATATATTGAATGATTCCTGATTTATGGTACATGTCAATCACCCATCATTTCTCCCAATACTAAGTTGCACATTGTGCCTGATGTTGAGAGCTCTGTTCATCTTAGAAAGGTGTTTTGAGGTTTATTTGGAAGGTTGAATGATATCCTAGTGGAAAAATGTTTGCTACAGGCCCAAAAGTAATAATTTGTTACATTTTATGTACGAAGATGCACTTTTTCAGGCATAAGTTAAAGTCATTTATTGTAAGGTGGTTATCCTTCTTACCTCTGTGAATTGGTTTAACTTGAAGCCATCTCTGTCTGAGTGTTCTGTATTAAAGTCCAATGTTTTAAATGCTTTCTTAATTAGAATTCGTTTCAAGACTTGGTCTTTCTGTCTCTCTCTCTCTGTATATGTATATTCAGATTTATAAATATTTGTTTTGTGTGTCTGATGCCATTATGCTTGTGCTTTGTTGCTTTGGTGTGAAGATTCGAGTGAAAGAACTTTTGTTTTCATGTGGTTGTGTAAATTTGGAGTAACAGTAAAGTGTTCATTAACGAAAGAAATTTTCTAGATTAATCACAAAGTATCTGATTAAAATTTTATGTATTATTAAGACATGCATAAAATGTTGTGCTGTTTTGTCCTTGAATTTTCAAGTTTAAAACTTGATTTAGATTTGAATTTTCAGTAGAATTGTGACTATTTAAGTGTTTGTTTTGCCCAGGAATTTACATGTGTGCTTGATATTAAATGTCTAGAATCTAGTAGCTATTTGATATTGATTTATTCCAAGTATTAATCAGTTTGGGACTTTTCTTTCATAATCGTAAAATGGAAAATATGGTGATGTTGGAATGTGCAATAAATACCTGTATGTGTATTTTCTAGCTGCATAGCAGTACACACACTATTCCATTTAAATTCCGCAAATAAGGTACATTTATATCAAGAATTATTATTATTATATTATTTGTAAGCATATGAGCATAGTAAAAGCTCATAACATCCTCATTTATAGCATAATTGTAAATTTGTATAAGGCACTTCCATTGTACCTAGAGGTAGTCCACCGTACAAAATAAAAATTGTTTTCTCCTTTAAAGGAATAAAGAGACAGTGTTGGAGATAAGATTTTTTTTTTGGGTTAAATCCTGCAGCCTCAGTCATACTTGAATAATAATGCCATGCTTAAAATTTAGCTTTATATAGGCATAGACTGGCCTTTTTCTCAAACAAGCTGGTCAGCGATCATTCTACATTCTTTTCTTCCTAAGTAAACAGCTCATAAATGCTCGTACAGGTGTTTCTTTGCCAGCTCCATCCTTATGTTTTTTTTCAAAGTACATGTAGGCTTATGTATGTTTGCCTCCTGATATAACTGCCCTGCTGCACTCATTTAGCTTTCCTTGTGGCCTCCTGGCTGTACTAGGATAAGCTCTAAGCTGCTGCAGACACCTATATACAGCCCTGGCTTGAGCGACGCTGTGTTTGTTTCTCTTCTTCATAGGTCGATTGTCCGCGGAATTTGGCCAAGTCTGTCACTGTGGAGTAAATTATGCCAGGCATATATGTAAGCAGTTTACCCACAATTAAGCAGTTTGTTCATATTCTAAGCAATGTATACGTATATGTGAACAGTTTACTCATAGTTTCAGTCACATAGGTACATATAAAAGTAGTGTGTATCCAGATCTGCTCCCCATTGATAGCACTTGTCTTTTTTAATAAAAACCCTATTTAACATTTTAAGCAGTGATTAATAATTCAGCGATGTTAAAATCTGTAATAATTATGCACCGTATTGTGATTTAAGAAGTGTTTCTAATTGTCATAAGGTGGTCTCTAATCAGTTTACTAATGCATGTTGTGTGAGCGCAATTTTCGTTACTTTAATACCCTTAAATACCAAAAAATTCATATATTACTCAAGAAATATACATGTAATAGCACTATAAATGTGTGGAATAATATCCTAATTCTATCATAAATGCTACGGAAAGAGCTGAGAGAGCCTTATTGTTTATGCTTATTTCTTTGAAGTTTGAGAGTTTCTGAAGAGTGAAGACTTTTATCCTGTCTGTAGTATAGTAAATTTTTTTGCAACTTTTCTTTTTTCAGGTGGATCAACCACGCCATCTGCTGAAAACATACACATTGATGCATATGGACAGCTGAGAACAGAACGACAGACAAGCGCACCATATACCAACTGAAGCCACCTCCTGTTATATCAGTTATTCAACAAAGTTAACAACAAAGTTATGTGCTGCCATCTTTACAAGGACGTGTTGATATTTTTGTTTGAACCTGGATCGGTCGCTGTCTTGTTTGTTCTTATATAATGATTTCATTTGTGTAAGATTTCTTGTTTATTGCTATTTTCATAGTTTTTATTAGCTAATGTTGCTTACAAACAGTATACACTTATTGGTACTGACAAAAGACTAGAAAAAGATCTGACTTCATGCTTCATTCTTGTTTTTTGTTTTTGTTTTTTGTTGTTGTGGCTGTCTTGGATTTTTGAATTTTGGTGTTCCTGAGGGTGTAATTGTAGAGGTGTAGGCCTTTAACACAGAAATGAAAAAGAGAATCCTGTAGAATGATATTGCATATAAACTAGTGCCATTTTCATCATATGGGGTGTCGCCAAATAAATTCTTGGGTGAATCAGAACTGCCACATACCTGGTTGGTGTAGTGGTTTTTATTTCTAGTGTTCCAAACCTTTAACTCAGCTCATTGCCCTTTAGGGATTGCTCTTTTTTGGCAGGTGGAGATTTTCATTAGAACATTGTGGCATGCTCCATTATGAAATAAATTTGTCTGCCACTCTACAAGTTACATTGCCTTGAGCAGAACAAAACATGTGGATTATGAATAAATATATTCCACTTTAGATAAATGAAGAATCTAAGGAAAGTGATAGGAAGGTATTCTTTGAGAATTTTTGCCGTTTTGTTTTTTTTTTTTCTTGACAAGTCCTTTTTGGAATTTATTGCCATCAACTTGCATTTATAGATTGTTTTCATTGTCACTATTTTGTTATTTTCTTTTGGACATTTAAATTGAACATATCATTATAACACTGCAAATCTCTAAAAAGGGAGTTATGAATGTTCTTGAAATGCCACTAAGCTTGCACAAGGTGACTTTTCCGATTCCAGAATTTGGAAACCAAAGCATGCTTTGCACATGGTCTTAAGTATGGGTTTATTATAAGCACCAGTAAACCATTGGAAATCAAAGCATGCTTTGCACATGGTCTTAAGTATGGGTTTATGATAAGTACCAGTAAACCATTGGAAACCAAAGCATGCTTTGCACCTGGTCTTGAGTATGAGTTTATGATAAGTACCAGTAAACCATTGGAAATCAAAGCATGATTTGCACCTTGTCTTAAATATAGGTTTATAATAAGTAACAGTAAACCATTGGAAACCAAAGCATGCTTTGCACATGGTCTTAAGTATGGGTTTATTATAAGCACCAGTAAATCATTCATACATGCACTTCATTACTTACTTAGAAGGGAAAATATCAGGATTTCCATAGATAGGAGTAATAAATTACATGCCAGTTTGTTGTTAAACAGCTGGGAACATTCTTTGAACTAAGTTCACACTGCTCTGTCCAAAATGTTCATTAAAAATATATAACCAGAATAACCAAGCAAATCATCTGAAGGGCTAGCCACATATATAGCTGTTAACATTTGGTTACCTTCTTGTAGTATTCTTCTGCTAATGACCTGACAAGTTGCAGCCAAAACTTCTGATCAAAGAAAGCTGTTTTGTATGTATACTTGTTACCAAAATGAAAAAGTATTATAGACGTGTTGTTTTGTTTTAGCTTTTTGCAGGTAAAACTAAAAAACAAGGGAAATTATTTCGTGCTTTTTGTTTTTGACATGCATTATAAAATGAATCCCATCAACCAGCAAAACCACACATTTGGTGGTAAAAAGCATTATTTCTATTATTTTATCACACCCCTGGTCAGAGATGTACAGATCTATATATATGTATATATATTGTTTCTTTTTTGACCAAATTTATCATGCCATGTGGTTAAGACAAGTGAAACAAGTGTCATTTTAAACCATAAACTGCAAGGATATCTGTGTTGGTGTACAAATCATTATCTCTCATATATTGTTACATTGGAATATTTATGATTTAAACGACATTTATTTATTATTACATTCATGTGTAGGGCAACATTTTTAATAAAGTGGGGAAAGGAATATGTTGTCGTTGAGACTTTCTGCACGTTTTTTTATTTTTTGTCTTTCAGAATACAAAGAACACAGATGCTGCCAATGAAATGTCCTGTCATAGCAGATATTTCTTCATTTCATGGGTATAATGGGACCGAAATTTGTGGATTCCCTCCCTTACACTATCGTAGGGCCTCGTGTGGTGGTTTACACAGTCCTAACGTTCGTTGAAGATCACTTTGTCTGCCATCAATATGGTGTGCATATCACATGTGTGAAAGTGCGACATTAACTTGCCATAGGCTGATGGTTTACTCAGAGGAAAGCATCACCCTTTGCCAGATATCTGAGCATTCTTCTGGCTAGGTGAAATCATTGAATATATTGGTTATAATCACTCAGTAAGCCAGAGAGCAAGTAAAAATTCTGACATACCCATGGGATGGCAAAAATAATGTCAGACGCCATTCTCTGAAGAGAAAGGAAATTAAAGGTGTTTTACTTTGGAAATCCATAGGTCTGTATAACAGAATGCTGATTTATTCCAATATTAGAGACCAGGCTGGTGCCAATTGTTCTCGGGGCTCCTGGTACACAAGAAGTATTTCCTGCCCTGAGTAAGGCGTAATTTCTATCCAATGTATATGTATAGTCACTAGCACTACACCCTATGTTAACGCCCTGTATTTTCAAAAGAAGTAAAACCAAACAAATACCAAAAGACTTGGCAAAGGTCTTGTGATCAAATTTATTTTAGCTTGATTAATCTTGGATTACAAGAATGTTTTTGGACGTTTGGCAATGAAGGCTGCTATCTGTGGAATGGCGCGGACTTTATCCAAATGAGCCTGAAGTTTTGGGAACCTTTCCAACAATTTACCGAACTCAGGCACGATCCTGTCATTGTACAAGTCAAGGTACGAGGCCACCATTACATCTGCCCAAGTTAACTAAAATACAAAATTCAAATTTTCTTAATTTAAGTTCTTCATTCACAGTTTCAATGTACAGATAAAACTGTGCGTATATAAAAGACCTTTGCAAATAATATGCAAAATATCTGAGAGTTTTCTGTTTCATTTTTCTTGACAGAATATAATACTAGAAGGCATTAATTTTTATTCATTTGTCTGACACAAAACTCTGCAATACTTACGCTATCACCGACTAAATATCCAGATTTGCTGGACTCCAGACATCTCTCCAAATGGCCCAAGATACGAGGACCATCCACTTCTATGAAACTTCTCGTACGTTGTGCCTGCAACACGTAGAGCAAAATGAATATTTTTCTGCGTTATGTGGCCGACAATATGAGTAAACTTTCTGTTTAATATCTCACGTCACTTTGGTAACCATCAGCCAGCCGATAATCAAGTTTCTGTTTTAAGTAATAATCTCAAAGGTCTCCTTGAGTTAATTTAACGGAAAATCTGAAAGGTTTCTAACAGAAATCTGACATCTTAGATTTCCAGCTGAACTACACTCAGTTGCCAATTCAAATTTCATATACTGAAGACTTTTTCGTTTTCAATGAAACTAGGTAAGAAGCAGTGGTATTTGTGATTACCCACTTTATACATTTATCGATATGAACGTCAGACTTTGCATGAATGAAACACAGGTGTGTATATATAATACCTTGACCTCCTCATTTGGAGCCAGCCGGATAGCTCTGGTGGGAGGCAAAATATCGTAGATGATGTCGATGTATTGGTCAGCTAGAGCTTTCTCCCAGTCTGTCTTCCCTGCCAATCCTGTGTATAAGAAACAAACTTCAACAGAAAATTGTTACTGAAAACATGTTTGCTTCAATAAAGAACCAGAAATACATCTCATAGAATCAAATAATTAGGTGTATAATTTTGCATGGCATCTACATAATGACTGGTTCCGTTTTTTGTTGTTTTTTTTTTGTTGTTTTTTTTTTGTTTTGCTTTGTTCTTTTTTTGTTTTGTTTTGTTTTTTTTTTTACTTAATTTCGCTCTGATGTTGACATCTCAGTGAAATGCGCATGACAGATACTCACCAAATTTATTGGCTAGATATCGACCAATGGCCTGACTTTCCGAGAGTTTCTGACCCTCCACTTCCAAAACAGGAACATATCCGAACGGCATTTCTAGACAAACGACAGTAATATAAACACATTGACAGGATAAAGAGCACACAATCAGAATGTCGCTTGTCGGTTTTTAATCAGAAGTTTTCTATTTCATTTGCAAGCAAACGCAATTTTTTTTTATTGTTTTCCCGCTGCATATATGTAGACTACATACTGCTGTAGCTATTATTCATAACCTCCAAGCCACCTACACGGCCGGACGAAGCCTCCGGTGATTGCATGGTCAAGAACTTGGTTTGCATAGTTAAAAAAAAAAAAAAATTTTTTTTTTCGTTTTAGGGCAGAATCCACCGATTTCGATACTTTTAAGTTATCTTTTTCCAGTTATTATACCTACTTCATTTTTCAAATAAATAAATATATAAAGTGCATGTGTAACATTGCTTGCATTACATTCCAAAAGTATCTCAAATGTTAGGCGATTAAAAATCCAGTAAGCCCGTTTACCCTGTTTTTTCGTCGGCCATTCCTTGTTGTCAATGCGTATATCCTGAAACTCAGCTCCAGCCAGGGACAACAACCATCGGATCCCCTCGGCACGTGCACGGGCGTTGAAATAATACAGTTTATATACGGGCATGGTTGTTGTCTGTCAATAAAGAATAAAAGGCTTGTCTACACTAATTAAAAAAGTAGATTTTCCATTATTTCGCATATGAACCAGAAATAATATCAGAAGAAGGGGGTAACACTGGAGTAAGGGGTGATAAGAGGAATACTCGGTGCTGCTCGAACGTTTTCCTTCCCGGATGATTGAGGCGTCGGGGGGAGGGGGGGATTTATGGTGATAAAGTGTTGTGGGAATGTCCTCAGGAAAGTGAAAACTTGTCACTAGAGCACTCCTTTTCTGGTCCTATATGCAGATAATACTTTTTATCATTGCCCAATACTGTACGTAGAGGAAACTTTGGATACGCCATAATGGTGGCTACTCAACCTCTTGTCAGAAACCCCGTCATTCGCGAAAGTGGTGAGATTACAGCCCGAATAAGCACTACACATAACTCTAGCTGGTCATATCCACGTCGTAGCATCTCCCCTTCCCATCGCCACACATAGTTTTGTAATGGTAATCCGATCAAGAATCACTTTATAAAGAGGAAGCACCAGGGCTATGTGGAAGTGCTTATTCTCGATGCAATTTGTGAGTCACCACTTTGGCGAATGACTGGGTCTCTGACAGAAGGTGAAGGAGCCCAAGATTAGGACGTTTCCTAATATTTCTCAACTTAAGAGCCATTATATTCGGACTAGTTTTACCACAGGTTGTCAAAATATCACACTATGGATATTTACTGTTACTTTTTTTTTCGGCAAATCTAAGACCTAATGTTGTTGAATGGGTGACATTAAGACTATATCATTGGCGCCACTGAACGCCTTTGCCGGTGAGGTTCAACGTCAGAGCCTGCACTCGTTTGAAAGCACATCGAAGAGCTGCAAGATTTATTCTTGATCCTACGTGGCATCAGACACCCAATAAGTTACTTTAAGCGACAAGGTCAACGTTTAGCTGCCTGAATCCCCCACCCCAACCCACCCACTTCAAAATCCAAGGCCAATAAGTACTGGCATGTGCCACTAGTACAACCTTTAAGAAAGCCGCCGTATAAGTCTTCACATAGGCTGACCGTCAAACGCTGGAGCTTCCTATGTCAGTAGCCGTAGCGTGTACATCCACAAGAAAATCTCTCCTCACTAACTGAAACCTTGTACTCTCTCGTCAAGCAAGCACCTGGACACCATAAAATGGCCCCGGTTTCATGAGCTACACTTAGTTGAAGAAGTCCTTAACTACTGTGACAGCGTATGTTGTAAAAATATGAAGTTCACTTGGCTAAGGGCTACTTACCACTAAGTATACTTCATGAAACAGGCCCCTGGCATGCGAAAAACGACGCTATACCCTAAAAACACTGAAGTACGCAGAAGTGTTAATAGGGCTTTGATTCCCAGAGCACCATGTCTAACGACCGTTAGCCTATACACAGAAACTTTATGTACATGGATTCTGACTGTATACTTACGAGCTCGCTTGAAGTTTTAAGATGTACAGCTGGACCATCTATACGTTATGTGGCTTACATGTAAGCAGATGAGCACCAGAGGCTAGAAGCTTCAGGAGATCTATACCGAGGTCAGCGAAACTTTACAAATAGGACAGGGCTAAAGATAGAATTGTAAATATTGCTAAATAAACATTACAATAGGCTTTGTCCGGACGTCATCGAACAACGAAAATCGACGCGGTCAAGAAGTGTACAGTTAAAGGCTGGTCTTTAGACTAATCGAAGCTTAAATTTAAAGTCCCTATACCGTGAAGGTTATGTGGTTCAGGGTTGAAAAAAATCCAAATCATAAAAGGAACTAAATAAGTCTACAAAACAATTGCAGTAGCCACTACAACTAAAATCGTATTCTTGGCGTGGTCGAGATATACAAAATGCTAATTTGGGTTAATTTATTAACCTTCATCGCTATTTTCATAGTTACTATATAATGAAAATCGCAATAGGCTATGCGGTATCCGGTTCAACATAAAGATTTGTTGTTAGTTATCGAATATGACCCGTTTCTCACTACATATCTACCAGTGTAATATAAACGTGAAGTTAGGCATAGGCATGTTTGATGTAAAGATTACTTTTTTAAGGTTGCAATAGGATTTCCGTAGTCATTACAAAACGAAGATCGCGTTGGAGGCAAGCAATGACAATGCTACCTTGCCCGACGCTTTTCTGTACCCAGCTTTGTACAAGTACACATACATTGTGTTCACATTTATATACATATTGTTATACGCAAAAATAGCCCCCAGTCAAATAGAGACAGAGGACGTCACCAAACACGAATATACAGCCATTCAACTATTTCAGGCACGGTCTTGGGACATGGAATTTTCCAGACTGCCCCGCATCTTTCATGTTCTGCTCTGGTTGTATACAAGAAGTTGTTTACAACGCCTGTATGCCATCTAAAGACGAGTTCGTCCGAGATAACTAGCCCTCCATCAATATGGCATACACATTTAGCTTGTCCTGTAAGTGGAAATGTGTGCATCAGTTACTTGGCAAAAGTCGATGATTTATATACCACGTGAGTCCCGATTGCCCTACTCATATAAATAGTAACAGCCATCGTTTAATGAAATCAAATCTTCTTGAATACGGCGTTAAACCTCAGTAAAATTCAACATTATGGTTTCCTTAACTACAAAGCATAACCTCAAATATTCTCCATGCAGTTCAGGGTTAAACATCAATTAATCATTCGTTTAATTCCCGTTAAGCAAATCCAAACTGCCCATATTTGAACTATATCGTTTTAATAAATTTTTAACAATGCTCTTTTTTTCCTTTCTTTTTGTTTTTTATTTCTTTTCTCGTGGTAAAAAAGGGTATGCATTGATGAGCATTTGGATTACAATACTGTCTTCGGACGTTTTCCAATGAAAGCTGCTATTTGTGGAATGGCGCGAACTTTGTCTAAATGAGCCCGGATCTTGGGGAATTTCTCCAGCAATTCGCCGAACTCTGGGCTGATCCTGTCTATGAAGCTGTCAAGGTACGAGGCCACGACTACATCCGCCCAAGTTAACTGCAACAGAAACAAATGCAGTCTAGACTGTTGTTTCGCGGGGTAAAGAAACATCATGGCGGCAAAATCGTAACATGGAAACTCCTAGTTTACCTCATGAACTGGGTATTATCGTATGAAATCCTTTTTAATCGTTTCAACAGCGTAACATCCATGCATTGAATATTCTGTGGAGCCAAAATGTGATAACTGAATCGAATATGTAAACAGTATGTATATATGTGTGTGTATGTATGCTTATAGGTCTTTACGTGGTACTTAAAAACTGCTCAGGAGGTCTTGGTATGTGAATATACTTGTGTCTCATATACTTATGTCTTCTTGTGACGACGAGTCCACCCCGCCAAAGTGCTGTCGCCACTGGGACATCATGCCAAAGACACCAGATATGACACCCCACCCAGTTACATTATAATGACACCAGGCCGACTGCTTCTTTTCTCTAACCTCTCATTCTCAATCTCCACTATCACTATACACAAGACCTATGGCCATAAAAAATCCTTTCTTTAAATTTTATATGGTTATTTTGAACATATGATCTTATACTGTTAAATCTCTCAACATAAACTCAAGCGACCTATAGTTAGAACTCGACCACATCCGCAACATATGTGTATTTATTTGACCTTTTTACACTTACAGAGTGCCCGGTAGTAACCGATCAGTGTTTAATGCTGTACTGAATTCCACACGGCATGCATTCAAGTCACAACTGCAGGCCGTCACATAGCACCCTTAACATCTGAATATATATACTATAAACAATTAACGCACAAGTCTCCAAAGACTTTACAATATCATAGTGGAGGCTTTTTTCACTATATCATTCCTTAAATGTTATGCCAATAGATTCTTGGGGGGAAATGGGTTCTTACGCTGTCGCCGACCAAGTATCCTGATTTGTTGGATTCCAGGCATCTCTCAAAATGGCCCAAAATGCGAGGGCCGTCTACCTCAGTGAGGATTCTTGTGAGTTCTGCCTATATGGATTTTAAAAAATCGAGAATATTTCTGAAACAATACATTTACAGCTAACTGAATATATCAATATGACGAAAACGCAGTGTGCGATAGAAAATAAATACGTTTCATTTCAACCTTTTTTTCAGAATTATTTTTTTCGCATGTCTCGAGTGCTTATATATCATGTAAACAACGGGGCCTATACAAATTCATTGAATTCAACTAAAACGACGTCTCACAACGGGTCTATATAATTTCAAAATGGCGTTGCAACTTTTACAGTATAAGTTTGCATATCTGATGTAAAGAAGCTATAGCATGTGTTTATATATCATTATGTTTTATCATAATTCTGAATTTTTACGTCGTTCATGTAACGATTCCAAAGGTGTAAGCGACAACAGATCGCTAAGGCCTTTCAGGAAAGTCTGCATCAACACTTCCTTATGCTGCACAATCTACAATATCGCTGACATTATGGCTGGCACGTGGATTACCCGTGAAATCATACCTTGCCCTCGTCGTTGGGAGCTCGGCTGATGGCTCGGGCAGCCGCCAAAATGTCATAGACGACGTCAACATACTGATCAGCCAAGGCTTTTTCCCAGTCAGTCTTTCCAGCGAATCCTGAAAATACGAATAAAAGGTTTTCAAACTTTTTCAAAGTAAAGAAAAACACGTCTGTTTACATTTTATTCTCCAGTCCAGCTCTCGCGGATTCAACTGGTTGTCCCACGTAGATTTCCTCAACAAAAAAAGTATGAAGTTGACCTAAAACAACAAAGTAAAGACGTAGAAAAACAAAGTGAAGACGTGAAACAACAAGTCTTGCTGTTTTATATCGGGTATGTAGCTGATTCATTCATTTGACTGTTGTTTGACGCCATACTCAAGTATCTTTGACTTATACAAGGGTAATCTGGGTGGAAGAAACCGAAACCACCGACAAGTTAGTAAGTTACTGACAAACTTTCCGATACGGGTGACTTGTGGATTTGGGCGCCATGCATACCGATAGACCGTTGATTGTCAAGAAATCACCACGAACACTAAGTCTATATAGAGCGGGGAATCACACCTTGGAATAGAACAAAATGTTCGATGTGTACTTGTTCCAAGTAACTTCGAAGCTCGTCTACTCATGAGGTTTAGAGCACTATATAAATTAGATGTGGGCTTACCAAACGTGTTGGCCAGGTATCGAGCAATGGCTTGACTCTCCGACAATTTCTGACCGTCCACTTCCAAAACGGGAACGTATCCCAAGGGCATTTCTGTACATAAAGGAAAATAATATTGTTATATATACATACATTACCAGCCCACGCTACCAATAGTCGTATGTTCATGGAATCAATTGGGACAAACGCATGAAACTGCAAGTTAAAATTGTTAACCTCGGAAACCTTGCTAACTGACTAACGTCAACCTCGTGGAATATTTCTAATTAACCACTGTTAGCCTCAGAAAGAGAAATGCTTATTCGTGTTAACTTTTTTTACAATACGTACGCAGTGATATATGCTAACCTTGTTTTTTCGTTGGCCAGTCATTCTTATCGATGCGTATATCCTCAAATTCCACGCCAGCCAGGGAGAGCAACCATCGGATCCCCTCGGCACGTGCACGGGCGTTGAAATAATACAGTTTGTAGACGGGCATGTTGTTATCTGTCGATGGAGAAAGTTGCACGTATGCCCCTATATGACAATTGCTGTTTTGCAATGTCATCGTGAAAATGGCCATTTCTGATTATTAGAGGTGTTCAACTGGAAATGGGTAGTGTTACATAATTTACTGGAACAGGGTGAGTGGTCAGGGGAAGGGTGGTGAATGCTGGGCCGGAAGTGGCAAGTTTAACGTGAGTGGTAGTGTGCACTGGAAGAGACCAGATAAGACGTGAGTAGATGAGAGTTCCTGTGGTAATGTGGACATTGCGCGACAGGTACTGCCACACCATTATGAAATCTGTAGGGGGTGGGGTGGATATACACGTTGTCATAGCTCCACTAACAAACGAGATTTGTGTCTTTCTTCCTTGCTTTCTTCCTTCCACATCGAAAGTCTTGACAGTGTGACCCGATTAATTGCCGACCTCGAGTGCCGTACACGATCGACCAATTCCCGCTACATAGAGGTTAACACATACTTCTTCTCAGGTATATAAAACTGGCGTTACTGCAGATCTACACGTGTTTGTACTGACCCATTTTCCACCGGCATGTCTCAGACGTTGTAAAGACAACTTCAAGCATCTCGTGCATGGTTGTATGGCTTAGTATCACGCACACAAAAGTTTGGTGATATGCCGGTACGTTTTATAGGAGAGAAAACCGTTACATAAATACATGTAGTATAACGAAGCAGGGTAAAGTAGGCCTACGTACACAGACTTAACCGTAAAC
This sequence comes from Acanthopleura granulata, assembly GCA_016165875.1. Taxonomy (NCBI): domain Eukaryota; kingdom Metazoa; phylum Mollusca; class Polyplacophora; order Chitonida; family Chitonidae; genus Acanthopleura; species Acanthopleura granulata. The sequence continues at coordinate 3,935,284 of JABBOT010000002.1, read as the reverse complement.
CCGCTCGTGAGGCCGATGGGGCGGCACAGCGTCTAGTACATCACGATAATCATATACATTACGGCTGGTGTCTCAAGCTAATAAAGCCAATGTTACTGCATTGTGGCACACAACTGCAGCCCTATTACGAAAAATACACTTGGAGGATTGTCACCAGAGGTGTGCCATGCTTGTACGGTTATATGGAATGACAGAGACTGCACTGAAACAAATTATGTATACTTACATGGTTACAAGTGTGAAATGGTAAGTGGAAATATACAGCTACAGGACACGTGCGTATGACTGAGCAGTCTGTAGGCTACTTGGGTACAGTGTTAGAGTGTCGGGGTTAGACGCTGTATTGGGGACTAAACTAGGTCAGTTGACAATGACGCGTGATCTGGTGTAAAAATCGAGGACAACATCTATGCCATTCCGCGCTATGCATATGTTCAAGCTACTTTAACTGCATGCAACGTACAGTAGAGACGAATTTTACAGGGCCTAACGATATTCACGTGAGCTAACTGAAGAATTATATACCAGGACTTAAATTTGATCGTATGAAATCCTATGATGATCTTGCTGTCAAATCCTTATTTTTTACTTCTTTATTTACTTCTTTAATCGGTCATTCAACCATCGTCCTTGCTACAACCGATAAACCTTTGACAAATGAGGTCGCTTTATTCTCCCATGCAGCTCTTGATGATTGAATAGGCTGCGATTAGAAGGTTGGCCTGTTCTCTAAAAACTGATCCTCCATGGTAGCATCTACTTGCATATAAACCAGTCATCGTTGTCGTAATACTGAGTGACATATTCTTGAATGTGATGCTAAACCACAATAAAATAACCAAACAGTAAATTTGTGTAATTCTAAATTCATTCTGAAGTCAAGTGTGACCAGGGCGGTATTGCTTACCACAGAAAATGCGTATGTTTTTATTGATAAACGCTTTACACAATGTGGAATATAGATGCGCAGGCAGTAACTGTTCATTGTTATTTATTTCTTGTATGATCTAAGAGTAAGTCAAACATGACTTCACACACCGACCTCTACTGTGTGACGGTCACATGTCGTGTGGACCTACTGCTTGGATCAGTTAACATATACCAAGTACACAATGTGAAGCCGAATCCCTATACTCAGTTACACACGAACTGACTCGAAACTGCGAGATCTCCTGTCCTTGAGCTGTGTGAACTAAACAAGATGTTTGGTTAAAAAGCAGCAATCGAATTTTGGCCATTTTATTTCGACAAAGTTTGCTGTTCAAATTTGTAGACTACAGTGGTGTTTTTGGACTTTTAGCAATGAAGGCTGAGATCTGTGGAATGGCACGGATTCTATCCAAATGAGTTCGAAGTTTCGGGAACTTGTCCAACAATTCGCCGAATTCTGGGTTGATCCTGTCAATGAAACCGTCAAGGTACGAGGCCACCATTACGTCCGCCCACGTCAGCTGTAACAGAAAGCCACCCATGCTTCTGAACTGATGTTTCATGTGCCTGTTTGGAAGTTTTGGTTTACAAGGAAGGGTGAACATAAAAACATAAAACAGACGGAACGATACCTGCTGCCAACGTATCTGTTTCAAATAATTGTTATTTTCTTGTTGAACGAAATATATACTTCTCTTACAATTCTGCACTGGCAGTATCGCTCATGTTGCAACATCATGGTATTTATTTATTTGCCAACGATAGGAGCTACATATCACTCATAACATGGGTATTATGGGTAGAGTATTTATCTATTCATTTGACTGGCATTTTATGCCGTATAGTCAAGAATATTTCACTCATACGACGGCGGTCAGTATTATGGTGGGAGGAAGCCGTGCAATGCCCAGGGGAAGCCCACGATCATCCATGCACAATCGTGGACAAATATGGGCGCAGGAAGCAACCACACCTGACAGCACGTACTATTCAAACTTCTTGACACAAATCGCGCTATAAAATGCTGGCAGATGTCGGATTTGAGCAGGGAACATCAGTGGTAAAGGTCTGTAGTTTCTGATCCATACCAAGCAGTCTTGCATCAAATCTTCACAGTCTATAAGTATAGCACCTTTACAGGACTCGCCAGGATAACATAATGAATTCATAACCTCAAATTTCGACCACGAACAAGTTAGGTCTACTCGTGTTCCCCGAATCTGAGAGTTCTACCCTGTAAAATGACCAACGCCCAATGCGTTTACTGGATGATTAACCTTCAAACAAGCGTGTTTAATAAATATACACATATATTAAGTATTAAACATAAGTGTCTAAAACAGGTATATGGGCCTATAGAGCAATGTTACAATCTCCCTAGTGTTTGATATCCGATGCACAAAAGTGTTTATAAGTTAAACATCGAAATGTAAAGTTTATAGATCTGTTTTATTTTAGAAAGATGCTTTGATGTTTGTTTGTAAATGGGAAATTGCGAGTTGTGGGGTAACGTTTTATGACCTTTATTTGCCACTAAAATGCGTTTTTTCCCCAGGCGGATGTTTAGGGCAAACACAGAACATAACCGTTTAGATAGAGGAAACCTGATGTTATTTATAATAGTTGAACATTAAACTAGGGCCTTATATGTTCATCGTGTTGAATTAGATCGTCACGTTGGATAAATGACAAGTTGCAATCACAGGACAACTGAGATACATACATGTATTTTGATTAACGATAATACTGGCATGGTGCAAGACCTAGATACTTACTTAATTCACCCGCCTATAGACCATTCCTTTGAGCCTTTACGTCACGCCTGAAAACTCAGGTTGTTGAGTACTTTTCTTTGCCTGAATCCGTCTTAATTTCTTGCTTTATATACTTTTTTAATTCTTTGGTGCTTGATGTGTTAAAGGTTGTTTGTGAAACATGTGTTACGAGTATATTTACCTGCAATGTCCATTTGGTTGACGGCTGGTGTGCGAATGTGGTTAAACCACAGATGATTTTCTAAATTAAACATGGATCCTTAGTTATTTTGTATAAATTCTTTCCGTTGTTCTAAAAATATGTGGATACATGTATTACATAAATAAATTATGTAATGCTAGAAACCAAAGTTTGTCAATACTCACGCTATCGCCGACCAGGTATCCAGATTTGCTGGATTCTAGGCATCTCTCAAAATGGCCCAAGATACGAGGACCGTCTACTTCCTTGAGTAGTCTCTTCAATTCTTTCTTCGGTGGTTGAGAAAATTAAGGATATTCCAGTTACATGATGGGTAAATCCATTTTGGAGAATTTAAATGTGTGTCCAGGAACAATGAGATACGGGGAATCTGCAAATTTACAGCCCCAGGTAGGAACTGAACCTGCACCTCGTGTGTTATAGCCAGCGAAAGACGAGCATCTCGTGTTGGTCAAGACCTACTGCCTCATATACTATGTAAATGTCTTCAAAATAATTACTGTGGCCCTTATTAAGATGAATGAACAAGCAGAAACTCGGGGAAATACTTGGCAAACTTTGAGAGTTTCAAAGGTGAATTTGTTGTGGATTCGAACATGGTTCGAACCATGTTAAGTAACGAATGGAAACAATAAAAAATTGCGTCCGTCTGTCTGTATGTCTAAGTGTTGACTATATAATCCGTTGTTTTATATCCTAATGAAACGGTGTAGGGACGTACACCAACAAACTGTCAAAAACGTCTCAACTTCTAAAAGCCACGTTAAAAAGTTACACTGAAACCCTAATGTGCTTATAAAGGTATAATTTGCCACATGTAAAATAGCTGACCATAAACAGTGATTTTATCATTGTTAAAATGAAATATATATTATCAAACGAATATCAACTAACCTTACTTATACAATCCTCGTTTTGACAATATATCTATAACCAAAGGAGATGTTCTACGAATGTGGTAATTCAACTCTCACTGTGAATTAAACTGAATGCAGAAAACACATTGAAACATTTGGATTGTACAGTCTTGTGGAGCTTGACATATACTGTAAATGACATTATATCCAAGTTGCTCGTTGAAAGTTTTGAAAGTTCTATAAACTTCAAATAGGTATCTTGAAGACTGTTTGAAAAGTGGGAAGATATCCTAGAGAACTGATCCGTAAATACACTGTATTCAGCACCAAACGTAATATTTTATGACATTTTTTCACGCCTAAAAATGTTCATTTTTGGGGCGAATTTTCAGATCATTTACAGAGTACTTTAAAAACATCCGAAGTACCTTAGCCTCTTCTTTTGGAGCCCACGTTATAGCTCGGGCAGCAGCCACAATATCGTAGATGACGTCGACATATTGATCCGCCAAAGCCTTCTCCCAATCTGTCTTCCCCGCAATCCCTGAAAATTATCATTTAATTTATCTTTTATTTAATTTGTTTCCTTTTTTCCCATTCCCGTCGGATTCACAGTTAAGTCTGTCAATGAACGAAGTTAAATGACCACAGTCAGATTAATATTAGCAGATGAAGGAAACCGGACAGATCCTAGAGTTAAGCGGACAGTGGCAAGAGGAAACCAAACATGGGGTCTATGGAGGAAACCATCGCACTTCGCCATACATATAGCTGCCAAAGCTCCTGACTTAAAGCCACTGCCGGCCGAATCAGAGGGGACTAATTGGAGATAGCGACCTCATTTGCCAAGGACAGTCGTCTCCCGGAACAAGCCAAAAAGAATCTTCAGCTGGAGCGCACCCTGAAAAGAATCAAGCTTTTCTGATGCAACACCAAACATCGAGAAAGGAAGAGGCGTGTATATAGCATGCGTTTTGCCAATCCGGGAATGGACACAGTTCAAACTTGCCCTTGGGTCAATTTGTCAACTAATATGCTATGTACATTGTGTGTCTTCAAGCGTATAGCTTAATAGATGAAGGATAATGTACGACAAGTGTTAAGGAAGCACATGCCATTGATATGAGTATATATGTCCATTTACCAAAGTTGTTGGCCAGATATCGACCAATGGCCTTGCTTTCCGAAAGTTTCCGTCCGTCCACTTCCAACACGGGGACGTATCCCAAAGGCATTTCTATACATGGACAAAACACAACAGCATTACGATTCTAAACATGTTTAATGATAACATTTAATCATAGTTGCGAAACATTTGACCGTTGTGGTTATCATTAAAATACTATCGATTGCATATTTTGTTCCTGTCAGTCTTACCATGTTGAATATTCATACTGGTTCCAAAACATGAATCTCAGGCATGATGCACACTTCTGAAAATTACACAGGAATAATGTGGATGTGCCATGACAACATACAAAATAATCCACTTATTTTCTGAAATGCTAATAAGGCAATCTCCAAAAGAAATACACGCACTATTTCTGTATTCCTTTTTTACTGGAATTTCATGTCCTTACCCGGTTTTATGGCTGGCCATTCTTTCTGTTCAAATCGTATGTCCTCGAATTCCACAGAGTGAGCAGCCATCGGATTCCCTCGCCCCGCGCACGGACGTTGAAATAATAGAGTTTGTAGACGGGCATAGCTGCTGTCATCTGTCGGTGGAAAATGTGACAATAATGCGATTGTGAGCTCTGGAAACTACTCCAAGCTATGGGGGCTTCGAAACACATGTGATACTACCACATGTGATAGTTGACCAACTCAAAGGTAATACACAACATGGCTGTGTTTCAATATAGGCGCTGGCAAAAAGAAGCGAAAATGGTGGTACTGATGTAAGGAAGTAGGTGGTAGACACTAGAATATGGGTGACAACGATAACAAAGATGAACTGGGTAGAATTAGAACAGTGATCGTGTGAAGAGAAATGGGTGAACTTGGGAGAGAATGTTGTGAAGAAACGCCGGTGATACAGGAGTGTAGAGTGATTGCAGTCGGAACATGTTGGTGTTTCTGAAATAGATATTTGCCCGTTGAATGATTTATTATACTCAATAATATTTCATTTAAAACACCGATCTGTTTTATTGACATAGTTGTAGGGTAAAGGAACAGTCATAGTGTTAGTAGAACTGGGTGGTAGGAAAACAGAGGTCGTTTGAAAAGAAGTACGTTGGTGGTAGGTGGTTGGCAGAGGAGTAGGCGACGAGTTAGGAGAAGTGAGTGATACCTAAAAATATAGAAGCTTGTGTGAGAAGTGGATGGTAGAGAATAGACCTAGTGTCAAGAGAAGTGAAAGGCACGAGAGTAGAAGTGGTGTCAGGAGAAGCGGGTGGTACAGCAATAGACAGTATCAGATGATGGTACAAGAAAAACCATTACATCAGGTGAAGGAGATAGTGCAGGGATAGACATAGTGTCAGGGGAAGTGGCTGGTAAAGGAGTAGACGCTGTGTCAGGATTAGTGGATGATACAGGAGTAGATGTGGAGTTGGGAGAAGTGGGTGATACCGGAACAGACGTGGTGTCAAGATAATTGGGCGATACAGGAATAGACATAGTGTCAGCAGACGTGTATGGTAAAGGAATAGATGGTATGTCCGTACAAGTTAGATCAGGAATAAACGTAGTGTCAAAAGATATACATAGGCGAATAGAGGTATTATCAGAAGTGGGTGGTACAAGAATTGACGTAGTGTAAGAAGAAGTGGAAGGTACAGGAGTAGACGTAGGGTCTGGAGAAGTGCATGGTCCAGGAATAGGCGTAGAGTCCAGAAAAGTGGGTGCAGATACAGGGGAAATGGATGGTACAGGAGTAGACATAGTGTCGGGAGAAGTGGGTGGTACGAAAATAAACGTAGCGTCCGGAGAAGTAGATGGTGCACAAGTAGACACAGTGTCAGGAAAAGTGGATGCTACTGGAGTAAACGTAGTGTCAGGAGAAGTGGGTGGTAAAGGAACAGATGTACGTAGTGTCGGGAGATATGGGTAGTAGTGGAATTGACGTAGTATCAGAAGAAGTCGATTGTACTAGAGTAGATGTAGTGTCAGGCGTAATGGATGGTACTAGAGTAGAAGTAACGTCAAGAGGTTTGGGTGGTAGCGGAGTAGACGTAGCGCCAGGAGATGTGGGTGGTATAGGAGTAAAGGTGCCAGGAGTAGCGGATGGTACTACAGTAAACAGGATCAGGGGATGTGAGTGGTATTCGAGTAAATGTAGCGTCAGGAGATGTGGGTGGTACTGAAGTAGATGTGTCAGGAGTAGTGGATGGTACTAGAATAGACAGCGTGAGGAGATGTGGGTGGTATTGGAATGGACGTAGGGTCGGGAGATTTGGGTGGTACTGGAGTAGACACAGTGTCAGGAAAAGTGGATGGTACTGAAGTGGACGTAATGTCAGTAGAAGCGGATGGTATAGGAACAGATGTACGTAGTGTCGGGAGATGTGGGTAGTAGTGGAATCAACGTAGTATCAGAAGAAGTGGATTGTACGGGAGAAGACGTATGCACTATCGGGAAATGCGGGTGGTAGTGTAGTAGATCGACGTAGCGTCAGGAGAAGTGGATTGTACCGGAGTAGATGTACGTAGGGTCTGGAGATGTGGGTAGTAATGGAGTGGACATAGTATCAGGAGAAGTGGATGGGTACTTAGGTAGACGTACGCACTGTCTGGATCGACGTAGCGCCAGGAGAAGTGGGTTGAACAAGGGTAGACGTACAGTCGGGAGTTGTGGGTGGTACAGGAGTTGAGACGTCCACTGTCAGCAGAAGAGAGTAGTACAGGAATAGATCTCAGGAGAAGTGGTTAGTACAGGAGTAGACACAGTCTCAGCGCAGCTCAGGACTTAAGGATAGGAATACATTGATATACGTGGGCAGACTTCAAATAAATGGTGTCAGACGAATGGGCGTTGTGGTGTGGAGTAAGAGGTACGTGATAACGGAAGAGTAAACATGAGTTGAAGAACAAGCCACAGCACTCGCGAGATTAGATCTGCCTATGCATAGCTGACAGCACTCATCCAAAGCCAGAGCTTGATTTACCTGATTGGTGTTTTACGCCATGCTCAAGAATATTTCACTCATACGACGGCGGCCAGCATTATAGTGGGAGGAAATCGGGCAGAGCCCGGAGAAAACCTACGACCATCCGTAGGCTGGCAGACCTTCCCACGTACGGCCTGAGAGGAAGCCAGCATGAGCTCATGAACTCACAGCGAGCTCTTTAGGTGGGCCTCTTACAGCAGACCTATATGTTACTTAATCTTATGACATGGAATGTTTGGCTACGTGGAGTTCCAGGAGAAATAAAAAATGAACATCGAAAAATATACATTACGTGTATACTAACTTACACAGTTGCCGACTGGAACAAGACACAGGCTATTTTATAGCAGACCTATATGTTGCATAATCTTATAACACATGTTTTGCTCCTTGCAGTTCTCGGAGATCTGAAAATAGAACATTGAAAGATACTATAAGTGTATACTTACTTAAATAAGCGCCCACTCCAACAAGACAAAAGCTATTTAAGTGTTTTGACTGCGACACAGGTGTATACGCCAATGTGGACACCAGCTATATGTAAATATATCCTCCTGTCGGCCTAGTTAGGCCTATACCAGTTTGAGGGAGAGAGAGCCACGCTTTCCCTAACAGAGTGTGTACATGGGTGAAACCGAACTGGCTGGGTTATACTAACCGGGTCATTGCTGGCCAAGTTTTCAGGTAATGTAGAATATTATCTGAAGTATGTTCCAGAGAAAGTACGTGCTTGTACATGTATATGAGATTATCATGGGAGGCCGGTTAAGAACTAGCGCCGCAAGCTAGGTAGGATGGTCGGTGCAATTACACTTTTGACATCTGTTTGATCCACTGTGTTGTGCGACCATTTTAGTCACATAAGTTCACTTTAAATCACTACTATAGATTTAGTGTGACGAGGATATTCACCAAGTGCTTTCACTACAGCTTCTTTAATTTTCACAATAATCACCAGTTTCTTGTGCATGAAAATGGACGAAGTCTCCAGACCTTTGGCCTCATATAACTGTCGAATTCCGCTATATGAATGAATGAATGCTTATTGTTTAACGCCCTACTCAAGAATATTTCACTTGTACGAAGGCGGTGTCTCCTTAGTGCAGGACGGATTTACACTGTATCTTTTATCTGGTGCTGCCTCACCGAGACGACTTGCCCAAGACACCCAACAAGTCCCCTCATCCAGTCACATTATACTGACACCGGGCCGACCAGTCCACCCTCTATCCTCTTATTGCTGAGCACCTAGCGAGGAAGCAGGATGTACCATTTTTTTAAATCTTTTGTATGACCCGACCCAAGGTTTGAACCCCAGATCTCCCCGTCCGAAAGCGGGCGTTCTACCAACTGCGCTACCCGCGCGGGTCCGCTGTATGAATCATGTTGAACAAATCGCCACGTTGGACACATGATCAGCTGCACAGTCCTAGTCTCTTATACTTCATATAATTTCTTATTTCTTTGGTGGTTAGTATTGGACGGTGTATTGGAAATTAGAATACAGATTATCGAACTACTGAAAAAGACGTTCTTTATTGTTGACGATTGACGTATAAACATCTGTTACGACGCGTAGGTTTAAAGCTTTTGATTATTGACTATAATGGAAATAGGAAATGGCAACAAGCTGGCGGTAGCAGTCATATTGTTCGAAAGTGTATATGTTACCTTGGTCTCCTTCAGAAGTGTGTTAAAATTCCTACCTACAAACTCCACTCGTTCAGATTACGTGACTTTCTGTATTCTTTCGATTGATGTTTAACGTCATGCAGGCTCAGGTATCTTTCTCTTTCTTTATATGACAGCTGTTCGGCTATGGAGTGTGGGATATGGGAGAGCCCCAGAGAAAACCACCAAGTACCTGACTAACTTCTTAGTTTCTAAGCGAGAGAGGGAATACGTGCATTTAGTATAACTAGAGATTTTACCCAGACTGCTTTGCGATTCTGGAAGGGATGAGCATTCATAAACTTACTAAGTTACATTATCAGATTAAAACCATTGTAGAGTGACCGAAGAAAGAAGCCATTTACATACACTTTTCAAAATGTTGTTAAATGATTATATGACCGATTTTGTCAACGCGGATCCTAAATGATGGCAGATCAAAGCAGGTAGGTCCTATACCTTTCCCCCTACAGTGGCAACAGCGGATTGGCCACCGTTGTCTTGCATGAGATCATATTGCATCCCACGTTAATCGTAACTACCATGGCAACACCTCTCCAGTATTTTATTTATTTATTTGATTGGTGTTTTACGACGTGCTCAAGAACATTTCACTTATAGCACAACGGCCGGCATTATGGTGGGAGAAAATCGGGCTAAGCCCAGAGGAAACCCACGACCATCCGTAGGTTGCTCGCAGGCTTTCCCACGTACTGCCTGAGAGGAAGTCAGCATGAGCTGGACTTGAACTCACAGCTACCGCATTGTTGAGGCCCCTGGATCATCACGCTGAGCTAGCGCCTCTATAATATGTGCCGTCATGACCAATTTTACCTATAACATAACTTACACCCTATTTATAACAGTGGGCCCTGAAAGGGTATGATTTTGCCTAACTCGAAATTGTTAACTTTCATACATGACGGTGGTTTCATTTCCTTAAGAGGTACAAAGCCAAGAAAACCACCAATTGTCGAACATTCCCACACATGGAGCACAGATTTTCATATCTGTCATGCGAGCACAAGGTGCGTGCCATATTAGGGGTTGGAAGTGCAGATTCGTCTCCCGGAATTCTCTCTATGAAGGACAGTGCTCCCCGTCAGTATTGCAGACACTGCACAACACAAGTCAATGCCAGAAATACACCGAAACAATGAGACACATGATCCCCACTGAAAGATCATGTTTGTATCAGTATGATTTCTGAGACATGTCAGACTGGATTACTGACATGCTATTCCACATGAAGCCGTATATGTGTGTGTAGCAAATGATCAAGGCTTATTCCAGCGTCTATTTACGCAGTTAACTAGCGCGAGACACAGGGTTCATGCAGTACATACTTGATAAATTCTATTGCTTTCCATGACGTTTTCAAACAAAATTTTAGCACTTTTCCAGGTTTCACTCACCAGTTCATCGACCCTCAGCTCTCCATAGCGCTTTCCACATTTGTACAGTTAGCCATTTGCATGTATTTTCCAGTGCAATGTGATGCCTAAAGGCCGTATCAAGTCCTTTCACTTAAATATCCAGCATATGAAGTTTGGAAGGCTTTTTGTCATTTTAATCAGTTTCCAGGACATCCAAAAAAATTCAAGCACCTGCATACCAATTCCACAACTTTGAAGGTCTAGAAATTTTAATTTGAAATTCCATGATATTTAAGGATTTCCCTGGGCTGCAAGACTCCTATCATACGTGACACATGTCACTGCATGTCTTAACTTTAACAGCAGGCAGGGCGTTGGTTATTCAGTTACATGTATTTCACCGGACAGGTATAACAGAAAGGGTAACTCAGAAGAACCTGGAGTAATGCAGAAATCATATCTGGTACCTGACAACCTTCGGACCTGTGGCCCAGTAAGCTACTAATCCATTCTACTTGGACATGACCTGGTACTCTAAACCTAGGAGGGCTAAATCATACCGATTCAAGAATTCAAATGGCTAAGGATCAGCTAACTTTGGCCAAGACAATGTCTTCGCCCAATGAGCCAACAAGGTCTCAAAGAAAATACAAGAACTCAAGCTGACCATAAGGCATGACTGATCAATTTAGTCTTGCTTTACGCCAGACTCAAGAATTCTTCTTCTGTGACGGCTATAAGTTTAACAAGTGGAGGAAATCAGAGCACCTTTACCGAGTTCCTGATGAACTTTCCAAGTGTCTCAGACACACCATGTTGATACAACAGGCCTTCAATGATCCCCAGACTGCCTGAAATGTCACTGGCGGTTTAGTGTCATCCATACGAACATTGGGAAGAGGGAAATCTACAAATCCCATGTACAATACCAGGAATGAAAATGCACCTCACGGGCCTTGTGTCTCAACGAGTGAACATTTTGATATAATTTTCATCTTGAACATGCCACACACATGTTCAACAAATGTATTATATTGATCTGAATTTGAAAAACCAAGCAAAAAACAACATATTCATTTGCATACATGTCGTATGTGTGTATATCATCCTGTATTAAACTAAATCTTTTTGAAAACAGACTTTATCAGGAGGACACTAACTTTTTTTTGGTTTATGACTAAATTTCTTTCCCTTCTTAGGATTTTTGTTTCCACCATCATTTGAGAATGTAATGTCTGCTTTCTTCCTATGGTGCTTTTCTTTCTGGAACATTTCACTTTTGTCCATGGGTTTTATGACAGCCCCAAGCCTGGTAACAACTTTAGGTTTGGTCATCTTCTTGAATGCTGTCTCGGGGTTCCACGTTTTGCCAACAGGGACACGAATACTCCTCTCGAACTGCTGAACATTGGTGTACGGGAACGGCAGGTGGCTGACCTGGAAACGATAAACGTATCACATCAGAAGAAAATCACACCTGTCTTTGTTGTGGTTTTCATTAAATCTACAATTAAATCTACAGGCAGAATAATTTTAAAGCCATGACATTCTGCCATTGTTTACTGGAGGGCAATGATTCCCATGTTGCAATGCATCAGTTACTACTGTAATGTCATTCTGCCTTTCATGTGATGTCATCATGGTGAGCAAGGAAAGGTACCTCAGTGGTCAAAAAAATGGCAATGAGTGTCCTATTGCTGAGTCCAAACTTAAGCCAAGCTGGAAGTCCTGAACACGTCTGGTTGTGGGTATAAATTGAATTATGGGCTGTAAGGGATGTCTGGTACGCACATCAGCTGATCACTACAGCAGAATGGTGGTCTACAAAATTACTTTTAAACATCCGTCTTTTGCACTTGGCATTGTCCAAACATTGACTCAATTATTTATTATACTGATTGGTGTTTTATGCTGTACTCAAGAATATTTCACCTACATGACAGTGGACAACATTATGGTGGGAGGAAACCAGGAAGAGCCTGTGGGAAACCCACGACCATTCGCAGGTTGCTGACAGACCTTCCCACGTATGGTTGTCCACGAGTTAAATAGATTCAAATTTGATGGCCACTTTCATTAAAACCTGTGTCACATTAGCTGTGCTGTACATGTTTTGAAGAAGTTCAGCCCTGTGACATATCGCTGAATTCTGATCCCAGTCCCACAGGCCACAGCCTTGTAGAGAGTGCTCAATCATCCATCCAAACCATTTCACACTGAGTCTGTAATTCCCAATGGGATGAAAACAAATTTGTTCCCTGTTCTCGGCATGAAGGCTGCAGTTCAACAACCTTCAGGTTGTATTCAAAAGTTGGGACATCAGAGGCACCTTACAAATATGTCATGGAAATACGTTAAGGTTAAAGTCAAATCAGCCATGATACATGCATCATGGTTTTAATTAAATGATGATACTGTGGATATGAAAGCCACTAAAGAAGATAAAAGAAAATCTGAAGATTTTGTTCAGTGAAACTGATAAAAGCATGTACAGATATGTGCAAACATTTGGTGAAAAAGTTGGGGGCTAATTTGCGAAGGTGTTATGATTGACTGATATGATGTCGTGAGGTGAGAAAGACGGGGGAGCTGTGGACATAATGTTCGCTCTGAACACTGACTGGATGGTTTACCTGATGTTTAGCTATGGCATCATCTTTCCGTTCACTGATGATAACGTTTCCTAGTTTCCTGTCTTTCCTTGGGGGACCTTGTGGGGCTTTAATGAGGAATCTAAAACAAGCAACACAAGTGTAAACTTACATATAGATATTCAATACAATTTCATATAGATATTCAATACAATTTCATCATAGGAAACACACGAGCACTTTCGATAACAATATCAAAGCAATGTTTAGAATGATTACATGTACGTAACTGTCTGGCTCCAATGATATTATGTAGTAACCAACAACTGTCCAATACCATCTCATATTAGACACTTGCAATGTAACGATGTGACGTCAATGACCAAATGAATTACTCAGCTCACTTTCTCTGTGACTTCGTGACAATAACATTCACCAAGAGTGGAATGAATAATAGCATTGTCGTGAGACAGAGTGATCTGATATGGGACAACACAATTCACTGGGATTTCACAAAAATGAAAAATTTACAAACTTTTCTTGACAGCTGACAGTTACTTATGTAGTGTTCAACTCATTTTTAATTACAATAAGTAAGTGGGTGTAAAATAAATAGCTTATTGTATATATGGCTTTGCATGTCTCCCAAAGCCCAAGGACTCGTCTACAGAGAGCCATACAGGCCAATAACCTATAACTATATGTCTATATTGGTACATCATTCATTGAATTGCTGATGTCTGATGCCATGCTCAACAAGTTTTTCACTTATACGATGGATGGAAGAAACCGAGAGCGTGGAGTAAACCACAGACTTTCGGCGACTTACTTGCAAAGAAAAAATTTACCTCCACATGCAAATTACCTTTTCCTTTTCTTCTTATTAACCTTGAGACCTGTGCCGCCCCACTGACCCCAGCCAGGTAAGGTCAGGTCAATGTCCTTTGCTTTCTGTCGTTCTCTGACCTCCTGTTTCTCACGCGTGAACTCCTCTATCACGTCATCATTTGCGAATGCCTCAGCGATAGTCATCCTCTGCTCGTCTTCAGGAATGTCTTCATCATCGTTAGCCACCATGTCAGGAAGAGATGCTCGCTGGATTTTGGTTTCCAGAGAAAACAGTTTCTTGGGGTCCACATAAACCTCATCTATGTTCTTTACAGAGTTTTTGCCTTTTGATTTTTCCTCTTTTGGCACTTGTTTTGTCTTTTTCACGAGTTGCCTCTCTTCCTCATCATCTTCGTCTATAAGATCAAAGTCCTCAAAATTTGATTTCTTTGTTAATGATTCCTGTATAACAGTTTCCTCTTCCTCATCTTCTTCATTACGTAGGTGTTTTTGTTCTGGCAAAGGCTTCTTTTTCTTTTTGGTCTGCTTTTCCTTGGTCGGTTTCACGGTTTCGTATCCATTTTTGTCTAATTTTTCAAACAGTTCATCTATGTCCAATTTGCTATCCACAGAGTTATTTCCCTTTTTCAAAACAGCTTTCTTCATACCAGAAGCAGATGTACAAGTTTTCTCTTCTGAATTACTCTTATGTTTTGATTCAACTTTATCTTCCTCTTCT
Source organism: Acanthopleura granulata (assembly GCA_016165875.1). Taxonomy (NCBI): domain Eukaryota; kingdom Metazoa; phylum Mollusca; class Polyplacophora; order Chitonida; family Chitonidae; genus Acanthopleura; species Acanthopleura granulata. The sequence goes on along the minus strand of JABBOT010000002.1, from coordinate 3,920,200 downwards.
TTTGAAGACTCAGCCGGGCTTTCAACATCTTTTTCATCCTCATTAACATCAATTTCAGGTGCTTCCATCTCCTTAACAAGCGACTCATCATGAACATCCTCATTTGTCTTCTCCACAGCTAAATCTCCTGTACAGTCAGCAGAAGTCTTGGTTCTAATTTTGTTCCCAGCATTCACAGACATCCATGGGTTACTCCCCTTTGCATCCTCTACCAGGTGGAGCTCCTCTGCACTCTCCATGCTGGCTACACTGTCATCACTATCACTTTCCACACCAGTTTTCTGAGTTAGTTCTCTGCTTTTTTGGTACATGTCTTGAACTGCTTGACGAGCCTGCGGAAAATTTAAGAACACATGGATTGATAAAAGCCATACTTAGTCTTCATCTATGTTTTTTAAAAAGCTTCAAATAATTAGATTTGGAAACGATACCATAACCCCTGGTTTATATAAAATTCATTCAGTGGTTATTTTGAAAAACTCTTCCTATCAAGATAAAACAAAAAAAAAATTACCCCAGGCAAGTTACTCACCCAATATTTATTTATTTATTTATTTATTTATTTGCTTGGTGTTTTATGCTGTACTCAAGAATATTTCACTTATAAGACGGCGACCACCATTATGGTGAGAGGAAATCGGGCAGAGCCTGGGGGAAACTCACGACCATTTGTAGGTTGCTGGCAGACCTTCCCTCATATGGCCGGAGAGGAAGGCAGCATGAGCTGGGCTTGAACTCACAGCGACCGCATTGGTGGGAGGCTTCGGGTCATTGTTCTGCGATAGTGTGCTAACCGACTGAGCCATGGAGGCCCCTATTCACCCAATAAGATCCATTACCTGATGCATAAATGCATTCAGCAGATAATGATAATACTTCCGTAGTAAACAACTGTAAATGATTCCTTTTCTGATGTATTTTTCGACGTCATAAATAAACATAACATTCACAGCCTGACATTAAGTCTTCACATGTTTACCCCTGCTCAACAGAACAATACAAGAGAACTGTGCTACTGAATGGTGGCAACTGATTTATTCAATTTTGTGACATCTCATTACATTTCATGTAACCTCCTCTAGATCTACACCTAGACAAGATGCGGCATCTCTTCCAGTATCTGAGAGCAAACTTCCCCATCACTGACCTGGTCCTGATACTTGGAGTACATTTTCTGTCTCTGTATAAACTTGCTGCCCCCTCTGTGCTTCAGATTCATGCGCTCCTGAAAACCGAAATGTTCATTAAGCAATTGATAATAAGTTTTTTACGATATAACTGAAAAATTTTTCACTTATACAATGGCAGTCCGTTTATGGATGGAGGAAACTAAAGAAAATGGGGTGAAACACTGACCACTGGAAGTTACTGACAAAGTTCCACATGGGTGATGTACATGCAATGTTGTCCAAAGATAAGTGATCTTCAACCAAAGATAATTGATCTTCAACCAAAGATAAGTGATCTTCAACCAGAGACAATTGATCTTCAACCAAAGATTAGTGATCTTCAACAAAGGTGAGACTGCTTATCGTCAACAAAGTCCCAAGGATTGAACACAAAGAATTCAAGAACACAACATCATGAAAACAAATCCAGTCTTGTATCAAGCTGTTCCTATTTCTTAGAGCAGGTGTACTGAATTCACAGAAAAAGCAGTAAGCCTTAATTGTAACAATGTATTCATGTTTCTATTAACAGTTTTACATTTTAAATAAATGAACCATTCACATTTAAATACCTACACACATCAAACATTAGCTAGGAGAAGAATATCAATGTAAACAAAAAATCGAAAAAATTTTGTGAATATCCATTATAATCTACATTTTTTTTCTGTTCTTTTTTTTGGTTGCCTTAAATTTGCTTACAATTATCAACCCGAATCCAAACTCTCCTTCAATGACATATTATTTCATTTGTCAAATTTAAATGAAACACATTTTACACTTGTTGTACGAAAAGAGAAAGTTGTCTATTTATTTATTTGATTTGAATTTTACTCTCCGTACTCAAGGATATTTCACTCATACAATGATGTCCAGCATTATGGTGGAAAAAAAGCCATGCAGAGCTCAGGGGATACCCACAACTATCTGCATGCTGCTTCCAGGCCTTCCCATCTATGGTCAAACAAAAATTCATGAGAGGAGCATGAGCTGGACTTCAACTCACAGCCACCACATTTGTGAGAGGCTCCTGGATCACTGTGCTGTTCTAGCACGCTAGTCCCTCAGCCTTGGTGGCCCCTTGACAGTCTAGACAGCACATAATACTCTGGAGATCTACCTCAATTCTGTCTTTCTCCAGCTGTTTCATTTTCTCCATGTAAGCCTCAGGGTCATTTTTCTTCAGTTCCTCTACTGCCTTCAGCTCTTCTTTCTGTTTTGACTTCCTCAAGTGTTTGTGGTAGCTGTGAGGCAAATTTACAAAAAGTTTGTTAAGGGTTTAAACATGAAGTCCAGGCCACAAGAAATCAAGGGAAGTGAAAAGATGATGGATTCAGGGGTAAAGATCCAACAATAATTACTTTTCAACATTTACTTCAATTTTAAACCACAGGAAAAAGTGCTGGTTGTTAGACTTTGTGGGTGGTCAAACTGGCCAGCCAAGTAATTCGCAAAAGTATATGCCTTAGGCATCACTTAATTTTTAGTAAATAATGCTTTTTCCTCAAATTTTCAATCAGAAATTTGCCTCACGTTTACAAACCAAAACAGCAGCATTGGTTCCAGAATAGTTTCTTTGCAAATCCTGAGTTAAATTAACTAAAGCTACCTCACATGACATTTGTACTTGAGAGTATGATGGCTAATATTCACTTGCACACACTTTGTACTTGAGAGTATGATGGCTAATATTCACTTGCACACACCTTTGTACTTGAGACTATGATGGCTAATATTCACTTGCACACACCTGGAAAATGCCTGTATGCAATGAATATATGACACTGAGACCGCAAGTATGTGATGACCTGTCAGTATCGAAAAGTGTATATGTGAAGGTGTGATGTCCCTCAGTTATGATCATGTCAATTCCCCTAAACACAAACCTTTTACTCTTGATCTTCTTCTGCCATCTTGCCTTGGCCTCTTTATAGGACAGCAGTGCTCTGTACTTCTGAAGTTCTGCTCGACGCATTCTAGCCTTTGAAATAAGAAAACAAAAAAAACCCTTGAATATTTAGCTTCTAACATGACAGTTTCAAGGTTTATAGAAGGAGTACATAGATCACAATCAGGTGAAAACCCAATGGATGTCATCAGGTGATGGTACATGACCAACCATCCTGGCTGAGGCTGAAAACAGTTCTTCAATGGTCCAGGAGTTGTGGTTGTTTGAGAACAGCTCCCTTCACCACTTAAGTCAGCAAATGCTTGAATGTGTGACTCGACTTTCAGATAATATTTTGATACTCAAAACATTAATCTTGCCAAAATGCTTTGTTATCAAGTTGCCAGTCTCAAGATATACTGTATTTGCCATAAACATTTACCCCCAAACAGTGCATTTTAGACACAAACACATCATAAAATATTACTTTTTGACACTGAAACTTAAATTTTTAAGTAGGATATCATCCTCATCCAAACATGATTATTTCAATACGACTTACTATGATGAACAGAACTTTTAGAATCAGACAAGTATATTAAACACAGTACCCAGTAACTCAACTTTTGATTAATCCATGGATGATATCAGTACCTCTTGCAAGAAAACATGAGAATGAAGTGTACAGTTGATGAGATATCAGCAGATCTTGCCAGAAACCGTGACAATGAAGTGTACAGTTAAAAATGATATCAGCAGATCTTGCCAAAAAAATTGAGAATGAAGAGTACAGTTACAGATATCAAGAGATCTTACCAGAAAGCATGAGAATAAAGAGTACAGTTAAAAATTTCAACAGACCTTGCTAGAAAGCATGAGAATGAAGAGTACAGTTATAGATGATATCAGCAGATCTTGCCAGAAAGCATGAGAACAGAGAGTACAGTTAAAAATTTCAACAGATCTTGCCAGAAAACCTGACAATGAAGAGTACAGTTGAAGGTGATATCAGCCGATCTTGCCAGAAAACCTGACAATCAAGAGTACAGTTAAAGCATGAGAATGATGATTGCAGTTGAAAATGATATCAGTAGCTCTGGCCAGAAAACCTACTAAAGATGAGTACAGATGAAAATGATATCATCAAAGCTTGCCAGAAAACCTAAGAATCAAGAGGACAGGTGAAGACGAGTACTGAGCAACCCAATTTTTGATTGATACATGGAAGATCTATCTGAAGATGTTATAATAAAACCTGAAAATAATGAGTGCAGTTGAATCTACCTCTTCCAGACTCATGGCGTCTAGAGCTCTCTGTTCAGCAGGTGTCAGGACCTGGGTGTTCTCCAGCACACTGTCACTGCCATGTAACAGAGCTGCAACCTCCTTCTCCAGAGGGGTTCGCGCCTGAAAACACGACGCTAAACATTGGACATTTCTTCTCCACAACAACAAGTCCAGGTACATGTAGACTTTGTAACATACACATGTATTAATCTGAAGTACGCCACACTAAGATAAGAATGCTTTCCAAACAGGTAATATAACCTAACTTGATTAATTTCAAGGGAAATTTTTGAGTGACATCAATTACATATGTGCAAACACACTCAAATTTGCATAATGATGTTTTAGTGACATGAAAATATTTTTTGTTCATGTTACAATGTAACCATAAAATTGTTACCTCAACACATCTTATTTATCTTCGTAGAAAGCCTAAATGCCTTGGAAGAGCCATTTAATTAATATATTAACGAGACTTTTTCTGGACCTGTAGCCTGTATGACTTCATTGCATTCTTGATGTAACTTTGATTCAAAATAACATAGCTTGGATGACATAAATCTTGCCACTTTCTCAAAGTGAGGGATAACAGAAATGTTGGGTAACTCTTTTCAGGTATGTCAAATATAAAAGTATTCTTCACCTGGAATCTTTTGACGAATTCATCTGTTCTTGTCACCACTTTCAAGTCTGGCTGCTGAAGAGGGAACTTCAGCTGTTCTGCCTGTAATCAAACAAACATGAATAACACATTGGGTAAATGATATCATGAGAACCATGAGTGTCATGAAAATGAAAGCATGTGTACATGTAAATGTGATAATAAATTCATCACCTTGGAAAACGATAATAAATATGCTCAGATATCACATTCTTAAAACAGGAATCAACCGCATAAAATTTATTACGAATTAACGGTATATTTATATACTGCTATAATAGCCTTCCTGCAACACAATACTAAATATATTAAATAACGTAATAACACGAAATGTATAGTACTACCTTCCTATTCTTATCAATCACTGGATCCCACTTAGAAATCTCCTTTGATGTGGTCTCATACGCCAAACCTCTCTGAATCTGAAAGGAGAAATACATTGCTGGTTTTCTAAAACCCACAAGTAACCATTCCAGTACTCAGTTTTGTGGAAATTTTTGTCTTGTATAATTTCGTTTACACTGAAAAATCGTTATTCTGTATGCTTAAGTTTGTCAATATTTTGAGAACATGAAGTCTTGTAATGTTCACACACTGTCTCTTATTTTTCTTGTCTTAACCATATTAATTTAATCAGAATTGAGTGTATCAAACATTTTCGGCGTAAAAACTGTAAAGACACATGGTAAATCTGACGTCAGTCACCAGTATAGCTCTGACGTTACATTTATAGCTCTGACATTACATTTATAATTAACTCATCACAATCAAATTATCTGAACTCCACCTACATGCAGTATAATCTACACGAAGGTCTTGTTACCTAAATAGTTGAAACATGCATGTGACGTTTGATAACCAAGTCGCTTTATGTTCAAAGCAATTTTTCAAAAGCCATGACAGTCTATACAACACTGGTCCACTGACAGAAGATCTGCATTATACAACCCTCTCCGAATTCACAATTAAGAACATACATTTAACAAATCATGATCAACATTGTTGCAAATACATGTCTGTCAACCAGATGTCCAAATACATTTTTTACACCTGTTAAATGTTTTGGTGCTGTTATATCCCTTACCCTCTCCTGTTCATGCCTGGGCAGGGGTGTAGCAACCACCTTTGCCCTCTTCTGGACAGCCCGGAGTTGTTTTTTCAGCGTGCCATGACTAGTGGTGTCCCGAAGTGTCCCGACTAACTCATGAAGCTTCACTTTACCATGGTCTGTGTCAAACATAATACAAATTAGCTGAGGAAAGACAAACTTGAAATGAGTCAGACTCAAGAAGGATTGGACTATTCTACTAGTGGACAGAGGGTAATGGAAAGTAAAGTCATTCTTCTTATTTTCCGGGACAGATACTTGTACTGCTGAAAGCAAAGCAGTACATTTCTCTTCGAGTTTTTCAGCAAGGTAAAGGTATAGGCATGTTATTCGCTAGATGGACTAACCATGTGATGACAAAGCAACAATGAATTCCTGATTCCCTTATTTATGTACTGGCTAATAAGGAAAAACCAAATACCCCAAAAATGATAGGAATTAACGTAGTGACAGAGGTAGTGACTTTAAAACATTTTGGTTTATTTTCTCAAATTCTTCCAGATCCACACTGGAAACAGATTTGAAACAAAATGGAGCATGTAAACTGTTCTTCATTTACAAATTTAATTTACAAAGTGCAGCCTAGTTTTGAATGCTTTAGGACAAAATAAGCACCAGTTCATGTACCTTTTGTAGACGAGAAATTAAACTCTGATATCTGATTGGCCAGCACAGTCCGCTGAGAAGCAGAAGGTCTGAAAAGTAAGAAGACAGAATTCAGATACTACACACAGTTCTTCCAAGTTTTAGCAGACTTTGTAGTTCCTCACTGTACACTTTGAACGACATGAGAAACTTCTTCAAGGTAAAGAAATCTGCACACAAAGCAGGTACAAACATCATAATCCATGATCAACTCCATTATCAAAAACTTGTTCAGTTGTTTGGAGGGATACATCTTTTTCAAGTTATTTCCTCACTTCCTGACATTTCAATGTAGCAAAATGGTCCCCATGCCACTGTATTTAAAATGTTTTAGTATGATACTCAAGCCACCAAAGCAAATGACTGCTGTCTGGCCTGCTTCATTCAGTTAGTGTGTCCTGAGAAGCGGCTAACAGTTCCTGGTCCGTTGTCTATATGTGGAATGACACATGCATAAGTACATGTATCGGTACCCAAATTCAGAAATTTAGCAATGTTTTAAATGATGTGACACATATTTTGAACACAGATATTTCGCCTTGTGCCAAAACACAAAAAGAAAAGAAATGCAAAACAATTTCTGTCATAGAGGACAATTTGAGCTCATTAGGTTTATCAGTTTAGTTATTAGAAAGTATTTTGCTCCTGCAGCTGTCATGCTTGTTAACCACTAGGATATTTCTCACTCAGGCTGACAGTCAGTACATTAACACAACGTCTCCCTGCTAAGATTTGGATTGTTATAAAACATGAATTTTGAACACTTTAAAATGTTTACTTTTTCTTGCCATCTAGTGATGAAATGGCATCCAGCAGTTTGGCATGTTTGTAACTGTCTTCATCATCATCATCCTGTAAATCAAAACAAAAGATGCTTAAAAAATTTTCATTTTTCTCAGTTACATGTATAAAATATGTTAAAGAACAATATTCCAACAACAGAACCACAACCCAAAGGCTAATTAACTTTTCACACTGGATGTGGTTGGCTCACTTGTTTAGGACAAGTTGTACACCATCTAAGTTTAATGAGCTGGAATTGACATAAAAGACTCTGTTGCAAGCTCCATTAAAATTTCTCGTTTGAAGTTGGACTGATAGTCTACAATGTGGAAATGTGATCGGAATTATGAAAATGTAACCTGTATTAAAACTACTTCCTGGATATATAAGGGATTACATATCAGGTTATTTTGGTCTCCAAGATCTACAAAGTAAATCTAATGTGACACATGTCAAAACATATCTTGTTTGTTTTATTTACATTAGCTGGGCATCGGAGACCAGAATAACATGGTATATAGTCACTGACTATTAAATACTGCGGGGATTAGTTTTAGTACAATTCAGGCCAAGTTAGACTGCTTTTTTTCTTGAACTTATAGGGCCAGGATAGAACTACTAATTAGTATAGATCTCTGATTTGAAATTCGAGCACCGCTGGTGACCGGATCACATGTAAATGTGAATTCAAACATGTGCGCCATCTTGGACAAAAGTTCTAAGTGTGCAAAATAAAGATGAGATATATTTCATGCTGAAATAACACAAGCTGCCCATTTCATGCTCACCTGTTCATCACTATCATAGGAGTTGTCTCCAAAGAGATCTAAGCTATCCTCCATCCTCTTGATATTCTGAAAGGGCATTAGAATACTCATATAGAGTAATATTACCTTAAATCCTCGACAATTTCAACCCGTAAAATATAACTTTAGATGTAATTTGAAAACATATTTCGTAAAACATTTTCAGACTAAAATGTATTGTTCATGCCTGGGCACACTTTAAATCACGGAATTTATGAAATAACCTTTTCGGATTGGAAAACACTCCTCTACTTAGCTCCAGACCACAGCCTAAAGATGGCTTATATTTACTGATATGCAGGGGCCGCTGGCCACCCTTAGCCCGAGGGCGAAATAATGCTTGTACAGTGCTACATCACTGTTCAATTCTGCTGTATGTGCATTAGACTCTTCCCAAATACATAAAGCACTTTAATTAAAAAAACTGAAATATTTGCGCACATTTTGCCACAATTGCTACTTAACATTCTCAAGTAACTCTTAGTTGAAGTAGACAATACGGTCAGCTGGCACATGATGCCATGCTGTTTAAATCAGTATCAATGAGGCGCGCATGCTCATTGCGGGTTGACCTTTCTGTGACATCATATCTTGAAAATTAAAACCATACTAAAAAAATCTACGCCTTCAATCAATTTGCTTAAAGGTCAACCACAGATGCACGAGCGGAGAGCAACAACACAAATGACTAGGCCAAGTTATCGACAACGCACGTGAGCGTAAGTCACTAATATGAATTATATTGGATTTACTGGTCGTAAAGGCAACAGAATGTGAAAAAATTTCGCAGAAGAACAGGAAATGTCTTGAAGAACATAGTTTATCTCAGTTTTACCTGGTTCATGTATGTCATGTGAAGCTATTTTTAAATACCACTATTTAAACCTGCATAGCTCCTCGGCTGAAATCTACGCCTAACCCTAGTTCAACAAGTCAAACATTCCCCTGCTATTCTTCGACCATAACCCCATATTAAAAGACCACAGCCGAGATCCTTGGCTATCCTCTAATGTGCCAAAACAGGAATTATGACTGTGGTCAAAGTTTCAATAATGTACCTCTCACTTCCTCCAGTGTCGTGTACATGCTGCGAGAGTTACAATGTATTTCCACAAACATTGTCATCCGTAGATGTTTATGGCATATCAGAAACTGAACCCTGGGTAACCCTGAGAAGCACCTTATCATCACCGCACTTGTTACTTTGTTGATAATCATAAAACCCTATCTTCCTGGTGACAGTATCATATTTGTCTGTCAGACTAACTCACGAGCGCTTCTGAAACATCGAGGAAATGCTACTTACTTGCAAATCTGCACGAAGTCACTAACAAATCATCCACATGGGCAATGTCAAGCCAACTTACGATTGTCGCAATCGTTCAACATGACCACGTGAGATTTGGTCAACAACACTGGAACAAAGCTGGAAGTCTCTTATTTTCCGTCAGTGCATGGTGTTTTGTGATCACTGAACTCGATAGTTATTTAAACAGTTAATTGGAAATGGAGCCTTTATTTCAAGTGCCTTTTTACGAATAACACAAGAGCACCAAAGTCTGTTTGCAACTTGTGACTGGAAAGGGTAGCGTGCAAGTATTTATGTTTCGCCGCAGGTGTCAACCAGAAATATCGAGTGACATGTCATGTAGCCCATCCAGATGGATTCAGTGTGCTATTTTAAAATTCTGACATTCACTGCAACGCACACCATGAAGTCCATCCTTCAGTTCTTTACCTCTTTATATTGTACAGTTCACAACTGTGGACGTATTAAAGATGCAAGAATTTTATGTACACTGAGGATATGATATTTGCAGATTCACTTTTCAGGCTAATGCCAGGCCTGGCCATTCTATGGATTGAAACTGATGTAAGTCAAGATTTGCATGTTATCAGCTTGATTTATTTATTTACTTGATTGGTGTTTTAAGCCGTACTCAAAAATATTTCACTAACACAAGGGCAGCCAGCGTTATGCTAGGTGGAAACCGGGCAGAGTCTAGGGGAAACCCACAACTTTCCACAGGTTGCTGGCAGACCTTCCCACGCACGGCCGGAGTGGAAGCCAGCATGAACTCACAGCGACCACATTGGTGGGAGGCTTCGGGTCTTTGCACTGCGATAGCACGCTAACCGACTGAGCTATAGAGGCCCCCTGTTATCAGCTTGATTTGGGTTCATATGCCAGTCATATCGCTTTGAACACATTTCATGTTGAGAAGTGGAATTTCACAGGACAGGGACTGTATCCAGATTTTATCTTCACATGTATCTTTGTGCTAGTTGAAGCACCTCCATCATATAAGTGAAAAATTCTTGAGCATGGTGTTAAACAACAAATAAATTGAAACGTATGATATAACCATAGCATTATTATAATGATGTGGTTAATAACGCTATGATCTATTTTTGCACATCCACCAGCAGACGTTTGATTCCCCTTCAGTGTTTAAGAATCTTGAAAAGGTTCTCTTCTTTGATACATCTAGATTAGAACATGCACTTTGATGTAAAATATATGCATGGAATAAAATAGATGTCTGATGTAGAAAGAAACACAAATATATTTGACCTGCTTTGAATTTTATTAGATGAAATGGATTAATGTACAGTGTGAGTAATAAAATAATTTACAGAATTGTTGAAATTCCCACACAATATTGATATAAATGGTGATAAAATGGGTCCTGGAATGGAAAATGTTTATATTAAACAAAACCATGGCTAACAATGTAAGATAAAAGATGCAATGAAGAGTTGGTATAAATTTGATGGGCAAACTGTATTTTATACAAAAACGATATGTCTTAACAAGAGTCTTCATCAACGGGAGTTGATGCACCAATAAATGAAAATATCCCTGTAACAAAGTTACACAACTAAAATTCTAAAACTGCTGTATGACTAAGAAATGACTAATATCTAAATAACTAATCATCTAATTAAATTCCAAATAAAATAAATCATGCTAAATAATTCTACATACTGAATCTACCACAGTGTGTCACTTAGACCAATTCATGAGTTGGGCTTTAAATATTTTTTATATATATATATATATTAAAAACTTAATACCTTTGTCAACATTTCTCAACATGTCCATATTTATGACTGTGGAACAAGTTAACATCTTGTTGTCCAAATTGTACATTAACAACATGTTCTTGGTCAACATGTTAAATTCATTATGTAATGAAAAAACCTGTGACAGTGAATACCAGAGGGAATGGTCTTCAATAAGTTTTATACTTATTATTAAATGTCATTAAAGATAAAGTACAAACTGATTTGAAATTTCTTCATATCATGCATGGGTAATTCCAGAGAATATAATATAAGTTAATAGTACTTATTGTTGGCTTTGATGGCTTTAAAGCACTAGTATTTAAGCACAATCAAATTACCCATTTGAGCACAGCTTATCAACAGCATCCCTGTGGCTAGAAAATAAATATATTACTCCAGGTAGTTCCTGAATATATTCAAAATTTTCAAGTTGCATACTAGAGATAGTTTCATGCATTCTCAAGAGACAGTTGTACAGTCCTAATAAACAAGACTTCTACACTTTTGGCATGTCTAAACGCCTTGCTGTTGTTGAGATCCAGTCAGAAGATTTTGTTGCATTGGAGGTTTTGTGTCCATTGTTTGATACAGGCCCTTCTGGGCTCTTCAACTGTGAAGATAAGTTTCGAACAGCAGCTTTAGGTGTGTTGCCAAATACTGATGTTGGCGTTGCAAGATGTTTACTTGACATGACTTTAGTGGGCTGAGAGCTGGCAGGAGTGGTCCCAGGTGTGATCATCGCGCTACTGACAGAGGAGTTGACGGGTGTCGTTTTGATCAGTGACTTCCCCGATGCTGCTGCCCCAATCTTCCCATGCCCATGCTGCAGCGCGCTAAATGTAGTGATGTTGGCTGGAGAAACCGCTGGAAATGCAAACACTGTGGGCTGAAACCGGCCTTCAGCATTGGGCGTGTGGGGTGGCGTGAACGTGATGGGCACGACGACATTCAGCGGATGACCGTTAATCTGGCCGTTCTGTGTGACTTGAACTCCGTGGAGCAAAGACACTGGGTGAGCGAACTGGGGTGGGAGAGAAGCGATGGGGATAACTGTGGCGTTCTGTGGGAGAGTGATGGGAGTGCCAGGTTTGACGGATGGGCTAGAGGTGACAGGCAGCTGCATTACGGTGGGTTGAGCAGAATTGGACAACTGTACAGGGACGGTTGGGCTGACAAGAGAGGCTGTGCGCTGATGTGAGCTGGCTACAGGGGAGAATGACAAGGGAGTGGACACAGCGGTCTGTTGTTGTGAAAGGAACCTAGGTTTCTTTGACTGATCCTCCTCTGGTAAGGGAGATGCCAGATCCAAGTCTGCTTCTATATCTTTGGTGATGGTGTCAGGGGAGAGTTTGGGAAGCTTGGCCAAGGGAGGTGATTCTCTGAACTCTGTCTGCAGGTGAAGAGCTCTAAGCGGAACTTTCTGACCCTCTGACACCCGCCTCTTGATTCCTTGGTGCGAAATTCTGGCCACTTCAGCATCACTGGATTCCTGTGGAGAATGTGGAGTTATCTCCCCTGGATCTGAGTTTGCCCTGCGGATTGGCTTAATTGCCTTGGCTTTGGTGCGACTTTCCGATGGTGTTTTATGGTGTTGTAAAGCATTCTTCTTCGGGCAGGGTTCTCCACTGCCATGAGTGTTAATGGGCGTTGTCTCACTGGACATCTGCAGAGTACACTCTGGAGAGCCACATAGCTTCCTCATCTCGTCTGGGCTGGGGTTAAATGTGCTGGTGGTGGATGGTGCAGTGCTAAGCGCGGGAGAGGACTGAGTAGAGGCATCTGCCTTGGAATCGCCCAACAAAGGGACAGGGACTTTAAGGGAGCGCAGGACAGCATCGATCTGGTTCCTAGTCAGGTGTAATACTGTAGTGGAGGATTTCATCATAGTACTGGCTGGGAAGGACTGTGTACCCTCTTTGGCACTTGCTGTGGCGTTGTCTTCACGTTGTCTTTTACTGGCCAAATCCTCAGTGGGTGGTACATTAGGTATGATGTGAACCTGTTGTTTTCCCTGCATGAAGATCACATGGTTTTGTCCCTTGGGCATGCCTTGTGTAAGGTTGTGGGTGACAGGGGACTTTGATTTTGGTGGTGGGTTGCTATCTATGTCTTCTGTAAAACAGAACAAAATTTCCTTGTGTTAATTTTTATTCTTCTGAAAAGACAGGATCCCTAAAAAGCTAATACACCACATGGATTAATGAACTTTTCCTTGAAATCACAAATCACTTTGAACAAAATACTTGCTGATTTATCATAAAGCATTAGTTACTTGAGGGGATTTGGTGACAATAAACAGCTGGATATGCCTGTATGGCCGCTTGCTTAGTTTTAGTTTTCATTGAAAACCACTTGTTTCCCTCCAGACATGAAGATGGTGTGCTAATCTGTACATCAGATGAGGGAAAGCCTGTCAGTAACTTGCCAAAGGACAGAGGTTTACCATTATGAAAACTTCAAAAGTGTACCATTAAACAACAAATAAATACAAGCAGAAGTCAAATGGGTTTTCCTCATTTCCAAGACTTACCAAAATTCAGTTCCTTCACTGGACTAGACGGCTGAGAATTAGAGTATAATTTAATTCTTTCCTTCTCAGCAACTTGACAGATCTGATCGAAAGAGTGGTGTCTGGAAAATGGCTTTTTGGTTTCCTTCTTCAGGATAGCTATTTTATTTTTCCCATCAGGAATGACTGGACAAAAAAAAAAGAAAAAAAAATTAGGAACAATGTCTGGAATATTTCAAAATGAACGTGAACTGTTTCATGTACATGTAGTTTATAAGACTAATCAAAAGGTTATCAGTCAGCAAGGGTTTAACATTTCTGACAATTAGCAGAACTGGCCATAAAGGCCATACATGTAATACCTGAAATGTTTTCAACTACAAGGTTACATGTAATCTCAGATCATACACACCATGACATATAATGCAGCCACAGAATATAAATACTGTTATAACATGAAATAACAGGTACATATACTGTAAAAAAGTTTACTAGAATTACATGTATATACAAGCCTACCTCTGAGAAGCGTGCTGTCTGATTCATGAGCTGAGTAGTCTGTGGGACGAAGCGGTCTGTAGGAATTCATTATGTTTAGGACTGTAACATAAGAGCAACACAAATAAAACACATGAAGAATCTGATGTAGGTCACAACAGGGATTTATACCAGTTAGCAGTTACCAGTTAGAGTTTTTTAAAAATTTATTTCACCCATTGTTTATGGCTGCACTACTAACTATTACATGCAGGTGTACAAGTCTGACTCTTAGGGGTAAACAATAAGAAGTTTAAGGAGGAGGTATATTTGTTTTAGCATTAAAGAACTGCATCATTTGTGTCCAGTACAGTTTAAATACTATTGTTCAATAAGCCCAAATCAGAATTGAGAACCTGAATAGAAGTCCTTGAAAATATTAAATTTTGGTCCACCAGAAAGTATAAAAAAACATGTGAAAGTATTTTATATAGAACTTCCAGTGGTGTGTCTTATAAAAATAATTCGGTGTTGTCTTTTCCTCTGTTAATGAAACCATTTTCCTGGATAAGGTACTACATGTAATTCTAGGTGTGTTCTAAGGATGGTCACCAGTAATATTGTTTGCAGTCAGAAGAAAGGTAGTGCTCAGAGATCATGTCTACAGCTGTAGCCTGTTGTGAAGTGCAGTAACACAGAGGGATATTTACCTGCTGGATTCTCACCTTTGCTCTGAACACAGTGCAGCATAGAGTGGCGAGAATTTGGTCTATGTCGACCATCAGTGGAACATACTGAAAGAGGAGACAAAGGCGTTCAAGCAGATATCTTCCCTTGTGTTCATTATAACAACAGGAACATTCAGAAACTATCATAGTGGAATGGATGTAATTTGCTTATACTTCATTCCAAAGTATAATTATATTTATCTCTAATGCATCTGGCTCAATCAAAGTAGGACATGAAGATCCTGCATGGGGTTAATTCATACAGTTCTTTTACATACTGTAAAATGTTTGTTTTGGATTGGGGCTTAACATGGTACTCACGAATATTTCTTCGGTGGTTATATTTATGATTTTATTTTGTTGACAACATGGATAGTAAAGATCACAGCTCTATAATACATAAAAATGCAAGTTTTATGTACCCCTATACCATCTGGTCTACATATGCCAGATTTTGATTATATCCCTTATATTCAATTGCTCATTTACAACATTTCAATCAAGTTTTTGACAAAAATGTATTTCAGAATCTTCATAAAGCAAACATAAATATTTCATAGGTTTGAAATATTAAAGGAGGCTCTACGAGGAGCAACTGTCTTTATCTTTATTATGTCTTACCATCCATTTCTGTCAAATTGTCCACATCGGGCCCAATGTATTTAAAAGCTGGCTTCCGTCCCCGAATTTCTGTGACATGTACTTTGCGGATGAGATCTAAGCTAGTGAGAATGTTTGCTATGTCATAGAGTCGCCGAATTTTGGCTGCAAATGTAAAAGATGCAAAATAAGATCTATCTGCAATGTCAAATCATCACACGCTGCAGAGTGTGATAAACATAAGAACACATCTAGTTCTGTGCTGTAAATCAAAAATAAATGGACTCCTTTTATATCAAAGGGCTATGGAAAAGAAGTTCAAACCCATACTAATCTGTAAGACTCCTGCATAGATCAATCTTGTTTTTGAACATAACAAGTTCAAGCAGTTATTGTATTGAAACTAATGATCAAAATTTCAATTTTAGTATCCTTTGCTTTTTGTAGAAGCATGGAAAAAACAAACTTAAGAATAAGACTCACTTTTAAACTTGGCATTTTCTGTTCTGTCAATGTTTGGGTCACCTATTAATAGTTTGGCGGATAAATCCAAATTCACAGTTTTAGGCTGCAAAACGAAAAAAGAAAACATCACCTCAAATGACTGAAGTTGTATATAAGTATATTAGCAAAAACTGATTTGTTTTGCTGTTTTCAATGGACTGGAAAAAAAATAAATCAAGAACTCTTAATTTTATCATTATTAAGACATACACTGTATAATCCATTGGTAACCTCTGTAGCAAACAACTCTTTCTTACCTTGGATACTAAAAACAACATAAGAAATCGCTGACTCATGATTCCTAGTGATTTGTCTTTCCTTACATAACCTGAAAGAATAGTACACAGAAGAGGGCCTTTCAGTAAATTCAATTAACTTTTCCTTACATATTATTTCATCATACCATGAAACAAATATAAAAACTATCGTGTTACTGATGCTGTATAACAACAAAAGGGGCAGAAATAGAATGTATAAAGTTTTACCTCTTGACAGATGTTAATTTTGTTCACAAAAGCACTGTATAAAGTACAGCAAGCTGAAACTGAAGAAGTGATTTGTTAGAAATTTTCTTTTAACGACACAGCCCCTCGTCATTCCACAATCTTAAACATTTCCAAAATATACATGTATTCTCCTCCAGTATGCCAGGTTGCTAGGTTACAGATATATTTCTCTACCTGTCCTTAACTTACTTTTAAAAGAGAGCATATCTTCTGCATCAGGTTTGGAACATGGTTGCTTCATCTCTTTATTCACTTCATACATTTTCAACTGCTCCATTTGCTCAACAAATCCCTCAGCATCTCCCAACACCTGAAATGTTATTAATGTTATTTAGGAAATGATAATTGTTGTATAATGATAATTTTCAAAGTTAATGTTTGAAAATACATAAAATATAAATCATGAAATCAAAAAGAGTATTAAAAAATCATTCAGTTTACTGGTCTGTTAGTGGCCTTACTGGTTCTGATGGTTTAAGCACTATCTCACTGCTATAACCAGGCCCTTGACCAAGCGAGGCCTGCTCTTGCTGCTTTGGCTGAGGCAAAGTCAGGATATTTGTCAGGTCAGTGTTTTCAGGCCTCCCATTGACCATCCAGCAAAAATATAGGGTTCAAAAATGGGGGATGGGGGGTGGTGGTGGTAGTAAATTTACAAACAATTGGACATGTATAGGATAAATATAGGGAGTACACAGATGTTAATTCAATGGATTTCCTTATCAAATGACATCATGAGGCAATTCGCAAAAAAAATTAAATGCTCGTATACATGCAAGATACATGTGCATAAACCTATTTTCTCCCTTGTGTCCCTTTTAGCATCTAACATTAACTACATTAATACTGTTATCTTCATGTTACAGTTACTGAAATTATAAAGACTGATAGTCTGTTTTGTTCACGAAAATTCCTGGTGTTGCTGGCAGAGGAGGCTAAACTACTATCCCAGCCCAACAGCCGAGGGTCAAGGGGCGGCCCAGGCCCTGGAAGCTCTGGTATTTCTGGTTACAGCAGACGGGTTTCAGGAGATTTCTAGTGACTAAAATTACAACAGGGAGCCAGGATAAATTAAGTATTAGTCTCGTTTGTTTTGATATTTTCATAAAATTCCTTACATTTGCTACTAGAGGTAGCTAAACTACTGTTCCAACCTAAAAGGTGAGGGTCCAGAGGCACCCCAGCCCCTGTAAGCTCCAATATTCCAGATTGTTGCAGAGACTCATTTTAGGAGATTTCTAGTGACTAAAATTATAACTGGAAGTCAGGATAGATTACATTATTAATACTTCCTATTTAGCCCATTTTTGTCTATGAGAGGAAGTTGTGACTGCATATTTGTCCTTATTAAATGTATTTTTCTAAGATTGATAAATTCTGCTTAGTTAAGTTTGCGCACTATGCCCACTTCCATCTGGTAGTTCACTGGATGACCATACACTTACAAAGCTACATGTAGTGATGCCAAGCGTGGAGATAGTGTCGCTCCTGAGCGAAAGCATCGAGGAGGAAGAATGAGCACACTCAGAAAACTCCTATGAAGCAAAAAGCTTGGATCAGAGTTGAAGGGTTGTGTATTTTTGAAGAAAAAAATAGCTCACATTTTTGTTTTCTCTTTTTTTTTCCTTTCCATTCGTTTTTTTTGCTACTTTACCTATGAAGGCGGGGTTATTTGCACCTGGTGACAACCCTGAATAAACTGCATATTTGGCCTTCTCTTATTTCATTTCATTATCATCAAAACTGATAACTTGCACTTAGTTGTTAAAATATAGGAAAAAATTGGAAAAATAGGGCTGCTGGGACACTTGTGGTTTACTCTGACGTTTCCTCCACTCATAAATCTAACACCTACTGCACATCAGTAAAAATCCTAAGTGTGGCATTATACAAATGGGAAAAATAAGCTCTGCTTGCTCACCATACATATCGATAAAGCTGGCATTCCCTGTTCATTCGGCATTCTAACATGTATATCCAAGATACAGTTAAGAAGAAAAGTTTTAAGTGGTTGAGAAAAAACAGGTTCTGAATGGTTGAAAGGTAAAACTTTTACATGTACAATGGGGTCGATCATTAAGTAACAAGGCAGTGGCTTACCTTGAGCCTTGAAAGTGTATTATGTAAATTTGTTTTCCCATGCCAAGTGTATTTGTTTTTGGCCAACCTACTGACCATTTCAACACTCTCTAAAACATTGACGATGTCATAAATTCTCCTGCGTTCAACATCTGTAAGTCAAAAAAAGAGGACATATTAGTAATGAAAAATGCTAGCATATTGGAAAGAGACATCCATAGCCAGTAACACTTATTAAAGCAATATCTGCAACATGAATGGATAACAGAGTTGTCTTAAAGCTGTCTTCACTATAGCTACATCTCAGTACTAAAAGTGTTTAAATATTTTATAAACCAGGATAATGAAACTGGCAACTGTCCTATTTATAATGTATACTACTTGCACCATAAAAACTGACACTCCATTCTGTCAAAAGTGGTGCACAATCAGCCAAGAATTCCCAACCTTAGACTTAAACGGCTGAGCACTGAACAAAAATGGTTCAAAAGGCAACTTTAATACAAATATGGGTCACATGCTTTAGTAATGTAAAATACCAGCTTTTAATTTGTGCACAGGTCATTTTTGATTGATTTTGAAGTTCAAATTGACTGTGAAAGACAGACTAATGAATAATAAATGTACAATGTGGATAACAATACAATGTTGTCAACACTTGTTATTCTATACTTGTAACTGTTGGCCATCGGCCAATCAAGTGTCTTGTATACACGTACATATCAACAAAACCTTACCATAGTCTAAATTCATACCCGACAGAGTTCCAAGAATTTAGAGTTCATCTGAAAATTGCATTATGACTTGTTCCTTAATATTACTGTCATTTTGACTTCCACTTTTCAAAGCCTATGTGAAACCCTGGTTGTGACTGACTGTGTTCCATCAACTGATATGACAAAAACTATATCCAGTCTGAATTGATCTCCATACAGGCCATAGCACATGAATAACATCTGTGGTCAAAAATGGGAGTCCTTCAACTTCTGGATCCAAAGATTCAACTTGTTTAACAAGTATCAATCAGAAATGCCAGAACAAATGCGATCTGGACTTTGTGACAGAGTTGTTCTCTACATCAACCAAAAATTCTATGTTCACCAACAAACACTGTGCTTAAGAAAGCAGGACACAGAAAAGAAACTCACCGTCACATTTCTTCCACCAAATTATTAGTAAACCACGCAGAGCAAAACGCAAAAAAAAAAACACCTACAGCCTGGGGCTGATAACAAATAGCTTACGCAAATCTTTGGCCACTTCGTCTAAACAAATGTCAATATTTTCACCAGGGGCAGGATATTCTGGGAATCTAGACAGGAATCTGAAACACGAAAAATTACATTCAACAAGAAGTAATTTTTAGGCACTTATATACTTGACAAAGAGTATAAATGTGTCAAAATTCCATGATCTCTTACATTCACTGTTGTATACGGTTGGGATATAGTCAGAATTCTCACACAAGAGAGAAAATGCTTTTCAAGTGCTTTCAGAATTCACTGATTCAGTTGAAGTACAAACCGTCATGTAGAGATCAATAGATACTATTTTGTTTGTTTATTAATCCCTTTATTTCAAGCATAAGGCAACATGATTATTAACATTACCAGTACAAAATTAAATGCTTTCAAGGATTTGTCCCAAAAGAAACTGTGTTTCAGGGTCTTAAAAAAATTCACACAATAACTTTTTTTTCAATGATTTCAAGGCCAAGTAGGGAGTTTTTATAGTGTAATGATGCTTGCAAATTCATCTAATTAATACCTTTGACACAAAAGTCCCAAAGATTTTTCCTTTCGCGATCCAGTTCCCTTATCACTCTCCTGGGATGACATGAGATCATCTTGGTCATTGGCTTGTTCTGGTTTATCTTCTGCTCTATCCTCTAACTCATCTTCTACTGTTTTAAACAGTTCTTTTCGTTTCGTTTGTTTATCCCGGTTTCTAATTTCTGGACTTACAGCACTGATCAACATTTTAAGATTAGCCGTGGGTGTTAAAGGGGCTGATGGTTCGGGGGAGTCTGGTGAATTGTTGTTGTCCACATCCTCTGCAGCATCTTTTTTATGTTTATCCAAGTTTAATCTCAGTGCAGGTCTTGGAGAGGCTGGCTCTTCACACACACTTCTGAATGGAGCATTCTCTTTCCCATGGCTGTCTGACTGCTTATGAATATCAACAATGGAGTCCTTCATGTTTTCTGTCATCAAAGGTAAGGTGTTGGTACTGTCCGAGAATGGAAGGCGCCCTACAATTGCAGATTTTGTAAGGTACCTGTCTTTCTCTTGCCCCAGACACTCTTGCTCTAGCCCTGCTCCCAGCACTTTGCTTGTCACACAGCCCAGTACTTTCATTTCTGTGCACAAAAAATCAGCATATATGACAAATACCATCACAATCACTTCAGTACAAAAAAATAAAATTAATAAATTGGTTTTTGAAATTTCTGCTCAGAAGTATAGAGAAATGGGATAAATAACTCAGTTTAATAAACTTGTGCTCTAATCTTTTGGCAGGGAGAGGGCCCAGATGGGGTTGGGGTGAGGAGCAGATCAAAACAATGAAGTAGAACTGATGATCATCTTCTGACTTTCATCTGTATATAGAGCTGCCAGTGGCAGCTCTTCAGAAATGTTCCAACAATAGCCTGGTTAGCTCGATCAGTCAGCACCTGGCACTGTGCAACAGATGTGGCCATCACAAGGCATGACAATGCAATGCTTAAAATATTTAGTCAAGCTAAAGCTAAGACTCTTCCCTGTAAGATGGAAGATGTAAGAAGAAGAAAACATTAAAAAAACATATTCATTCCAAAACTGAAATGCTTTTGATTGTGTTATCCAAATTAATGCAAAATTGATGTTAGTGGTTTTTTTTTTGGTTTTTTTTCTTTTTCATAATTTTATGCCATTCTCAATTTATGACCCCCTGCAGAGTTTAGTGAGTACACACTTACGCCCGAAACTTAAACTAACTAGGTAAAGTAGGCTTCGTTCCTTGAAAGAGCAATATTTTTATATCATAATTTATGTTTGAAAGAAAATTTGACCACCATTATATTCACTGTACTTACCCTGATTTATATCATCTATTACACTAAGTCCTAATCAATTTATGAACTAATATTCAGCGTTTTTGGTGGGAGTTTGCATCGATTGACGTTGACAACGAAGAACGGCACGTTCAAAATTGGCGCGTGATTTCGTTGTATGCGGGAACACTTGACTGAACAGAGCCTGGGGCATGTCAAATTTAGTGCCAGGAAAAAATTAAACAAAAAAACAAAAAAAAGAAGTTAAAACGTTTTCTCTAGAACAATAACATTATTCATCACTCAAAAGGGAATTATACATAACAGCATGTCAATTTCCCATACAACTCTTAATTTTAATCAATGTGAAAGTAGGCCTCCACAATCCGCCCTCACTGCCAACTGGGAAGTCTGGGGGAGGGGACAGTTTTCTAAGATATTTATATTGTTTCATGTGATATTTGATAAAAATGTATGTACTTCTACAACAAGGCAGCTTCTACTTCCGTTAAGAATGGTCATAAAAAAAAAAAACAAACAAAAAAACCACACACGTTACTGTATCAGAAATTATTTGGAAAATATGCCGGGAAAATGGGGTCGCAAATTACCGATACCCTCACTATTAGATTGCATTACTAAGCTAGTTAACGGGGGTTACCAGCTCGTAACACTGTAGCAAAATCAGTGAGCTAACGTGTTGTAACTATATTACAAATTATCTGTCTAAAAATTATTCCATGACAACTGAATATTTATTTATAGGCTACCAGAACCAACCTTGCTTTCTTCCAACCTCCCTGGCGTCAGGTCGATCTGTCTCTTCTTACATAGCAGCAACCGTTTTAACTGATGCCAACATCAGAAACACCGAATTAATGACACAATTAACTGTCAACGGCATTAATGTAGATACTGATGCTTCTGGTTGCCTCATAAAATTGTCAATTTCATGGCTAGAACGTAAGCACCATAAAATATTTTCTACCTCTGCGTTCCTTACTAGAATACTGGTAATGCCGAAAATGGCGCGAGATATACAGGGTTCGTTTACCCGCGGCCTGCCCACTGAGGTTGACCAATCAATTCAGAGAACACGCGAATGATTGACAGGAGACGGATATAACGGGCCAATGAACAACGAGGAATGGCGGGGTCAAAGTGCGTACTACGGAACATGTCTGAGCACCACTACGCCCACGAGAGCCTTCAGTGTGCAGGCGGTGGGAAACAAGTCTGAGCAAAAAACAGAATGCAAATCATAATACCAAACATCAAGGTCCTAAGCATGTCAAATGCGGGAAATGGGCCTCAACACGCGCGCTTTCAAACAGATCGCTCATACCTCGTAATTTACAACCAAAAATCCCGCCATTTCACGACTGGCCTCAAAGTAAAACACACAAAGTGATGACGTAGTTGAGACCCGGGTTTATTTGTTGATACTCATACACGATTCACCACAGCAGCGATGCTGCGAATGATGAATGACAGCAGCAAGTGAACGTACGTTTCACGTGCTCTGTGACTCGTTTGTCTTTTATGAGCTCATCTGTTAGGCACAATTAGGCTGAACACGTTTGTTGAGTTAAAATGTAGAAGTAGATAAGAAGTAGTATAGCTTTCCATGCGCTGTGCATCAGTACAGAGCACTGGGCTGAGTTCACGTGTTTTGACTCCATGTGGCCTATCTAAGGTAGTGACGGCATACTGTCTGATAGAATACACGGATTTACGCGGTGAAGAAGGCTTACTTGCCAACTGTTGAGAAGTTTCCATTAAATGTAAGTACATCGTGATGTAAATCGGAAATTGCAATACGCCAAGAATACACTGAGTATATATTCAATTTTGTTGTAAGTTCCAACATATAATGAAATATGAATATATATGTACATTACAGTATTATTACAGTGTAGAGCACATCAATCAGCGGTAAGTTACCATTTTGAGCCATACGCATCACCCAATGGTCATTCTGCTCCTGGACAAACCTGGAACTGATATATAATCAGTAGTACTGCATGAAGCACATATTATACATGTCTGTCTAAAAGTATCCATGTACATTTTCTGTGGCTTTACCTGAGGAAACAGCATTGTTTGATTTTATTTTTATGTACATGTTCGGTATGAAAATTTAATCTTTACCTGGTAAATGCTCAATTTATACTGGATGCTAACATGTACTATAAAGCAAAGTTGTGTTCTCAGTCAAGATTCAAGTATAAAAGTGAGAATGTCAACTGACAGTTCATATGTAAAATTATTTAATATATCATTTTGTTAAGTCTTTGCAAGTCATTTGTTTGTGTCATTAGAACCAGTGTCTTTTGTTTTATTCTGGCTAAAAAGACTGATTTAATTTAAAGATGCATTAAAGTTTATTTGTTAATGAAAGAAAATTGAATGAAATATACATATAGACTGGATAATTATTTCATTTGTTTGCAGTGTATGAGACATTTGGAGTAAAATCTGTTTTAGGAATTAATGCATGTGGGTGGTTATGTCTTATCTCAGAATGCGACGTAAAAAGCTATGCTATGGCGGCGGCTAGGAAACCTTCAAGACGAGTGAAACCGCAAGCAGAATGTCATACTGTGGAGGAAACAGTTGTGGTGAGTATGGCCCTATTTTTAGACGTTTGAACTTCTCATACATATTCCTTTTTTTTACTACTTCATCTTCCTTCTTACAGCATTCCTGCAGTGCTTCAAGGTATTTGGGAAAGTGGAATTGTGCAGGTATCTTAGAAATGTGTGACTTAGTGCTCAGTAGCAGTGAGTACTGGTGGAAAGTTAGCGTGACTTTCCTGTCTGCCTGTCAGCAACTGTTCCATATAGTCACCAGGCCTTTGTGGATTTATAGGATAATATATTGTGAAAGCTTTACTAAATTCTATATATTCATTTCAGTTATGATCTTCCTTATTTAATTACAAAAGGGCATGCCTACATATTAAGATGTTCTACGACATGCTGCTAGTTTCCTGTCTCTGATTTTAATATGAATGTAAACCTCATATTATATCTGGAGTCCTATTACTTTTACATCACGTTTTGATTCTATGTTGACAGTAGACATATTTTCTGTATTGCTGATGTATAAAAATCAATACTGATACTGGCGACCTATGTAATACATACATGTCAAACTGGTAAGTATTTTATTTTTATCAGATGTAGGCAATGCTGTGTATCTCTGCAAGTATACATGTACTTATATATGTTGATCAGTCAGGGTGTTGTTAACATGTGAGGTGACTCAGTGCTGGGCCATTTACGCACCTGTCCAATCAAACACTGGCTTACAGCAAGGCACAGGCTTTGTCACAGCTGATGCACTTAGCGCTAGTCTGAGCTCTGTTTTATTGATCTGTATGTCGTTGGGGTTTTATGTTGTAATTCATTTCAGATTATCATACAGCGTACTGACATTTATGTTGAATGTATTGACACACATGACCTTATTTTCACATTATTTCATAATTATCGGACTGCAAGAAAGTAGTGAAATAAAAATGCTGTGGATCAAACATAGTTGTTATCATTTTACAAGAACCTCAAAAAATGCCCTACCAATAGCTCTTTGTTTCCTGGTTTCTGTATACATTTATGTCATTACGGAGGTGGTGGAGCTGTATGAACCAATGGTGTATTTTCAGTGATAAATAAGAGTGAGCTCTTGCAGATTTAGTTAACTGTAGATATCTGAACATTGTGTAAAACTTAAACTCATTTGTTTTCACATATTGATGTGATACAACTTCAGATCCATATTAACGTGATACAACTTCAGGACCATATTAACGTGATACGACTTCAGAACCATATTAACGTGATACAACTTCAGAACCAAAGTAATGTGATGCAACTTCAGGACCATATTAACGTGATGTGACTTCAGAAGCATACATACATGTATGTTAACATCACCCTGATTTTCACAACACTCTAATACTTCACACATACATTTGAGATTTAATTGCAGTGTGTCTGTTACTTTGATGTATAAATCTAAACTGGCTTTCTTGGAAAATATTCAATACCGAATATAATCAGCTGTTAAATTTGATGTGGGGGCTTACATGGGGATAAGAGAACCTTGATGATTTGATAATCGATATATCATTCTGGTATTACATAATTTTTAGAATGCTGACTTCATAAAATATTAAACCCATCTTTGCAGATTTTGAATATTTCATCAGGATTTGCACCTTCTTATTTTATGATTAGAACTGAAGTGTTTCTTTGTCATCAGATTCATTGTATGAGTTGACTCATAAAACTAGTCTAGGTCATCGTTTTGAATGCTATAGCAATCCCCCACCAATGGATGGACAGTTTTGTTTGTGGCAGTAATTTCGTAGGATGACTTCAATGTCTGTAAAACTCTGATATCATTTCACATCCCACCCCCCTTTAGTCACCCTTTAGTCTTCTCCCTACCCCTAGTTAATATCCTGCCCTCTAATCCATCCCAGCTTCCTGCCTGTTGTTGACATAAGCAGATGTCTCTAGAAGTTCCCTGGGGTGAAATCCCTGCTTACCCTGAATCTTTCTTCAGCTATCCAGATCTGTAAAACAAAAGAAAGGTTTTCCAGTGGACTTAAAAAGTAACATAATTTCTCCAGACAGTTTAATTTACCCAGCACATCAACTCTGTCTTTTGATCACAATGACCTTAATCTTGCCCTTGATCTTTTGTTTTACTGGTCACAGTATGTATTTAGCACATGCAATGTGTGATAACACCTATCTTTATTTCAAAAGGTCTTGAGATTAAACATGCAGGTGCTTCTTTTTCCTTTGAAATCAGAATACAGAAGCTGTGTACTTGGATTTTATGTTATTATGAAAGGTTATTCCCTGAAACATACATTTATATGTAAGCTATTCCACATCCACCCAAAGCTTTCAGCAAAAGTAAAGCACATACGCTGCAGTTGTTGTATTTAGCCTAAAAATCACCTCTAAAGTGCATTTTTTAATATGCAAAGAAAGGTAATAAAAATATTTGCTTAAATATTGATTGTGAAACTTTTTTCCTATATGAGAACACCCTGCTTTCTTAACAACATCTGAAGGGTTTGATTTTCTGATCAGATGTCATTTACACTATACATGTAAATCTGCCTTTTTTTTTTTGACATCGTTTAAGTCAGAACTGTGAAATTTCATCAGTTATAACAAAGATAGAATTGGAAATGAGTCAATTTGCTTAGCCTCTAGTAAAATAAACAAAAAAAAAAGAAAGGAAAGAAGACATCTACTAGTAACAAAGTCAGATTTCATAGAAGCTGTGTCGTTTCTGCTGCTATGTATAGTTTTACAGGTTGATGAAATCTACATGTATGTCAACAGTATTCTCAGAGCAACATGTGCACACTCAAGCAGCTGATAGGATTAATAGGGAATAAGCATCAAGCTGACAAAATAATCCATTCATACTGGTAAAGTAAGTCATTCCCCCCTTCGATGGAGATCACTAAATCCCTAGGGGTGGTCATTGTTTTGGGATGTTAGTATGTCTGGGGAGGAGAGATTAGCTCCCCTCTGCCTGGGTATTGGGCTGAAGCATGGGGGTGATTACCTCTGGGGCAGGATGCTCTCTTATCTGGTAAAGACAAAGTTAGTCACTCTGTTGAGCATGTAATGAGTTGACTGCCCCCTCCTATGCACCCCCCTCCTCCACACTCCCTCTCTCTGCTAAAAGCTGAAACACTGTAGTTTTATTTCTTCTGAAATTTGATGGGAAAAAAAGGAAACTAATTTCTTGGTAAGGAATTATACTTAAATTTATTTTGGTCACCGAAAGAAAATCTTCATAGGTCTATCTATCAAGCTGGGTAAAAACATTAATGGTTTGCTGCTTTAAGCATTTCATACTTTATACATTCGTGTGAGTGAAATACATTATCCACGTGGTACAGGATATTTTTTATCTGACGTTCACATACAGTCTTAATAGCTAACACATTTGCTAGTTATGTCAACAATGGCTATGGTGTAATGATGTACGAGCAAACTACATAAACCATAATCATTCATTCATTCAAACTGCGCTAATACAAAGTAGCCAGGAAATAATTTTTAAGTTGGTGCAGGACATAATGGGAAATCTTTCAGCTACTCATATAAAAAGTTATAGTGTTACCAGTATTTGCAATTTTGCCCTTTACCAAACAGTTTGCTCCTGTCAGAATATTATTGGCTTCAGGACATCACTTGCCCTTTTTCCTACTACATACGTTCAGGCTTGACTGATGATTACCGTTATTCATATTTATTGTGCCTATTACATGTGTAACGGACTGGACTGAATTCCTGCCATTACATTTTTTGTCTAGAAAATAACTTGATCAGGTATGACCTTAAATTTTACAGTGCCATATTTCTTCTGCACCAAGGATTAGGTGAAATATTGTTCAATGTTTAATGCTTCTACATGCAGTGTTCATAAATTGTTCGGAGCAGTAATTCAATTTGCGTATTATGTGCTACATTCACACTACATATTTGATCAAGGTGCTCTAGATCTTGGGTGAGTTATGAAACAAGGAATCACAAAATGCTTGTTTTCCTTATTTGTTCAAGTTATCCTGCTTATTGTAGGAAAAGGGCATATATTCAATTTTAAGAGAGCCCCCCCCCCCTTATCAAACCAAGAAAAGTGCTGGTATAAGAAATGATGAACTGTGATAGGAAGCTGTATGAAACAGTAGCCTGAGCCAGACCATTAGTAGGCCTATATATGATGACATGTATGTCAAAGTCACACAAGATACATGTGTTTACAAACAGGTCTGAGCCAGTTGCATCATTGTATCAAATGGGAAACAGTAAGCCAGATAGTGGTTTTGAGATGCGCGTAATTGCGCATGAGCGGAACGCGTCATACGGTAGATAAACAAAAGCACATGGTTATTCGTGCCATTCTTGCAATGTTACAGACTTCACTGACAGCCCAGTATAGAGCTCAGTTCTAATTTTTTTTTCTATGTGTTCACTGAGTTTTCGACTTCAAACAGTCATGGAGCCCATGTATAGTCTCAAATGTGCACGAGATGGGCTGAATTGTGTGTGACTGCGTATGGTTACAGTGCTTTTAACACAGCCACGAGGGGCTGTTTATCCACCAGCGAAGGAATTGCAGTCATGCACAGTCGAAACAGCTATCTGGCTTATTTCGTATATATTCCTTTCGATTCATAGAATATTAATATCATCATGCAATTATGTATTAGCATAAATACAAACTATAATGTAGAGTCTGACAGTTCCCTGGTGAATTGCCATAGCTATGCTAGACCATTGCCAGTTTTGTAACAAAATTACATGTTGAAGATTCTAATTATTTATTCCATCAAACCTGTATAATGTCACCATAATTGATGTATTCATTGTCCTCATGTTGTGCCCCAGTAATAATGCTGCATTTGCATTGACTTGATTTTCTCTACTTTCATGGTTGTCATACCTGTAATGGACATCTGTATTCTGTGCATGTAAATATTTGTGCTACATGATCTCTCAAAGTCGCTTAGTTGTGTGTCTTTGCCTTTGGCCGTGCACTGGAAGACAGGTTGAATGAGAATTGCTGGTGTGGTCGACTCGCACTGGTTTAGTCTCCCACTGGTTTCCTGTCTTGTACACGGGCAAATTATAGTGACTCACTCGCCCACTAAATGTGATCTTAGAGGCTTGTTAGGCTTCCTTTGACTTTAAAATCAGGTTCCAGTTTTTTTTTATTTTGGTTTTTTTTTAAGAGGGTGGAAAGGGAACAAGGTTAGATTAGGAAAATTTTATAGGGACATTGTAAAAGTGAACACATGCAGACCTTCTCTATGTCCTCATTTGTCTTGATTTAGATTGCCTTCTTGAATGAGGCGTGTAAGCATCTTAAAAATCTAATATAGACGCATGTACTTTTTAAAGACGTTTTCGTTATTGAAAATACAGCACCAAAAAGAGAAGAAATTTAACATGTTAACTTGTGGACGGCTCAGTAGAAAGTCCAATAATTTTGTCATGTGCAAAAACGTTATAGATTACCATTGTGATAAATTTTAAAACATTTTCAGCACTGAGCCTGTTTGTTTGTTTTTTGTTAATGTCAAAACATGGCAGTTGTGAAAATTTATTTTTGTTGGTGTTTTGGGTCTCCTTGTAGAACCTAATACCTAGAGAAGCAGTCCGACCCTGAATTTACATGTGGCTAATTTTTAGGAGCAGCATGTCATGGAGGCACAGGCCAATATTGAGCTAGGATAAGGACAGTACTGAGAAGGCCAGCAATACGATGACCAGTACAAGTTCAGCAGGGATGTCTTCATTCGGGCCAATCTTGGTATTGAATTACCAAATAGTCATGACACAAAACTGATCAATTAAAATATCTGGTGACAGCAGAGCTGTCCTTGAACAAACCCTGGCCTCCTACTCCAGGCACCCACCCCCTATACCTCTACCTCCAAGCACCCACCCCTTATACCCTCACCTCCCAAAGGTCCCTAAAGACCTAAACTGGACCAGTTTGGAGACAGGAGCATGAGAGATCTGAAAGCAAATCCGATCAGTTACCCTTGAAGCCCTCATTCAGAGTAAATGTGTCTCTTGTACAGCCAGCCTTTGATGTGGAATTTTTTTCCAAAGGACAAAAGAATTGTTTAATGAATTATATTATAGTCAATGAGGAAAATATTTGCTTGTTCGCTGAAAGGTTGCAAATGAATTAAGCCCATATTTGTGAAGTCTGATTAAAGTTTTTGTGGACGTGGTAATGTAATCTTCAGTTACATGTTATTCTTTTTCATCTCTCCTCAAGATAATGGATGGCCTAAATTTGATGATCCATACTGAAACATAAATATTGCATTGGTTTGTGATTAAACCTTGAACCCATTGCACATTCTTGTGGGAACCCTGTACTAGGGCCATCATGTAGATCTACTGTAATTCTTCAACCTTTTCACATGTTTGCAAGGTGAAGGCAATGTTCTGTGTTGACTGATAAAATGATACTTTTTGTGAAGCCCTGAAACTAGCCATTCCAACCGATGTAGTTTGTCTTCACAATCAAATTAAAAATGTCCATAAATTTGCAATGAAAGTTGCTCTTTGTCACATGAGAAAAGGTTGGAGGAATTAGCGTAAGACAGAAATAAGCAGAAGATGCCTTGAAGCAATACTGTGGAGGCAAATGCCAGTGATTATTAAGTCCTCTTAGTTTGATATATACATACAGTGTATATGTTCCATGGCACAAGTGTGTTACAATGGTATCACTGAGAGTATTTTAATATTGCAGATGTTTTGCCGCTCATGTGATCCAGACTTATGAACAAAAAGCAATGTTGTTGTGGCAAATGCCAATGAACGTATCAAGTCGTCTTGGTTGTATGCACGCCTGATTTTACTACAGCATGGCTAAGAGTATGTGAATATTTGCAGATTAGCCCCCAAATTTTCATGACCCTCATGCATTTTATGGCTTCGGTAAAAATAATTGAAATTCCTGGCAGGAACTGAATAATGTCATTGTTGGACATGCTGCTGGGACAAAGCTGGACGGCCTTCATTACTGCCAGGTTGTCTTTGACTTTGACCAGACTGACAGAGGAGCAACCGATAAATAAATTGGCTTATACATGTGTATGGTGTTTAGAGGGAAGGTTGTGGGCATGTGGTTGAGGTACTTGTTTGACATAATACTTGAGTTCAGTCCCATTCTTGGGTAAGGAATTTCAAGTTCCTCTGCTTCTGACCTCGGAACCTTTGTGGCAAGAAGAGATTGATGTTCGTTTGCATGTTTCTGCATGTAATTCACAATGTGTTCCCCATATAACTTCCTGTAGGTCAGTGCTACATGGGACTGTAGGGAGTTTCCCTCACCCAAGGCCATAAACATTGCCAATGCCACTATCCTATATTAAATTCAAATATTCTTGGGTATAGGGTTAGACAACAACCAAATAAAAGTTTATTCATATGGGGGTTCATGTAACAGTAGATATAACAATCCCAAACTAAATTTAATACATGATTAATTTAATACATAAACATGGATTCAGCATATCATCTTCATTCTTAACATATCATTTGGCAAATTGTGAATTGTCAAAACAGTTTATGTTACTGTGTGCAGCAAGTAATCTTGACCCATGTGTGTTGTGCTTCACGATACATGTACTTGACAGTTACTAGTTGAAGAAATGGTACAGGTTTTGTATCTTCCTTTCTGAAAACACACGATTGCAAAAAATGCCTCCAGGATAAACCTTCCTTGACACATATGCTGCTGTGGCAAGCAGTTGTCCTGTCGAGAGTCAGAGAGCAAAGGGTTCTGGGCAACAGCTTGGTGTGTTGCTCTTGTGGCATTGGTGGTTTGTGTCTGTTGGCAGCAGTATACCACTGTGGTGGTCTAATGTGACAGGGTGTGGAGTTAAACTGTTAAGGTCAGACAGCCTCTGTCCATAAACCATCTGTCAGTGAGCTACAGGACATAAACAAGCTAACCTTTGGTAAGTAAAGATATGTAAACACTGCCCTGTTCAGGTGTTGTGTTAGACTGACCCCAGGGGGCTAACTGGTCAGTAGACCTAGAGTTTTAACACCATACTGTTGCTGGTAATCTACTTAAGCACATAACAAAGGTGTCACTTAATACCTGACATGCCAGTAGGTACAGTTAGAAGCAGCTATACATGTTACGAAAAATGAACTAATTGGCTCATGAAAGCAGCTACTTTTTGCTCGATTTTTTTTTGGCATTACAAAGTTTAAGATCTCATTCTGCATTCCTTTCTATGTTTTGAATATAATAAACTTAACACTTATATCACTTCTTCTAAATTCATATGGACTGAATTTGAATTAGGTGATTTTTGTCCTAGAATTCCAGTGGAAAAGTTTAATTTTTCTTTTTTATTTTTTTTCTGATTTTTAACATATTTGGGAAACTTGTTTACCAGAGTGAAAAGTTTTAATTGTTATTCATGCATGTATAACTCTTTTTGCATTCCAATCGAAAAAATTAAGTCACATGTATAGCTTACTGTTTCCTTACAGGGACCAGTAGCTTTTAATTTAGACATTTGGCTGATTCCAGTAAATCCTTGTCTTTGGTGCTACATATGTGGGTGAGCTAAGCTGTTACCATTTTGATGGCCTTTACTGATCTGACAAAGTATTTGGATTGTTACCAAGTAGCCTTTTCTATTAAGCAGTACTGGTGACAGATGGGAAAAAATTACTTTTCAGCGCTGGTACATGTGTATTATACTGTCTGAACAGTGAGATTTAATGGTAAGTTGTGTTATTGCCAGGATCTCATACTTATGGCTTTGTTTCCAGACAACGCCTTAAGGTTGTAGCCAGTATGTTGCTTGAACGTATTCTTTTCCAGGGATATACATTTGCATTAGTACCATTTTTCAGTTCTTTAACAGAAGCCTCAGAAAGAGTGCTGTTTAGTTAAGTAGATTTGTAATTATTCCGCAGGGGAATTATGTACTTCATGAGTGTGCCGTATGTGCGTGCGACCATTTAGTTGCAACAGTAACGAAAACGTAATGACGTAATGGTTACATTTTTATGTGACAGAAACATCACAAAAACTTGGTGATGTAACACAGATTATGAGGTAATGACATCATAGTTCTGATATCTGGGTTATGGCTGGGTAATTTGGCGCTCATCACCATGACGGAAAATAACTTTTGAAGGGTTTGTTTGTCAAGAAGCAGGTTTCTAGTCTTTGCCATGAAGACAAGCCATGGCTCCAACCTGAACTAAGTTACATCTGATGTGGCCAAGACATTCGATATACCACTTGGCTTCTCAATAGAGGTCTTCATATTAACATCTATCTCTTTTATAAATCAGTTAAGGGTGCAAATTTTGATTCAGACAAGTAGGCCTAGGTCTTTTCAGGTGGGTAACTTTCATGCCAGTGATATCATTTGGTCTATATGGCAAAATATAGCGAGCAAAATGGTGTTAATAGGGAGAAATTGAAACGAGGTATTATATATACATTTAGCATAGCTGTTGCCTATTTTTTTAGATTAGGGTCACCTCTTTGCAGTCTATCTTTTCTTTGTGAAAAGAAACCATTCACATTTTTATGAAAGTTTTATCTGTTGATGTAATGCCCTTCTTTTTCAAGCAGAAGAATGAAAGGAATTTTCATTATGCACTTTACAGTTTTCTGTGCTGTGGACATCCATATTTTCTGGGATTTTGTCTCTGTGTGTTTACTTATTTATAGAGTGCGCTATTTTAGTATTGCCCTCTGTTTGAGAATGTATTAGTTCAGTAACGAGACTGGAGAGTAGACTACAAACTTAACAGGCAGTTTATTACCTTTGGACAGACTAAAGATAGGTATGAAATGAGATAAGCAAACCTCTGCCTAGGTTACACTTAAGTCCTTCTTGATTATACATTGTCTGGGATGACATAAAGGTATGCGGTATGCACAAGTATGTGGGCTGCCAGGCACAAGGCTGAAGGCACTGCAAGTACATCCCACATGTAAATCCAGACAATTTTTTCATGCTATCTGAATTATTGATAGTAATTTCATAATGCAGATATGTAATTGATCTGTCAGACTCAGGAGTAATGTATAAACATGTGAGAAATGGGGCATGTACAAATACTTGTGCACAGATATTTTTTTTTCACGATGTTTTCAAGCATGGCACTTTTGGGATATGTCTTACAGTATTATGTATATTATATGCACCTGCAGTGGGTGACAGTGCTGTCAGAGATTCAGTTCCCCCCCCCTCAAATCAGTTAGGAAAGTGAATTTATCTTTTGTGTATGCATGTGTACATAGCACATGATTCTGCTGTTGAGTTGTTGAACACGTAAGTAGTCCTGCAGAAACTCTGTTATGGGATTGGTGCCCTTAATGTTCAGCTCTCTCAGTGTTTAGCTGCGGGCAAGTTGTTCTAGTATGTGGGGAAAAAATCTTGCAAATGTATTACCAGAGGTTACCTGTTTTGTTTGCAAAGTGGGAGAATGGTAATATACTTACCCAGACTCCGATAAGTATTATGATACCTCACAGGGTAATACTTGGTTTCCATTAGTCAGTACATGGTCACATGATATTCTGTGAAACATGATGCGCAACGGTCATGAGGCAATGTACAACAATCACGCGCCAATAGCCAGTGATCTCGTACACTTATTGTAGAAATTTATCTCCCTTTGTCCACTCTCTAACGTCCACTTGCTGATAAAGTAGACAATCAGACGATGGCGTTCTCAACTGGCAATGGGGTAGAAGTCTAGCAGTTTAGGACTTCAGCACAGCAGGTCATATCTTTTCCTTTTTCTTCAGCTTTCTTTCTGTATAATAAAACATATAGTGCATACCGTGGAATTGTCTATGAGAAATTGTGAGCTCTCAGTAGGTGATGTTCAACCTGTACTCCGCACTCGCTGAACCTGACTTATCTCGAGCTCACAATTTCGCATATACAATCCCATAGCATGCACTATCTGTATAACATTCAGTAGTTGTCTAAAATGGCCCAAAGGAACCATTCCTTCTCAGGTTTTTGGTTTCTTTGGATTCCTACACCTTAATACTCAGGCCTTTACACTGTGGCTTGAACGTTTAGAGCATGTGTATAAATGTTCAGAAAGCAGACAAACTAAAAAGGAGCATCACACATGTAATATCTGTGTATCGGGCAGTGTATTTATACTTTCTTGTTTCAGTTCTGACTACTAACATGTCTTTTATTGAATTGGTTCAATGTGCTCAAAACAGTTATTTGTTTGGTTTAAGTTATGTTTTAGTTGAAATTCTTATTTACAGGTTGTTTTTCATTTGTTCTATTTTATTCAGTCATACCTTATAGATTGATTTACCAACAGTGCAAACCAGCCTAAAGTTCTCCGAGCTATAGTCTTCATCAGTTTGCCATTGGCACATTTTAGCAGGCTTCGGACATTTCATTACCATTTGTCTATTGAAGCTGAAGAGTCAGTACATTCTAGTCATTCATGTACAGCATTGTGGGGATGGGTTGACCATTTACCTACAAACCAGTTTACATGGATTCTACAAGCATTTCTGGAGACAGCCGTTGCCTTACAAGACCTGGGTTTAATCCAATTCTGTCTAGATTCCTCTGCTATTTGGTCTTTTTTTTTTTTTTTTTTTTTTTTTTTTTTTGACATTGGTGGTAATATGTGGTTGACGGTTCTTGTGTTGTCTTGCATGAAGTCCACTGGTGACCCTGACTTGCCATCACCAACATGACATACATGTCTCATTTTGGAGAGCTTGGCAGTAACTTGTTAAAGGTCTGTGGCTGTCACCTTGTGACAAATCCTTGAGAATGGCATGGATCAACAGTCAGATATGTAAAACAACCATAATATATGTACCAGTAACGAGCACTTCCTATAGAAACACTTGGGCAGGCTCATGGGACACTTTTGGCAAAGCCTCCAGAGAACTGCTTACCAAGTTGCTTATTGTCCATTATCTAAATTGTTGTTGACATTTTTTTGTAACACTGCTTGCACTTAGTTCATTTGCTTTTTGAATGATTATTCTTTGTTTGTGCATGTGTGTAAAAATGGCACTCACATTTCGTTTGGTTTTTGTTGTTTTGATATTTTTGTAACTCCTTTTCTTTTTGGTTTGTTTCAGTTTTTATTGTTTTTGTAGGAAGCTGCATGTTGTGGAACAGGAAACAGATCTTGGACTAGAAATGGTTGAATGAACATGAGAACTCATTTAGTATCAATCACCATATTTCATGACTTGCATGAGTTCTGTTCGCTTGGTTCAGGAGTGTATTCATTTCAGAAACTAGATGTAGAAATAGTTTGAAATATCAATCGACGTTAACATTGATATTTTTGGCGCTGTCCATTGTGAAACATCGATCTTTGTCCCAATGGGACATACTGTTCATTCGTGTCAGTAGCCCAGAGCTGAGCATGTGACACGAGCTTGGTGACACGAGCTTGGTGACACGAGCTCTCAATACTATACATAAATAAAATAACCGAAGAAATATTCGAACAAATCAACCAAACTATGTATGAAATGGAAAAATCTTTTATGTTAATTCTTAAGGTGTGCTTAAGAGTGGAATATAACGCATGCACCTGTGAGCTGTCAAGAGCCTGTTCATGGTGTACGGTGTAGCACGTTTCATCCGACGTAACTGCTGTGGCAATGTGTATCTACAGTATGTGTCGCCATGGCAATTACATGCGACATAACTTACACTCTGTAAGACGGGCCTCTGAACCTTGAAGAGGACATCAGCAGAGGGGACTGTATCTTAAAAGCTCTGTCTTGTTCCTGTCATTGCTTAAGCAAGGTGCTGGATCAGTGGAAGTGTGCAGGGCTGAACCTGGATGTCCAAAGATATTCATATACCAGCTAACGACCAAAATGAAATTTCTGGGTCATGAATTGCAAGACCAATTTCCAAAACATGGCTCAACTGAACCACCAAAGAACAGAAAAAGTATGTAAACAAAGAAATCAGGACGAATTCACGTGAAGAGGAGCAGGTTACAGTTTTCACTTCGTGCGAAGAGAAGCAATCAGCAGGTTTTAAAATATGTATCTCAGTTGTACTTTAATTGCAACTTCCCTGAGGACTACAGTGGTGTTGACAACAGCATTTGAACTTTATTTTGATATGACTGAAACACCGCTGAATACTGTGTTGCATCTGAAGCAATACAAGACTTGATTGCCTCTACCACTAGTTAGGGAGGAAGTTGCATTGCTTGGAGTGTATTTGTTTATAGTGAGTATTGATATTTTTGTTCGACGTATATTATGATTAAAAATATTCAAGTAAAAGATGCTTTTTTAAACTTGTCTTCAGTCAGTCTTCCTTTCTTTCGTTCTACAAAGTTCCAGACGGCCAAACTGACAACTGGTCATTTACTGGAATCCCATGAGCTTAGATAGAGCTCTTGAAATATCTGCTTTCACAGTAACTGAATTAGATAGGGATTTATGAAAAGTTACATGTACAAGTTGCAACAAATCTTTTAATCGGATTAATTAAGTAAGAAAATTTTTATTTTCTGGAAAAGTTAAACTTTTTATCTATTTTACTTGAACAGATGAATGAATGAATGAATGCTTATTGTTTAACGCCCTACTCAAGAATATTTCACTTATACGAAGGCAAAACAGATGAATGTGTATGTGCCATAAGATAATAAATGTTTATGCATGTCCATTGATAAAGTTAACTTTTTCTGCTGAGCATTGAATTTGTTACTCTGTATAGTTAAATGTATGTTTGCATAAAACATTTCTTAGGCTTCTCGGGACTGCACTTCAAAACTGATGAGTTGTCAGGAAAAAATCACATAAAATCTTCATCCCATGATTCGAAACAAATCTTAGGAGAACTCTCAGGCGATATGGTTTTGAAAACCCAAGGCCAAGGTTATATCCAGACTTAAATATACTTCATCTTTCATGTACTTTTATAATTCTGAGTGTTTTGTGAGTGATTTTTATCAGTCGTCTACAAGAAGTAAGTATAAAAAAATCCCGGCTTGTCTAGCAATTCCCAGGCTGCATTTGAGTGAGAGGTTACAGTAACTTAGAGTGTAGAAAGTGCTCTGTTTGTCAGAGTGTTTCTTTTCTTTTCGAGTAGCCTCGAAATCATGGAAATTCACATCGACTGACACGCCATTTGTATTGATCTGACTGAAGTGGGGCAGGTTTCCGATCTTCCAGCAAAAAGCATGAAAAATTCAATAAAAATCTGTTTTTCCCTAGCCCTGACTTTTTAATAATTTAATTTCCCAATTGGTTTATTGCAGTGTTAGTCTTGACGTGTAATGATTTTCGGAGATCGTTAGTTTTTAGATTAGGTGGAAAAGTTTCTAGTTTTATGCATACAGATGAACTGTAAATGACAGGTTTTGTGTGCTGGACCCTGCCGGCGGATGCTTTGGCCTCTGATACTGTTATTATGGCATTGGTGTCTAGGGATTAACCTCAACTGTAACCGTGATTATTGATTTATATCTGGTACCAATAGTTATCTAACGTTATTATCACCAGTGACTTTGCCATGGCAGTTTGAATTCATTTTATAGGGCTTGCAGGAATTCAAGACAACAACGTCAGAGGAACATGCATTAATTCATAGCCTGTATTACAAACTCACTAAGTACTTTTAGGTGTTTAGTTTCAAAGCATTTGCATTAAATGTGAATTTGATGCATAAATACATAGCTCTAGTCCTTTTTATGGTTGTTGGTGAACAGTGAAGTAATTGTAGGAAACACGCAACTTGGTTTCAGCAGAATGTTCTATGGTGATTGTCTTCATCCATTGTATAGAAGTGTATACTGGCATATTCCTTTAAGGCAGATTAGATTGGCCCTGACTGTTTGCAACTTTATATATTTATTTGATTGTTGTTTAACATCATACTCAAGAATTTTTCACCCATAAAATGGCTGTCAGTTTCACCCCTGAAAGAAACTAACGTTTCATGGGTAAACCATGAGCCTTTGGTAAGTTACTGAAAAACTTTTCCAAGAATATCGTACAAATATGCATCACATAGTGTTGGAAGACGAGTGGTCATCAGTAACATTAGACCGCTTATTGTCACCAAGGACAGCAAAAGGGGGGAAATCTACAAATTACCTGTCCAAGGCCAGGGTTGAACGTGTGCCAGCCGTTGAAAGGAAAGCTAGACCACAACCTGCTCTTATCGATCCTTCAAGCACAGAACCTCATTTATGGTTCCACAGTAAAACCAAGTCATGGATGGGCAGCTGAAAAAAATTATCCAGAAAATCAACCTTGTGGTTTACTTTGGTTTAGACTTAAGACGGATGCTTTTCTTCATGTTGTTTGCGGCCATCTTTCTTAATCAAGAATAGAACAATCCATCTTGATATCTGTCTAACATGAAGCATCAGGAAAAAAAAAAGTTGCAGCGATGAAACATCAAGTGTATGGCTTGAACCCTGGATCAACAGAGCTCTGAATTTATTAAGATTGCAGGCCTAAGTGGGCAGTTGAAGAATGTATGCCGCCAGTGGATGGAAGGCAAGTAGTTTTATAAGTCTTCCAACCATGTGTTCTCCCGTGAAAATGAACTTGCACTAGACAACAGTGGCTCTTTCACAGGGGATAAAGTGTGACTCAATAGGAAGTAGATGTCAAAGGGAAGCTAGGGCTGACTGTAGTGTTTGTGGCACTCAGTGGCCTTGCAGTCAGGAGTGTCTGAGTGCACATCGCTACAATGCCCTTGGCAAGTTTAATAAGTTGTGTGTTCAAATTCAGCATCTTCTAGCTTGACTTCTACGTGTAACTCAAAACTTTGTTGTCTTAACAGACATTAGTACTGTATACCAATTGTCAATACATGTAATGGCAATTCTAGCTCAATAATCTTAAGGCTGATTTCCAAACACTGTTGAACGCAAACCACCAAAATATTAAGAAAGTATATGAATGTAGAAATTAGGATATATATAGTTACAAGAAAGATATTCTGTAAGCAGTGCCATTTTTATGATGCTGGAAAAATGCAAGGGGTCTTACACGAAAGCGATGTCTGGTATGTTTCAAGTGAAGTAGTGTGTCTCCTTGTTCTACTCAGTTCCCAACATCCATGAAGTTGACTGATGTCACAGAAGTAAAAGATTCTTGAGGTCAGTCACAGAAGACCAATAAAATAATAAAATGTGTTCGCTGGAATCTGTCATTAGTTTTATCTTTATGGGAAGTCTTTTCATTTTAGATTTCTTTGTCTGTTAGAGTTCTTTATGTCATGTTTTTCCTTCAAGGGCTTTCATGGCTAAATGTTACTTGATAATCAGAGTGATATCGCACAAAGACCAATCCCATAGCCATTTCTTAAATTGCACATGGAAGACGATGTTTAAGAGTTTTTTTGTAGCACAAGTCAAAAATGGAACTGCGAAATCCTCTCGAGTCATTCACACTGCCCATGTTTGTATATGTGGAAGCTTGTCAGAATCAGCCAAAAGGTTTAACCATTGAATGGCCCATCTTTGAAGGCGAATGAAAAATACCTCAGCCAGTCAGGTTTTGGTTCTCGTGCACTTGTCTGTAGGTCGGATCATCTGAAGTCTTTTACAGTGATCCCAATGTTAGGACATGAATAATATTAGATATAGAGACAAAAAAATTCTTGAGAAACTCACGCTTGTGATAACAGAATCATCATTGCTGGGTTTGACATGTCTTCCAGGCTTTTTGGATTGATACAATACATTGACCATGTGTGTGTTGTATCGTGGTTGTGTCAAGTGTGGCGTGGTTGTGTCAAGTGTAGCGTGTTGCTGTGACTGGACACAGTATTCATTATTCTTCATTTAGGCTGTTAACTTCATGAATAGGTCAGTGGAATAGATGGGTGGGCGCATGCCATCATGGAGTGTACTAAACCTGATGCATTTGACATTTGACATTCTGAAAATAGGATACAAACACAAACGGTGTTTCGGTAATTTGATCATGTTAAATAAATCATTTCTGTTGAAATATGATGATATTAAATATTTTATAATCTGTTAATGCAATATATATTTCTTTTAAAATTCAAATTCCAGCTCAGTATATATTTGTATTTTGAGCATGATTTTAGTAAGAACTGAACGTGCACGTTACTAAATCAAATTCTTTTAAGGTTTATGGACCAGTGAGATTGCAGTTGTTGGTTTTGCGGCATCTTTAGATCATAGTTTTAGGCAAACCAAATGTACATGCAACTCAGGCATTAAAGCACATCGTTGCATAATTCCATCCAATCAGATGCAACAGACATGTACGTACCTGTCTGCTCACACTTACTGTATTAACGTGGGTGTTCATGTAAGAACAGTATATAACCTGCACTCTGCATGCACTGCAGCTGATGGCAGACCAAATCAATATTACAGCAGTTTTCCATGATGCGCAGCTGCTTGTAGGGTGGATGTGAAATCCTCTTGGTGATGTTCAGGCTTGATTGGTCATTTTTTTTTTTTCCCGGCTAATAACCCACCATCACTTTTTCTGTCGATATTGCATCTAACATGTACAAATTACCCCAAGGGAGAGCTTGATGCAATTTTAAGAGTAGCGATGCAACTGTGACTATCACTTACTCCCTGATATGCCAGCCGGCAGCTGCACTGAAAATCCAAGCAAATGATGATGTTAAATAGCTGGGTGAGACAATTGTTTCACTGAAGTGTGGGGCGGGCGTTATAATGGGCAGATACTCAGGACTTGACATTATGAAAAATAGGATTATGGTAGGAGCTCAATGTGGTTAATGGCTTGACTCAGAACCGCAATACCTCTGAGA
Organism: Acanthopleura granulata; assembly: GCA_016165875.1. Lineage (NCBI taxonomy): Eukaryota > Metazoa > Mollusca > Polyplacophora > Chitonida > Chitonidae > Acanthopleura > Acanthopleura granulata. The sequence continues at coordinate 3,877,982 of JABBOT010000002.1, read as the reverse complement.
AATCCAGCTCTACAGTCTCTAAATTGAACATCAGGGTTGACCTTGTCCATGACCACGGTAATCATTGGACGTGCTTGATAGGTCGTTTTTAGAGCTTTGAACTTTGTCGGTGTCGTGATCTTTATGGTAGTAGAAAACTGTTTTGGTGGAATATGTTTCAAAGAGAGCTTAAAACGATATTATAATTTTGTCAGTAATTTCACCCTTTGGTTTTGAAAGATTTTAGTGGCTTTATTTTCAATGTCAAATAACATGATTCTTTACGATCAATTGGTGCATTACTTGTAAACAGAAAGAAGTGTGTTATATTTCTTTCTGAAAAATCATTTCACCGCACATATTCATGTATAAGGGTGATAATGGAAAGATTACTTTGTTCATATATTATTATTAAAATGGTTCAATTATTTGACAACCATTGACTGCATTGCTCACTGTCTTAATGTTTCAGCACATGGTGTGTAATCAAACAGCTCAATAAGATAAGCCATATCTATAGATTATAGGATTGAAAAGAAAATCATCAGCATCAGTTTGTATTTTGTTATCGTTGTTTCTTTGATTTGCACATTAGAAAGTCTCATAGCCTGACTAGACAGTGATGCAGATGCTAACAAATCTGCAAAACACTGGCTACAAATTGGGAGAGAGAGAAAAAAAATTGGTTGCAACTTGTTGTTTATTGTTTGAGCCCCAGATGTTCGATAGACCGAATCTCTTCTCTGATAAAGCCTTCAGCAGAGGCATTGTCGCTGAAGTCTATTGTTAGAGGAATAATTGTCACCTGATGAGTCAGATGTTCCTCAGAACGCACTCTTGGGTCTGCCTCAACAATCGGGTTGCTCTGACATTACCTAACCACCTCCCCTCCCCCAACCCCTTAACCCTCTTGCCATTTCTTCCATATGTCATCGCTAACTGACTCTGTCTTGTGCACGGGGAAAAACATTGACTGCGTTGTAGCAAACACCATGAAGTAGAGAGTAGACAAATAGAAGAAAGAATGAGTGTAGAGTTCAAGTGTGCACAAAGACCTCCAGTTACTGGAAAATTTAACTGTAATGGTGATCCAGTTTTATTTTTATAAGAAGTTCTGTTTCCCCTCTGTGAGATGAGTGTTTGTCAAGGAGCCTTTTGTAGAGACAGTCGCTTACATAATGCTTGGACTATAAAGTGGACAGGAAAGAAAAAAGGGAAGAAAAGAAGTAAAGCTTGAGGAAAAAGTCAAGTCTTGTTTCTGTCTTCTATCACTTTGCAAAAACATGTACGGGCATTGCATCCTAGGCTTGAAAGTTTCCTTAATTAAGCTTTAAATAAATGCAAACTGTTCCTTTTAAGTATATTGTAGCCTAATGCTGTGGCTGATACCTCTTCCAAAGATAAACGCTGAATCATGAAAAATCCAGATGTGTGTTTCGTGCCAGACGTCCAGATGTGTGTATTGTGCCAAACGTCCAGATGTGTGTATTGTGCCAAACGTCCAGATGTGTGTATTGTGCCAAACATATAGGCTGAACAAATGCTTGAGTGCTGAAGAAGTCATTTTAGATGTCTTTGGATTGTAAGTCTACTTAATACGTAGACTTTTTTGTGGTATTTAATACACATTTAATTAAGTATATTAAAGTTATCAAGTGACTGTGTATTTTATTACCCAAATAGTCAACAAAGCCTTATAGCAATACAGACTTCCAGAGCAAGGCTGCAATTGCAGAGTTGAAAGTTGTATTGCCCATGCAAGTTGAAAGTCATATTGACCAAGATCACAGAATGATCTCAGAAATGAAGAGAACAGATGACATGAATTAATGAGATTATAAGTTTGAACGAGTGTAATTAGCACAGTGAACCTGTTTTACAGCCACAAAACTGTTAAGGCAAATAATTAAAGATCTTGAACCGAAGCTCAAATTGTAATATGCACAGTCAATTAATTAATATATTATTAATCAACTACCTGTTCCATTGCCTGGGTATATTCCTGTAGCTTACCATTTTGATTCACTGTGCCGTTAGCCACAGGTAAATGTCGGTCAGTACCAACATAAATCTGAAACCTGTCGAGAATGGCATAAAACAACAGTTCAAGTTAATAAATAAATACATAAACTTAGTAGGTAATATAAAATATTAACTGTCATGTTCAGATCTGAAAGCATATGGATGCTGAGATAACATGGTGTGTAAAAGCAAGCCTAATGTATCTCTACTGGTTTATCACTAATGATTGACAGGCATGCAGGATAAAAAAGATAAAGATGCTCATTGCTTCATGTACATGTACATTGTGAAGACTGGTGTATTTTGGAGCAAGTTTTTTCCCTTTTGGGTCGTCGCAAATTGCTAAGTGTTAAAAAAGTGTTTGCCCATGTTGCGGAGTGTTCCAATGCCAGCTGCCTCAGCTGCCTTGCACTTTCAGCTGCTACATTACATGTCATCAGTCCTGTATTTTGCAAAGAAATGCGGTATCCCTTGTGGCGTTGAGCATATAGTGAAACAGTTGAATTTCATATATAGGCACATGTACAGATACAAAAATGACTGTTCTGAATTAGGTTATTCTGATAGTGAAACAAATTGTACATTTTTTCTGGTGGTAGATTGAGTGTTGATTTTGGCTTACAAAATTATACAAACAGTAAGTTTCTCAATTCCTTGAGAGCCAAACCTGCAAGAAGATGCACAAAAGAAATCTCCGAAATTTCAGGAGGTATCACGAGAAGTGGTGTAAAATGCACTCGTAAATCTTACAAAATGTGAGAACCAGCATGGATAACAAAATCTCCAGTTTCATGCAGATCAAGGGCCATAACTCCTGAAGGACTCCAGCTCCTTGGACGTTTGCATAGAGAGGTGCTGGTCTATTCTGTGCATTGCAGAGAAAAATCTGTGTTTTAGATTATAACGTCATATTCTTCTTGTAATATTTAGGTGATTGAGAGCTATACAGTACACCTGCTTTCCAGTAAGAGGCAGAGAATCAAATTTGAATCTAGATATTTGTGATAAAAAAAAAAAAGGAGCATAACAGATAAAACAGACATACAACTGTCAGAGGTTAAAAAGTGAGTTTAATCTCTCATAATAGGTAAACCTCATGTATGGTTTTTGCCAAAGCATTACTGGTTCATGTAAATTGATGTCTTAACTCAATTGCAATGTTTGTAGTTCTTACATTCAAACATGGAACAAAATCTGAATGACTTTAATGATATCCATTTCTTATTTTGAAGTAAAATGAAGTGACACTAATAAATGAGTAAGTAAACAAAGTTTGCCTTGTTTGTTATTCATTTGACGGTGTAAACTGAGTTTCATCTCAATATAAATGTTCTAGAGTTATTGAATGCTACAATATATTGAAAATTTTTACTGCCTTCAGTTTGTTGATGCACAGTGGTAAGAGATTCAGGTGCATTTAGTTATTCACTTGTTTCTTGATTCCCTGAAAATAACATAAAAAGATTGGTGAAATTTAATACATTTTATTTTTGTTCTACACATTCAAGGCATGGTAAACTGAAATCTTTATCATTACGATGTAGTTGCCACACGTTGAAGTTTGAGTGCTTATGACCCGTCAGCAGAAATGAAAGCTGACCTTTCTCTGTCTGTAGTCATCATTTTCACTCTAGCAAAGCTGCAAACCTTTTCTCTATCTTTTATCTTCGTTCTTTGGTTTGTTTTGGCTGTCTCACAAGAAAGGAACAGGTGGAAGTGACCAGTGTTAATAGATAGAGGTTCTGTCAGTGAACACTTCAAAGGATAAACAAAGGGAGGTAACACTGTGAGTCAACATTAGCACACCACAGATTGTGCTGTAGTTCTCCTAAAAGTACAATGTTCATCTGCCAGGAAAGGTAGGTGTTAAAAGTAGAGAATTCAGTTGTCTGAAGGAAACATTTTCCCCGCACTGTATAATGTGTCAGTGTTTGCCACATGTACTATGCATGTAATCTTGTTCAATCAAGTCTTGCTGGTGGAGACCCATTATTGAACATAATATGTTATATGTAATTTTTAGGGGAAAAAAAACAAAAACCAAAAAAATGCAGACAACAAAACAAATCCCCAAATCAGTGAAATTGAACACTGCAAGAGCTGAAATCTGTTCAGTTATTATCAGGGCTACACTGAAGTGTACGTAATTAAAACATCAACAATTTTTGTGGAAGTTTTGAGAAGCAAAATCTTGGCTGGCTTTGAAAGGTTTTAGGAAGCAGAATCAATACTGGCACCTGTAACATGATCAGTATGTACTTCAACCTCAACTTTTGATGAACACACGTATAAATGTAAGCAGTCAGCCATGTGGTAGAAAGTGTTAAATTGCATTGTTATCTAGAGCAAAAGTTTCAGTGTTAGCAGAAATACGTAAATAGAGAGAAGCACTTGTATATTCCACTGCACTCATTAATAGTTCACACCTCTTAGTTCACACCTCTTCACATCATCCTGTGTGACAGGCAACGTGAAGTGTTTAACTGAAAAGTGACCATGCAATACTAAAGAATTGATGGAAATAATTTGTAGTCAGCAAATTATATCATTACTGTGAATTCTAACACACCTGTTGGTTTTTTTTAGCCTAGAGAGAATCCTTATAGCATGTTGTTACAATGCATATTCATGCTGGCATCTGGCCAAGATTTGCACCTGTGATGGCGTAGCCAAGTTGGGCTCTGCCCCATAAAGGGTGGAAACATTGCTGTTATAACTGTTGTCTGTTTCTGTCAAAATATGAGCATCTCACACACTGATGTCAAAATGGATTCTCTGATAATTTGGCAAGATGTCAAATTTTAATGGAATAGTAGAACTGAGATATTTAAATAAAACATTCTCTTTAGTGAAAAGTTCTGCTTTCAAACCAGAACTTCTTAGGGTACTAGACTGCTTAGGCGAGCAGAGGTGAAAGGTTGGGCATTTTGGAAAGGAATTATTTAAAATGCAACAAATTGATAAAATTTTGGTTTAATGTGGATGTCAGAATAGAAATATTATGGTTTGGTTTTTGCCATGTCCTCAAACAGTGGGCCTGTCCATTTTCCAGATTGACTGTATTTAAGGCATTTTACAGCATTAATAAATAGACATGACAGCTCCACATCGGCTTATTTGCACTGGAGTATGTACATTAAAATCATACAAAGAGAAGATACGGCTCTCAACATGTTTATGTATTTCTTGCTCCACTCATATGGATTTTGATTAGTTAATTTAGTTGGACAGTGTGAAAAGTGTATTATTCTTGTTATTTATTGCTTGTAAGGAAGTCTTTCTAGGTGGTGTTGTGTAAATTGCATAATTAAGGCAAAGAAAAAAAAATTTTAGTTTGAAAAGCACAACAGAGAATGTTTTATCATGGTTACATGTTTTGTTGGACATATTTGAAAGCACTGTATTTGCATTGAGGAACAAAACTTCTCACAGTGTGGCTGTCTTATTGGCAAACTCTTCCATTACCAGTATATGTAGGTGTATAATTCAGGAACAGCTTGGGAATTAGCATAAACAAAATCCATTAATGCAATTTAGCTTTTGTATAATGTATATATACTTTAGGCTGCAGGATGGGAGAAAAGCTCTCCACATCTGTCCTTCTTCGTAACCTGTCACAATTGCACTTCAAAGAACTGAGTGAAACGAAAAGAAAAGAACGAAGACTGAAGTCAGTTTATGTTGATTTAAACCACAGGCGTTGATTATGCCAAGTGTCTAGATCAGCGTGGTAAACAGATTTTAACAGAGCGATGTGTGAGGCACTTACACGATTGAGGCAAATGTACTCTTCAGACGATAAGATCAGATCAAGGGAGAGAATCCCTGTCAGCAGATGGTCCATCAGAGTTGTGGTGCAGTGTGCAGTGTTTACAGTTCTTATATCCTCGAACTGATGTGGCTTGAGGAAGAATAAGCTTAAGTTCAGGCAGACTAGGTGAGATGTCGAATTAGCTCAACGGAAGCCTCCCAGAAAATTTGGTAGAGAAGATCCAAATTGTGTAGTAAATATTCCTGAAGGATTTTTTGAAAACTATCTGATAACTTCGTTTTCTGATTTTAACATCTTTTTTATTTTCTAAGAATAAAACCAAACGATGAAGTGATTAATTATCTTCAAGAAAAATTTATAGACAGTTTTGACCCCTGTTACAATTTATGGACTAAAATGTGATTTATGCTTGTAATACATGTAAGTACCAATAATATATTAGCCCTGTGTTGACATTTTCATTATAACAATACTAGTGTCAAAAATTTGACATTTTGTTTTACAGTTAAAAATTAGGTCAAAATAATGTTTGTGTGATGTGTAACAAATTTTACTCAATGGTTCCTAGTATCTCTGCTCCTTTTGCAACATATAATGAAGATGATATATGCATGTGTGTTCAGTTACCTGTTTGAAACTTGAAATAATTAGAACAGCCTGTTAAGCAGGAAATGGGAGTCTGAGTGTACTGGACTTTGAACTTGTTACTTTCCATGAAAATCTGACATGAATTTTTTATGACGCATTGTTTTGTATGAGTAATGCGCTGATGTCTTGGAGCACATCGGGGTGGAGTTTTTAAGCACTTGGATGAAGCTGACATCTGCAACAGCGCCAAAGTGTGAGGAATGTAGGAATTGGGGAGTGTGTGGAGGGAGTGGAGGGGGGGATTGGGGCAGAAGGAAATTAGGACCTGTCTGTTCTGAGTAGCCAGGCCAGAAGATGCATTAATTGTCACATCTCTCATAAACGTATCGCGTTACCAAGACAACACCCAATCAAACTTGGATGATTGAAAGCAAAACATCTGTTGCAAGGATCCTATGAGGCTAGACAGTCAGCTTGGCCTGGTGAAGTACCTTATAATACTAACCACACAGCTCATCTCTTCACCCCTCAGGAAAGTTCAAGCTCGAGAAAAGTTATGATTTCTCTCTCCTCTGTTTACATGGAATTCATGTTTGCCCATTTTTTTTTCTCTTTTTCTGCTAACGAGCAGCAAGGTGTCATGTTGGGATGGCTGTAGGTCATAATGAGTAGTGTTACCAGCACACTTTTTGGGTGTAGTATGTGTTAGTACTCCGTGGTCAAGAGCGGTGTATTGTTCTATCTCCTGCAGACAAGCGCTAACTCAAGTGTTGGCAAGTGTTGTGTCTTGCGCGGGCCTCCGTATCTACTTACCTATCTCCTGTGTGCCATGAGGGATATGTTATGACTGGTCTAAAGACACTTACATGTACTTCCTCTGAAATCTCTCGACACGTGAATGTGTGTTTTTTCTTTGCCCTCCAAACATAGAAGTGAACAGTTGCCAAAGCATCGCGGCATTTAAACATCTTCCTTGGACATAGTGCTGGGATTTCTGATCAGTGTTTTTCCTTTTAATGTACCCACTACAACATGTTTACGGGACAAGCTTGAAATACTGGTACCCAGTATCATGTATTATCTTTTAGCTGTGGTTTGTGTTCTTGCCTGGGATTATTTACATTTCCTTGAGGAATTGGAATACCATCAATGTGTTTTTGTTTTGCCAAGATGGTAATACAGGAAAATTCCACTTGGAATTCAAGAAAATACTTCAACTGAGATGAAACCTTCTCATTTTGTCATTCAAGAAAGAATTTTGATCTTTTAATTCTGTGCCATCTTGGAATGTGACAGGGATTGTGTGTTGAAAGTTGATGAAAAAATATTGCCAGGTTTAATCAGCTAATGAAAGATATAATGATCGGAAAAAGATTTTTCTAATGACCGTTTTTTTTCCCTGGTTGGTCTTCACCTGTGGACATTCTGCCTCGTGCTATCCAAGGTTTTCTTCTCCCTCCGGATGTGTGTGTATGTGATGGCCTGTGAAATCCTTTGTTTTTTTTTTTAAGATTAATGGTTAGTGTGCATTTTGCAGATGGGCTGGGTGAGAGTTAAACGTCTTTCCTCCCAGAATTCCCCATTATCACTGGAATCTGATGGATGTGTCCTTCCGTGCTTGATGACGCATGCCACAAGGGACAAAAATGAGGGGGGGGAGGATTGACCTGAAGTATTACGGAAAGAAATTCCTGGCTGCCTGTTCGGCCAAGCTCACGTGCGCGCACAGGGCGCATGAAGAATGAGCCATCATTTCCATTCCCTAGCCATCTGACATCGCCTCCCCACTGCCAAGTCTTTGTTCCACAGGCAATAAACCTGTTACTCCAAGCCTAATGCTGCATGCATGTATGAATATTTGGCCATGCCCAATTGGCCTTTGTGTTGAAATGTTGGATCGTTTGTTTTCCATCAGAGGGCATTCAAGACAGAACCTTTTAGGACAAATTTAGTATTCATTTTTGGGCATGATTTTCACAGTTTGATGATTTTAGAGAGATATCAGTTTTATGGATTGACTTTTTTTGGTTCGTATGTTTTTGCTTCGAATGAAAAAACGAACACAAATGCTCACAGTTTTATTTCATTGATTTCCAGAATGTGGCTGATTTTTGAAAAATTTAACACATCTAAGTGAAGCTTGCACCAAGTTTCTTTGTGATTGAGTAAATGATTGAAGATTGACACAGATTTTCGGGAACCCAAAATTGTTTTCTGTTTGAGCTGTCATGTTCCACAGAGCAGCACTTTTAGCTCGCCTTCAGGTGCGCCTCAAAAATGCCAGCCGGAAAAATAAAGAAGAAAAAGAGGTAAGTAAAATGTATATTGACATGTATTTGCAGATTTTTAGCCTGCTGTTATGAACTAAGGCAAGATAATGGGAAAGAATGGACTTGCAACGTCCATGTCCCTTTTTTGTGTGTATGTACTTGTTGCTGATGATTTTATTGTGTTGAGGCTGTGGCATTTAAGGTTCTAAGGCATATTTTAATTCAGAATGCACTGTGTTGGACTTGTTTTGTCTTATGGGTTTCTGAGTCTCTAAGTACAGATTCTAAGTTTCTAAGTTATAGCTCTCCCTGGATGCTCATTTAAGTTTGATATGTTGCAACCCTGCTCGTTTAGGTTTGATTTTGCCTGAACCTTGGCAGAAACTGATCATCCTTGACCAATGAGATCACAGGATGGAAACTAGATCTTGCTGGTAGTACAGAAGCTTTAAGCAGGGTCAGGTAGTTCTTAAAGAAAGGGTGGTGGAATACAGGCACAGGCTCTCTCCACCCAAACACCTGACCACTGTCATACACATGTATGTGTATTAAAAGAAAAGACAAGAAATATAACTAAAGGTATTTCAGAAGAGGGGTCCATACAGACCTAAACGGACATAGACATTTTTTATGATGTGTTTGGGAACTCTATAAATCATCTTCTAATTCGGAATTCTTTCGAGGCCATAGGATATGTCATTTTAGAGAAACTGGAAACATGGATTTCTTCAGTATTAGAGGCGAGACACTCCTTTGTTTGCAAAGTTCAGTCCCCTTTATTATTACAATTGAAAGCCACGCTGTGGTCTCCTGGCTGAGACCAAAGGGAATAACCTCAGATGTATTCCACTACCACTTTCTTGTTGTAAATGGCTTTAAAGTATATCAGAATTGTCTCGTATCACAAGGAAAACAGCTGGTTTAACACCACTTCTGTATGGCAGTTGGTGAACTGTGACGTCATGGCGGAACAGATGTCTGGTGATAGAAATATCTTGCCTTTGATTGGTTAAAATTGAGAGCGTGGAGGCTTGTTTGATTTTTCCCATGTTGGCATTATTGCTTACTTTGAACTACAACATGTCAGTTATCATACATCACAAAAATAAAAAATGAATGTTTTTTGACTTTTGAATGGGATTCTTTACCTGCACATATATACTTTTGTCTAATGTTGTCTTTTCTTTTAGGACAAAAACACCAATCAAGTTCATAGTCCTGGATTATCACGTTTTCTCCAGTGGACAAACACATAAAGACATACTTACATAAAATTTTCTTTTGAGGCACATGTAAACTTTTGCTAAGAGATTATGTGCATTTGATTATTTAATAATGTCATTGAAGTGTTGGTATTTCTGTTGAGGGCCATGTGGATATTATTTAAATGTGCAATGTGTATGAACATGGGTTTACATTTAGTGGCTAAGTGATGATATAATAATTAGGTTCTTTTTGGTACTTGCTTCCACATGCAGGTAAAATGTAGATGGTGAATCAGATGGATGGACGGAACACATTTGGAGCACAAGTTGATGCAATCAAGCTGCAGAAATCGTGCTACTGTGTGTCAGAATCACATGTGAGACATTAGCCATCAGTCAATATACATCACATGGCTCATCCTACAGTGTATAAACATATATGTATATTTGTACCTGTGTTTTAAAGAACTGCCATGCTGATTGATTGTTACTAAGTTTCATCTATAAAGAGTAATTATTTATCATTTCGTTTGTTTACTATTATTATTCTTCAGTACCGCATAAAACACCAATCAAACAAAATAAATAAACAAATTCTTTTGTTTACGTAGCTGCTAGTCGTGTAATACAGTGAAGCTCTGGTAACATTGTGCTTACATATTTATACTTGTATATTCTCCAATATCCAGAAATGCATGTACAAATTTTATTGCATTTTTTAAAACCTTTTTTATAGTATTTTACACATACCTCTAAATCATACATAAAAATATACCCTTGGATGTATTCATTTGAATATCTACGTATGCAAGACAGAAATTTTGTAAAAATACTTAAGAGAAAAATAGTTCAGTGTAGTGTTTATGTCAGTATGTTTTACAATGTGCTTGCCAATTCGTAAAAATTAACCTTTGTTGTCTCCAAATCATGGCATTTAGTAAACTCACATTAGGATTTTAATTCAAATTTAATGACATAGTGGCTTTGAAAGATGCTTCATTTTAATTTCTTTTTTTTTTTTTGGACAATTTTGTCTGGTTTCCAGAGTAAAGCGCCATTCACTACTTCGTTTAATACCATGTTGTTAATCCTCTCTGGTGTTATCTGGTCATTGTCTCAACAGGATCACTCTCTGGTATTGTCATTACCCTAGTGGCCTGTTGCCCCATTATCCACATTCCTTTCAAATCAATATTAAGGCTGTCCTTCTGGACTCTTGGCAACAGGCTGTCCTTTGTCCTCGAACCCCCACAGCCACCCCATGTGCCGTGAAAATGATATTCCCTTGAGAACTTGGCTCGAGAGCAGATACTCTGCTACTTGAAATTAAAAAAATTTAGCTATTATAATGAATATAGGATTTTGTAACATTTATTAATCTCTGGGCAGGCGGTCAAATAGTGTGATGGAGTGGAAAGGGGCCCTGGTTTTCAAACCATTCTCTGATTTGTTGTAGGTGTCTTGGTGCTTTTACATAAATTGTTCAACAATGACAGTAAAATCAGAGGACAGGCTTGTTGATGCTGGCTATAACTCGGTGCTTGATTGGTTTTGGAATTTCAGGGAGCATGTCCATTCTGGACCACAGTACTTCAATAGGAGCACTACAAGTATGGCGACGATGCGTCTGAAATGTAACAATGGATGCCGCCTCCATTTTGTTGTCGTGGTTTAGGCTCAAATGTCAAACTGATCCAGAGAGCTTTTTAAGTACAGACTACTGATTGGAAAACTCATTTTAATGGGAAAACCCATGCATAGTGCGAAAAAAAAAGGTTTCTGAAGAGCCTTCTTGTCAAGGACTATTTTTGCATGCCCAAGCATAGATTTACAAGTTTCTACCCATTTACATTTTATGATGTACTGTCACAAAAGGTAGATGCGGGCATTCAAAGTTCTGGTATGGAAAAAAAGAAGAGATTACAAAGCTTAACATCTGACTACACTGATTCTATAAACACTAACAGCAAAGATGTATCTTTTTCAATCAGATAAAAGCTACTTTGTAAACATCAAACACCTGATGCTGAGTTCCAGACGGCCTTATCGTGCTGTGTTGTCTGGGCCTTTGTCTCTCCTGTTTATTGTATCTATCTGGCAGCCATTACTAGTTCCGATTAGGACCCATTTAATACTTTCTCTTTGGTTTCCCAGTTGAATGGTTCCAGGGATAAATCGCCAGTCTTCTGCTGTGAAACTATTTTTAGATCCGTTTACGATCAAGATGCAGCTTGCACAGGGTATTCGTTACGACAACATCCCTGCTCAAGGAAGCCCTAGGTTTTATTGTCATATTAAATGCAGGTTGAAGGATATTCATGTTCGGTTCCAAAGGTGAAATGTGAGAAATGGGTTCTTATAGCAGGGAGATGTAACAGTGACTTGCATCAAGTTTTCAGATTCAATAAAATACAGGATTGACTACAAACTACAGTGTTTTTCACCTGCAAAAATTTGTCAGTTTTGGCCATACAAGTACATTTTGTTGGTTATGTTTCCTCCAGTAACTGTATAATCAAATACATGTAAAATGGGAGTGAAGAAATATGTAGGTACATATATAAAAACTCCTTTTCACAGACAGTTATTCAATTAAACCAGCAATACATAACCATGGCACTTGTTAGGATTGTACAATATTGCCAGATACAGAATCTTTGCCTGTTTGCAGACAGAGTGAAAACTGATAGCTTGTGAAAGTTCTCATTGGAAGTATAGCTTCATTTTGACTGCTGGAATGGCCATTTAATTTGTTCATGTGCAGATTCGAAATGCCTCAAGGTGAAAAAAAGGCCAATTACTATATAGGACCAACTTTCTTCTGGTTTCTTGAGCTACCTTGATACCATGTCCATTTTCATCTACATGCTCTTGTATTCTTAGGTAGTAGTTTAATGGGTCACTAGATAATTCCTTGAATTAATTCTCTCATTGCATGTATTGGATGGAAAAGGTACACGTATTTCCATTTGTGTTATTGGCTTTGCATGGGTCTCAAAGCTTTGACTGCTCTTCGAAAGAAATGGTATAAATAATGTGTAGTGTAATTAATAGTTGGACCATTGGTTGAGCCAGCTGTTGAAGCATGGTTCTAAGACAGTTTATCGCTGTCACAATGGGAACTCCCTGCTATGAATTATAGGCCTGATGCATGCATATTCAAGCATGATTTTGTGCCTTAGATCTTAGAGAATGGCTTTTAGACCAACTTGGCAAATGTTAAAATGTGTTTGTCATGACAGATAAACTATTTATAACACAAATGTCAAATTGAGAGCAATTGTGTTGGTGATCAAAGTTAACAAGAACAAAATTCAGTGAGAAAGAGCCATTCATTAGTTTTCTTAGACATGATTGAAGTCCTGGTTTAAAACTGTGGGTATATGTACAACTGTAAAAAATGGAAGCCAAGAAAACATTTCAAAATACCTTAGATAAAAATGGCTCCTTAAGGAATGATGGGTGTATGTGTAAAAATGACCTATGTGTGGAACTACCTGAACAGCATAGATATTTCTCAGCAAGGTCTTTTTTTTGTGGCAGAATATGTTCTCATGTTTTTCCAATTTTCATTATGCCCCAATCATTCTGTCATGTCTTACTTACTAGTTCCACATGCGATCATTAAAGGGAAGAGTATATGCACTGGAACACTGCCAGTTGGGTTTGACTTCATGCGCCGTAAATCTCCCAAAATTCCTGTCCGCTTTGAATGGGGAATCTTTCCTGCCTAAAGATGAAATGTTGTCCAACCAGTGTTGTCAGCACGTTGTTATTTCATTCCTTCTTTAGTGGTGATTTGTGGGTTAATTGGTAATGTAGCACTCATATTACAAAAGAACAATGATGATTCTGGTTCGGGAATGGTTTGCGGCTAGGAAAAGGTACAACACTGAACATTAATTTATACGCCTTTGGCAAAACGAATGGCAAAATGAAATCCTCACAACATGTGTGTGCCTATAAAAAACTTCATGTTAAGCTGTTGAAATTGATCAGTATACATTTGTATGTGTTTCAAATGTTTCCCAAATTTAAAAATCAAATTCTTATGAAATTTCAATATGAATCTTGGAAACTGCCAGTAAGAGGGTTTTACTCATTGAGGATCTAGAGTATACATGTTTGTTGCTCATGTAACAGTGTGAATCTGGAGTGAAATCTAAAGCAATGAGAATTCAGTCATTAAGGATATGGTTTGCGATGTGTTTTCATGTAACAGTGTGAGTCTGTGAAAATTATGCGTGAGCATTGTGTCATGGAGTTTATGCAAGTCTTGATGTTATCTCACATAACGGGGAATCTTGATCAAAACTACATGCAGATATACGCACAGTTGTGTGACAGCTCAGTCTTCAAGGATGTTGTATAAGATGTATTTTCATAAATGTAACAGGGTGAATGTCTGAAAATTCCATGTTACTGAGGGTACTGTTGATGATGTATTCACGTGTTTGAATGTGTAAAAACTACGTGTACGTGTTTGATAATTCATCCATTGTGGGTGTTTTTCATGTACTACATCATACAATATCCTAGAACAGTGAATCTGTCGGACTAAAGGTTTCTGGATTCAACAGAACGCACACATTTTCACATGGCTGGGTGGCTTTAATCAGAAATCTACAGTAAGGCCGATAAAGGCTGGTGTGTTTGTTATGAGCAGGCCTGTGGCAGGAAGCGATAGGTCTACTGACAGCTGTTGAGGTCCACTAGTTGCAAGAGCCAAGAATTCTAGAAACTGTCAAATTCACATTTACATCATAGCTGTAGACTCACTCACAAACTAGACCTTTTTAATAGTCTTCTGTAGTTGCATGTCTCAAATCATGAAATAATCACTATGTGATAGTTATTATACTGACTATATATGTTGCCAGTGAAAAGCTACCACCTAGTTTTCTAGGAGGAAGTAAAATAGTTAAACAAGCATGCATGTATTTTTAACTGAAGTCAAACCTCTAAGTGAATTAAACTAAGATGAAACATTATTAACTATAAAAATGTCCTTGTCTTAAAGCATGTGCATTATTTTACATAATATATTAATGATTTTCCCTTATGCATCACAGTTTAGTTCACCAGCAACCTGCAGATGGTCGTGTGTTTTCCTCCCACCATAATGCTGGCGGCCATTGTATAAGTGAAATATTCTTGAGTACGGCGTAAAATACCAATCAGGTAAATTAAAAAATATATCACAATTTAACCTGTGTTCAAGGCCTTATGTTGAACCGTGTAGAGGTCTCAGTGCACACTGTTACTTTTCACCTGTGGTGAACTGACGTACACCTTAGCGTGTGGTAATTAAAATAAATGTTTTAAAATTTTAGCAATCAAAATGTTGCTGGCGAGGAATAAACCATACTTTGTTTGCAAATAATATAATGTGCTTTTTATCAGGTGTTGTTGAAGTGGCGTTAAGCTGTAAATGAATCATTCTGCCTTTAATAAACAATGCTGTTGCTAGCTATGTACATGTGCCTGTTCATGGGCCATTCTGATAGTAAGGTTAAAGAATTGTATTTGCCTGATACGTATGCAAATCAGTGTATGTAATTGCAGATTAAAGCATGTTTTTAAAAAAATACAGTTGAAGGTTGCAATCCCATCTGCGAAAGTCAAAAATGGGGACTCTAAGAAAAAAACGTTATTGTTGTAATGCACCAATCTGCAGATCAGTGGTGCTGTCTAATGGCTTTTAAGTCTGTGAATGAAAGAAATTTTTGTGAAAGCCAAGTTTTTGTATTGGTGAACCATCTTATATTGGTTGAAATCACTTATTGGTTTTAATAGAATCAATTTGATCGCTTAACAGTTAGGAGGTCCAACTTCTCTATTAACCTAAAAAGATATTAAAGATAAAGTATTTAGCATGTCTGTCAGCTAGTGCACATTTTAAAATTGACAGCTAGTTGTGCTGCTTTTTACCTGCCAAAATGTTCATATCCCACAGGCAGTTAGCATGTATTAGAAGTATATCACGTATCAAGACATCCACATTCTTCATCACCTGCAAAAACTGATCAGGCTTTCATACGTATGTGTATGTGATGTTGTGTTCTCCGTTCACACCAGTGTGTCAGACATGTTGTTCCTATTGGAAATCACCTGCCTCATGGTCACGTGAGAGATCTGCTTGTAACGCTACTCAGACACTTTGGAGATTTTCCGTGACATTTTATATATTGCCCTCTGTGTATGACATAGATTTTCTCCACTAGTTCGGCCTGATACTGCTTTTTGATGCGCAAATGTATGTTTTTATTATGGCAATCGGCTGTCAGGTAGGGGCTGATAACCACTCCATCATTCTGCTGCAAAAGAAATGCTATGCCCAATACTTCTAAGCTGCAGTCTTACTGAATGGAAGATTTTCAGACTGTGATGAGATTTCAGGGGAAGCAACTGAGTATGGCAAAACAGTTCGTATGCTTTACTCAAGATGTAACACATGAAAGGTTCTTTGGGATATAATAATCTGAACACAGACACATTCAGGTCTGGATAACTCAGATTGTCAACATTTATTAGCAAATTCAGCTTGTGCTCTATCAGAACATGAATTTTGATAGTCCTGCAGCTTTACATTGATATCATGAAACAGTTTCTTAAACTGAAGAATTGTAATCCATACTGTCTTATTTTATTGCTAAAAGGTTACACTTCAGTTTATACCTTTTCCCCCATTTTATACGCTCTCTGCCATTTGGTATCCTGATATAGTGATTTTATTTGTCTCTCCGTGTGTCCGGGCTGTATCTCAAATTGTTGTCCACTTTCAGTTTTAATGTTTGGTGTATACACAGATACAGATTTGATGCTGTGGCGCGACTCACGTTTGAACATTTCCATGTTAGCCATTGTAACCAGATCACCATTTCCTCTATATAAACCTATGTACATATTGCTTCATATCTCAAATTATTTTCCATGTACAGTTATAATTTTTGGTGAATACATCTGATGATGCAGATATGATCATGTGTCATAACCCACTGTTGTTAATTTCCACTGTTGCCATGATAATCAGATCACCATTTTCTCTATATACATATTTCTGAATTGAAGTAAAATGTTATCAATTTAACCAATATTTTCTAACTAATATACTGGTAAATCTAAATGAAGTAGTTGTAACAGGTAGGATACACATTTTATTCTGTAAAGCATATGGATGTAAGAGAGAAAAAACTCTAGACTGACAATATAGCAGGAATAGGTCTTTCCAACCTTCAGTGAAGGTCACTCATTTGATTAATATTTTATAAGTCTTTTTTTTTTAGGCAATACATGTACATGTAGGTCATCTGAATCTCTCTCTATCGCATCCCTGGCAACTGACTGCATAACATCACAGTTTCAGTTCGCCCGGAACTATCAAATGAAAAGTAATGTAGAAATTGCGAGAAGAGGCACAGGTTGCAGTTGAGGAACCGTCTACATCAAAATCTCCTCCTGTCTGGCGCTAACCAACCATTCAACTGGGCAGTCAATCAGCCTGACATATTTCGTCGTATTCCATTTTAATTTTAATCCACCCAGATCACAAGGGACCTATTTACCTGTGTCTGAGACATTGTTGCCAGACAGCTTCATTAATACTTCGGGATGCCAAAAAAATGGCTTTGGCTAGAATTAGATAGATGTTATTTTTAGTAGACATGTATTTGTCTTGCCAAGTTGTGAAAAGATATGCTTCAAGCTTTTCTTTCAGTAGCTATTTTCAGTAAGGTTAGAGTTCAAAGCCCAGCCTAGGATAGGGAATTTGTGGGTTTCTAGCAAGCTCCGAGTTTGTGGGGCCTTAGTAACAGTACATGTTAGTCTGTATGATATTTCACTTGTACGAGGTCAGTTTTATTGGTCAAATAAATTGGTGTTCTTGGGGGCATTAAAAACCACTGATCTTTGGGGAGATACTGGTGAACTTACCTATGTGTGGCATACAGGTAGACATACAATATTCATGGAAGACATGAGTGGTTTTCCACAAGTTAACCTACATGAGAGTTGTTCACCATTTTTTGTCACTAGGGTAACCTATGAACACTAAAAACAGGTGAATCTGCAAATTCCTGGTCTAAAGCTGGGTTTGAACTCCCACCTCGTGTCGTAACACTCGGAAGACAGGAAGTCATAACTACCTGGCCGTGATGCACTTTCTGTCTCTCTGATGAATAATGATGGATGGATCCTGACACCAGACAATCAAATTTTTGATTTGGTGACAATCAAAAAACAACAACAACTGTTTGGCATCTGTCCAACAATTAAGTGACAAAGATAGCAGCTCCTGTTTTGATCTGAAACCAATTTTTTTCATTGCTGACTTGAATTGATTTGCTTTGCTTTAATCGCCTACTGTCTCAAAAGTTCTTCTCACTTTCAATCAAACCTCTTGACTTCAAGCAGAACCAATAGAAAAAAACAATGATTGGCTGAGCAGTTTCCATTGTGATGACGCAATATCATTAATAGTTTAGATTTAAAACTTCGTAGTTGAATGATTACTATTTGAACATTAGCTTTCTTTTGTCTGCAGGCTTTCACTCCAAACACATGGATTTCTGATCCTAGGTAAAAAGCTGTTAGTGAAGTATTTAGAAATTGGCCTCAGAGGTGTGAATCAATCATGTCCATCTACATGCAGGTATTTTTTCCTGCCAATTGTAATACAAAGTAAAAGTTTACTTTATGATGCTGAAGATAAACAAAATGTTTACAAATAATACACATATTATTTGTATATCTGCAAAGTGAACATTAACCAGTGCAATATAAAGTTATTAACCGTGAAAGTGGCATCAGACTGTCCTAATATGGGACGTGCAAAGTGATAGAACAAGGTAAATAGTAAGTGAAATATATGTATATACATACAAGCACTATTGTATCAGTTCCTAAGGTGATTGTTGTTTTCTTGTTGTTTTTTTTCCAGTGTAGGCTAATTCATGGAAAGATTTATAGCTATTTACTGAGGATGTGAAATATGTGTGTGTGCGTGAAAACCTATTAATTGAGGAATCCCGTGTGTTGTGGGCTGACATCCAATTAAAATGGCTTCTAATCGTGTTTTGTGACCGACTGTAGAGGAACTGAACAGACGCATGTCTGAAGACCATTAGGGCTTTTATCTTTTTCCATCTGTTACCCTGGCCTTTGTAACTCTAATTGGAAAAATGAAACAATTTTCTCTTTTTCGTCTTGATGAAATTGGGCCCCGGCAGAGCTGTGATTTGGTTGCGATACCGTTACATGTTAGCGTGACCATGTTGCCCTGCCAGGCAGCCTCTGTCAGCCACAGGTGGCTGTCATTTCAAACAGCTTGACTCCGTCCACTTTTCTAACTGTACCTAGTTAGGGGTATATAGGGCCTATACATATTTGGTTGAGCTGTCTTCTGAAAGGTTATTTTGCCAGGATATCAGTTTTAGATAATCTTTGGCTATAGAAGTGCTGTATGGATGGTACTGTGTAAACCTAATGCCTTTCTTTAGGAATGATATCTATATATATATATGCCCACATATCTTACAAATTGTAGGTTTTAACAACTGTACATTTTACGAAATGTTTGGTCACTCTCAGGGTGAGTACAACATAAATGCACAGTGTATACTACAAGGAATATAGATTTTATCTCGTCTCATCTGTGGTGTACCTGAGCGAGAAAGTGCATAACAACAGGTTTAGCAATGGTCGCAGACTCTGCCTGTAGTCTAAGCACTATGGAATTGGTAAAAGTCAAGGTCGCTTAAGCCTGATTGGAGATCATGTGTCTGCGTATATGATCATATGAGGCAAGGGGACATAAAACATAGTTAGCTGAGACATTGTGTGACTAAAATTGTTCAATTCTGACAAATGACCCTGACAAGACAATCTGATCAGGTTTAGATCTTATCAGTTATTTTTGTGTTTTATGGCTGGTAATTTAAGAGGATAGAGTGTCAGGGCTTAGGTTTTAACCTGATTAGGGTAGAAGATTGCAGAACGTGAGGGTCAGGGGAAGGGGTCAATCCCCTGGACCATTCATTGTCAGGAAGCCAAGAGGTTTCTCCACGCAGTAAAGCATTGTAAGTTTGGCGTCAACATAATCCACGACAAGACTGCGGTAGTAAAGCCATGGTCAGTCTTGACATTGGTCAGGTACCTGTTCTAGCCTGAGGTGGTATTAAGAGACTTAATGGTAAAGCTAGAGAGCAAGAAGGCATGTATAGAAGCTGTGAATGGTTTCTGTACTCTGGTGGAGAATAACAGTCGTTAGCATTAGAAGTCAATTGATCTTAGCTGGCTAGGTAAAATGCCAGCTGCTTTGGGGGACCCTGAAGCCAGTTTTGTTCAGATATTAATGTCAATGGAATAATATTCAACCAGGATTGAGTGAAGTGACTTGAATCACAGGATGTATGTTAGTCAAAATTACTTGACCTGCTTTAGTACAATTATTTCTTGTGGCATTTCAGGGTCTGCCTTGAATAGCTTAGCTTTTGTGAGAGGGGAATGGCTGTATCACGCAGTTGTTAGACAGTTGTCCTCATGAGCTTTTCTTGAAAGACATGTGAAACGGCCAAGCAAAAGCTTTGAAACATTGGGTATATTGTATATCAGGCTTACAAAAGCAACATGCAGCATGGTGTCTGGACAGGATTGATAAACACCTCATTATATTATACAGAAGTGCATGCCATGGGATTGTCTATGAGAAATTGTGATGTCGAGAGAAGTGATATTCAACGAGTGTGGGGTGCAAGTTGAACATCACGTGTCGAGAGCTCACAATTTCTCATAGACAATCCCATAGCATGCACTGTATGTTTTATTATACCGAAAGAAAGCTGAAGAAAAAGGGAAAGATGTGACCTGCAATCTTGAAACCCTAAATTACTGGACTTCTTTGCCGTTGCTAGGTGAGAAAGCCATCATCTGATTCTCTACTTTATCAGTAAGTGGACGTTAGAGATGGGACAAAGGGAGATAAACTTGTAGAATAAGTGCATGAGATCGTTGGCTATGAGTGCGGAATGGTTGGCTATGAGCACGTGATTGTTGTATATTGCCACATGACCTTTTTGTACACAGTGTTTTGCAGAATATCATTTCACCATGTTCTGACTAATGGAAACCAAGTTTTACCTTGTGAGGTATACTAAAACCAAATGTCTTCTTGGAGTAGGTCGGCCTCAACCAATACATTCGCTGACTTGATAACATCTCTGGCTCCATTGTTTAACTGCTGCCTTAAGGTTGCAGGTTTGTCAGGTTCCTGCAAAGATTGGTGGTTCAGATCTTGTCTAATATGAACACCAGTCTGATAATATACTGCATTAACCTAATAACTCGAACAGTCATCAGTCTGTAAATTCCAATCATGTCTGTTTTAATGTACATAGCTTTTCCACCATCTGTGAATATTTGGCCTCATTGCTTCTTGTTCGTGTTGCTCGCGCTGGCTTCCTCTCCGGCCGTACCTGGGAAGGTCTGCCAGCAACCTGCGGGTGGTCATGGGGTTCCCCTGGGCTCTGCCCTGTTTCATCACACCATAATGCCTGTCGCCGTCATAAAAGTGAAATAATCTCTGAGTATGGAGTAAAACAACAATCAAATAAATAAATCAAATCTTGTACATGTAAATGCTTGAACTTGATGATAAAGCCATAGAGGGTTAACGTTAAATGGTCTGAATGTTATAGTAATGAAGTGACCTCCTTTTTGGTTTAACTTGTGCCTCAAGTGGCTGCTGTGCTTTTTGGCTTAGTGGCCAAATTAAGAGCTGGTCCAGGGTTGTTGCATAGATAGGTTGATGGATGGAATACTCTCTGCACTACCATCCTTTCATCTTGAGTGACATGTAATAGGTGGCAGTAAGTTAATATTAAATACATGTGCATGGCTTCTGTGTCATGTTTCAAATTTGACAAATTTCAGTCGCCTTATCTGGAGTATAAAACGGGTAACCCAGGTTCAGTTTCCCACCCATTTGGCCTGTACAAAAATGTTAAGATATGCACGAGCATGTATGTACATGAAGGCTTCTTTGTCCAGTCTTTGGAGAACTGGTATCACAGGAAACAGGTATAAATATCACAGTTATATAACTGGGTTGTTGTCATTTAAGATGAACATGAATGTGACAGTATGACCATGCTGGCTTGGAATATGGTAAATCAGATGAATTGGTCACTCACTGTTCATGAAAATAATGTGCCAAAACACATGTATTACATCCAACAAGATACTTTTGTTGTCCTATATATCTGGGAAAAATTGCCCAGTGGGAAGAGGTGGAAACCCTGCTCTTCGGACCCCTCCACAAAGTGAACCTGTACATATGTATTCTGCAGAATCATCATGACACATGTGATATCTACTTTTTTAAGTTCCAGAGGTGCGTGTTTTTATTCAAGTGGCCTAAGGAACTAAATCTGGGAATCAGCCCTTAATTAACCAGAGTGTGAATATGTCTTGTCTACCTGTATGTCATGCAG
Source organism: Acanthopleura granulata (assembly GCA_016165875.1). Lineage (NCBI taxonomy): Eukaryota > Metazoa > Mollusca > Polyplacophora > Chitonida > Chitonidae > Acanthopleura > Acanthopleura granulata. The sequence goes on along the minus strand of JABBOT010000002.1, from coordinate 3,855,658 downwards.
GCAGGTTAAAGCATCTATTGATTGTTAAGGTGGCAACATTCAAATTGGAAGTTGCTTGGAGTGTTTTTTTATGACAACATTGAGTTTCTTAGATATTGATGATGCTGCACAGTTGCTGAGAGATGTACCAGCAAAACTATGAATAATTAAAGTGAAAGAGTGATAGACGATGCGCAGGCAACTGGCTACGTGGACTGTAAATTGTTGGGAATCTTCGCTACGTGTGGCATTGGCGTCTGAAAAAGAAGTTGAAAATTGCTTAGCCTTTAAGCCTTTTTAACAAAAACTCAAAAAGCCAGAGAGGTATCAGCTTGAAATGTTATTTGAACTATTAGCAAAATGTTGAGGAAGCCCCAAATTATATTATTTTATAACAAATCGCCTGGTGGTATGATAAATCAATTTGAAGTTTGATCGCATGCATTTTCATTTTCTGTGCACTTTAAATTTACTTAACATAGCTCTTCTCTTGCCACACTTGGAGACATTTTAAGGAATAAAAGTTAATGTGTTATTCAATTTCAAATTTTTGTACTTCCTGATTGGAAATTTATGTCATTGGGAAGTAATGTGAGCAAGAAAGAACGGGCTGTAATGAATCTTCCGTATTGAAGTTCTGAGCTTTATCACACGGAATGTGATACATTCTGCGAAAAATATTGCTGTAAATTTGAAAGAGTGATGATACATTTGTAATAGATCAGCTCATTGGAAGGTGTCATTGCATGGCATTAAACACAGCATTCGAGTTACAAGAAATTTTTCGCCATTAAACTCTTTTGAAATGATCAATTTACTGGAAGACGCAAGCAAGAAAAACACCGTTCTTGAGTGTTTACTCCACGTTCCAATGACACCGCTGGTACATCCCATAGGCTTCCCGTCGGCATTACTGAAGAAAAGGAAACCTGCTATTTGCACAACCTCGGCATTTGGTCTTCAAAACCAGTGCTGCCTCTGCGACAGTTAGCTGGCTTGTTGCCATGGTAGCTGCAAGTTTACAATTCCTGCAGTTTCAGGGAATGCTTTCCATTCTGCCACAAGCATCTGTGTTGACATCAATTTTAGTCCTAAATCATGAGGTTAAACTCTCAAGTATAATTTAAAGGTGATAAATGGAAGAAAATAACTTACAGATGAAATACATGTATAAACTAAGATATGGTCTTATTTCATTGCTAACATATAGTCCTTCTTTGTATTCTGGCTGTGGACTGTTTATTCCTTTCTTGATACAGTAAACAAGATTGAGACCATTTTCGCTCAAATGGACGTTCATTTACTCTGAAATCCAAGTGCACCTTACTTTTGTTATTAATTTCCACTAATGGACATGTTTCAGTCAACATTATTTCAAATGAAATATGCCCTCGATGTGTGCTTAAGATGGAACTTGGATTTCTTATGTAACGAATTGTTTCCACGATCTGCATCAAGTAGCAGACATTTTTCTTATAGCAAATCAATACATTAGCTAACCAAGCCAGCTGTTTTTTTTTACTCATAACTTTGGCAAAAATGTTTCTTCTCTAGATGGTGTTCATTGGACCATTCAATCTTCATCCAGTGTCCTGCAGTTGAAGTCCAATGCTTAAGTCACATGTGAAATAGCCCTAAATTCGGTAACATCATATTAAAAATCAATTTGCCCATGAATTTTCTGAATTGCCACGTATTCATTTGGCTGCATATATACATAGCTCGTTTTGGAATCAAGATAAATTCTGCCCTCAAATTTTTATCCATTTTTGACACAAACTGTAGTCTTTGTAGAAATGATGCTATGTCCAACTAGGATGTCAGTTTATGGAGTAAAGATCGTAGGTTAAGATATCAAGGATTTTCAGTTTAATATGGGGCTCATCACTTGCAAACCAGTTAATACATGTAACTTCTGCTGAAATATGTTGACGATGTAGCCCAATCATAATATGTAAATTTAATGGTTATAAGCCTGTCCTGAAGGCCAAAATGTCCACCCCCACAGTTGTTTGCAATAGCTTAATGAATCATGTATAATAACGGTGTCTTCTGAGAACGGAGTGTACTGTAGTCTGTGTCTGGGTACAGCTGAGTACATAGAGCTCTGTTGTCATACCCACTCCCTGGTCTCTGCAGTTTGAGGAAGCGTCCAGATAATGAAGTCGTGTGTACACCATGGTCAGAGCTTATGATGGATTATACCCTTAGATGCTGAACTGGTCATGATTAATGAACACAGCGTCACCGATGTATATTAAGGTTCCACCAGGCTTTAATGTGGATCTTTGCATTGCAGAAAGTATTCAGAATTTGGTTGTGTTACTGTGTACTTAGATTTTCATTTGGCCTCGAGTTATGACTAGTTGACAGGAGTGATAGGTGTATGTGGTTATGGTACGGGCAGATTTGAGTCTTGATGTTTTAGCTGACAGTGTTTTTTTTTTACATGATGTACATGTAGATCAGAGTGCAGCTCCTTTAATAAGGTCAATCTGTCAGATCTTTCAACAAGTAGAGTGTATCATTGGAATTTGATGTAAATCCAATATGGTTTGCACGACCTGATGACAGAATTGTAAACTTTAAACCGTATCTACACATGTTAAACTTCTAATTTTTAGCAAGCCTAATCACCCTAAGCTATGCAGTCTTGTGACTCCGGATTTCTGGTAAAGTGATGCATTTGTCAAGAGTTTAGTCTGGCATGTACGGCTAATCATATGGTCTTTATCAGAACTAAACTGGATAGGTTTGGTGTAAAATTTATCAACGTTATTATTGGCTCCATCTTATCTGCAATGTTTTTCTGAATTATCTGGCCTGAAAATGGCATGAAAAACCTGCAATTCACTGAACTCGAGGAACACTTCATAAACTTGAGTGAGACTACAATGTTACTTTGGTAAAATGTCGTTTTGAATTTCCACAAAACTTAGTTGTAAGGTACATTCAGTTTTTAATGATGTTTGATGAACAGTTTTTCTTGGATTGTGCTTTTGGTAAAAAAAAAAACCCACAAGAAACATGCAGAAATAATTTGTAATAATGTGTAACCAACAAGAAGACACTTGTTCTCAGTCAATTCTTCTGCACACATCTCACTGACAGGAGAAAACACCTTTCGCACACTTGTAACTGGCAGGAAATCACACCTAGTCAGGCAATCCCCCTGCACATACATAACTGGTGGGTAAACTTACCTAGTCAGACAATGCCCCTGCACACGCATAACTGGCAATAAAACACAAGTTCTCGGGCAATTCTTCTGACCACTTCTGAATGGCAGGAGAAAATACCCTGTGAGATAATCCTCCAGCACACTTCTAACTGACAGGAAAACACACCTTGTCATACAGTTCTGCCACACACTTGTGACTGGCAGGAAAATGCATATTCTCTGGCATTTCTCCTGGACACTTCGAAAACTTTAAGGAAACATACTACTCTTTCAAGCAATGCTCCTGCAAATTTGATCGTAAGTCATAAGAAGACAAACTCAGTCAGGCAATTGACGCGTAATGAGAAATCAGTTTTACTTTTCTTCGTACTTGTCCCCAGTTTTGTTCGCTTGTGTTAAGGTCAGTGTTGAATTTACTCTTTTTGTTTGCGAAATTCTATACTACATTTTTATATGTACATGTATTATATAGGTTGAGTAATGTTTATTCACAGATAACAAAAGAAAAATATTTCTCGAGGAAAACTCTTTTTTTCCACGACATCACATTAATACTACATCTTGCGTTCTCTGCCAGCCTTTTGTCTGCAGTTGTTATGACTATTGGTGTCAAGTTTCCTTTCTACTCCAACCTTGTTAATTGTTTGATTTTCACAAAGAAACGACCATTTCCATGCCAACGTGAATAAGGTTAGCCATGCTAAGATCCAGTGTTGATATAAATAGATATACCTTGCAGAGGGGAAGAAAATCTTATCCTTATTACAGGTCATGTCCATGTAGGTAAACCTACAATGTAGGTATAGGCCTACATTAGAGGCAAGAGCAGGTCCTTGCAGATATTTGCTACTGATTATTGGCTTCTAAGAGAGCATAGACTCAAATCTAGCTTACAACAGTAAGGGTGTTATGGCTTTCAGTGAAAAGGTTTATCAGGTGCTTGCCCAAGGTGCTGTGGTTTACTCTGGACACCCACTTTTCTCCCATCGATAAACCAGACTATATAGAAACCTAATAGTCAAAAATTCTTGAGTGCACTGTAAAACCCTTTCAAAGATACATGAAAGAAGAAATAAATGAATACGAAGTACAATAGAGATCAGTTGGTACTTGTTAGAAACAAGACGTTTAATGCTGATAATGTGCCTGAGTTCTAAACCTCACTGTTATTTCCTTTCATATGGCATTTGACTTCATTTCCGTATCACTATCATATCACTATCCTCTATCGTTGATTTAACTATCCTTGTCTTAAGTTTTTAACAGCGACACGGCACTCTGTGGCCAGGTTGTTGTTGTTGAGAACTGTGTTCTTCATGCATTTTTGATGGCAGGGTCGATTTTGGATATTTTTACTTCTCTGACAAAATTGGCTTAGTGCATGATATTGTACTGGTCGTCATCAGTTCATCTGTATATTTACTTGTAAAAACTCACTTTTTTAACCATTCAGTTCCCATGATCTTAATTTTTGTTCAAGGTCATTTGGGTTTTATATTATGTCAGACTTGTAAGCACCTCTAGCAGTTTTCATCATACTTGCATCCAGGCACCTTGAAGAACGGTTCTTGGTTTGGAAGAATTGTTTTCTGTTGACCTAAATGTATATTTTGTGACTCTTTGTAAACAGAATATCTCTGGAAATCTTGCAACAAATGTCTATCACATATAGTCATGCAGAAGAGCCCTTCTGTTTTTCATTGACCTTGACCTCTTTTTCTCACTTTTCTGCCTGGGCTTTATGACCTTGCAAATCCATTCTTTCTGTTGCAAATGGGCTTAATGGCCAATGGGAATTTAATTAGAGCATATTCCAGTTTTACCTTTTTATTTGTTGCCTTTAACTCTTGATTTTTGCAGCATCATTGCATGTTGAAAAGATTGTGTTGGCAGTCTGTCTAAAATCCTTGCCTGTATTATATGATAATAAAAATTATGCCAGTTGAACATGCATGTATCTTGGCTTAATTTTCAAATGTTAAATGCATGGCTGTGATAGTTTTGCACTTAACCTGTGATATACATGTGGTGAATGGTAATGAACATGGTTAATAAACTAAAATGTACTTGTTTACTCAACTTGTTGACAACAAAGGTCCTCCTGAGATAAAGGAGAATTCCTAATTAATATATTCTAAATATTTGCCAGTGTTTATTGGATTATCTAACATTTTAGACGAGCCAGAAGAGCATGTGTGTAAATATATTATCCATTACGAGTAGGCTTATTCAGTACGCTGTATAATGTTTTCCTGTAATTGTGCAGCATTGCTGACAACTTCAGTTTCATGTCCCAGTCTATGGACTAAAACACACTTTCGTGTCAAATGGGACAGAAAAAAGGAATGTTTGTTCTCCAAAGCTTTGTTCACTAGACCTTATCCATTATGTAACTGGTGTCTGATAAATTAATAGTTGACATGCACACAGATTTCTGTGCCATAGATGTAGATTTTCCGCGTTTTTGTCCCATTTATGAATCCATTTATTTCAGAAGCAATGATCTTTGTAACATCAGAGTATCGATTCATGGACCATTTTTGAGGTTAGACCGTTTTTGATCTGAAAACCTTTGGTATTTTGAAATATTGCAACATCATGAAAGTTTTTTTCCCAAGTACCTCTTTGGGAAATTTGTTTTTTAGCAATCCCTCACTGTCAATAATCAGCTGATAAAAAGAGGTTCGTAAATAATTTAGCATGTATTTCAATCGGTCAGCCGTAGGATGTCCAAAAAAGTAAATAGGGAGCTGTTCAGAAAAGATTGTGGCCTTTCACATTGGCAGTGGAGTAAGAAGTTCAGGAGAAAGTGTAAGGTCTGGAAGGAGTGGCGATCCCATCCTAATCAATGGTTCAGAGGGCTGGCAAAATGTTCCCCATGGTCTTGCCACTAAATCAATACTATAGACACGCAGAGGTACTGGACACAGACTGCTCACTGTGCCAACCGGCTTCACCCTGTCTGTGGCAGAGCAAAGGAAGTGAAATGTAGCTAAAGACTGGTAATTATCTAAATGAGCGTTACGATGGTATAAATCCAGCCGAAGGAACTTCGCGTCAACACGTCAAATAACGGGAGAACTTATTTGCAGAGCTGTTGAAAACATAACTTGTCTCGTCAGTCCACAGCAAAAAGGTTTCTCGAGAAAAGCTTGCCAAGAAACAATCTGTCACAGCAAAAAAACTGATGTTCGCTCGATTTCGTCTCCATGGCCACTCTGTGCAGGCCAGTAGGGTGTCAAGTGGTGCACCAACTCTGCACAAAGTGGTTTTACTGCGGTATTATAGCAGCGGCTCCTGGGTCTGGTCAAAAGACCCCTCATGCCACGGCGACGCTTTCGGGGTGTTAGAAATGGTTCAGCTGGGACTTAGATGCTAATGGTTGGGTATATACTGTTACTGGCAGAGTGGATTTGCCAGTAATTGTCCACTGTAGTCAGTAAAGAAGGTTGGCATGTCAGCGTGTTTACCTCGTGTACAGTGGTTAACACCATCACCTGGTGGATGTTCGCTCACCCCGCTGATGTGTGCGCCATTGCTCGCTGCGTCTAATGGCCTGTAGCCGAAGGTCATAAAGCACGATTATTTTGAGCTGTAGCGGACTTCCTATGACAAACAAGGTCAAATTCTGCATTATCCTTGCGAATTTGTGCCTTAAAAAAAGTTGCATTGTGTTAAATGTTCAAAAAACGTACCTGTTTAAAAGTCAGAACATGTAGCCATTTCTTTCTGTTTTTTCTTTTCCTATAGAATGTTTTGTGGTTTTGCATGCAGCAATACAAGCAGCTGTTGCCCGTACATTGTACATACCGCTTTTAGTAATGCATGAACCAGTGTTTCCCTGAATTTCCCTGACTTTCATTTAGTTTCTTGTGTTCAGCGAACCTCAAATGATAGAGGAGAAACCATACATAGTGCTGTGGTGAAGTAGGAAGACTTACTTATGCATGCAGGCTTTGATAATACAGCCAGCTGGAACATGTAACAATTCCCAATTTTCTTTGAAGTGCATTGCTGAAAGTCGCTGATTGTATTAGCATTTCCTATGGAGTGCGAGGACGTATTAGGGCAAGGCTAGTCGTTCCATCCCTGACCTGCATGCTGTCGACGGGTGTATGGCAGACAACCACTCCGTAGTCTTGTGATCATGCCAAGAGCATTTCAGTGGTGGACAGCGTGCTGCGCACACATGCAGGCACTCAACAAGCTTCCAGATACCACGGCCTTGGTCACACGTTTGTACATAATCATTGTCAACACCATCAAACTTCATTGTCTGTCTTTCCTGTGTGTGGCCAATATTGAGCTAATCCAGTCAGAAGAGTGGCCGAGATTTTCTGCCGCGGGTTTGCTGTTGGCAAAGGGGTTGGGCCCGACCCTTTGCCAGATCACATACACACTATATTGTTGGTGAAATAAGTTAATTACACACATTTGTTTTCCATAATTGTGGATGTTTATAAAGGCATGTGCTAGAAGGTTTTATCAAGAAGCACAGTGCTCCATTATCAGGGTGTATTCCCATACATGATGTACATTGTGCAGTTTAATCTCTAAACAATTATCCAGTAGAACAGTTCTTGTTGCAAAAATAGCTAGGTAGTAGGTGTAATGCTCTCACCAATGCTTTGGCCATGAGTTCAAGTCCATTGCATGCTGACATCCTCGTTGGTCACGTGTGGGTGACGTGTAGGTCTGCAATTAACTTGCAAATAGTTGGGCAGCTCCGCCCAGTCTCCTCTTAACATAATGCTGGCAAAGGTCATGCAAGTGAAATATTATTGTGTACAGGGTAAAACTCCTTTGAAAACTCAAATAAATGAAAAAATAATATTTCATCCATGACCAAATTACTCTTTTCCCCAGATTCTGGAAGTTCTATTGATCTTGGAAAGCTGCTTTGAAGATTGCTTGGAAGGTTGGATGATTTTCTGATGAAGCCGGAGAAGGAACATTTTATAACCTTTTAATATTTGCCACTAAAAATGCACTTTTTTAGAGGAAGTTTTAGGGCAAATACAGTAATTTGTAATCAGAACAAAACATGTCCTTGGATCATCTTCACTTCCGATCATGACTAATTAAATGAAGGTGCACCAGCATGAGCCACAACTATAAAATGTTTATACTGTTGGCGACTTGTTAGAAAAATAACATTATTTTGATGCATCATTGCAAAATACATGTGTCCACTGTGTCCAGGTGGTCTAGTACCAGTTTGGTCTGTGATAAAGAAAAGCTGCATTTCTGTTTGTTTGAAGTTGTTGATGTCAGGAGGTTAGCCAGCAGTGTGAAGAAGTGTCAAAATGCCATTTTGTTCCAGCAGGGGGTCCTGGTATCATTTTGTTTTAGCAGGGGATCCTGGTGTCATTTTGTTCCAGCAGGGGGTCCCGGTGTCATTTTGTTCCGGCAGGGGGTCCTGGTTGCATTTTGTTTTAGCAGGGGGTCCGAGTGCCATTTTGATCCAGCAGGGGGTCCCGGTTTCATTTTGTTTTAGCAGGGGGTTCCGATTCCATTTTTCCCATTTTCCCCCACAATACAAGTGCAGAAGAGGGTCTAAAGTGCACTTATTGCCGTGTCTTGATGTTTTCTTTTATGTCCAGGATTCATGAGCAAACTTTCAACATAACAAAAAGGTTGGTTGTGATAATCATTCTGAAGTGGGCTTGCTATGAAAAATTACGCCTTTGACATCAGAGTACATGCATGGTTTTAATTAGTGTGATGTGTGGTCATTCTGTTGTATCTTCAGTTCTTGTCTTAGTAAGGTGACGTGGCTGGAGGTCTTCCTGGTTTAGAGAGGTTATGCATAAGTATATGTCTGTTCTGAATTCCTTTCTTCAACTGCGAGTTTCATCAGTCAGTTAGTATGGACATGCATAGTTTGTTTCACCTGTGTTATATATATTTCTATGTGTGGAGAAATTAGCACTCCATTTATATTTACATGCCCATCTATGAGTCTGGTAGCCAGTCCACTGGAGTGAAAATTGTGAAATTTATTCATGTTTCTCTCTGCTTATGTTATTCATTTGTTGGAGCATGCAGGTATAGTTGCATCATCAGAAATTGTGTACATGTCATAATGGACATGTGTGTTAAATAAAAGGCACTCTATCAATGGTAGAAAAACGTGTTCAGTGTTGAATTTTAATAAATACTTGGATTAAAAAACATGGTGAAAAAAAAACAGGTTTTTAGATGTCTTTTTTGATGCTTTTATCATTTGACCTTTAGATGCAAAGCATATAGAGAAGGTTGTGCACATGTTGTGAATATTTGCTCACGGGTCCTTGATGATCTTGACTTGTTGACTTAACCGTTGTGGCCTTTGCTGATTGATCAGGGACAATGCATTGATGTGAAATATATGTAATATATTTACAGTGCTCATAAAATAAATTGTTTCTACTAGATGGTTGCTTTACCAGAAGTGCCTGAAACATTTTTGCTTATATATCAAAGGGTACACTGTACTTGTACCATGAAGCAGAAGGCTCTTTAACAAGTGGTAGAAAGAAACAAATGCAGAATGTGTTTAATTTAGTAAATGTTTGGAGTAAAATTAAAATAACAATCAAATATGTTGAAGACCATGCTTTAGTCTGTAGCAAGGTAATCTTTCCATGCAAATTAAGTGTATGAAGATAGAAGCTTGTACACATATATGCTGGGAACATGCAACCATTGCACGGTTCAGAGCTTGGTGATACTTGTTGACTCAGCCATTGTTGCATACACTAGTTGATCAGCAGCCGATCCATTGATGTGAAATCCTGCTGTAATTACTCTCATGTGACGGACCGCGACTCGAGGGACAAGATAACATATGGAGACGTCTGTTCTATCACAATCATCTTCTTGTGACGCCTTTCAATCGCATTGCAGCCACCGCTCTTCTTTCTATTACTGCTTGTGTTCACTGGCTCCTTGTTTGACTCGGGGCTTGATCAATGATTGTTTGAAATATTTACCCTCAATATTTTGCCAGAATCCTTGGTGCTTGTGTTTAAACAGGGTTACAGATACCCCCCACAGATAAAGTAACTGCTTTGATCAAGTGTGTGTGATGATTATTATCTGTGAGCATGAGACGACTTGGGAATGAATATTTCTGTATCATTCACTTTCTGTATATAATGTTTAAATACATATAAGTAACGAAAGATTTTGGTGGTATGATTAATTTACCGAGAATTCTTGAGTACGACATTAAACACCCAGTCAAATAAAAACATACCAGGATGTTGGGTGTAAGTGATAAGGTATAATGTGTATATTAAAATAACATGCTTTAATACTTAGAAATATGCGAGGACATTCAGTCTGGTCAGCATTTTGTGTGTTTTGTCGATCATATTGCAGATGTGCCGTGAGATTTATCAAAGAACAGAACAGAACTCTTTAAAGAGTGCTTTTACATCCGGCTGTTTACTTTTTTTTGTTTCTTAATGCTGTGTTTTTGAGGTCATATTTAGCAGGATACCGTTAGTTGCAAAAAGCAGAATCTCTTAAACTAAGGAGGAAATTGTTTTTCTTCTGATAGTCAGAGATGGATAAATGACCTCCACAAAAGAGCTTTCCGTCGCCAGCTCAGTAGGACGGAAGTCTTGCGTGTTGACAGTAACGGTATGCCAATATGAGGAGAGCGCAATACTTTTATACCTCAGATTTTTAAGAGGAGATGCCTGTGGATAGCTAGCTGGCACTGTGGACTTGAAGATTGTGCTAGGACAGAGCAAAAATTAGCTGAGTGCGTCGGTATGTGAAAGATTTAATCCTGCCGTGAAGCTAAATCCAGCTGTAGGCGACAACCTTCTCCGTCCATTGTCATATAGAGACTGCCAAGCATCTGGAGAGTCATAAATGTAAATGACGTTCCCCGAAGCTCTCTGTTGATAGCCTTTAAATTTTTCTGGAGGACAGGCGGGTGTAGTGTGTATGGGAGTGGTGGTGTCGAGGCACACGCACAGATGTAAGTATGGCTTATACAGATTGGCCGGCGGATGATTGAGCAGTGACTTTCCTGGGGAGCGATAACAGCAGCCTGCTATCCCGCTCTGCCACAATATACCAAGTTTGGGTTTTGGATCAATGAAGCGCTTGCAGTGGCGAGCTGGCATACCTCCTGTACGTTGTCGTATTGATATTGTGCTTGGGTGTCCTAGCAGGGTGCTTTGTACAACCTGCATTCATCAAGGTTAATTAACGGCCCCAAGAAGCCGGTTCCACATACCGTCTTACCATCAGGTTTTGATTTCCTAAATGGCCTATTTATGCAGCCTCGTCCTGTTGCCGGCGATTGTTCTTCGGGATTGACAGGGCTGTTCACAAGTTTGTCGTCAAAAGGTAAGGCACTTTGCACCGTTATCTGCCGGCAGTGTTTTCACTTATCTTAGCTGAATGACATTTTCCTGCCTATTTACCAAGTCCTCTGCTCGCCCTAATGTGGCCATAGGAATTTTTGTGCTGATTTGACAGTTTGTAAAGAAGTGAAAATTCTATTACTGCAGGACAATAAGACCCAGAGTTGTGGAGAGTGTCCAGTGGGTATGAGTTAACGATAAAGAAGTAAAAGAAATGAAGTGGCCATTCCACTATCACCAGCGCCGAACCCGTGTCTGGACAGTCATGATCATCTGAGCTCACCTTTAAACCGGTCATAATAGAGAAGCCTATCGGCACACGAGTTGTGTCAGCATCAAGGATATTAGCTGTGAGAGCTGGTTATATTGCCTTCGTCTGGGATATTCAAGCTGTTGAAGGTTGTCCTGTCAAGTAAAGGCTCTCCAGAGTTTACATTGTACCCTCACGACTCAAGATGGTCTAACTTGGACAAGCTCACTGCCGAAATTAGGTGCTGGCAGAGGTAAGAGGATGACACGGAATGGTTATCTGGATTCCTGCAGCATGGCTTCTCCTTCTGTTTACATGTGTCATTCCAGTAGCTGTTACTAAGGGAGGATTGGAATGAAATCTGTCACCGGAGCCAGTCATTCGGGATGCTTGCGTCTCTTGTACAGATGTCTTTCCAGCCACCGCTCAAAGACTCTAATAGAATCTGCCGGATGGACCACTTCCATATACTAATAGGATGTGTCAGATTTTTTCTTTATATATTTTTCCCAGTTGTGGAAAAAGTAAGTTCAAAGAATAGGAAGCCAATTTAATTGGTATGAGAATCTTGATTTAAGGCCTTTATATTTTTTTACCTGATGTTTTTTTTTTTCTTTTTGGTGAATACTGTTTATTGCATGTTCCTCTTGCCTGTGCTCTAATCTGGCTGCCAGGAATGCTTGGGTATTTATTAAGGAGCTTTCTCAGGCAGGGTTACTGGCATGGAATTTATACCTGGGCTGTTTTAATGGTCCCCTTGGGCTACACAGTCCACAGACGGAGAGAGTGGACAAACATGGGTACATCACTACTCAGGAATGGAACTACCAGTCCCTGATTGCCGGCTCCTGTCTTTCTTATCTCTCGTGTTTGAGGAGCCTGTGTAAGAGGTTTAGTCAACAGCCGTTCAGAATCTATTGTGTGGGTAAGCAGCGGCAGTTCTCCCACAATTAGCTCAAAGCTGCCTGCCAGGAACAAGGGATCACCCAAATGGATTAGTACTCCTGGGCTTACTTAGGACAGCCGGCTTTTAGCAGATAGCAGACAGTGCTGCAGCTTTAAGGGTGTCTTTAAGACGTTTCGACTTACTTTCGTCAGCATAAAAAAATAATGTCACATCACGCTTTGTAGGTGGACAGTGTTTATTTGGAACACGCAACCCATGTCATTACATCATGTTAAACCGCACATCATACGTCAGCGGGACTATGTCTCCGATGACCAGTCAGTTTTTTTTTCGTGGGTGACGTTCCTTCAGAGTTGTAAGTGATGGAAACCACTTGAATAAGAAGGAGTATAGACGAGTAGTGTCATTTTTTTTTTTCTTTTTGGCAGGAGAATTCCTCTGGAGTTTGCATCGTCAGTGTTCTGTGGGTGAAATTTGTGTTGTTTTCAGTACATTCTTCAGTCCAACCCGCAAAGATGTGTGGCAGGGAGGTAGTACCCGACGCATGGACAAAAGTACGTAGCTGATGAATTTCCTTTAGATAAAATCCCTGTCTTTATGGCTTATCAAGGTGGCAAGAGGGCTGCCACCTGGAAATACGAAGCAATTGATCCAACCAGAAAAAGAAATATTGGTTATACTCCGGTGTATTCCACTGCCTCCGTATTGTCAACCGCTAAGCTTTCTGCTTTGCCACTATTGCACGTGACATCTTCCAGTAACCCCCAGCCTAAACGTGTTAGCCAAACTCCAGGAATACCTGTGTTGTCTTCGTTACCTCATTCGCTCCAGCCCCGCAGAGGAGCTACGGAAGGGGCCAGTGCTGCGGCAGCGTCCTCTTTAACTTACCCATTGCCTTATAAAAGATTATCATCGGGTGGGGCGCCAGCCTCTCTCTTACCTGTACCGTCCAGTCAAGCAAAGAAAAGCGTCCTCCAGGTGGAGGGAAAGGATCTGGTTATTGTGAGTACACAAATTCCATTTTCATTTTGTACCAATTTTTTGACCAAGCGTCTTGCGTATGAATTGTAGTATTGTGTTAAATACTATGCTTTTCAGGATGTATTTGGGGTCCAGTTCACATAATGTGAAACCTCTCTTCTTAGGGCAGTTTTACTTCAGATGTAAAGGACTGTGGTAGTGATGTGATTTTAACTTTCATGAATTCTTCGTTTACCATGAATTTTATATCCCATGTTTCACTTCTGCTTATTAACAAGTAATTTTATGTAAACCAAAAAAATCTTAAAATGGCTTTATATCTTCAGTCGTTAATTTTTTTTTATCTTGTTTGAGTGTGTCACACCTATTTTTGCATAGTTTAACAGGCTTGTTATAAAAGATTTTGTTTTATTTTTAAGCTTTAAACTTCATTAAATAAGAGCATTAATCAAGCTTCATGCAAACCAGAAAAAAACTAGCAAGGCATGTCCTCCATCTTGGCATAGTTGACAATAATCTGTGTAACTTTGATTTATATATTCATGGGTTTAAGATTAATTTGCAAGGTACCACATGACAACAGTTCATTGGAACTGAAGCCTGTGTGATTTGCAGTGTGATTAAAGTGTGTCTCTTAAAATGCATTTGAGCATTGTTTTAGCTGTGGATGGGTTTATTTTTAAATGTTCCATTTAAGGTTTCAAGCTATTTTTCTCTGAGATGTTGTCTACAACAACTGTGCTCAGTAAACTGTTGACCTTTGGAGAAGTTGTGTGTATCAGTAATCTGTCAAATCGCAATCCAAAACAACTCAGGCAACAAGCAAATTCATTGATCTGCAGTGTTTTATGTAACATCTGTTGAATTTGTTTCTTTTGTTGTTGAATTTTGTTATTATTTCGTATTAGGTGGCATTACAATGAACTGTCAAGAAAGCACTCGCTTGAGAATTCTAGATTGATGTCATACACTTGTGTGGAAATGTCAAAGCTATTGGGTTTTTCCTGTCCTGTAGATCAGCTGTGAAGCTTGCATGTTACGACAGCTATGGTTATTGTCATCGGCAACGCTTGCGATACAAAAATTGTTTATATACATACGGGCAGAACTTATATCTATTTCAGATTTTTAATTGTCTTTCATTGGACAAGTTTTGGGGCTCCATGGATTGTGTTCAAGGAACTTTGCTCTGCTGATCTGCACATTGCAATTATGACAAGAGCTTTACACAGAGAAAGGCCAAAAGCATTAGAAACTATAATTCCAGGAGAAACTAATAATTACTCAAGCAAATCGGATATTGTGGGTGTTTTTTGGAAACCCTGGGCTTGAATCCATGCCATTTAAGGTATGGCATTTGAATCCAATTTTTTTTTCTTCTTAAGAATCCATGGACTGACTTTGTTGGAAAGAAAATGGTGGTGGTTTCTTGGAGGGGAGGAAGAAGTTATCAAGAGTATGTGTAGGATGTGGTGGTCCGTACAGCCTAGATCAATCTGTATTCCAAGGCTTACATTAAAGAGTAATTGAGATGTCTGCTAAGACCTTAGGTAGCATTGATCTTTCACTTCTATTGTATACTCAATTGCATTTGGTTTTGGCACTGGCCAAGAGGCGGGAATCTTGTGCTGACAACCATGGAGGATTTATCAGAGAATACGTCTTAATTCGGCACTAATTCACCAAGTCCCAAACTCCTGGGCGCTACATCAATTGAAAGTAATCGCCACGCTTTCGTCTGCCAACTTGACGGATTTGCTTCCGCGCAAGCAGATTCCACTCAGGTATGTCCACAGCTAGCACAGACGGCCACCATGATATCATACCAATTCAATTTTGATGGTGGCTCATAGACTTTGCTCAATTGCGGCAGATTGAGAAACTATCAGCCTTCGTGAGCGCGGCACTATTTTGGTAGATGGACTGGCCTTTGTGACCACACGTCTGATGACCAGACCTCTTTTATAACATTACCTTCTCAGAGCTCCGGGCAGACTCGTCTGTGGTTGAAGTGATAAAATTATTTTCTACAAATACCGGTATTGGGTAGCAGATAAATCTTGAGGCTGTGTCAAGGGTTTTTTTTCAGTGGAAGTGCAACTCTTTGCTGATAAGGTTAGGTTATAGTGAAGGGCTAACGGCTACCCTGATGGTCAACAGTACAGTAAGAGTGCTAAAGGCCACTGCTTAAGACAGAAATAACTATATGTACAGTGTATTAACTTGGACAGCCTTTTGGGACCTTCCATATTGCAAATATAATGTTTAATTCAGAATCTGTCATTGATAAAGAGTCTTTGTCTTACTATTAACGTGCAAATTTTTCCCTGGCTAACGCATGTAGTTGTGCTTCGCCTGTGTACAGTTGCATATTCTTCCTGATAAGAAATGGTATGTATTAAAACTGCTGATTTGAGTTAGCTAATCGCACTATGGAAGAAAACTTTTGAAGTGAGAGCAATGAAACCAAATAATGGTTATCTTAATTCCTGATTTGTTCTTTTACAAACTCCGACTTTGTATTCTAATGTGATGTTAACTTAAGTTTTCAGTAGGAATTAGCGTTATCTTAAGTTTTCAGTAGAAAATGACTTGAAAGAAATTTAAAAAGATTGCTACAAGACACATTGAGCTTTCTGATTTGATAATTGGAATGGAATAATCTTGAGTATAAATTTTAGCTCATCTGGATTGCTTGAAGTTTTGTGTTCACTCAAAAGAAAAAACAGAGCTCGGAGTTTGTTGTGTAGATGTTGTTTAATGTCTCATATATACAGCTGTTGATTAAACGTGGAGTTGAGGCCTACACACAGCGATCCTGCTGTTTACACAGAACAGTTGTTCTTGCTCAGTGAATGCAACTTCAACTGAGTCGGCTAATTAAGTAAAAGAAACCTCAATTGGGTTAAGCCTGGTTGTTTTTTTTACCCCTTTGTATTCTTGGCTTAATGGGCACATTTTGTTACCAAAGACTTAGCTGCAGTGGATTCCTTGTCGTCTGTCTGTCTATGCTTGTTTCTCTGTGTCAGAATGACTGGCCGGGCTATTTGAGATCTGTCTGCCCAGAATATGTACTGGAATAGTTAAACGCTGTTAATATTGCCAACTGGTTCCAGACACCTTCCTGTCACCTAGCCTTAATCAATAAGTACCTACGCTATCTGCCGTTGGAATTTTCACTCGAAATAATTCAGTAAGCAGATGGTGTAGAAACCTTCCCTTCTCTACCTCTAAGTTGTGATGCGCTAGTTCGATTGGAGGCGGAAAGGTCATGGAAGGCCTTTGTAGCACACTTTGTTCAGTCTCCGTCCAGTTTTCAGTATCATTTGTGAGATCATAGCTGATGACCTTGAGATATTTGTTTATTTCTTTACCATGATTTCAGTGATGTTGTACAAATCTGTTTTGGTCAAGACAATTTCTGGAGAAGGGAAAGAATGAGGCATGAATTCA
The DNA here is from genome assembly GCA_016165875.1 of Acanthopleura granulata. Taxonomy (NCBI): domain Eukaryota; kingdom Metazoa; phylum Mollusca; class Polyplacophora; order Chitonida; family Chitonidae; genus Acanthopleura; species Acanthopleura granulata. The sequence goes on along the minus strand of JABBOT010000002.1, from coordinate 3,838,541 downwards.
AGACTCCAGTGTAGAATCTTTATATATTCTGTTTAAATTGACAGTCTACACGGAGTTCCAGTTTCTTAATTTGTAGTCTAAAATTCACAATTTGTACTCGGAAGTCTTGTATCTTTTTTTTCAAGAAAAGCTCATAAAAGCAGTATAAAATCCAGTTCTAAAAAGTGTGGTTTCTTGCTCTTTAGAAAGTGTCTTATTTTTGTTGTGATTTCAATGAGGTGCAGTTTTTGTTTGGTTCATGTCAGTGTTGCATGTTATGTTAGCATTGGGTGATGTGTTGCTTGGAAACAGTTTAAACACTTGGTTGTGTTCACTGTGTGTCATCTGAATATCGTGGATCTGAGTTAAAGCTTTTGGGCTTAAGAAATTAAGCCAGAGTGTTTAATGTGGTCAATCTGTGCAAAAGTAGCCATAGCTAAACATCAAACCTGTATGTTTTGCTTTTCCATGCATCATATAGATATACATGTATATTTGAAAAATCCTTAAACCCAATTTAAACGTTTAGTGCCTAAAGAGCTAAATCCTCTCCTTTTGCATGTCATATAATGGAATGGCATGATTTAGTGCCTTGGGGCTGCCCCAGATCGGGTACCTTTGGGGTTTCGTGACCATATGCACAGGGAGTGGAAGAAAGACAACTACCAATCGGTGAATAATTCAGCGCTGGTTAGACAGTAGCCTGTCCAATGACTGATGGTAGACCCAGCTTTAGCAGCCAAGCCTACTCCAAGCTTCTCTTATCTCCACTGGTATATATACCTTGTGGTCTGCCTCATAAATATTTCTCCAGCATAAATTTTAAAAGAGCCCAGGCCATTGTCGGTAAGGTAATTGCCATTCTTTAGAACAACGCTAATTTTCCTTAGGGGACTCCTGATTTGGAACTTTGCCAACGCGAGCTGGATGTTTTCTTGAGAATTTTAAATCTCGGAAGCAGATTAATGGTCTGTACAAGACTGAATTATTAATACAGTGAGCTTTTGCCTTATATATATATATACACTTTGGTAATCTCTCGTTGAAAAAATCTTGGTCGTGTGCAAAGTATGTCACATTCAGTGTATAGTTCCTACTGGCTTAGACCATATCGTAATTGAAAACTTGGCATTGACAATTTCAAGCTGTTGACATTACTATCCTTTTTAGCAGATTGTTTCGTACACATTGAATCAAGTTAATGGAACTTGTGGAATAACTTGCTTTTCTTGTCCTGGTTGTTCAGGTCAGAATAATGACATAAAATGTCAACCTGCTGTCGATTTACGTGGACATTCCGTGGAAATTCAATATGTTGTATGATTGCAGCAGTTAGACTTTCGACAGTTTTATGCATGTGAAGTTGTAGGTGGCTATGCATACACATTTTGAAGACTTGCTGAATGTCAATTTTAAGAAGAATGCCTGGAAACAAAATTAATTAAATATTTAGTATTTTAGCATAAATTTTAAAAGAGGAGAAAACTATGTAATTTTCATCGCAGGTGGAAAAGTGGGTATAGACATGGGTGCTTTTTCCAAGGGGTAGTAGTGGATAGCTACCAATTTGTACTGTTTTTGTTAGTTACATGTATGTCAGATTTCTTGAAAAGTAATTTTCATTATTTCCATAGCAGAGAGCTGTGAGTAATGTCAAAGTAGCATTCCAGGATTAATAAGTGATTTTGATTAGGTAAGTTCAAGCCTTAAACTGCATAAATGAAGTATCAATTTGTAGATTGGCATCTGAATGTGTAATCTAGGCTCTGAGTAAGTTGGTGTAAAATGGATTCTGCAGATGTAAATTTAAATCAGACCTGGACTCCATTTAATCTAAAAGTGTACATGTATTAAGTTGGATCTGGAAGGTGTAAATCAGTTCAGTGGGAAAAATTATTGTTGTCAGATCAGACTGAAGCTTGTTTTTCCTGGATTTCCGTTTGCACCTGACTGACTGTATTGTCTTGAATACTTTAATACTTGAAACAGAAGCAGCCGGTGCAGTTGGATTTCTTTTTGAGAACAACTTCCTGGCTGATCGAAAGTTGGAAGAAGGCAAAAAGTGTGATAATACAGGAGCCTTTTTGAGTAGATGTACATTAAAGGACTAAACACATGGCTACTCATTATACTCTATTTGTGGTAAAAATTCAGCTCAAAAAGAGTAATTTTAGAGGCAAGTGAAGTTCATAAAATATTATGTTTATATGCGGGGCTACATATTTCCAGTTGTATGTTGACCTGAAACCTAGATCAAATGCAGTAGTTTGCAGGAAACATCTGCAACATGTGAAGTATCTTCAGTTTATGTACTTTTAGGAATTTCATGGCCAGATTTATGATTAATATGGTTAGATCATTATAGTTTTCTTAGAATGTAGTCTTTTAGGACAGACAAGGTAGAGGTTTGATCAACTTTTGGGGCTTCACTAAGGAAAGCCTTTTGCGAGTTGGAAGGCACATGATGAATGGGCAGATTTGGACGCTCGTAGGTATACTAGAGGTGGACATTAAAATAGGCTTTAGGGTATAGCCATCTTGAAGATGTAATCAGCAGGAGTTACAGGCGAGATATTAATGCTGTCCGTGCGACCTAGGTTTCGTAAGTATACAGTCTGCTGTCATTGATATATTGCCGTCTTTGCTCGGATGTCGTCATTTAACCGGAGCTCAGGACTGTCTTAAGGTACATGCAACACTGTTTTTCAAAACTTCTCGGCCAGAATGATGTATGCTTTCTCTGGCAATTGTTAAGAGCTTTTCAAAGGATGCAGTGAATTGTTGTGCTGATTATGCCCTGAAATCTGCTGGTGAAAATTTGTCAAATGATGTAATTGATGGAGTAGCAGAATTTTGTTATATTTTTTTTACTGTTTTTCTTGTATCTGGTTGGGGTGAAAGCTGTGGCACAGGCATACATAGCCACTGTCTCACTCTGTCTTATCTTATGTTGAGTAGATAAGAGATAAGGACAGATAACAGCATTACCATACTCATCAGTCATCATTAATTTGTAGAACCTCTGCTTGATAAATTTCCCGCCGAACTCGTCTGAACAGAAGGCTAGATTAACACCAAAGCCCAATGGATTTTATATCTTGATGAAATCGCAAATCTCTCAAGTGATTCATTATGAGAGCAACTATATTAATTATTGGAACAATTCACTTTTGGGCCCTGTCTGACGTATTAATGCTTTTTCCGTGGTGGACTGTGGCATTGATGTCGTCGATACCAGAACAAGATGCTGCTGGAACCACAACGCTTCACAATACCGACAAACGAATTCATAACCCAAATATTTTTGAGAGGTGTAAGACTCAGCACTGGTTTTCAAAAGTTCGTCAGGTTTCATTTAATATAATGCCAAGTAACATAATGAGACTCAAAAAGGAAAGATGATAGTCTTGAAAGTTCATAAATGTATCACTATCAAGCTCATTTCAGTTCGAAGTTTTCTGGTGACAGCTGTGCTCTGAGTATGTGCACCTTGCTAGATTTGAGTTACTAAGGTCCATTTCATGAACGACTTGATCCTCTGCGCTTATCGTTACAGCAATATTTTATGCTAGAAAGGTTTACCAGATACCTAAACACAGAATGTTCATTTTCTTTGAACTCTGCCTCAGAGTTTCCTCAGTGCTTTATACTAAAATCTTACAAGCATCCATGATGGTGGATGTATTCTTGACAGTGGTGGAAAACACCCCTAGAATAATAAATACCTTGATTGTATTTGAATCTCTCTGAATCTGTATTTGATCTTTGTGTCTAATTGGATATCCTGTTGTACAGTGTGTCATGTCACTTTGTTTACTGAAACCAGATGAAAATTTTTACGAACAGCTTGACTTCGGGATACAGTGTAATGTATTTTGTTATATTTATATAGAGAACTATCATGCTTCTTTTATATAGCATAACATAACCCTGTGGAGATGACCATTTTGTCTTTGATCAGCACTAGCATATGATACACAACTTTCCCTAGCTTCTAGGTCGAAGCTGGTGGTTACACCATTGTTACAAGGCTCTGTATTCCTCAATGTCAGTTTGCTTCTCCTGCACTACATACAGGGCAACATGACCACAATCGCTACTAAGATTTAATGCCCTTCAGCACTGAACCCCATAATTTCATTGGTTGTTAAACGGCCAATAAAGCCATTTATTGAGCTTCAAGAGTCAAGCTGTGGTCAAACCTTGATGGCTTTTTGTCACCAGCAAAGAACGAGTCGATCTGAGTCATTGTTGACAGAGAACTCATTACGCCTGAAGTTTTTTCAACGTAACTCAGGGCTCTTGGACAAAAAGAAGCAAAAAGTTTTATTTACTCTCCTGGTACTAATGCAGAACTAATATAAATGGACAGGAAATTGGTACTACACATGTGAAGAAAGCAGCAGGGATGTTCTGCAAACGGATTCATTACCCAACTCTCGTTGTTGTTAACGCTGAAAACTCAGAGCATTGTGAGAAAAACTATTCTGCATTTGGAATAGATGCTAAAAAAACAAGAAAATCATTACATTTTATTGCTGTGTGATTTGGACACATGCTTGAAGAATATCAGCATCTCTTTGGATATAAACTTTGGTTTGTCTGCGTAAAATATTAGCATTAAGAATTACACTGCTCAAGGCTGAACAAGGACAAAGAAAATATAGGAATACACTAACTTCAGTGTCATAGATCATATGGATGGTCCATCGTTGAGACTAGAGACCTGCAAATAGGAAGGAATGTACACAGATTACATCACAGATTACATCATAGGTCTCTTCAGAGCTGCGTGTGCTTGACAAAGCAATATCGTACTGTGCCAAAGTTTTGTATGGTCTTCGTGAAAAAGTAGTTTGTTAGTCATTGAACATATCCTGTAACATACTGTTCAGTGGCAATAGGACTGCTTTTGAAGTCAAGTTTTCATCATAACTGAACGAGGATAAAGTGTTTTCTTTTAATGCTTTGACTGCTGATGATCTTCTTTGGTATAGAAAAAGATTTAATATGAAAAGAACCTTTATATCGAGACCTGTTTCCGGCTTTATTGCAGTCAGAAGGGGCAGAGGATTTGCTTCTTTATTCTCCTCCACTTTTTACCCCATTGAAATCCTATTACTATTTGGTTTGATGTTGTTTCATCTCGATTAGACGCGCACCTTTTGAACAGTGTATCACATTAATCAGTTCGCCCGTGGTCCTCGGTGCAACATTGCAGCCAAATTATTGAGTCGGCGGTTGCCATAGCGATTCAACCAACTGAGCTATAAAGAAATGCAAAGTGCTGTGGTGGTAAGGAGGCAATTTGGCAAAAGGTTGTCGGAAAGCCACAATACGTAGGATGACAGCATATCACTTCTCGCTGTCGCCGCGGTAGTTTGCCCGTACCTTGCGAATTGCCCGGTGTCCAAAAACTAAATGTATAGGTGCAGTCTGCTGCTTTGAAAAATGTCAGCTGCGTCGCTGCAATACCCTGGGGCTTTGAGGGAATTGACGAAGAGCATGGCACCTTTCAATCCATCCTGGTCCCTCTGAAGTGTGGGTAGATGTAATTTCACGAGCTCTTCGTGAGCCTTGGCCATAGCTTCTAGATTAAGAAAATTCCCAGGAAAAAGTGTGAAAAAAAAAGAAGAGATTTTCCAAGTAAAACTGAAGAAGGCCTGGAGATAAATGGAATCTGACAGGCATGGTTGTTGCTATTTACATGTTGATCAGGTTGCTGTGGGGGCCAATCACTCCTGAAAATGCCATACATGAATTACGCCAAATTTGGGCCGCCAGTCATTTCCGAGGTGTTTGCATGTATTTCTTTCTTGTGCTTTAGTCATCTCCTCATTTTCTCTTGGCCACATATCACGTCATTCTTACCTTAGTTCACATGCTGGTGTTTAAGTGACATTTATACTGTGGTGAATAATCAGTGATAATGGAAATGCGTACTACCGATATAAAAGTTTTACCAGTCTTTTCTTTTTTAAATGTAGATTTTATATAATTTTGTTGACACATTTTTTGCACTTACTTTTATGTCCTTTTTATGTTTAATTACTTAGCTCACCACCTACAGTTTAGTGATTGTATGTTTAGATATATAGACTTCGTAAGTTTGGACCAGTTTACTTCATCCTTTATAACTATTCCACTGTGGTTAGCACACTAGGGCAGCACTGTGTCTTGGGATCCTTTCACCAGGGCAGTTACTGCGAGTTCAAGTCCAGCTCAGGCTGGCTTGATCTCTGGTCGTATGTGCTTCCACATGGAAAAGCATTTTGCACTCTTATGACAATTGACTACTTCGCATTGTGGAATCTGGTGTGGGAAAAAGCTAGCTTCAGTGATCATTATTTATTCCCTTTGGGTTTTACAAAGAGAATGGCTAAGAATGATCATGCTGTAGAGTCTGTAAAGAGCATATCATATACATACATCTTCGATAGATTTGTATGGAATTGTCACATTTATATTCAATGTTACATCCAAAGGCATTATTAGTGGGCAGTTTATATTTTTTTTTTGTAAGTTTGCAATTTGTGACACACATATATTTATTTATTTGATTGGTGCTTTACACCGTACTCAAGAATATTTCACTTATACAACGATGACCAGCATTATGATGGAAAGAAACCGAGGACAGCCCGGGAGAAACCCACAGCCATCCTCAGGTTGCTGGTAGACCTTACCACATATGAGAGGAAGCCAGCATGAGCTGGACTTGAAGTCACAATGACCGCATTGGTGGGAGGGTTCTGGGTCATTATAGTGTGCTAGCGCGCTAGCAAACTGAAGGATGGAGACCCTGACATATACATGTATGTACAGACACATATGACAAGGTTGTTACAGTTACCAGTCAGTGACATGTTTTGAACAAATTAGTGACGAAATGTTGAAGTTTGAAATTGGTCCCTTGAAATATATATGTTTATTTAATCTTCACCTGTTAAGTTGTTTCCATCTATTCTAAGAGAAATAATAGTTACATGCTTGAAGGTTGACCATACTCAAACTTCCAGCCATAATAGAAATTCTTTTGTTTTTTTACTTTCCATCTGCCTACATGCGTGAGCAAATGCAGCATAGAGGATACAGCAGCCATATTCATGTACCATTCGAGACAGCAGGCATTTCAGAGTTGGTATTTTCAGATTTTTGGTGTATTAATCTAATATTCTATGTAAAACAAATCCATTCTGATAAAACTTTTGAATTGTATAGGAATTGAATAGTACGGGCAGTATGATCATTTCTGGCATATGGAAGCCATATATATGTGTATAGGCTTTTCAAATTATATGAATAGCGCATGGCTGAACTACTAACATTACATTCCTATTCAGGTGGGATCGAAATAACATTTCTGGATCAATGTGTTTGAAACACAAAGCTATCAGTATTCTAGACACAGTATGAACACAACAGAAGACATGGTTTCAGTAGGGTTTTGTGCATTCCATTTATTTTATGGCAGGCCAACCTTCATGCCTGCTAAAGGTGTGTCTCATATGTCATTATTCTCCATTCTCATATGTTGTGATTACTACATGGTTACTGCCATAGGATAAGTTCTGTCACACTCACTTCCAGCTGAATCATTTCATGCATTATTTGTTAAGATGACTAAGGTGACTATTCATAATGAAGCCTTATCTGTGACATTATACACTCAGTGGTATGTGCACCAGGGTGGGATTTAAGAATTACCTGTATGCAAGGTGTTACCAGGCTTACCAGCTAGGGATTTGAACCAGTGATTTCTGGATGGAAATCCTTTTCAGCCTGGTGGTATATAGCTAGAATGATGAACCGGAAGTCCTGAGATCAGTTTCTCAAAAGTCTAGCTGGTATCAGCGCGGTAATGTAATGTGATATCTGAACAGGCATTATATAGATAGATCCATTACACTGTACATGATAGACCAATTGAGTAGCAGACTTTTTATTTAATTATTTGTAGTGTTTTACGTGGTATTTTATAATATTTCACTTGTCATATTTTCACTTTTCACTTGAGGATGGCCAGGATTAGGGTGGAAGGAAACTGGGCAGAACCCAGGGGACCCCCATGACCATCCTCTGTACAGTGGACATTTTAGTTGGAAAGATAAAAAAAAAAAAAAAAAAAAATCAGCTGCCACAAAAGTTTGATTCAGCCAAAGCAAATGATTTAGTGCTTTCTTTTTCTAACATTGTCCAAGGAACAGCTTATGTCGCAGATGTTTGCCATGCTGAGAATTGTATGCAGGATACAGCTCCTGGTCAATTTTTACGGCATTTAACCATTCATGATATTCATATTAACTGTCAGTCTTGCTCCAAAAGATTTCTGCAGAGCAATTAATTCTGTAGATACAAAACCTACCGGTCATTCTCGCTGTACATCTTGCCTCTTTAACAAGCTACTTGTCCACAGATGTGAGACGCTGGTCACTTGAGGTTTGAGGGGCGAAATTGGTTCAATTACAATTGCAAAGGCCGGTGACCAGCTGCTTACCTGGGAATTCTTGGAGTGACGAGGCGTTAATGGTGGCACTAATTAGATTTGCTGTCTTTCAGAGTCAAGGGTGTGGAGAGTAATATTAGTCTCTGCTACGCTGACGAGCTATTTGAGGCTTTGTGTGCACGTACTGTCTTTTACTATGAGTAGTAGAGGTCTACCTGCTAAAATCAGACCAGTAGTTTGCGTGTGTGCCATCATGATGAAGTTAGCTGTTCAGACGCTTTCTTTGGAATTAGTTCTGGTGTGGGTAAATGTTATTTAGCTTTTAAGCAAATGTTACATGACCATTTCTATTTCAAGCTATTACTTACCTGAGAAATTAAAATGTATTTTTATCATATCAGACATTTATCACATTAGCTCCTAATGAATACTTTACATGTTGTATATCTTCAATCATTTTGATCATTAAAACAATGTTTAAATGGTAATTTATCCTATTGTAAAAGTAAAGCCAAAATGACTTGTTTGTGTGACCATAGATGTAAGCCTCATAAATCTACATGGATAAGAATAATTTCTCTAGACCCTACAGAAAATACTGAAATGTTGCTGTCAGCAGTGGTTGAAAAGCTTGAAGAATTAAGGTTTTGTTTTAGACTACTTCTTTTTGTTCTTTGTATCAAGATGCATAGGTCTGTTAAGTAAAAGTTGAGAAAGTCAACAATGTTTGAAGTCCAAAACTATACTGAACCATATTCAGTGGTACATCTATAAAATAGCAGATTAGATTATGATGAATGCAACTGACAGATGGGGGTGGGGGTGGGGGGGGAAGCGCTGATGACCGCTTCTTGTGTCCATGTGTGGTAGTGATCACTTGTTTTTAATCACTTTGCCAAAGTAAGAAATGAAATGTAATTTCTTAATTGATTCACTGTCTCATTCATGAACAGTTTAGTAAAAAGTTCAATGAAATTCAGCTTTATTCTAAAATAGGGTGGAATTTTGATGATAGAGATCGGTAGTGGTTATGCTATTATCACTCCGATATTGTAATGTAAAATTGCACATGACAGGCAATGGAGTTTATCGCCTTAAAGTTTCATATGGTGATGATAGGGTTATAATATAAGCGAACACTGACTGACAACCTATGTCGGACAACTGTAATATCTTCACCACAAATGCTTTCTCTGGCCTGTACTCATTTAGGTTAGCTTTCTTTGCTGTTTTAATGGGTGAAGAGATACGTGAGGAAAAAGTAGCTGAATCTTTTCTAAATCAGCCTAAGAGTTTTGCTTCCTGTGCATGAAACATTTTGCTGTGGATTACATATTTTTTTAACAACTCCATGAACGGAATTGTATAAAGACTTCATGACATTTCTGAATTCAAAACCTGAAGGTGCAAAATCCTCAATTTTCACACCATGACAACTCATTGGATCAGCGGAGGAATGTGCCATTGTGAGGTTTTTGTGTGTAATTATACTTTAAAAATTGTAATTTCCGCTTAGTAACGTTGGCCATCCAGGAGTCTTGATAATACTTAAGGTTTAGAACTGCTTCCTGAATGGAATTATGTCATGTTGCTGTGCTATTGATTTCACTTCTACTGTCAGACCGTTTGCGGTCAGTCTTTGGTCATGCAGCTGCAGTTTCCTGAAGGACGCAGTTGCTGAAAAATGGCCAGAGACATTAATGGTTATAGAATTGTCACAAGTTGCTGGGGGAATGACATATTGATTTAAGCCATGAGGTGGTAAGGGTTTGGACCAACCAAAAAAGGGATTTGGCAACAGACATTGCCCAAAAGTTCCCCAGGGGACCCAAGTGGCCATGTTGGCAAAATAGGTTGATTAAAGACAAGCTGATGTCACTAGTAATGCCATTACCCCCCGAGAGTTAGAGGGCCCGGGTGCCTCTGGACATGTCTGACACACCAGGAAATTGGCTGGACTCCTAGTGCACGAGGGCTCAGACCAGTGGAATGGTCAGCTGATTTGACCACCACAAGCCAGTGACCAACTGGGCAGCCTGACTTCAATGTGTATACATTTATGTTATCTCCTGTGGCTCTCCAGACTGCATTGTGCCAAGAAAAATTGCCACTTATGGATTTAGTCTGATCCATGACTCCAAGGATTACGAGAATCCGCCTTGTCTGGCCAGTGATGCTTGGTTCCTGATGGTATCTCCTGCCTCTTTTAACCAAGCCTGAGATCGTCTCTCTCCGCTGTGACAAATGATTTCCTGACAAGTATCAGACGTCCTCAGTTTGACAGTTCTCTATAATAAAGGACTCAGTCGGTATGAATGTGTAGATGTCGGATGAGGGGAAGGGGGGGGGAGAGGATTTATCTCATCTTTATTCAAGCTTTGTCCATGGTTAAGCCTGTGTTTATTTGTTCACACCTGAGATTAGATCAGATCAATCTAAAGTGATTGGCCGATGTTTATTGTTTAATTAGACACAGGATATTTGACTGGGTTGGTGGGGATTTTATCACCGGACCTGGGTGAGAACAATAGCAGTTTTACCTGGCCGGGCTGAATTCCAAGCCTGTCATAGGCTTTCTCTCCTGGCTTCAGGGATGAAGGGGACAAGCATTGTTTCACCTGGAAATATCGACAGAACTGCAGTGTTGTAGAAGTAAGTGCTGCGCTTGGCTCAGGGCATAATTACAGGTGAGATAACAAGAAATTAGACGCACACGCACAGGTGACATTGATCTCAGTGATAACACACGTCCAACAATGGGACACAATACCCCAAGCACTACAGACAGAGCTACTAATGGCCTTGTAGAGTATGTAAACTGGACAGTCCTGTGAGACTCCGTCATCTCGGTCAGTGCAGCAGTTGGCGTAAAGATGCAGGTGAAAACCAACACTGTACTTAGCATCTGGAGGTTATTGAACCGTAACTAAGCAGCAGGATTATAACAAGCCCCTGGTGGCATCTTTTTCTCTACAGCTATCAAACATTTATCCTGGACTTCTGATAGCTCATCACTTCCTTTTGGGAGGCCTGTAGACTCTTGTCTCCCAAAAGAGCAGTTAGACCTCCAGCTGAGTGGTACTGGCCTCCCTGATTTATGGCACCCATCTGACTGCTTTTTTGCTTATGTTTGCTGGTGACAGTCCATGAAACCAGCTTAAAAACAAGCCTTGTGAGGATTTTATGTCATATGCTAATGCTTATACACCTTCAGATGTCTGGTCTACAGATGTTGCCTTGTGAGTTTCCTGTGTTTATGGTTTGTTGCATGAAAATTCCCTCTTTTTTGGTTCTTTCATACTCTTTACTGAAGTAACTTTATTGTGATTATCTACTTAATGGCTTTTTTGGCACAGTAAAATCACATTCTCAGTGACATTAAGCAAAAAGTTGTGAAGGTAGTTGGGTGCAATCTCTTACTTTTAACAACTTCCTGTGTGCAAAAATTGACAACTTCCTCTCTTGTTTCCGCATAACATAATTGATCAGATAGGATTTTTTTTGGTTTTGTTTTTTTTTTTTAGTTGAGATTTTCAAGCTTTAGGAAACCTGACCCTATAATGTTAACAATAATGGAAATTTTTGTAAACGTGGCCTAACCTTGTCATTATGACCAATGAGTCTGGCATTTGGTCATGGGGTAAAGTGCAGAACCCATTTCTGCGAAAAACTATTTTGTTTTCAGAAGAAAGCAAGGATGTCTTTACCTGGCAATTCATCAACTATCTTGCTTCAATCAGAAATATTTTACAAAAAATTGTTTTTGCAAAATTTTTTCCTGTTATTTCATTGTCAGTGTCATTGAAATTTGAGGTGTTTAGTATGCCACAGAACCTGTAGTATTACACTTATAAGGCAACCTCGTATTAAAGAACAGCTTACAGCCTCACAGCCCATTTGATAATTTTGAAAATATTGGATCTCTGAATTCCCAGAAATACATTGGACATCTAACATATCAGTAAGATCAGAAACCACAACAAAATCTTATTTGCATGGGTGCTTCAGGTCCACTCTCGTCAACAGCATGTATTGATGCGATGGTTCGTATTACTGTTATATGTATAAGGCAGGCTGAACTGTAAAGCGTGCCGTAATCCGATGGTTTCAACAGGGTTAAGCAGTGGAATTCTGCCAGATTCATTGATGAAGTGGCTTAGTACAGCTGGTGAAGCCTGCCAGGGAATCTTCCCCTCATCATTGTGCTGTCATCGGCCGTGTCTGTTATGAATGCTGATATGATGCGATGTGAGGGCAGTTTAGGCCCACGCCAGTAATGGTGAGGTAACAAAAGGCGTTGCACTAGCACCAGGACGTGGCATATCAATCAGACCTAGCGCGACTGATGTGAAAAAAAAAAAAAAAGAAAAAGAAAAAAAAAACCAACAAAAAAAATACAATAAAGAGAGCGAGTTCTGCTGTGTCACAATGACCTAACCTATATTACCATGACTTTGGTGGAATATGTATTTGCTGACATTCTACAATATACATGTGCAAAGTTGCAGTATGATAAACAAACTTTCTGAGATAAGGGATTGTACCTGGGTGTAGAACTGTGTGTGGAAACATGCATGGTAGGTGAAGGACGGTCGATTAAGATTGAATAGCCGGCCTGGACAATGATGCTGTGGAAATGGGATAGCAATAACCAGAAGATTAAAAAGGTAAGATTGCTGTCAACGTGTTTATCTATTTCTGGCATACATGCTGTTGCGTGATGTATCACCTACCTGAGACGGGTGTTCAATGGAAAGTTCCATACCTGCACAATGCATGGGTAGTTTTCCTCTGCAATAATGAAAGCTCACTTGCAGCTTTTTTATTGCAGGTACTTATCATCAAAAGTTTCAAATATACATGATGGAGCCTCGATCAGCTCAAAGAGGCAGTAAACTTACATTATATGTGTACATGGATTCATTTTGGATGTGGATATACAATTACTTATTATGGAAATGGCAATAAAATTAGGTAGTGTTGTCTGTAATTAATTAATATGGGATTATTAATAAAACATATGCAGCTTAAATGAAAACTGTATGTACCAGTGAGCAGTATACATGGTGTGCAAAAATTGGGTTTCATGAGTGGCTCACCTAGTTCTTACACTATCCAACAAACCATGTGTAGGTCTAGGAATCTCAGAAAGTTAGCTCACTGCATGTACGTGTATCCTGTCACCGTTTGTGCAAATTGTCACAGTCGAGCCCAAAATGATATGTAGTACCATTCTGCAAATATTATATACTGTGCTCTGACTGCCGACTTGTCATTTAATGTCTATTGTCATCAGACATTAAATACATTTAAAGAAATGTGGCAGATATGAGAACCATTTATCTTCAGGCAAGTTATGCACTCAGCCTGTAATTAAGTTTCCCCACATCAGTTTCCAGTTCTTTGTAATATTGTTGTTTCCAATTAAACATAATTAATTGGTTAATTGAGTGAAAAGCAAATCAAAAATTCTGTAATTTCAAAGAGAGTTTGTAAAGGAAGAGCTAATTGCTTTGCTTTTAATTGATATTTTAGTCTGGAAGTGATAAAAATTGTTTGGTGTAATGGTAGAGTTTTATGGGTACTTCCATGCATTTTTTTTTTCTGATAGGCTGAGATAGTGTAAACATTGGCTGCAGAGGAAACCCATCAAACTATATGTATATACTAGGAGTAACTTTCTGTCAGAAACACACTAGTTTTCTTCAGTTTCAATTTCTAATTTTTAGTGGCAACAAGATGCTCTGACTGTTGGTCCGTTGGTACATTGTAGGTCAAGCAGTCAGTCAGTTGGTCAAACTATTGAGATTCTGTGTTTTAACACTGTAGCAGTTGCCCAGCATTCAAGGCAACATTGACATTATTGAGGATGTCAAAACTTTTTGCAAATTTCCTCTTGTTCATTTCCAGGGGAAATTATTAGAACATTTTTATATCACACATCTACATGTGTATGTATGTGTACTTAAACTCTAAAAATATAAGAAATATGCTACTGATTACTTAATGTTGATGAGCTATTTGTTGATTGATGTTTATTTTATGTCCCAGCATCATATGGTTATAGCTTATTTACACTAGATGTGGGAACAATCAATGTAAATATGATGTTGGTGCCTGAATACTTTATGTGAATACATCTGCTTTCATTACAACTTTTGAAAATGCTAACAGTGTTTCATTTTCTACTGAAAGATGGACATGCAAGTACAGTTTCTCAGTGCCTTCTGTTAGTTTTGTTGAAATCAGACACCTGTCACTACGATTCCCACTGTTTAGACTGAGCATTGATTATCTGTCTCTTCTGTCAACAAAAAGAATACAAAGAATACATGGGTTTACAGATAATTTGCATACCTACAGGTGTTTGTGGCAGGGGAAGCCATCGCTGTCAGACAAGGTGTTAAACTGTGGGCTGTGAATTACTTGGATCTATAATGTTTAGTAGTCAGTGCAGGCGATCGAAACACATTTGTAGAATAATTGATTTCAATGTTGGTCTTAAGCATTGACCACAAATGGACAGATACATGAAATATGCTATGCTATATAGAAGCAAGGCTCATTTCAGCATTTCAGTGTACATTAAGCTTACTGATTATGCCTGTATAAAAGAGATACTGTTTATCATGGCTGTGGAAACGAGACTGTGTGTATATTCCCTCCACAATATAAGACAATAAACACCAAATGCACTTGCTGGCAAAAGTTTTGATCAAAAGCATGCTAACTCTTAAAAGATTTTGTTTTCAGCAAGGGAACATTGACCCTCTTTTCTCTCATAGAACCCCGTTCCAGTAGAAACAAACACAGGCTCCCAATATCTGTGACATATTGCACAAAGGGTCAAACCCCAGTAACACTCAGGCCTCCGGCTAAGTGAATGGATTATGTGGATTATAAAATGTCAAAAATTTAACTGACAAGCAGATCACATGGCCAACAGACTGACAGAGAGACAGAGACTTATAAAGCTGCTAGTTAGAGCTAGAAATGTAGAACAGTTTCATAATTCCAGTGGCCTACAAGGGTGAATGACATTACGACCCGGGTCCTTCCACATATATTAATTCTATCCTGGTCAATCTTTAAGTTGTCTAGTCATTGTCCATTATACTGGTTATCACAACAGAACAGTAGTCAACAAAGATTCATTTATTAAAACTGTCACATGGAGAGTGACCAGGACTCAGAGTTCCTCACTAGTTGGATTGAATTCATTTTATATGTTTTCAGTTTGTCTGTCCAGGTAGTGTGAATGTGTAAAGGTGATATTGGCTCAGGTACATGTAGTTGTCCAGTTTGCAAAAGGCAGTGGTTTGGGGTTGTTTTACTTCAGAAGGTTGTAGATTGAGGTGATAAACACCTTAAACTGTAATGAGTGAGTTGGGCCTTTTAGTGGAATGAACTCATTTGTATGATTCCTGTTGAAAAAAAAAAAGACAAAAAAAAAAAAAAAAACCAAGGACAAAATCACACTTAACTTCCTTGTCAGAAATTGGCAGGGTAGAATCTTTAATGTTGGGAGGAGGAAATGAAATGTCTGAAACATTGCCCGTACAGCTCTGTCGTCGTTGTTGCTTACCTGCTGGCGACTGGAAATGGATGTCCTGTCGGATTAGACGGTGGCGAGACAGTGATTGATCGGTTTACACCTCGTGAGCCATTAAACATACACCATGCACAAAGCTGGCACCAAGGAGATCCACCAGAATCATGGAGGAGACCAATACTCACTGATGTGGTTTTCTTACCGACAGACAATGTGATTGATTTATGGGTGAATTGATTGATTGATGAATAGGTGTTTAATGGAGAAGTCCAGCCAAGGTTACTGGTACTCTCTTTTTTTTTTTTTTTTGCCTGAATGTGTCAGGAAAAAGGTTTCCGATTGCATTCTTAGAAGGTAGTCGGTATAGCACTGACCAGACTTGGCTCAAGATTTCATCAAGAAGCTATGATGATGCTTGGGATATACAGTACATTCTGTTGGCACTTTCCTGATTCTCCATATTCATCAAGTAACTGGCCTTAATCTGGCTTTGAAAACACCCCTTGATGGCTTGGAAATTCTGGAACAATGGCCGTGAAACTTTGTAAATTCTTGATGGACATGCAGAAATGAGGTGTACAATTCTGAAAACATTCCCATTTACATCAATGGAAATCCGTTGCCTGTCTGTAACTATGGAAATTGTATTGTAAATGGACCTCTGTAGGGTTCCTCACTGGCTGAGTTGCTGGATCTCACTGGCTTAAATTCTAGTTACATTCTTTCAGCTCCAGATAAAGTAGAAATGTTGACATTCTGCACTATAAGATGCCATATTAAATACAACAGGCAAATGTAGGCGTATAAAAAAGGCAAGCTGTTGATGTTGTTGTCTGTTACATGTACATTACATAATACATTGTGAGACTATGATTTGAGAAAAAAAGTCTCCGGAATAAATCCACAGGCATTCATATTTGAGGCATGCCATCACCCTCCCATACCTAGCACACTCCTGAAAAAAAATCTAGTAGCGCTAATAAGGCACACTTTAAATGGTGAAGAGTCTGTGGAGAGTGAATCTAGGTGTGCAAATCACACTGCAGGTCTTCTGCAAGAGGCGTGATAATCATAATCATGCTTAAAAACCATAATGAAGCCCTGCTGGATGCCCAAATCTTTAATAGCTGCACAGGGGATGCGTATAGTTGCCATGATTGATGTGTGCAGACTTGCACATCCGCCATTATCAAGCGGCATTTGCATTGCTGATATTGGCTGCATTTTTGAGCAGAGGTGATACATGGGAATGTTCAGGCCAATCTTGTTTGCCAATCGTTGCTAATCAGCCCTGGATAATCCTAATGGCATTGCGCCGAGTGATAAAAGCGCATGTCGTCATCTGTCAACATCAGCTGTAACCATAATGAACTTGAAAGAGCTGTTGGCACAATGGTTATGTAACTGGTTTGCCTGCGATCTAGCATCTGTGGACGACGACTTCCTTTGATCGATGCTGCATGTGACCCTTATTACAGCCCCTCAGGGCAGGCTCAGATTGTCTTGTCATCTGTTCGTTCCCCGCTGTGTCACTGATCGCTCTAGTAATCTCTCCCATTATCTGATTAGTTGTTGTAAATCAATCAGCAACAAAGGAAGCAGGTAGAATTAACAGAACGTTGATGTTCACAGTGCACCGCTCAAGCCACAGGTAGAAGTGCAGCTGCTGTGGTGACGTTGCATGCAACAAGTTCATTGTGGTTCAAAGCAGCTGGCAATTCAAGGATATAACTAGAAACAGCGTAATGGGTCATAAAAAGTTCTAGTTGATCAAGGTTAAGTGCATTTTTCCTTTCAAGGAATGACAGATGTTAGGAGATTTTGTAAAAATTTTTGTCAGGAAAGAGAGTTGTGTTGGAAAAATGCTAAGGTTTTAGTAAGATCTCTTTGTTTGTTAATTCTTTAAGTTTGACGTTGCATTCGACTAAGCAATGACACATTAAAAATGCTGCCTTGTGTCATGTCATGCTGCTTATCATGTGGTATATTGCTACCAGTAATAACATCCCACTTATGATCACTTTATACTGAGTTCCGTCTTTTCTTGTTTGAAACAGATTTACATGTGTGACGTTCTTTGCCCAGAGAACATGTTCACATTGAAAATAAACGTAAAATAATTCAACAAAGTGATCAAACTTAAAAATAATTCATGGTCATTTTGTATGTTCAGTCTGAGTTATTTTTTAAATCTTTTCATCATGACAAACTTTCATTTACAAATAATTAGCCAAAATGGTCATTCTGTGTGATCAATAATTATCAGACCAATTACCAAAAACAATAAACATAAACCACGAAAGAACTGAGAAGATGTGTAGGTTTGTAAGAAATATATGTATGCAAGTATGACAGATACTTTTCAACATAAATTACAAAAGAACTGAGAAAGTATATTGGTTTGTAAGAAATACTTGTATACAAGTATAAAAGGAGCTTTTTCAACATAAACCACCAAAAGAACTGAGAGTAAGTGTAAGTTTGTAAGAAATACACGTATACAAGTATGAGAGAAATATTTTCAACATAAACCTCCAAAGAACTGAGAAGGTATGTAGGTTTGTAAGAAATACATGTATGCAAGTATAACAGATACTTTTCAACATGAACCTCAGAAGAACTGAGAAAGTATATAAAGGTATGGTTTGTAAGAAATGTGAACCCTAAAGATTTACAATTTCACAACCCTTTAATCAGAACGTCTAAAATGTGTGATAAAGTATAAATGACTGTACATTCTTTTGACTTGTGGATGGGGAGTATTTCCATCTCCACTGTTAAACTTCACAAAGTGGAGTAATATGACAACTCCAAAAAATGAGTCACGGCTATACATAATTCAGTGTTTTGGTTTTATCTTGAAGAATGAACCAGTTTTAACCATCCTTGCCAATGGCTAGAATATAATGAATCTTGTATCACCTTGCATGTTTTGTTGGGGTTGCTACAGTACTGTGCAGATAGGGAATGTTTCTGTGAATGAGAAGGACCATCTACATACATGTACATGTATGTGTGATAGCTGTCGGTTTCCTCAGGGCTCTGTCCGGTTTCCTCCCACCATAATGATGGTTGTTGTCGTATAAGTAAAGCATTCTTGAGTAAAGCATAAAACCCCAGTCTAATAAATAAAAAAATGTGTGTGTGTCATGTGAAGTTTTCCATTCTTGTCACGGCATGTGCGTTTGTTTGATAAGAGTGCAGTATGAAGTGGAATGCATTTACGTCTTTGTGTGCTTCTGAGTAGTCACAAGTAGTTCAGAGACTCTCTTGTGGAAACATCAAAAAAAGATGAAACTGTTTTCTTTTTGTCTGGCTCAAGAGAGGCAGTCTCTATTGGGTAGCCTATCAAAGACCTTGGTTGACTTTATAACCAGATATACAATTATTTGTACGTGTAATTTAATGGCCTGAATCAATGGAAACGTTTGAACGCTTGTGAATTGAAGTGTTTGTACTGGCCTAAGAGCCAATTTTCCCTTGTCTGAGACCCCCTGGTCAGTGTTTACCGAGACCTTCAAGAGGATGGTTTTCAAAGAGCCAATGTTTTGTGTCATAGTTACTGGAGCGTACATAGGCAAGACGGCACGGGCAGCCCCAGTGTCGCAAAGCCCATTCCGGCCCATTGACAACAGTATTGATTGACAAGGGTAGAGAAGTGACGTTGGACTGAAATCTGCCTCGTGTCTCGACTCTCACTGGGCTAATGCAATTTCCTTCCCACATCCTAATTCCTTTACAGGCTTACATTCGGCATGGTGTATAGTTTTGTCTTGAGACTTTGCAAGGGCTATTTTAGCAAATGTTCATTTTGTCGAAATTATTCCTGATAATGGCTGGACAACCAAAAGTGAACAGTTTCCTTGGTTGGCTATCGATCACTTGGACGAAATATTTGAAGGGATATGGCAGGCTGGGATCAAGAATGAATCTGACAGAAAGCCCTGAGAAGTATGCGCAAACATGTATGGCCTGCAATTCAGGATCTCGCCAACGGGAGCCAGATCGATGGTTGGGTTAGGTTGGGAGTGCAGACAGTCAGCTTGTCAGAAGATCAAATGACTTTCCAGCCGTCGTACATGTACATTCTTCAAATCCAACACCTGTGAAGTGAAAGGACTTCTGTTAGTTGTGAATGCGTCCAAGCTATCTCTCTCAGTCCAACAGATCCCCCCCTCCAAACTAGCCTTGTGAAGTTGCAGTGCCATTTGTGTATGGTGGCCAGCCAAGCATAATGTGGAAAACATCTCTGTGTCGTATTTGACAGAGCCAGCATGGGGTAAAAAAGAAGAGGAACTGGCCTAAAGTTAACAAGTTGTGAAGTTATCTGGGAAGGCAGCATCTGGCAGTGACAATGGAGATTTGGCCTTCTGACAGTTTAATCCTGATGTAAAGGGATCCTATGTCACTGGCACCTTTCAGAGTTTGGAATGGTCCCTGACTTGCTTATATCCTCCATCGATTCCGTGTCGCGTTTCGACGGGATCGTCGGACCATTCGGCAGTTTACTCTCACTTGCCGTCCGGCTTGGAGACAACAAGCCAATAAAAAGCTGTATATGGTGTCTGTATATGATGATGGATAGTTGCTGATTGGCCGTGTTTGTACAAGGTCTGGGAATCTGCACAGCTTTAATGTGAACTCTCCCTCTCTTTTACGCCCGCACTGCCTAACTCCATCCGCATCACCTTTATGGGCTGAAGGTTCTAGTCAAGCAAGCTTTTGTGGAATTGATCGGATGAAAATCATTTTGAAAAGTAAAAAGTGGCAGGAAGTCGATACATTTATGCCTGCAGGAATTACATGCAAGCCTGCATTTGATGGAGGAGAAATTGGCTCTTAAGGAGTGTGCATAACCTGTATGGTCCAAGCATGGGGTTGGCATAGGTCAGCTGTGTTTGCTGTGGCAGACTGGCTTTGAGATACATCGGACCATGGACATAACCCATCAGCAGTGCTTAGTTTACTGATAATGCCAATAATACCAACAGCAAACACTGCTCAACAATTATTTCAATTTGATATAATAAACTGGCTTGTGGACGAATTCGTCTTTTGTCTCATTCTGTTTATTCTGTATAGCCTTGTAGTGTTTAGCCTTTGACGTTCATTAAGACTACATTGAATGGCGAGTATCAGGCGTTTATTATCCATCAATACTTGCATGGTTTACCAGCATCCTCTTCCCCAACAGGCTGTTTACCATGGTTAATCTATGCCTTGGTCCTGTGTCCACAACTTGCTCTAAACCAACAACTCTTATCGATGTCTTCTTTTTACCATTGTGCCATGAATCAATACATTATTCGTTCATTTAGTCTGTACAATGGCCATGCATATATAAGACACTCGACTCGCTCCCTAATATCCACAATTAAAGTAGCAGATGCAGTTTTTCTATTTTTTGTAGTGTTTCTCTGACTGTATCTGTGTTAGTACTCCTATGTGTTCATGATTGTAGCATACTGATGCTTGCACGTGTTGACATTTGTATAGCTTATATCCATTGCTATAATGGAATCGTGACAGTATCCCATTTGTGTCTTATCTTTAATATATCTCGGAATTCGTTATTTGAGTAACAATCCTTAATCGCCTTGCAAAAAAACAAATGTTGTGCATAAAACTCAATGAGGCAGATTCATATTGGCAAGCATAATCTTTGTGTTTTTTGACAAGATTTGCATCACCCAATTCATATATTCATGTGTTTCGGCAGGCGTTATCTTATCGCACTTCCTGGCTATTGTTCCTTAATGGCAGTACAAATGTACAAGTCGTAAAGTGTACGCTATCAGTGCATTTATCACCACAACTCAGCCATCTCATTTAACTTGAAACCCCTGGAGGAATATGTGAACTCTGCCTAACCAAGTTCTTATCACACACCACTAGTTTATTTCAGCACGAGTTTTCTTATATCTCCAAAGCTGCCATTGCCGGGATGAGACTGAGAATCAATCCTGAAAACATATATCCCGGATACGTTGTCTGGCTTTCGAAGGCCTTTATTTACGATCCTTGGAATTGCTCTCAGTATCTTAGCTGGTATTGAAATAGGGAAATGTAATTATATTAGGGTCATTTCCCATGTGATCCAGGATTTTTGCTTTCTCTTTGGCTTACCTACACTGATACTATCTTGGTGTCATCTTTACCTCTCCCGAGGTGCCCATGCTCCTCCTCCACCCTCTGCCATCACCACTAGTACTCCTTTCCTACTTGCTTCTGGAGGAGGAGATTTATGGAGTTGCACAGTAATGTGAGGATGTAATATAAGCTATTAAATAGACATTAGGCTATGGTCGGTGCTGATGTGTCCGAGATACAAGTAACTGGAGACGGATGGACCAAGTGGGACCTATATGTGGACAGGAGGTCTGTACCATCATCTGCCCCAAGGCCAGTATAGTTATTTGAGGGCACGAGGGAGAGTGGCCATGGGTTAAGTCCAGTTTGAGGCTCACTGCACAGATTTCCAGAGAATAATTTAATAATCTTTTTGCTGATTGTACTCCTATACTCCCCAAACCCCGTAACTGGCATCGCTGATGGTATTGCAGCTAGCATTTCACATACACTGATCAACTGTTGTAACTGCCTTTGTTGGACACAGAAATTCAGAATTTTTGCGGATCAAAGCAAAATATAACAAAATCATATTACAGTTATCTACATGTCTGCTGGCAAGTATTAAAGTCTTGCCTCAATCTGCAAGCTCTCCTGCGGTTCATTTCCGTTGATTAATTTAAATTCATGGGTTGGTACTTTGTGTTACCTTTTATTTATTTATTTGATTGGTGTTTTACGCCGTACTCAAGAATATTTCACTTCTACGATGGCGGCCATCATTATGGTGGGAGGAAACCGGGCAGAGCGTGGGGGAAACCGACGACCATCTGCAGGTTGCTGGCAGACCTTCCCATGTACTTCCGGAGAGGAAACCAGCATGCGCTGGACTTGACTTCACAGCGACTGCATTGGTGGGAGGCATCGGGTCATTGCACTACGCTACCTGTTACCTTTTATGTGAGGCTGCTCAGATCACATTTCTTCAAATGTCATTTACCTTCATTTTAAAATTTTTGCTGAATGTTTGCAACTTATAACATTCTCTGTAATAAAATAAGAGTAGTATACCAGTATAAACTGTTTACTAGTCCTCTTCAGCATCAGTGAAGACTGTTGATTCTTCCACAATGAAGATATTACCACCAGCGTTTTTGTCTTCAAGGATTATACATGTGTAGCTTGTAGAGTTATATTGATTTAGTGTTTATTTCCATTGTATAGCTGGCAGTTTAATGACAGTCATATACATCCTGGTCACGAAAGAATTATTATTTCGAGCTCAAATAAATCCCCATGTCTTTTTTTTCCTGTCCCATCTGTATAAATCTTGTGCAGATCAATGTTATGTTTTGTCCTTCGGACAGCAAGGATATTTTATGTCAACACTCTTAAAGTATATCTTTTGTTTCTAATATTAGTCATATTTGTTACATTTATATGTAGAATGATACTTCTGCCAGGATAAAAAGAAATATGAGGTGTAATGTAGCATGTTTCCAAGAAAATTTTTCAAGAAAAGCAGTTTCTCTATAAAGCCATACATAATGAGACTGCAAATACAATGTTGAATTGAGAGAGAGATAGGAATTTCAGTTAAAGCTCTATGCATGGGAATCAGATGGAGATCCTTCTGGAATCCCTCTAAGGAATGGACAAGGACAGAAAGTCAATGTGCTAGGCAGAACAACAGCAGTTTGACAAAGCCAAAGTGGTATGTGGGATTGGTAGATGGACAAATGGAGTCGTGATCCCCTGGACACGTCTGTGTACGCTCTCTTCCCCCTACATTCCTCGGAAATATTGGAATATGACAGGCCATTGTGACGGAGCTGCACAAAGCTGATTGATAGCGGACACAATTTTCTCTGTGACTGTTCTACCTTTCAGAAACCATTAGGGATATGGCTGGAGATTCTGTAGCAGTTTTGTCCCATGTCATCCTTTCAGGTGGAGACCGTGAATTATTCACAGGGACTTGCCACCTCTCGAGATGTAACGCTTTTGTACAGGAGTGGTATTCATGCCATGATGGTTGTATCGTCCTCGGCACTACGCACAGATGAAGAATGACGGCTGTTTAAATCAAACTTTATTGGTGGAAAGATTCATATTGTGAAGAGTGCTCATGGGAATTTTGTTTAAAAATGTTGCTGATTGAACAGAAACAAAATTGGACACCCTGCTTGTAATTACTCTTCTCCTCTCATTTTCTGTTCCTTTTTTTCTTTTTTTCTCTGACAAATCAATGTATTAATAAAAAGGAAAGAAAGAGGAAATCATGTAAACGTGAAATCCTATAATTGTTCACTTATTCCTTCATGTCCTTGTCCCAATGTGAAATTTAGTCATTGTATAGAAATGGTGAAACGTGCCTTAAAAAGCTATTATTGGTCTACGGCAGTTATCCAGGGCTGAGTGTCGATTGGATGTAAATGTTACTCAGTTACCATGCTCGACTGTGTGTTCATTTATCAGTATTGGAGAAACTGCAATTTGGTAAATTGGAGCTGAAAAGCCTGCTGTTGTGGCCACTGAATACTGACTTGGGAAATTGCAAAATGTCAAACTACTGGTAGGCTGAGGTGGAAGTGAAGGCCAGCAGCTTAATATCCCAGACCACGAGTTGTTTTCAGCAAATGCACAGTGTATACTAATAAAGATTCTGTAGGTTTTCTGTCAGGTTTACTGTCCAGTCTAGGTTGTCGTTTTTTGACCATACTTAGCATTTATTAATCTACTATGAAAGCTGTAAGATGGCATGTAATTAATTTCTTCATCAATATTGGACCACTTGGTGATAAGCCTGAGTATAAACCCAGCACAGACTTGTTCTGTTAGACACACCTGAGAAAATTTTGGGAACCAATTAGTTTCGATTCCTATTGATCAAATGTCTGTGGAGGGGAGGTTAATTTGCTAGTCTATTTCCACAGCTGCTAGAGTGGTATAGAAAAACATGTATTTCAAATTTTCTGTGATCGTGTAGTGTTTTCTTAATTTTTTATCACTTGAGGTGACTGAGCAAGGAGAATCGAAGAGCATTTTTGAGAAATTAAATACTTACTTCAACACACAATCAGAGAATGTTGCTTCAGCTGAGAAATTGCTAAAAGGCCTTATACATATGTGTATCATTATTAGTTATCTAGTTAAGGTTCTTATCAGGTTTGAAAGGAATCTCACTGCAACATGAATATAGTGAATATTTGAAGACCAGACTTCCCGCGGACTTGTTGTGTGAAGTCACTCAAAATTTTATTTTTACGAAATCCTGAACTTAACGATGTCCTTTGGAATATCTTTAGTCAGGGAAGACAGTTCATTGTGAGTCAGTTATTTGTTACCTATATTTGGTTTCCTATAAGTCTGCACATACAGAACTTTCAAATATTGTAAGGTAAACCTATATTGCTGTGACACTTGCAAACCTTATGCAACACATATATTTAAGAGAAATCTACACTGCTGAGACACTTTCAGATATTGTAAGGGAAACCCATTGTGTTGTAACATTTTCAAATTTTGAATCATTGTCACACCTACACTATTATGACTTTTTCAAATCTTGTAGTACACCGCTATGACTTCTTAAAATCATGTACTACATATCCACACCATCGTGCCTTTTCAAACTTTTGTATTAGGAGAAACCTTCACTGTTAGACACTTTATAACTTTGGAACCGAAGCCTACACTGCTGTGACACTTTCAGTAGGAGGGTTCTGAGTTCAAACTCTTTTGTTGTAGAAGGTAAAAAGAGTTCAACTGTGTCATGTGACTTGTCAGAAATACCATGCAATTTTGTTGGGTTTATTTTTCATCACCTGCCTTGCCATGTTAGAGAGCTACAAATGACCTCTCCTTCAGGAGCTTCTGAAATTAAAAAACTTTCAGCTCCTCAGTTTTTCATATCATATGTCTAGTCTAAGTAACTTTTCTTAGATGTTGCAGTAAATGTAATCAGAAATAGTTGCCTGACACTTTTGACAGGTCACATGGGCTTTTCTTACCTTCAGCGATAAAAGAGTTTGATCCCAAAACTCCCCCGTTCTTGCAATACGAAAATTAAACTATATACCTGTGGGATTCCGGCTCATTAATTGGTCAGATCTTGTAGATTTACATTTTCATTAAGTATTGATACATGTATACTAACATAGAACCAACAAAAGCGTGCATCACCAGACTACGTAATGTTTCTTGAGAGGAAGCCAAGAATTATGTGGGCTTAGCCAGTGATCCCCCACTGTCTCTTTGACCTTAGTTCCGATTATATGTCTCCCTTTCCCACCCATTGTTCCTCATTGAAGCTTGACACTTGACCATAATGACACCTTCACCAACATTTGGTTCACTTAGTAGCCGAGTTTGAATTGTGTGTTGATTCGTCCGTGAATCATAAGACTTTGTTACTGGTATATGGTACTATATTACATCCAACGAGTACCATCATATTTGGGGTTTCCCCTTTGGCAATAAAACAGCTTCTTGGTTCATTAGATTGAAATTAGATTGACTTGTACGTTGAATCATCTTTCAGTTATCGCCATTGAAATTATGAAGTTTTTTCATATGGAATATTAGAGCCATGAAGGCCTCGTACCACTTTACATGCAGTTATATGTCGTCTAACTGCACTTTCTAATGAAAGTGACACAGGAGCAGCTGGCTGTCGTTTTTGTAAATGACACAAATATGTAATATCTTGTAGTCAACCCAATGGAGGAGCATACAGATTCCCTTGATTCATATCTGTAATGCATTGCACTGTGCATTCTTTGGATTCATTACGGTATGTTATTGGTTTTCTGGCGAAATTGTGCTAGTTTCACTGGTATTGCAAGAAAAACGTTCGGATGTACAAAAATTGGTTTTTTTACCCCAGACTCCCTTGAGACACTCCAAACATTAATGACTTGTCCCTTAGCTAGTTGTTTTTTTTTTTATCTGATTGGTGTTCTACACCATATACTCAAGAATATTTCACTTTTGTGAAAAGGAGTTTCGCAGGCTGAGTTGTAAGTGTTGTTCTCGCTGCATTAAATTACTAAAGAGCCCCAGACCAGTTGGATTGTGGGCTCCTGACTTGCTTCAGGTCATTGGTTTAGCTTGCAGCTTTAAGTCAGGAAATTAGGAAATTTGCCAGAGTACTTTGTTTTATCGCAATCAGCTCATTAATATCAAGCTAAAGGAATGAGATTTTGAAATATGTCTGGGAAATGGCAAATGCTTGTGGGAAACTGAAGCACCTCAGTGAAAGTCCCTTTCAAAACAGCATGTGGGGAATTTGAAACCTGCAACTGTTTCTTTACTTGGCCCATTAACGACCAGCTTTTTATCATTAAAGTGAAGTTTTGTTAATATATTTATATATATTGATTGTGTAAATTACATTCAGTTTAGTACTGGGTTATTATCAAACTATCTACATTCAAAGGTTTATTGAAAGAATACTGAATGGCTCTTCAGAGAGTTGGAAAACAAAGCTATGTATATGTGGACGTTTCGAGAAATACTTTTTTATTCGCTTCTCTGTTCTGTCCGGTTGCAATTCTCACATTTATGTTCACTTGAAGGTGAGGTTGTATGTAGCGAGAAATTCACAGCGGGAATGAAATTTTGTACAAGGGTATGTTAGGTGTTGGTCAGGCTTTGTGAACCGCTAGGAGGGTAACTGAGTGTTAGTAGAAACACCTCTTGTGGAGGTGTTTGAGTGTGTTTCGTGGTCTAGGTGATGGCCAGCTTGACCGGTTGATTGGATGTCTGTGTCCACAGACTGCCTGATCAGAGGTTCTCGCGCCACCACGGGGACGGAAATGTCATTGCAGGGCAGCACTAGAGGCGAAAGGCTCATGACCAAGCAACACAGCTGAATATTGATTAGAGGAAAATAGCAGCCAGTCCGTCGCAACGCTACAGACGGCGCATTACTGTCCGTTTTCTCAAAGGATCAGTCCAGTCGTAAACACTGTTATGTCTGAGCTACAATTGGAAGGGGTTCCTTGCTAAACAGTTTCCCTTTGGAGCAAGTCTATAATTTAACACAAGCTACATCTCATTCCTGATTACGTGTTCCACCACCTGCCAGTATTTGGTATTGATCGTTAAAATTGGTTGGTACAAATCTGAAAATCTGTCTAGTCATTTCTTTATTGGCCTTTCCAGCTAATGGAGTTATGTAGGTGTTTTGAACTTTTCCATCTTGACCATGAAATTTGAGACGAGTGTTTTTCAGGAAGATGGAGCTTTTTGAAATACTTTTGATGTTGGTTTAAAATTCATATGCTGTCCCTCTTGGTCAAGTTAGTTAGGAACTAATTCAAGATTTTCAACCATTTCCATAATTTAATTAAACTTCATTTCCGACGTTAGCCTGAGGAATTGAGCCTTTGAATCTTGATGAAATCAATTTACTCTCTATAACTTCATAATGCTAGAAACTTGTTTTGAAATGGCCTGCAGCCAAGGTGTGACAAGGCACTATGCAAAAGTAATGGAATCTTTCAAAAACCCTTGAAAGAGGGCAAAGAAAAATGATTTTGTTATGTACCTTACTTTCCCCCTTCTGAATAATGCTAGAATATTTCTTTTGGCAGCTGCTTTTGATCTTGGAACAGTTCAGGATGTTCAGTGCAAGCTGTTCATTAAGTTTCACTTCTTTTTCTTTGTGCCTATTCAAATGTTTTGTGCTTTTATCAACAATATGCAACTCTTTTTAACTATGCCTCTTTTCGACCATTGTTGCTGTGAAATAAACTGAATAAAAATCAATTCAGGTGTGCTTATATTGTGAAAAATGGAGCAGGATCTAAAACTTCTGTGTGATCTTATTAGCAGCTTGCCTGTATGTAACACTGTCTTTTGGAATGATAGGATGCTGTGATTATTTTACAGGAATTTGAAAATCTGTTTGGATTATGTTACTAAATGACCTAAAATTTCATCTTTGAATAATTTGTGACCTAATTCTAAACCTTCTAGTGATCTTAAAAGATGTTTTGACATTTGTTTGGAAAGTAGCATGCTATGCTAATGAAAGAATGTTAGTGTCCAAAAGTGGTCAAAAAGTGATATTTTTTGTCCTTTATTGCCCTTCAAAAATCCTAAATTTTAGATTTGCCATGTATAGCTTATATAATGGTGATATCAGTAGAGTTTGATCTGTTTTGGCTTGATTGATGCATGTGACTTTGTGACCTTACCATGTGACTGGGTCATTTGTTCTGGTTATAATCCTCATCTGGTTTATTGAAGTTTTCCAGAGCTAATCAGCCATTAATCGAACAGGGAATTTTAAGACTACTCTTTAGTGTTAAGACAGGCATGGAATTTCCATGGAAACCATCATTCTGTCTCCATGTTATTTGTGTGTAACAAGAACTGTAGAACTATATACAAATGTGTTCCCATTGAGAATTGTCCTTAAAATCAGGAAACCGTTTTTCATGGGTTTCTAAGGGAAGGTTTCCCAGAACCAAAATTATAATAGAGTTTCTGATAATTCCTGAAAATTCCATGGTGAATAAAATGTCTCAGCCTGATGAGCTTACATGTTAAGTGATTAAACAAGTCAAAATGTCTTAATTTGTCAGTTTCTCTTATCAGCTCATGGCTTACTCATTATCTGGGCTACAAGGAATCTTTTCACCATATTTAAGTATTTTTTTAACATCAGAAAACAATTCATTCTTGTGTTGACCGAATTTATCTTGTACCAACAAAATTTGAGATGGAAACTGCAGCATTGATACTTATTCTTAGCAGTTACAAGTAGCTCTGTAAGTCATTCTGTTTGTCTGTTTGTCTGTCAGATATTTTTATATCCCATTTTACCATAATGGAGTCATTGAACTTTGCATACTTAGGGGCCTGAGTACAAGAAAAGATCAACTTATTGCAGTTAACAACAAATTTGCACTTGTTTTTGAGATATCTTACCATATAAATGTATCCCTCTCCAGTTTTGCGTAATGCAGGTTTTCCAGTTTACGCTCGACCACAGCTGTACCTACATTAGCACATTATTGTTTTCTCGATGAGGTGTGTTGGTTTTCCCCAAGGCTTCTGACCAGGTTACAACAGCATTTAAATAGACATGGTTACTGTATATATATATATATATATATAATGTCCATGATTAAAATACCTGTGGCTCAAGATGTAGCAATATTCCCCTTAATAGTCATGTGTCAGTAAGGACTCTTGTCAAACTCAAAGTTGCATTGTTCTTGCCCTGTAAGTGTTTGCTCTTCTTAAATATTGCGAACAGGTTTAATGACCAGTAAACCAGATACAGTATTATAGTTACATGTAATGCAAGTACTGGTCATACTTTAAAGTCAGTATGTGTGGATGTTGGTGCATTGACTGAATGAGCCAGTACTCATACATGTATGTATGTACCAGTGATGTAGCTTGCATACATAGCGAACCTTATCTTCTTTTAGCTTTAAATTTATTCCATGTTGAGGATATATATATATATATATATATATATATATAAGCACATTGATCAGGGGTAAGGTTATAAGATCTTTAGGATGTCAGGGAGGACTGATGTTTGTTCTGAAATTATCCTTGCATACAGTCTGTACTGTTTGCAATGTACTGTAATGCTCGCTTCATTAGGTCACTGATGTACAGGTTGTGTGCAACAAAGGGAAGCTGATGTTTCACCTGTAATTCCTAGTTAACAACTTATGAAATGTCAGCATGTTTCACACTGGATGAGCAATACACTGATTGCATGTGCCTGTTTTCTTGGAAATCTTTTGTCAGACTTCTTGGAGACTTTTGTGAAGATATATAACATTGTGTCTAAAAGATGTAGACTGCAGTCAAGCAATGTTTTTGTACATGTATGTAGTAATTATGTGTTAGTAATAAACGTTGCACCCTCCTGTAACAAGGTACAAACAGTATTAACCTTCACACATCACAATTAGGAAGGATAAACAATGTTCCTGAAACTTTCTATCTCGACAAAATGCTGACATTTTCTTTGATACAGTTATAGATAAAATGGCATATACATGTATGTGTATTTTAACAAGGATTGAATCTTTCTGTGGTTCTGGATGTAAATTTATGACAAATGCATCATTGGTAGCACATTCATGTATAGACTTTACACATACTTGTAGTGAAAAAAGAGCAGATCTGAATGCTTTAGTAGAGCATGCTGTTGATTTGTTGGTTCCATCATTTGTAGGCAATCTGGTTCTTTTCATGTGACCCTGATATTAGGGTGAGATTTCTGGAAAGATTTTAGCAAAAGTATATTAATGCTGATATGTAAATGTTATCTTCAATTGATCTTGTATTCCTGATGACAGTTTTGACCAAAGTTTTTTCAAATCAAAGCGATTTTTTCAATAGCCGCTTTCATCAAGAGGTTCCCAAATGCGATTTGTGTAATGCTCATTTTAAAGTAGGTATTCAGTACAATATTTACCATTATCAGTGCTGAATGATATGAACTTGTTATTCAAGGACTTACATTGTAAGCTGACTGGTGATGATCAATAGCAAGATGCATCGCTTGTGACAGGGTGCATTGACCCGTACTCACAACACTTACACAAAACCACATTACTGCCAATTCAAATGAGAGTCATAGGGGCTGTTTGATCTATACAGCCTTAAAGAGAGATTACAGCAAGCTGACCGACCTTAAGCCAAAGGAATTCAGTTGTAGCTAGATTGTTGTATTCATCTACTAGCTCAGAGGTCATTCAATTAGTGCCTGATGGGCACCATTTTGCTTATTGAGTTGATGGTGTCCTCACCGCGAAAGCTCTGACTCTGTTGGCTAACTCTAGGCGTCTTGTATCTAGTTGAAAGTTCAGCACCATGGATGGGAAGATATGTTTATTGTTTCTTGTAAATGTAGTTAAAGGATTGAGTCTAAAACTGTGGGAAAAGGGTTGAGGAGGTTAACGTGCTAGTTCTCAATGATCCAGGTGCCTCTCACCAATTCGATCGCTGTGAGTTCAGGTCTAGCTCATGCTGACTTCCTCTCGAGTAGTGCTGCATAGGTCTGTCAGCAATCTATGGATGGTCTGCTCTGCTTGGTTTCCTCCTGTTATAATGCTGGTTGCTGTCATATAAGCGAAACATTCTTGAACACAGCGTGGAACATCAGTCAAGTAAATAAATAAATAAATGAAAGCAATTGTGACGACATAATGTCTCAGAAAGATGGAAATTTTTTAACCAATGAGTCAGTTGACCCGCTTGCAACAGTATTGATTGGGATAGATCAGTTGTTGTGTGTTCTTGATTGACAGTGGGTAAAAGCCTGTTACAAGCAAATATCTTGGACATATACTTGATGTTTCGAGTCTTGCTTACATCAGGAGTCCATGGTTGCAGATTATGGTTTTATGTACACAACATCAGCAGTATTTCGGTCATATTAGGACAGTTTAATACTTTAGCTGTGGAGTGTTTAACTCTCAGTCATCCAAATTCTTCAGTTGCAAGAGGTCTTTAGAATACAAGTTAACCAAACATCACTGACTTTTATGTAGCAGCAACAAATTAGAAGGCACTGAACAGTGGTAACTAAAAACGCTGCTGAGAGCGGCGTGCCAGCCAGCCATGCTGGTGAGCATTGAACTTGAGCGGCTGAGAGGCGAGTTGTAGCAGAAGATTAAAATTGCAAATGGGAAGCTATTGTCTTGTTTATGTAGGTGATTGTAAGTTCAAGTCTGACACCATTGGAAAAGCAGCTTTTTGTTAATGTAGTGAATCATTCAAGTTTTACATCTCATCATGATTTGTAAGATTATGCCATGTGTGTGAAGTTGAAAGCAACAGGGTATAACACTGGACTGGGATGAATGATTTTGGCTGAACACCCCACTGGCAATGCCTCAGCCGTATGGTGGCGATCCTGGACTGGAAGATAGTAATTACATGTTGTTACAGGTTCAAATCTGACGCCATGGAATGGAAAGTAATGTGTGTCACTTGAAGATTCACGTTGATTGGAAGCTATATTGTCTCTGCTGTGGAAGGTTTGAATCTGGCACTGTGGTGAGAAAGCTGTTGCAATGGATATATAGTTGAAGGATGACATCTAATACCATGAACTGGAATCTAATGCCTTGCACACATTGTTTTGAACCTTAGGGTCTGACACCATGAATTGTGAGATGTCATGTTTCATACATGTACATCTAAGGGTTAAAGGTGCGAGTCTACCATTATAAACTGAAAGCCAGAACCTTGTGTATTTTGCTGAATGTTCTGGCTGTTGAACTCCTGAATATGCCACGTTATTTCCATGGTCAATGAGATCCAGAGACTGAAATGTAGTAGTAGATTACATAGTAATCTTGTCATGTAATGTGTCAATCACTCAGTTATGTCTTTATATAGTCTTTAAAAATGACTGGAAACAAAGGTGTATTAAGGCAAAATTATAATCATACATGCAGCCATATACATGTAGGCTAAATTTTGATTTTTAAGCATATTATGATCCGTAATGAAATAGAATCAGTGGCTAGTGTACTACAGAGTCAGTCTAGTCATGGTTGCAGGTGTTGTACCTCCAGATAGGCCAGACAAGACTGTGTGATCAGTCAAGGTTTTCATTGCCTGTTCAGGAAGGAAACAGATGCTTACGCCATATAATATATTCCCTCACTATAAACGGAGTCTCCAAGCCTGCTTTTGGAATTTAGACTAAGCGAGCAATGGTGTGGTGGCGCTAGTGTGAAGCAGGACATTGAGCCATTGTGACCTCACAAATGTATTGTTGTGCAACGTCTACCATGTTACAATGTATCAGACTCTGCTGTTTTTAGTGTGATGTCATTGTGATGGAGCCGGGAAAGGAACATTTGACGTCATTAAAATGGTGTCCACTCACCAATGCACAATTACGAATGTACACTTGCAAAATCAGGCAAGGAGAATTGTGTGCAAGTCAGAGTACTGGTCGCACGAAGGAAAGCTTGTGAGTTACTTGTCAAAGCTCAGAGGTTTAACATGGATGTTCACCAGTCTCTTCCACCCATAAAAGTGATGGACTTCCTTTAAACGTTTGACCTTAAACATCATTATGCTGTTCTTTTTTGTTCTTTCTCTTTGATCACCATAGTTGAAGAGCCACCTGTTGTGCTGAAGCATTAGTGGCTTTTGAGGACTCTTGACAGAAGCTCAAGGAAAGTAAGTGTCACTTTACATATGTGCTAGTTAATATATGGTCACTGGTTTCCTCACTCAGTATGAATAATGGCCAGTCTCTCAACGGCTTCCTATTGAACTTGATTTAGTGCAGTCATGCAATAGCTCTCACCATATCAGGCTTCGTATTGACTAGATATATGTCATCAGATATCATGGTTTTATCTGGATACTTATAGTTGTGAATGTTATGGGGTGGGGGTGGGGGTGTCTAGTATGCCTCACTGTTATTTATACCTTTATTACAATAAATCAAATCTGCAAGAGTACTCTTCAACCTCTACCTGGTTTAAAAATGAAACCGTTAAATTGTTAGTTTTTGAAGGACATGATTGTTCATCGGAAATTTTTATTTTTGTCTCAAAGGTAAAAGTTTCCTATGGAAATGATATTTGCTAATTGCATTTAGTGTGATGTTTTCCCGTTTTCTTGATCGCATTATGTCATGTCTGTGGCTTCTGTTTCATCCTAACTATGAAAATGAAGTAATCAACTCCACTTACTGTTGGTCACAATTTGACATGCTTTTGTTGGATGCAGTGAATAAACTGTCTCACAAATTCGATACAAATATCATTAGTGCATTGCAATCCAGTGATCAAGATGATAGTATCAAAACTACAACACTAATTTCTTTCTGTCATTTATTTTAATATTCCCGTATTGGTACCTGGGCTAGAGGTGGGGTGGGGGGATTCAGGTTGGCATCAAGGGATCAGTCTCTATCAGTCCATTAGAAAGCAATTTTGCAGACTTTTTTCACACCAGTTCATTGTGTTGAATTGAAACTTGGTACGTGTACATGACTTCACCATGACATTTGAGTCAAAATTAAAAAGGATTTTCACCCTGCATTCCTCATCCATTTTGTAAATGGGCAGTTTTTATCCAGCTCTAGACCTCTGGACAGTTGTCTCCAGTTTTTCTTCAAAACAATTTTTTTCATTGAACTGAAACTCTGTATATGGCCATCCCTTGAAAAGTTAGAGATCATCTTTGAGTTTCATGTAGTTTCCATATGTTTTGGACAAAGGAGGGCTGCTTTTGTTCCGTAGCACATTTGGACATACATACAGCTCGTATGCTAACAGCTCAAACAGGATTCTGAGATATGCACGTGTATGTTTGGCCAAATTAAGCAGTACTTCCAGAAAGCTTTTTTTCCTTAATTCCTCATCTCGGGTGCCATCTACCCATTTTATGGGTCAACTTTTGTCTGGGAACAGGCATTATCATACAGCACATATTTTTTACATCGAAATATAAAAATGAAAAAACATAACATAGAGCACTGATGTTGTAAAATGCCCGGAGGTAATGGTTGGCAGATGTCTCCTGCATGGTACAGTTACATGCTATTTGTGGGTTTTCAGTCGACTATGTTAGTGAAGCGTCTACCATTAGGCTCCCAGGTGACCTCTGTGACATTTGATATCCCCCCAAGATGGCCAAATGTGGTCTCCGTGGGATCTGTACAACATAATCCTTCTATCTAAATCAGCTCAGATGCGACAGACTGTCCACACAATATCAGCTCACCAGCCTTCCTCACTGCACAACCAGATCAGTCCCCTGTGGCAACAAACTATTACAGTTTTGGTCCCAAATGAGGAAAGCCATAAACCATGTATACTACATACCCTAAATCCTCAAGAAATTCGACCAGTAAAGTATATGAACATTACATACCAGTATAATTTGAAAACGTGATACGTAAGATTTAATTCTTAACATTGAAGTGTATTGTTTATGTAGAAGCATATGCACAGTTGATTAACACAGAAATTATTGAAAAATATGACAAAAAAGAAACTAATTGGAAATTAGAAGTCCTCCTGATTTGTCGGAGATTGAATTTGTTGGAGATTTAGGGTAAGTCATACCTAGGGTATCATGCTTGTGTGTGTATAGACATGTAATAGCTTTGTAAATCAAGCGGTTTCTGTCTGCGTCTCCTCACAAGCAACATATATTGTCCTACAGCAAATGTAAAACACAGAGAATAACAATTACAAAACAAGTGGAAGCCGTCTGGTGTCAGATTTCAAGCCAGGAGGGAAATTAATCAAAAATACGAGTGGCTATCATAAATTCTGACCATTAGTTTGGTAGATTGAGATGTTGGCAGTGGTATATAGTAATTAGCCCATAGTTTTCCATTACTTTATATTTACAGCTGGATCATTCCATTAAAAGTTCCATCTAATAGTTAAGTATAGACCTCCCTTAATATGGAGAATCTCATTAAAAGTAGGCTACAATCAGTAATGGTTCTTTGTATTTCCAGGTCTTTGTATCGAATAAAGGGCTTCTCTCTCAATATGATTTACTTATAGAAATTAGAAGTGTTAAGTCTGTAGTAATTTGTGGTGGCACTGAACCTGCTGTATGCAGCCTAAGGACAAAGCCTGGATAAATTAAGTAATATTGTGTCAATTCCAAACAATAATTGTAATAAATGGTAATTAATCCTTGAAGCCTGATGCAATCCACCTAAGTAGTGCTTAATTAGCAGCATGTTTGATAGATGTATATATTTATAAATGTATTAAGTGCTGGAAAGATGTTGTGGCCATGGTTCAAACGTATAAAGACAGATGTCTTTCTGCTACAAGGGTCTGTTGAGTGGTCAGTTCCAACCTCTAGACACGGAATTTAACAGATTTATCACTCTCAATGTTCGTTGTTGACTGTTACGGCAGCGCTATGTTGATGATAGATCACTTATCTATATAAGGTTTTAAGATACCACATGTGGCAATGTTTACCACTCATGTTCCAAAAGTTGGCTGCTTACTCCAGACTGTCTAGATTCTTGCACCCACCCTGATCTTCATTGTGTCAGTGATTCTAGATTACATAGCAATCAAGTAAATAAATAAAGTTATCTGTGTACTATGTATGCAGCCCGTCTGGTGTGGGTTAGTGTCTGTTGCTGCAGCTCAGGCAAAGGGAGATAACTATTGTGGAACTACTACAAGCTCTGCTGCATTACAGTTCTTACGGCATCTCTGCAACAGTTATGGTGCGTTAGACAGTCAGCTTTTCTGTTCAGTTCTGACAAAGGTCACTGGGCTGTTATTTGCAACCAATATTTAACAGATTAAGTTAAAGCTGAAACCAACGAAAAGTATGACCAGCTATAAAACTCGTTGCCAGCTGGATGTAATAAACCCAAAATTAGTTATTTTTTTTAAGTAGTTTGTTGTCGTAAATTGTTTTTCAGTAAAGAAAGCTCGCAACATGTGAAACTACCAATTAACACCCCAACTGCCTTGCTATTTTCAAACCTATGAATCTGTAAAAGATAGAGCAGTGTTATATGATGGAAGAGCAGACAATCAAAAGACTGTTGCGTTTGGAAGTGAAGTGGTCTGTCTCATACAGGGCGGCGTATGAATAAGTGATTACAGGATGGATGAAGCCTATGCCAATATTCAGCTCCTAAATTACTGACATTATGTCTCAAGAAACCCGTGACTAATGACTTCTTAAATATGCATAAAGGAATTTCTTGCGCCCTCACAGAGGAGCCGGCCTGCCAGTTGAATTGTACAGATTATAATTTTGTCTCAAATTTTCTGCCTGCGACAGAAGAATGTTTTCAGATTCATATTGGTGGATACATTTTGAGGAATGACTGTTTTGATACTTTGCCTGTTGGAGGTTTTGCGGAGAAGGATTTTGTAACCTGACTGGTGACATTGTGCCAAAAAATTAGGGTTTATTTTTTTTTTTTTTTAAGGATGGGAATATTAATATTTCAGGATTACTCCATCGGGATGCAGCTCTCTGACATTGGAATTGTCAGCTTTGGCAGCTTTGGCATCACATTCTGATCACATGGTCGTGACTCACACCACATGCCCTGCGAAATTGTTGGTTTGCTTAAAAAAAAAAAAAAAAAGACAGAGGAAGTTATGATAAAAAATTAACCATGTAATGCTTCGACAGGTGGTCATAAATAGCTGTTGTGCTATGCTAGTCATCCACAGTAAAGAGGGTCTGACAATGATCTCCGAATGAGTGCAGGAATAAAGAGCTTTAATAACCCCACATCTGCAGAGTCATATAGATTTAATTTAGAATGGCAAAATTTAAGAAAAAATTATGTTGAAAAAATGTATTTCAAAGATACAGCTCGCGTTGTGTTTTGTTAGTGAAATAAAGGAAAAGTCATGCAAGTACTTTTTCAGTCAGTCATTGTTTTTAAAAGTCTAATTTCAAGTTTGTGTCAAGTGTTTGAAACAGGATCTAGGAACAATGCAACTGGATAATATATGTGTTGCCATATACAGTTTTACTTACCAGTAACAGTTTGGAATAAGAAGATGTCATCAGCTTTTTTTCACCATTTATTATGCACATACATGTGAAATGTGTGAATTAGAGATACCGTTCAATATAAAGTGTACTATTACCATTTAATGCATAATAATGAGAATAAAGGATTTCCAAGAAATGAGCCTGTGGGTCTGTCAGTGTACATGTAAGATAGGAATTGTAATCTCTGTCAAAATGACAGTCCTTGAAGAAATATTTTATTTTGATACATTAAAAATTTATGTGCGCATGAAATTGAAAATTTTTGGTTGAGTACATGTGTGCGAAACATTGGTATCTGAAAAATGGGATAGGCAGCTTCCTGAATTTGCGAAAGAATAACTAATTGAGGTACAGACCATCATAACCATTGGAAACTAACCCAAATGAAAGTGCAGTGCTCAGGTGCTTTATGAAAAGATGAGTAACTCTGCCATGGTGGATCGTCTTTCTCAATGCACAGATTTGTCCTGTCTCTGCTGTGAAAATTAAAAATCTGATGGTATGTTCAAGTGTACAAATTTGTGCCCCAGCGTGTTTTTGACAATGAAAAAAACATTTGC
The DNA here is from genome assembly GCA_016165875.1 of Acanthopleura granulata. Lineage (NCBI taxonomy): Eukaryota > Metazoa > Mollusca > Polyplacophora > Chitonida > Chitonidae > Acanthopleura > Acanthopleura granulata. Next base: position 3,799,408 of record JABBOT010000002.1, on the reverse strand, counting down.
CATATTGCTGTAGGATAAATTTTTTAAATTTTACTGTCAACAGTGAAATTTTTAGGGTAAAAAAAAATGCATCAGTTCATTGGTGCACCATTCATTAATCACACAACATGTACCTGTTGTGATCGTTACAAAACATGTAAATTGTGTACATTATGGGGATAAAAAAAAACAGCTAATTTGGCTGTAAAAATGCCACTGATAATATTATATTGTTACATACACTGTGATATAAAAACAAATGTATGAAAACAAACTCTTGTATATGTTAATTAACACTTTAAAAATATTGAAGTGATAGTAAGGCAGAAGTTCAAACCATGTGAGTTACAAGTGGAAATAGTTAATAAGTGTTATGTGAAGACAATTATATCAAAACGTGAGCCTTTTGGGACATAACCTGAATCCTACATGTATATCAAGGCTTCTGACTTGAGACAAAATGGGCATTATGGAAATTGTTCCTGGATTTTTAGAGATGATGCTGGATGAGAGGATGTGTCTTTCTGTATGTTTGATTTGTCAGTCAAATGGATTCTGTTGCAAATATTTAATTGTTGCATTATATTTGAAAGGTGAGTGTTTTATTTTTTTTTTGACATGTTACTGTCATATAAACCTGAGAGGCCAGAAGGTTTTTTCTTTTATTTTTTCTTGCCTTATTATGCTACATACATCTTGCTGTGCAAGTGTAACTTGGTAGTTATACTTTTAAACAAAGTACCATAATACGAATTGTTCTGCCTCTAAGCATCATTTCCTTTGCTTGTTACACGCTGTTTATTCTCGGAGTTCTGAACTGAAGGATGGCTACTTTTTATTCAAAGTGTTTTCAGTGTATGATAGAAAAAAAGCCATCAGATAGCTTTGCTGGGAGCCACAGTTTGACGTTTTCTAGAGAGCGTTTGCTGAAGTATGTTTGTTCAGCTCTTGATTAGGACTGTTGGTATTGATAAAAAAGCTGATATGCAAATATGATGTGAAAACTATGTGTCTAACTGTCTTTGTTGTGAAATGGCTAGTGTTTGCTCTGAGGAAATAGCTGTGTTTCTGTCAAGTTTGTACCAGTCCCTTGGGCAGAAAGCCCAGCACAGCAGTGTCTACAGTTTGTGCATGAAGGGTGGCATCGAGGTTGTACCACTGGCAGACTGAATATCAACCAACAGCTTGTCAGTTTGGATTCAGTTGAGTCACTGGGCCTGTTGGCCACATTGCAACACACATTTTCCCCCTCTCCAAATAACTTTATTGTGGAATTACCATATCTTGGTTTTTCTCCACCAAAATGTGAAAAAGCTATCAGAGACCCGATGCAGCTTTCCCATACCGAAGCATTTCCCATCGTGATGTCTAAAGAATGGGATGAAGGAAAAAAAAATGGTGCCATTTCTCCTGAACTGCTAGCATTAACCTCTACTCTAGTTTTCACCTTTGCCATGAATAATGACTAACTTATTGAAAAAAAGACAAAAAATTACACTGAAGTTGAAATTAAAAAGCAGAAGACAATTTCTTATGCTTTATTTTGAAACGTCTGCGTGGGAATTACCAAAATAATGATGTGATTTTGGAAGAGGATTTTTTCATTCTGTTTCATGTCCAACATTTTTAGCACAGTACTTCAGGTGTATTTCCTGTGCAGTGGCCAACAGACTTGGACCATCTGTTTCTAATGGACAACCTCATGGGATGTAGCGTGCAATGATGCTTTACAAAATTAGACTGACAAAGCCATCTTGAAAATTCATCAAGCAAGCTTCTTGCTGTGAGACTTTTTTTTTTTTTGGGGCATGTGTTAGGTTTTTTGTTATTCTATTTTTACTTTCTTGTCCATTAAATTAGTAGAGAAGGCAGTTCTTCTTTCTGTTATGAACTATTAGCTACAGCTATATGCTAGAACAGCAAAATGTAAAATGCCTAACAATGCTTTTGTGAGTTGCCCTTGCCTAAGCTTTAATCACCTTTTTCCATTAGTTACAGCACCTAGACCTCAGCCATTATGTGAAATGAAATGACCTGTCATCACGTCTGAATTCTGCCACAGAACCTGACCATAATGTCACAGTTCATGTGGTCACTTATCATCATTTCTCTTCCAACAAACTTCCAGCCTGAAACCTGTACCAAACTGAACATGGATTTTTATTTTTTTTTTCAACTCACACTTCTTTTGATGACAGATTTGTGTTGGTGATTTATGTCCCGCGTCTCTGGTCTCTGAAATTGCTTTCCCAGAAAAGCCAGAGCCTTAGACATGTACATTCTCGATATATTCTGTTCAGCTTGGAAAAGTTCTTGTACAAGACATACCGAACATACATGCAGCACTCCAGCAAAACTGGACACAAAATTCTGTGGTGAAGGACTTTTGATACCATGACAACCCTTGGTGTTCTCGAGAAACTGATGTGTTACAGTCAGACTGTTGGCATAGCCAGCTCTGTGCCACAACTGACTCTTTCAAAAAAGGTGAGTGTGATGGGAAATGGTCATTGTTTATGATGTTCTTGTAGCACTTGGCCATGATATTGCTGCAAAAATTGGAATGTTCAATGATTCAGTCAGCTAGGTACCCAAATGCAGTGTAGTCGTCGTCTTGGTTTTGAGTCCTGTACCAGAATACAATATCATGTTTCATGGCATTGAATCTGGTACAATGCAGTATGATGTGTGCTGTAGCATTGAGTCCAATACCAGAATGCAGTTTGATGTATGTTATGACATTGAGTCAGATACCAGAAAGTCGGAAGAAGTGTGCCAAGATACTGAATAAGGTGCATGTACCAGTATGCAGTATGATGTATGTCTGATATTGAATAGAATACCAAATTGCAACATGGTATACTTCAGTGGCTGTATGGGAACATGTGTAAGTGAAAAAGTTATGATCACTCGTGAAAAAAAACCAAAAAAACTCAGCATAAGTCCCGAGGGTGTACTTGGTACCAGAGAAAGAGGATGAAAAAATAAGCCTGATCGGCACGCTTTGAGTTATCCTGCCTTTAGGATATCCGCCATGTTGAGTAGATTTGCCGTCCTGCACCAGACACGCGTGGGGGAAGGGCGGACCACTCTTCTCTGTTTACCGTGCACACTGGATGAATTAGGCCGAGCTAAGCTGTACCATACACACATCACAGACATTGTATGACTGTTGGGAGTGAGACTGATCCTTACCTCATTCCATGTCATAAGAGGTCTTCCACATTTCCTACTGTTTCACTTTTATGAGTGGGCTGTGCCTCTTACAGTTTATTTTCCCCGCTAGCAGTGTATACAAATCTTTCACGAGCTGTTTGTTTATTGTCTACAAAAAAGAGAGCAAAGGCATTAAGTTGGAATGGTTTTTCTTACAGTTTTTTTTTTTTTTTTTGATTTCCCAATTCGAAAACGTTTATATTTTGGGGGCTCAGCTTATATACAGCAGTGGTGATGCTGTTTATCAGTACCGTTAACCCATGAGGGTGTTTATTAGTTAACAAATTTATGGCTGGCCTAGTTTTTTGGAAGCCTACTAAACTTTTGATGTCCACACTTACATAACTGAATGTATACATGTAACGCTGTTCTTCAATTCTTTTGCAAATAAGTGTGCATACTAGGAAGTTGCAAAGTTCCAAAATGGTTAAAGAAAATCTTATATATTTGTGTTAAACTTTCTCACTTTATGTGGGCTATTATCAATATTAAACTGCTATTAGCATCTTGTATGTGTCTAATTATTCCATAGTTGAGATATTGGATGCTGGTTTTCAAAAATCTGAAGTTAGATGTAAGCTTATTATCCAGTTCTAGCTCTCTCTCCAATTCAAGCTCAAGTATATACGATTACAAGCAGCTGTAGACTGACTGTTTTAAACTGGAATATTAGTGAATAAGACAATGACTGCTGTAGTTTTGATTCTTGTCCTTTACAGAGTTCAGCTCCATTTCTGCTGTTTTCAACCCCCTCAACCCAGAGAGCCCATTCTCAGCTTCATCCTAATGTCCTCCAATAAATCTTGTTACGGAAAAGCTCAGAAACCTCATCTGACTGTGGTAACTAAGGTTTATTTTGATATTTATTGTGATATTAGATTTGTCTGAGATAATTAAGGAAGGAGACATGATCCTAGATTTATTACTATTAGACCAACCAGCTTCCCCCCCACAAAACCTCCCACCCACCCACCCCTTGCAGCCCAGCTTGTCTTGCTGTATTGTCCAACCACTGATCCTAAATCTTACCTGTCCCCCATCATGCAGGCTCCCCTGTCACCTCTCTCTGTCATCAATGACCCGCCCTATCTAACAATCAGGTTAGAGTTATACTCGGACGGATTTTGCCTTGTGTCTACACTGTCTGAAGAGACCTGTCACTTACAGCCACTGCAATGGCTTCCTTCTTCACACTGCCCCTTCATAATTTAAGATCATCACATTTTAATTACCTTTATCGTCTCTGCCCAGGACAGATTGATTACTGTGTACTTTTTCGTTGCCAGACATCATTGAAGCCACTATTTGACTTCTGTAAGTTCCAAAGCTTTAGTTGATAAAACTGGGGACTATTTTAAGTTTTTAAGCCAATGAAATATTCTTGTTTATATTGGTTGTGATGTGCTGTGCTTAAAATATAATGAGACTGTATGAAATATTTGCAAGTGTTTTTCTTCTCACATAACCATAAACGTGTTTTAAATTAGTGTGACGTCTTCCTGATAAGCTTCAAAGTATGTCTTTTATGTTTCAACATGATATACAAGGGTTTGGTTGAAGTGATATCTTAGTCGAATTAGAAGCATGATTTAGTTCATTTTTACAACATATTACAATACTTTTTGTGAATAAACGTCAGAGAGCAGCAGCATCCCAAATTTCAGTATTTATTTCCAAAGTAAAAAGGCACTTCCTCAAAAGTTTTAAACTGTAGGATTGCCATTCATGCATTTATTTATATTTGAAAACTTTTACAGAAAAACAATCTTTGTTGAAATTGGAATGGAAAAACTTGCAGGGGCTACCATTAAAACTTCATGGAGTTCAGCGTGTTGCAGATTTGTTTTTAGCAGCATTGGCTTCAGAAGCTTAAAAGACATTAAAACAGCACGTCGTCCTTCATTTTGAAGACTCGGGAAAAGATTGACATTACTTCATGAGATGATTGATATTTTTTATTGGCAAGAAAACTCTTGGAATTACTTCCAGGTTAATTTGCCTTTTTTTTCAGAAATGATAAAGTGCTAATTTTTGGGAGAGTTTGATGGTAATGCGTTTAGAAGGGGAGAGTGGATCTTTGGCTCTGGCACCAGAAGGATGGTTGCTTGGCATGGCGGATTGATCTGTGGGGTAGAGCCCTAAAGAGACATGCCTCTGTCCCGGGGAAGATCCAGCGAGTTAGACAGGTTTAATCAATTCCAGGATATTGATCTGGCCAGTGTATGTCTGCAAGTACTTACTGACAATGTGAACGCTATAAATTGCAAAGTTAACGAGAGAGTTTTCTGGCCATGCCCTTATCAAGGGAGCCAAATGTTACAGGCAACGTTTGTGCACAATCACAAATCATTTGTGCACATTTCCAAGACCCCAAGTAAAATTCGTTTAATGGGCACATGTTAATTGTCTTCTGTCTAAGATTACAGGAGATGCAATTGAGCTTGTGATGGCGGTCGCCTGCGAGTCGGGATAATGAAAACAGCTTTGATCAGTGTCTGGCTCGGTGACATTAAACAGCCTCTGTCTGTTTTCTGAAGTAGCCAAGCAACAAAATTATGTAACAACACTGCCTTTGCTGCATTCATATTTCTCTTCTAATATTTCCCAGGAATTTTTATTGATTAAAAGGCAAGGAAAGTCTTTTTAATTGAATTAAATGGAATATTTATTCATCAAAACAACATATAATCACAGACAAATATAAATTGCTCAGATGGTGAGAGTCTTGCTGCTTTTTAGAGCTGTTTATCAGGATTTCTCTTCCATTTAAACAGCTTTATGTTTAATCAACCAGTGCACATAATGCACATAGATAATATATCAGTGAAGGATCTTTAATGCTCATTTTTGCTCAGTCACTGCATATGTTGCATGTCTTATTCTTGATAACTTTCAGTAGTGAAATGTTACTGTGGGAAAGATGAAATGCTATTATTACTATAACTTGCTTTGTTGCACCTATATAGTGTCAAGTAAATGTTTATTTATATGTTTCTCCACAGAACTTGAAAAACAAATTAACTTAAAATATTAAGAAGAATAGACATAGATCTGACTATGATTTTTTTTAATGTGAAGCACACATGATATGTCAATCATATTTGTATGATTGACAGTTTGTCATTAATCTGTTTCATTGACATGATATTAAACAGAACAGATGTTTGAATTCGTGAGCATAAATGCATGGAACTATTTTCTATCAACTTAACTCAGATGTGAAAGTTCATTTTAATGGAAGTCTCCCACTATATTTGTTTTAAGCACTTATTAATCACGACTAAATGTCATTGTAATTGTTACAATGCACGCTCGTCATGCCATACAATATTAAATCCTTCGTTACATTAATTTTTGTCTTCATGAAAATGACATATTATATATGCACAGGTCTAATCTCCCCACGATCCTGCAACTGTTATGGTAATCTGCTTTAGCTGAATGGATTAAGATCTGTTTAATGTATAGATGAGCTTACGATAGGCAGCATGCTGAAGATAATTGATCTTCTGTCGAGTCAATACCAGTGTCATTGATTACCTGATCGGTATTGCATGAACCCAAACCCTGGCTGGACACACAGGTCATATCAGGATCATATGCCTGTGTCTCTGTGCGCACTGACAACTGCGAGGGGTTGAGGAAGCCTTTCACTGACATTAGCACATTGGTGATCTGGTGGTCAGTGATTACCTGGCAATGGACACGTGTGACTGGCCGGAATGACTGCTCTATTGTCCAGCTGACAGGGCCACTTGAATACTTTTTGATATATGGTCAGATTATTGGAGTTTTAAGGCTGCATTTATCTCATTTTAAATTTCGTCCATGACTGCAGGTGTATGAGTTACTTATTTGGACAGACTCTGAGAGTTCCGTTCATCTTAGAAAGGCGTTTTGAGGTTTGTTCGGAAGGTTTGTTCGTATCCTACTGGAGAGATAGAAGTTTCAGAGACAATTGCAATGGTTCATGACCGTTAGTGACGTCTAAAAAAAATCCCTTTTTTGGACAGATTTTTAGGTTGAATACAGTAGATAACAGAGAAACATGTGGTTTGTGCTGGTGTAATCCTATAGCTACCCACCTATGTTTGTGTGACCGTCCTATAAGTGAAATATTCTTGAGTACGACGTAAAACACGAATCAAATAAAGCAAACCTATGTTTGTGTATATGTATATACGCTCATAATCCTTTGCAGCTTAATCGGCATGCATACAACAGATGCACTTCGGGTGACAGCAGGTGCAGTCAGCTGCAAGATATGTATGTGCATTCAGCTGACAGTTGAATGATGATGTAGTGTTTATCTGCACGGCTCTGTTTTGCTTGTTGAGATATTGTTGGGGAAGTGGAGCTCTCCAGGCGTTTTGACAGTTGTTAGTTATTGATGCTGTCGTAAGAGCTAGAATCAAGCACTGCATCAAAGACCATCAATATCAGGGGAATATACATGTATATATATACTTTCTGTGCTTAGGGGGATTTGCGGATAATGTTTCTCTCATTTCTGTAGAGTGTTCATTTATGTAAGTTGTAGCTAGATAAGGATTAATTATATTTTGGTAGTTCGTTATTTTTCTTTTTTTACACAATAGGGCGTTGTGATTTACACATCTGTATATATTACTCTAAGCATAATGCCATGTACACTGTGTTCTGTGTGGACGAGAATAGTTATAATTTAATTCACGTGATTGTAGTGTATACTGTTTGGCAGTAAAGCTGACAATAGAACGTTTCCTGTGACACTAATATGGTATATCCCGAATGGAGTTCATACAGTCTGGCAGTTTTGGGGATTGAGCTAAATTGAAATTCCAAGCATTGTTACATGATGTTTTACCCTCCCACATCTTTACCCTGCGCTTGTTAGGCCACCGTCATCCATTCAGTGAGGTCAGTTTTACCCCTGCGACTGACTGACGACTAAATAGTCACATCTGTTTGAACTATATTAAAAGCAGCTCTCTTAGGCTTGGTTTTCATGAATAAACAATTGTGTGATCCAGGGATAATATCTGCTGTGGGATTTTGGCGGGTGCCGCCCATAGATTACTGGCCATTTGAGTGTACCGAGGAGGTAGGTGTGTGTGTAGTATAGAGATAGGTGGCCGGGTGGGCACATGTGGACCAATCCATCTGTTAATGTGAATAGGGGGCCCTCAAGTCGACAACACCTGATCAATATCACAGCTATCCAAAACTCAGAAAACGCTTCCCGCTTTTTCCCCCTGTTGGGTGGCATACTACGTAACTTCGGCCAAAATCAATGTCTGGCTGCAAGCGGTGTGATTTGGAAGCCTCGCCCTGTAGGAAGGTTTTATCGTAGTCCAGCGTCTGAGGGACTCAGTTACGGAAGAGTTTGTTATTTCGGGAGCTGAGAATAATGGGAGATGTGTTTGCCCTCCACCTCTTCTCTCTACTTCTGTTGTGATACGGCGAATCTGGAACAATGTTATCCCCTAGAATGGCCCACTCCTGCCATCGTGGGAGTCTGTCACAGGGCAGCAGAAGATATGAACGCCAGCGAAGATGAGCTCTAACCCTCCCGACTCAACCAGTTATTTGACGGACGCTCTGAATATATCTCCACGTCATCCCGTCACAAGTTCTTATTCGATGCCCAAGACAGGGATCTTGGGATTCATCTGATCACCATGTATGATGCTGTCTGTTATCACTTGGGCAAGGCAATGATCGTGAGCAGATATTCTCAGTGACATTAGAAGTTTAATTTTAGCATCCTTGCCAGATGAAAGAGAATCCTTAAAATGTTGTCTTCTCGCTTGTCAGATGATCCAGTCTATGAATGATCAGGGGACATTATACGGTCCTAATTTTTTTCTTCATTTTTTTTTGTCTGCATGTTTTTTTTTCTTTTTTTTCATCAGTGTGTCTTAAAATTTCACTGAGAGATTTTGATCCCGGTTTTTTTCTTTTGTCCAGAGTATCAATTCATAATTCATTGATAATTATTCATGTCCATCTGACTGTGCGTTGCCGTGACAGTCTTCTAGTCCATTAATCTCGTCGTGGGATGACAGAGAGCTGGCTACAAGTGGCGTTCATGTCGCAGCTGGTGGCCTGTGAGAGATGAACGCCTGCGCTGGCTGATACAGAGAGCCCAGGGTACAACAAGCAAACGCTATAGCAACTGGTGATTGCCCGTTTTTCTTCTAATCTCTTTTTGCATTGCCCAGGAAACAAGCGATGGAAATGCTAACAATGGAAACGGTTTTGCCAACCTCAGAACTGGGCTTTTCCCCATGGAATACTATGCGTGTACTACATGGAGTTATCCTGCCTCATCAGCATTCGGTAGGCCAAAACGTGTCGTCGTCGTTACGTGCACATAGCAACAGTACCTCTGCTCTAAAATGATGGTAAGGCTGAATGTGGGGTTTAAATTTGCTATTCACTCCTGACACCATCTGGAATATCTTTTGCCAAGAAGATGCTCCTGCCATTTCCTGTAGCCTGGGAAAAGCAGAGGTGTTTTATACAGCTGAAGATATCATCATTGCTTTGAAGTCACATTCTTAACCTGGATTTTTGCATGATCCCATTAAGCCTACTGCCTGGAAGGTGGGAATTAACCCTGTTGTCAAGGGGGCCTGTATTTTCTTCAATAACGATAACCATTATGACTACCTGTATTGTATATGGAGCCACAAAGTCAATGGTCACTTAAACCTCAGGGGCGAATTTTCCCCACATAACGATCGCTGCCGGGTTTTATCACCATGTTGTCCGTTACTGTGTAGAGCTATTTCCAATATAAGCCATCTCTGTGTTGTTGTTGATGGTGAATGGATTCTACCTGACAGCTATGATGGAATTCTCCGATAATCGTCTTTAACTGGGATTGTTGGGACGTGTGATATAAGCCAGATACTTTTATTGCTGGGATTAAACTAACATGTTCTCGACCACGATGACTACATTATTCGAATCTCGCAGTAATATTCCTGTGAGAAAAAAATCAAAGTCTCAACTGTTCCCTGGAGGGAAAAAGGTAAGATTGTAAGTAATGTGTGTGTTCTTCAGAATAAACCTTAATGCTGTACGACTTAGGTGTTTTACTGATTTGATGTTAATGATAATTCGGTAAAATTCAGGTGTATCCTTAAGCTGTCCTGTCATATCATTCTGCTCATACATTTAGGTACCTTGTAGATTTAAATTGCGGCAAATAAGTCATTTAGTCACAGTTCATCGTGCAGCAGCACAGTATTATGGGAATTTTTTAACGCTTGGGGAAATCATATTTGAATGCCTGTCATGTATCACTCTAACAAACTTCTAGCCTGACCCACCGCTGTTCTCAGTAGCTTTAGATTCTGTGGGGGGGTGGGAGTGGGGGGGTCAGTCTGAATAATAGGGGTGTAATGAACTGCCACAGTCAATTCAGTCAGTATTTGCCTGCTTTTAACAGCCAAAATCAAGACTCCTGTGGTACTGGATAGATTATTGTTTAACTCAAGCAGAACTCATGACTTTATGACATGTGTTCAACCGCTCAATGTGTTCCTTAGTAGTTGTATCATAATAGGTAATTCGTGTCTTTATCATACATTTTCCATTGTGAAAAAAAATATCATATTGAGAACATTGGTAAGGATAATCAATAATACGTTGCATCTTTGGCTTTAAAGGTTCAGCTATGTAATATTCGACTTTGAATTAATAACAGGCAGCAGAGATTAGAAAGATTTACATTGGCTGGCTCTCAGCCAAAGAATCAAGGCACAAAAAGTGGTGTAACGTGTGAACTAATCAGTGAAACTGATTGAATAAGATTCTGCAAAGAAGTAGTGTATCTGGGAGTGATCATATGTATATGGTTACTTCATAGCAGAACGTCATGTAACTAACCCAGCCTTTCATTAGATTTTCATGATGTACAAATCATTTGCATGTGAGACATTTGAGCATAATTTATTTAGGTTTTAAACATGTTTTCTACAGCCGTATGATATTTGTTAAATCATGTCATGTGACACATCCGTGTATTACATTGAATTGGATATCATCAGATTCGTAAATTGCATGCGGTTGTCTTTGAAGTTAACAAGGCTAATATGGCCACTTGTACACAACTGCATACTAAATTCATGTTAACTCATGTAAATTTTACGATAATGTGACGTTAGCATTGTTATTTGAATAATTAAAACCACATTATGCCATCTTGATGAATTTGTGTTTGGTATATGACAGTTCAAATAATGACTAATGTGAGATGTCCCAATAGAGGACAGGCACACTGTTTTTGGCAGCTAACCAAGCTTACCCTCCCCCCAGCTCTTTCTAACCCCAACTACGGTCTCATTTCACTGCTTCCATTTTGTACTAGGGACATTGTTTGGGAAGTGAAAAATCAATGTGTCCTGAAACAGAGCAAGACAACTGTCTGACTGACTGCCATGCCCTCATCAAGCCTAAGTTATGTAATATTACGGTGGGCTTAGCCGATTTACGTAACATTGAGATGGAATTTTGCCAGAATGAATTATGTATAAGGGGATGAGGCTAGATAAGCTTCTTGGAGGAAGATATGAATTGTCAGAGCACTTTCATTGCACCCCATCTGTTAATGACAGCACCCAGCATTTTGCCCTGACTTGACCGGTGCAAAGGCGTAGGCTAGCCAGTGTGATTATTAAACCTCTTGTTGAATCTATCAGATCCACAGGGCCTTCTGAATCATGTCACTCTGATGAGGTTTAATTTAAATTTAAATGGAGAACTGTGGCTCTTTGTGTTACTAATTCCTGCATTCGGATATCTTTTATGTTTTTATAATTCTTCAAGTGCTGGGGTTATGTCTGTCACACCAGGCCCTGCTGGTTTTACTGCCAATGCCAACGTCATCGTTAACTAATGGAAGCTTTTCACGGAATTAGCTGATGACAACCAGTGAAATCTCAAACCCATGATCCTTTCCACTTGAGTTCTTCTCGACAACTCATTTATACATGTATGTCATCAAAAAAGAGATTTTCTGGATTCCCCAGTTTGCGCAATAAAGAGCTTTCCAACAAAGCTTATGCCATACGTAGCATTATTCTAATGTACTAACCTGACAGGATTGATGCAGTTTGAAGGACATAAATATATCTTCACATTTGCACTATCCATCAAATCTGTTAGAGGTCACTTAAAGAGCTGCCTTGGTTTTTATGTAGACAAGTGTTGGACTGTCTGCTATTGCACCAGTAACATATACATTTTGTATTCAGCACTCAGCTCACAGCTTTATGGATCTTTTGGGCATATTTATTCTTATGCCCACACTTTTTACACTCTGTTTTTGCCTGTTAACTCTGCATCTTGTGATGTTCAGGTTGAATTGGCCGGCATCCATCTTCCGTTAGTGGTAATTCTGGCTAAACACAGGCCCCAAAAAGCCAAGATCATCGTGTGCACAAAAAACAACTTTTATGGCTTAAAGCACTTCCTATGCAAACTTAAGGTCCAGCAAATTATGAATATTCATGAGATGCTCTTGCTTCATAAATGTTTAGGCCATTATTCTTACTGTACTGTATTAGCTAGGCAAGACATCATAGTCAAAACCCATTTGTGTGCATAATTGATGAATTGTCTTGTATGCAAAGCATTGGTGTGCTTTGATGCATTTCATTTTAGAATTCTAGAAATTTTACCAGAACATTTAATACTTACATGTATATATACATTGTACATATGTATATATGTACATTTTTTGAGAACAAAATATTGCTTTTTAACCAAACTTAAGAGCCCCCATTTGGAAACGTGTTTTTTACCCCTTTTCCAGCATTATCAATCAAACATGAGCATTTTTTGTTTTTCTATTTTTTTTTCTTCTTTTGTCATGAAATATTTTTCCATCTCGTTCTACCCTGTTAGGACTCCAATGACACAATGCCTGGCAGCCATCTGCAATTTTCATCGCCTGGTGGATGTTTTCCAAATTGCTAATATTAATCAGCTTTGTAGTGGTAGGCTAGGCCACTATTTTACACCATCAATGTCCTGCCAGTCTGAAGAGTAAATTGTGGTGTTCTAACAACTGGTGAAGCCATCTGATTCCAGTTGGCTTATTAAAGGCTGACATTTTGGATCTGTCAAACAGATTGGGTTTAATTGCCCATACAAGGTTGATAGATGTGATGCCCAAAGAACTCCTTGTGCAAAAGAAGTATGTTTGAATAAATATTCTCCAGTTCACTTGATGCCAGAAAGCTTGTCACTCCCCGTGTCTGGGATGCCACCTTTGATATAAGCTTGCAAAGGTCATCGATATATGCATGAATTTTTTTTTATTTTTCTGAGAATAGCTGTTATATTTGTGTTTAAAAACATGTGCAATCGGTTAACCTTCTGTAATTACTATTGCACCAGTTGATTGATTGCTTTATTTGATTGCTCTAAAGTTAACACTGTACGAAAGATTTATTCACTTTTATGATAGTGGGCCTCGCTTGGAGCGCAGCACTGAGAGGTTAGAGCAAGGAAACAGGATTGCTTTGCCCGGTGTCAGTATAGTGTGACTGGGACGGTGGAGTGTCATGTCTACTGTCTTTGTCATGATATTCCGTTGGCGGCATCACTTTGGCGGCATGGACTCACCCTGCCACAAGGAGACACAGTATCAACACATACTAAGGACTCCTTGTTATATGACTCAGAAATTGTTGAGTACGACGTAAAACTCAAGCCTACATACGTACGTGTATGATAGCGATCGCATTTATGGGTGGAAGAAACTGGAGTGGTGGGTTAAATTGATTGACATTTGGCAATTAAATCAAGTTACTGACAAACTTTTGCACGCCTGACTTACAGACCTACATGGGAATTGAGTGGATGATAAGTGTTCTTTAACAAAAAATATTCTTTGTCCAAGGTTGCATCTGAACGCATTATAGTATTTCTGTTTAGATTGCGGACATCAAACGGCAATGAATGTTTCTATATGGCAATAGTTTTGTGAGTAGGTGCAGTACATTGTGCAGCTGTACTCAACAGCTGTGCATGTTGTGTATTTTGCAGTATCTACTCTGTACCGGGCAATAAGCTTTGTACAGCTTAAATGTTACCCGTTGGAAATTTTGCAGTATCTGCACTGTATTAAGCAATAAGCTTTGTACAGTTTGAATGTTGCCTGTTGTGTATTTATGCCTGCATGTCTGCGCAAATATGCCTGTGTGGCATTCTGCCAAGTCTTTGTACATGAGGGACATTCAAACTGCTGAGTCAGCATTATGTTCCATGGTAAACTGGCAATCATTGATGAGTAATTTTTTCAATTTACTACAACTATTCTGTTGCATTTGTGTTTTCAGTTGCTCTCTTTTAAGAGATCAAGCTTTATAGTCCATTAATTTATTGCTTCAGATATTTTTGGTAAAGCAGTCCATTAATCAGGCAGAGATCCACAGAATTTACAGAATTTTTTGATATCAATTTGCTCTTAGCTGATAGATAAAGGAAATCAATAAAAGTTGTTTTTGCCTAATGGTTCGTGTCAACCAATCAAAAGCTTGCGACTTTTCCAGTATTTTCCACTTGGCATGTACATATCTATAAAAAGGCTTTGATATTGGCAAATACATGTATCTATACTGATGATAAGTGCAGCTTCACTTTTTAGACAAGTAAATGTTAATTGGAAGATAGATTGTGCAGATATTTCTCTTTGAATTTTTATTTGCACGAGAAGACTGATCTGTTTTTGATTTTGCATTTTTTCGTCATGGCTGCTGTATTTTTGCTTATATATAAATTGATTGCCCAATGAGCTAGATTCCCACTTTTCAGACCACTGTAAGTAATTAACAGTTGCAATTATGTGTTTGAGTCACGCTTTTGTTTGTTAGCTGACTTACATCTGGAAATTTGTCAAACTTTTACTTACATGTATATCACAAATGCGAATGATTCTCCAATGACGTGTCAAAGGTCAGTGTCTTATTCAGTGAACTTGAATCCTCATTCTTCCATCCATGAAAACTTGCCACCATGGTAGAAGTGACAAAGTTTTTGGTGTTATTTGATGTGGAGTGTGAAATTATTAAGACAACATTCAAATATGTCTTCCTTTATTGTTAGGCAGCTGTTAGATGCATTGATTCACTCTGGGCTTTATGTGGTTTTCTCTCGCCAGTAAACCTAAGGGTCATTTTGTTGGGGGAAAATATTCACCAATCGTGGGAAGTAATAAAATTTTGTATTTAAAATTTAAATTACATCATATTAGGTTGCATGTACCTACACGTAAAAGTGTATGGTACATGTAATTGCATGTTAAATTTCTTTGGTCTAGAATACATTGAAGATGTGGCAAGTTTCAAGATCTTAAATACCAGTCGTCAAGTCACTTCCAGTTTAGATGCTATTGTTGGTGTAAACTGAGAGAACTTGGCTTTATTGAATACAGTGCATGCTTTTATGAAATGAGTGATGATATTTCTGGGGAAGTTTCATTTCAGCTGAAGTTATTTCCTGATGTAGATTCTTTAGATGCACCAGACTGAAACAGATCAGCTTCGTAGGATTAAATCCCATTGGTCATTTATGGATACATGGGCAGAGAAATAGCCTTTCTCATGATTGTTGTAGACAGATTTCCAGCAACTTGATCACAGAAGGCTGAAGCTGTCTGGGTGGATATATACAAGAATTTGAGCAGTGATATTGAGGTCATTGAAATCTGTTCGGCCATTGAATACCCAATGATGTGAGGACTTCATTTAACAATGCACGGAACATCATTAGACTCTCTTTATGCATAGATATGGATGGATAGAATTTGATGGGCGTGAGGGTACATACACTCTGTAGCTGTTTGACATTAGGATGGTCATGTTAAGAGTGTCAACTGGTGTTAGACTCGGACTCCTGTGACTGATCAATACAGGCAGTGCTTACTAAATCATGTATGTCAGGCTTGGGGAATAGGGGAACGGAATTGGCACAAATCTACCCTGCGGCCAGTTCCCTTCTCTGCACCTATCTCATTATAGATATGTTTGTACTGACCTAGCTGGCAGGAAGCTCATGTATTGATGTGTCGTTATGGATGTAGGCCTCACATCAGTATATACCTAGTACATACATGTAGAGGTACATGGAATCATGTACCAGTGCTGGTCTTATGGCTTCCATATCTTTTCATATACATCTCTCTGTACATGTGCATAATAAAAGTGCCTGTCATGCCTGGATAAATTTGAAAGCCTTAGATAAAGAATTTTTTTATAATTTTTCTATATTTGCAGCATGAGCATACATTATGTGGAAAAAATCTGTGTGAATGCCATCATGCAGAGATCAGTACATGTGTTGTGCGAGTAATTCTGCACCAGTGATTCCTGATGAATTGCATTTACCAGTAAGATCAGTGCATTCTTTACCAAAATTTTCAGAAGTCTAGAAGTTTAGTGTGTAAGTTGTGTACAGTTAATACATTTGGAGTGAGAGCAAAGCGCTGAGGTAAATCGACGAGGTACTGTTTTACAGATTAGGTAGGACTGTTTATGAACCACCACATTGTCATCTCTGCTCTCAGTTAATTCACCCTCCATGCTGCGATCTTCTATCTGGAATCACAGTATACGTTGTAATACAGTATGTCATGTACTGATGCTGTTTATATGGGAAACTGTTTTAGGTGAAGTATGGATATCTTTGGAGGAGACAGTTAGCTGCTGGAAAGAGTCAATCCAACATTTAACTAGATTGTTTTGTTATTAATCCAGCAAACCAGTACCTGGTGATAAGTTTTAGTTGTTATTTCAAATGGCACTTTGTTTCTTCCAACCATGATCGTGACTTCTTTATGCAAGTGGGACAGCTTTGAAATAAATGTTTGGCATAAAACACCTCCGAAATAAATAAACAAACTCAGCAAAGGAGTAATCAGTGTTTTAAATTGGATAGGAAAAATCGTTATTTGGAAGTATATATTTTAGTATCATTTTTCAAGACAAGATTTTTTCTGACAAGACAAAAAGAATGTTTTAGGAATGAAAAATGGTGATCTTGAAATGACATCATGGTTATTGTGATGTGCAGGAAGTGTTGCTGACAGTTTTGTGTCTCATTGTCAGACATATTATGACAACCAGAGCAGTCTTAAGTGCAGATGGACGGAAAGACGTGTTAACCAAAGAGACAGCCTCGGTGGGACATACAGCGACACACGGTAAAGACTTCGCAGCCGATGTCTGTCAAAGTTTTAATCCTGATTAAAGAATGGAAAGTTAGGCTGTAGGACGTCTTGTTATAGGCCATTGTTTCATCTTCCAGATTGTCTTTGTAAGGTTAGTCTCCACGGTAACAATGAGGTGGGGGTGGAGAGTGAGGCACAAAGTTGGGTGGACGTTGAGTCACTGCCTTTTTTTTATTGCATAATGTTTGATTCCTGCGTAACTTGATCTGGTTGTGTAGGTGAGCCGTGTTGTCGTGGGGAGAGGCTCTTTCCCTTAGGGCACAGACAGGGTTAAGATACGACAACGCCCTTTTATCACCACTTCACAGCTCCCATTGACCTTGAGAATGGGCTGCTAATTATTATATCACACAATGCATAAAGGAAAATGAGTTATACAAGAAGGAGAGAGAGAGAGTGTGGTGTTCAGTATTCATTAACATGTATGTGATGTGTTAATATTGTACAAAAGACCCGCATATTGAACTTTAAACTCATTTTGAACAAACTTAAACTGCAAAAACTCTGTAAAATGGAAGCCAGTAAAATGTGAGTGAAGAAGTGATTTTCCATAACAAGTACTTTACTTCACCAAAAGTTTGGCAAGTTATGCACTTTCAAAAGCACATAAAGGACATAAAATGATACTTTGATGTCAACACTTAAGTTTTTCTGGTAAGGTATAAATCAAACTTCACCAAAAAATCTTGACTATCCCAAAGAGATGAAAGAATCAGTTAGATTCATGCAAAATGTGTCACTGGCAAAATGCTAGACCAAAAGTGAAATACAGTTAATATTGTTTTGGTTTGCGTGGATGATGGAAAGCAAAGGTGTGCAGTTAGTTTGGAAGCCAGTATAAAGGTATAAGTCATTTCAGTATGGCTGATTAACCTGTTCCGTATTCGTAATTCATGCATCTAATCAGTTCATTAAAATATATGAATATATTAGATAATGCTAGCCATAAAACTGAAGGAAGGAAATATTTTTATTTAGTATTAGTTGTGATTTTGTGTTTTTCAACTGCTGCTTTTGGCATTTGCAATTTTTTTTTTTATTTCACGAGCATTGTTTCCCTCCAAAAATTGTACCATGTTCTTTGTAGCCATTCATTAGCAATCAATTCCTGTTGAAGAAAAGCAAAAAAAAATCCTTCAAATGGTCAACCGATAATTGTTTGCGGAAATCTAATAAAATCTTCATCCATTTGAATTAGGAGTTTTGTCTGTATTACCTCCCTTGTAATGAACCTTGTCCTTTAATTCCCATCACTCCTGCAGGGGGCAGCAGAAAGATGCGAGCTGGGAAAAGCTAGCAGAAGAAGCACTATTATGCTCACATCGCCATTGTTTCTCTCGTGTTGGAATTGATTGTGGTCTGGAGGCTTTGTCGTCACAGATAATCGTCAGTCGCCTGTGTGCGCCCCCTACCCCAAACTTCAGGAACATTTCCTTTAGATCTCCAGCTTTGAAAACCACAGGCAAAGTCTTAAGATAATTTGCAATCTGTCACTGTCTACTTAAAGCCTGGAGACAATTCTTAAAAATCAGAGGGAGAACAAAACTACAAATGAAAAACTAATGTGCAAACACTGATTTTTGTTTTTTGGGGAGATTGTAAGGGCAGTGTGTTAATAGTTTTATGGCCACTTTTCACTATCTTGACATAAGGACAAACTTTGGAATACTAGTATATTATTTGTCTTTTATTATAATCCCTTAATTGTAACCCTGAAGATGCAGCCTCAGTTTTGCCTATTTCACAGTATTCAGAATGTACATATCAGATTGAATCTGACAGGTGATGATGTATTGAATTGTGATCAATGTGTAGGAGTCATTACAGAGCAATAAATTACAAATTTGAAATTCTTTGGACTGTGGAATGTATATGTACATGTATGTATTCACGGACATATCATTTGACAAGTTGCTGTGAATAACTATTAGAAAATTGCCCCTGTAAAAGAATCAGGCTTTTCACCTTGTGTAGTTGAGTGATATACATGATGATTCAGCATTTCATTTTATTCACCGTAAACCATGAAATAACAACATAAATATACGTTTGAAAAATATGGCCAGAATAAAGCTCGTAAGAGCTGGCTTTATCTCATTTAAAATAAAATACTAATTGTTTAACAGGGAAGCTTATCAGTGATTATATTACAGTGTGTTATTTATAGCAACAAAACATAGCAAAACAATCAGGAATCATAATGCGATGTATAAAACTTTTGAGAATGGAAACTAAAAAGTTAACTTTTTTCTACATTTGTGCTTTGTGCATAGTTTTGAATTTTGTTGCTTAATTATGGTGTGAAGATATATTTGCATCTCTTCTTGTTTACCACCATGGTGTTATGTTGTACCATGTAGCTCTGTGTTAGTAATGGGTCACTCACAATGGTAACTGCATATTGCATACATGCTGCATCACTAAAACATAAAATGTACCCTAGTAGGTGGCCAAGCCATGCCCACCATGTATCCAGTGGGGCATGTCCAACTTGCTATAACCAAGAGCACTATTACTGTGGTTGCTAAACCTGTGGGGATGAGGATCGATGGATGGGCAGGTGTGGGAGTGTCTGAGGGGAAATAAACATGGAATAACGCCTGTAGAGAGGCCAGGAACCAACCTGTTAATCTGCTCTGACCTGATCCCGCTGGGCTTGCTGATGAGGTCTAAGGGCTGCCAAGACTTACTGGGTGCTAATGAGTCGGGTGTCTCCTAGGAGCCATTTTGTTCTCTACCATAGGCAGAACAGACTTGCTTTTTTTTCTTGTCTCCTTTTTATGGGTATAACATTATGACTGTGCACTTAGCTAGAGAAATTTCTAAGTGTGCTTCCTCATTGAGGAATTTTCCCCCGACTAAAACCTGCTTTGAAATCAGTGAAACGTATAGTTAGAAGAAAAGTTGCTAGTTGCCATTAGATCACTGTTTTTTGGCCCTGTCAGACTGTTGAAAGTTATGAAAGACAGAAAAGTTTCAGGTTGCCATTATTTTATAGCACCTTGGCCATAGCTGACTGTTGTAAGCATTGAAAAGTGAAGACGTTTTCCAGAGTTTTAATTTTGGATTTCAGGAAAATTTCTGTGAATATTTAATTTGGAAGCTTCAAAAATATTCTGTGAGAGGTGTATCCCTTACAACTGAGTGTATGGGGAAAAAAATTTGAAAAATAAGTCATTAATCAAAAAAAATTCACTTAGATTTAAATGTATTAATGAAAAGAGTTTGGACAGAGGGAGTAATGAAATACATATTTAATGTAATGTAGTATTAGATGAATTTGAGTCATTTATAGCATAACTTACAACTTCCTTTCGTGGATGTTTGTGTTGTAAATTTGACTTCCCTTCTGTTGGTGGTTCAGTCGAATAGGAAACCCAATCTTGTCTGGCAAACAGTCTTATTGTGACAGGAGTAACAAGGGCACAGACATCAAAGGAAATCAGCATGCTAGGTGACAGGCGACAGGTGAAAATCAGATGTATCAGGTGTTAGGTGCACACCTTTTGAATAATGGACTCTGTGCCTTACCATGGAGTTGGTACTTGGTTGTTTGAACACCAGAAAGAATCTTAATCTGAAGGATTTTGACAGTTTTGTTTTGTCTTTGTATATTGCATTCGTGTAAGATATTTTATAATTTTGCTTAAATTGCACTACAGACAATCTGCATTTCAAAACTTATTTTCTTTTTAATGTTAGTGCATTGGATGATGAGAGATTGAACACTATCAAATAACTGTTAACGTCTGATATTTAGAACTCTTACAGTACGCAGGTTAAATTGAAGGCTGTATGCTTACATTGACCTGTGGAGACTTTGTTAAACTTCAGAGCCATAGCTTACATGGAAACTGACAAAATATAATATCTTGTCCTTCATTTGTAAACTGAAATGAATTATGAGAACTAGTTCATAAGGTCTGTGCTTGTATACTGTGGCTGAGACATACTTTTATGGCTTCTGTTCATTATTTGGGTTACACACGCTGAAGTTGTCTCTGTAAAACCTGTTATATTAAAATGTTATGCACATGCAAAAAGAGGCTGAATAAGCTCACAGTTGAGATATAGATGCTTGAGATTAACGGTGATTTTAATTGATCAGTTGAAGTAACGCTTAGAATCAGATTGAATAAAAAGGTGTCTGAGCTGATGATAAATGATGTTATGTAAGAAATCCAGTAATGGCTCTGACTTTGTGTATGTAGTAATAAGAGATTCAGTAATAACTCCAACTCTGATGTATATAAGAAAGTTTCTTTTGTTGGTTCAGCACATTCGGTTATATTATGCTCCGTGTGAGATATGAAATCACTTTTGATACAGAACCTGTTTTTAGGTTTTCAAAAATGCTAGTGTGTGGAGATCTCCCTGTATCATATTGATGTGAAACGTACCATTTAATCCCACGTTGTGAAAGCCCAAGTGACCTTACGTGAAGACCCTTTGAATCTTTTGTCGTGTGTACTTATTCATGCTCTGTCATGCTGGTTTGAAATGGAAGCCTATAATGTCAGTGGGACCGCCTACTCATTGATAAATAGAATCCTAGTCTAACTGCCGAGTGAGTTTTTGAAAGGTATTTTAAGTCGCTGGGAAGTTTACCTGATTGCATAGGCTGTTCTCAGTCCGTGGTGTGCGATGATCAGCGAAATGGACGGTCTTTCAGTCATGACTGCCTCTAAGGACGTCAATTGTCCAGATTATCGGAAAAAGGTGAGGATCGAAATCAAATACATTTTTGGGTTAGAATAAACAGCTGCGTACTCAGTTCTCAGTCCTGAGCAGTATTGGCTGATGTAGACTTCCCCGGGACATACCGATAGCTCTGGTGGTTACAACCACGATTAGTACATGGAAAAGTATAAAGTATATGTATACCCGTACTTATGCCTGTAATTGCCATCACTGTGAGGCATCTGATGTCCACTCACCACAGTGTACATCCTTCACATGACTTCTGTTGATACAGTAAATTGTATTATTAATCTGATTTCATAAACTGTTTTGCTTGTATTGTTCAGTCCATTAAAAAAAAAAAACACAACTTTTTATTGAAATGTTCTTTGTAGAAGTAAGTTGTGAACAATATGATTTGCTGTGACTCCTGTCATTTCTGAGTCATTTCAACACCATGTTGTGAACAATACGATTTGCTGTGACTCCTGTCATTGCTGAGTCATTTCAACACCATGCTGTGAACAATATGATTTGCTGTGACTCCTGTCATTGCTGAGTCATTTCAACACCATGCTGTGAACAATATGATTTGCTGTGACTCCTGTCATTGCTGAGTCATTTCAACACCATGTTGTGAACAATATGATTTGCTGTGACTCCTGTCATTGCTGAGTCATTTCAACACCATGCTGTGAACAATACGATTTGCTGTGACTCCTGTCATTGCTGAGTCATTTCAACACCATGTTGTGAACAATATGATTTGCTGTGACTCCTGTCATTGCTGAGTCATTTCAACACCATGCTGTGATGGTGCATATGAATCTGTTTGGAAAGTATTTAGACTCAAAGGACGACATGGTGACCATTGTTCCAGAATAGTTGTCCATGTGACAGATGGAAGACGTAGAGTTCTTTGAACTTGTAAACCCCTTTGCGTAAGGGATAGGAAATGAAATAGAGGAGTTTCGAGTACTAAATCTTTTGTCGTATATGATATGACTTTTCAAAAACGTTAGGTAACTTCGGTTGACATTAGTGTCCTGTTCGTCAGTCTCACCATGCACAAATGACCGTGCTTTTCATCATAAACTTCTAAAGTTCAGAAATGTTCATCTCCTCAGCGTTCTCAGCTATTCGTCCTCTCTAAATATCTTCCCATGAAACTTTTTTTCAGACCCTCGTGCTATGATAAATGTGATCAAAAATAGCTGCATAACTTTTTTTACCTTAAGCAATAGAAGGGTTCTGACTAAAACCTCTGCCAATAATCCTAATAACTAGAAATAGAAAACTTCACACTCACTTATCAAAATTACCTATCAGTTTATCAGTAGCTGTACCACACTAACATACCTTTTTGCTCGGCTGATTCAAGGAATTTTTATTTTCTTTGAGTTTAAAATTCATGCACGTGCTGAAGAATAGTTAAAAAAGTAAAAGGGAACATTGTTGTGGGCGTTTGAACTGGGAACCTTGAATAGTGAAGTGAGGGAGAGAGATGAAAGATATGTGACATAATTATATAATTATGAAAATAGCCATATCTTTATAGTCACGTGACAGAAGTGCATTTAACATGGATGTGTGTAAAATATGATTTAGATAGTTCTGAATTATCCGTGCACATAATGAGCTGATGGGTACTTGTGAGAATAAAAAGACTGTTAAGGAAGTTAGTACAGGAATTTCATTAGTTTTGTTTAACAATCACACTATCCTTTTTGTCTGTAGGTTGCGCTGAGGATTGTATGTACAAAGTTGTGGTGAAATTTATTACAAAATACTGCATGTGTCTTAATTTGATAGAGCAATCTCAAGGTCAGTTATAAATGATGATACAGTTGTGTTTGCATTTATCCTACAGTTACTGTGTTATTATATTGTGGTGACAATATCATAATCTCTGTTAATATGTTTTCCAGTCACTTGGCAAATGACTCACAGTATTACATGCAGTTTAACTCTTGACACCAGTGAGTTAATTAATCATCAATCATGGTTGCAACTTGTTTTAATATGCTTCTGTCGCTTTACATATGTACAGATTAGTGCTGTATAATGAGAATTAAACTGTACAGTTAGCTTTGTATAATGACCATTTATGCTGTACATGCTCAGTTAACCTTGTGATCATTATTGGAAAATTAGAATCAGTTATCAAATGATTTTGCTTATCACTGTATTGGAAAGACAACTAAAGAAGCATATCAAATTTACATTTATATATTAGCACAGTACTTGAAAACGTTAAAGGGTTTAATTGAAACAGTATTATAAATTGCAACTATCTACATTTATTCTAATATATTATTATTATTTATAGTTATTCTATATTTTTATTTATATCTATATTGAAAATAAATTACCAGATGTCGTGAATAAAGACAAAGACAACATCTGCTACTAGATGAAGAGTATTCTAGCGCTAAGAAAGACTGTGCAGGCGGCTGTCATTTTTAAATGTACTACCTGGCAGGTTATCACATATATATTTGTTTGCCTTACAAGGCATGAAGTTCATTAGTAGAGCAAAATTCCTTAGATTGAAATGGTCTGAAATTCCTCTGGGTAAATGTTGTCTTCTGTGTCAATTAGCTTCCAGGTTCCCTCAGCAATTTGGGTATTTCCTCGTTTCGCTAAGCCATAGGGTATAACACCATTGTTTGTGGAATTACAAAAAACCCTGACCAGAGTAACACGCCATGCCATCCATCATCTTTAAAAGCGTGTTAGTGGCGACATCACTTCATAATTCATGTCGAAAATTCATCCTCTAGCGATTAATGTATGCAGCATGTGTTTGAAGCATAATGGATGTGTGACTTGACAGATGACATGGGTGGAGCCCCTTACCAACACTTCTTGTCACTTTCTTACCTTTTTCCTCACTTTTATTGTTATTAATCTTATGAATTGCCTGAAAACAATGTCTGTTTTGACCTTCGTTTGCAGTTTTCTGCTCTTTGATATCCTGTTTTATTTTTTTTACATTTATTTTTTTTCTTTAGAAATAATTATGTAATGCCATAACTTGTTGATATTCTCAGTGAGACTTGAGGCTATTTGCACACACTGTGTTGAGAACAAAGTGGGATTTAAAGGGAGATAACTTTAACTGGTCTCCAAATCGTCACAAAGATATAACTTCAGGTTTATTAAAGTGTCTGATAGCCCACTCCATTATGGAATTTTCTTCTGCAAACAAATGTTCAAGTGTTGGTTTATTTAAATGAATTATTTTCCTTATCTGTGATGACGTCAATAGCAAGAGGAAGTGAATGAAGGGAGTAATATGATTTATTGCAGAGCTTTGTGTAATAGATCTAACTTAATCTTTCTTTAGGAATAACCACTGATTATCATCTTTCAGTGAAATATTCCTGGACAAACTCTGCTTTTGTAACGTAGAGGCACTTTTTGCTCGACACTACATCTATTAAATCATATTATTTGTAACCAGATAGATATACTCAGTTGCCTAATGCATGTGTCTCATGATCACTTGCTGTAATAGGTTTTTCTTACTGTGACAAGTTTAATGGGATTTAATCTTAATTTTATTGTCTATCACAAGGATTAATAAGAGACATGACTTTAAGCTGCAAGCATTGTGGCCAGGCAGTTGTAGTAAACTTTTTTGTCACTTGTTTAACATCTCAATGTATCGCCCATAACTCATTCTGCTGATGGCCCTGGAGGTGACTAGCAACCACTGTGAAGCACCCCTCCCTCTCAGGGTCAGGATGGGTGATGGAGAGAAACCCTGTAGGGAGGGGACATGCCTCTCCATTACTCTGGCTGGGTTGTTTTATTGCCCAGCATGTCAGGAGGCCCTAGTGATTAGGGCTCTGTATCCAAATGGGTCAGAGTGAGCCTAGAGCCAGTCAGTGGTCCTCAGCAAGCATTAAGGGGTCAGTGATATACTGGGATTAAAGTGATCCCTAGGTGCTACTGACTTGATGGTGACACTGCGGAATCCTCAGCTTTTTTTAAATTATTAATCATGATCCATACAAATATGGCATCTTGATTTTTTTTTCATTCAGACATAGCCAAGATCTCCGGTTTCACTAACGTGTTGCAGGTTTCACAAAAATTCACTGAAAGTCTTCTTTGGAAATATTTCTGCACTAAATTTTTGAAATATACCTGAGAGACACAGTATTTAACAAGCACAGTTATGTAGTGTATTTGTTTAAATTATGCCCATGGATTGAATTTTTCCCCCGTAACTCGATTTAATTGTCTTCCGTGTTTTTTTCTTTCTTTTCTGTTTTTCTTTTCAAGTTAGAGCAAGCCTGACTAATATAGCTGAAGTGCAGAAATATTTAGTATTTTTATCACAATTTTTGATTTCATTTATTGTACATCTTCATGTAGAAGTTCACTGTACATGTGAAATGTTGACCTAGAGTCCTGCAGACAGTGTTTACAACGATAGGGTACACATCAAGGTGCATAGATACACCTGAGAAAAACAAGTATTTTAGTGACATCAGCTTAAAGAATTTAAAAATTATATATGTTAAAAATGTCCTACATGCCTTGAATTTATTTGATATGTATGCTCTCTGAGTAGACATGTATGCTTGGAATTTCTGTAGTAGAGCAGCGTTTGTTTGATAAAGGCCAGATTGTTAAGAAAATCTTTCCAGTGAAGTTATTTATTGCATCCTTTACATTGCATGACTTGGTGAAAGAGGATTACATTCTGATCGGACGTGAATCATCGCGTGTTGAGATAGTGTGATCGCGTTATGAGTGCAAATTGGGCATACCAAACTTCTTGATGTGGTTACTGCAGGTCTTACAAGGCCTCACTGACCCTTCTGGTTATTTGATTGCATATGGAACTGTTGAAGCCCATGACTCATAGTCCAGACCCTATGGTCACTTCTGGCTGGACTGGACACAAACACTGGAGTTGGTGCCCTCTAGGGAGTAAAACCCCTTCCTCAGTCACAGTCCCCTGCCTCTGTCCACTTGAGTTGGTCCTAGTGGTCATCAAAGTCCAGCCAAACTGACCAGTGTCCTCCTCCTTAAGGAGAGGAGTTAAACAGATTACTGGGCAATGAACTGACCATGCAGCCCTATAAATGAGAGCTAAAATTACCTGGACTGGGATTTTGTTGACTTAATACAGAGATCCTCCAGTCGTTACTACCTTAACACAGCTTTTGTTATCACCATTGCAAGGTTTTATTGCACTGCTCTAAACTAAGCCATGATCAAAATACACTATTGAGGAAAGTGGACAGGAACTGTAGCTTGTAGCATGCATCATATATTATACACAGTGTCAAGGTTTAGTTCAATTCTCTTGAAATATATTTAGAAATATAGTATGCATACAAACCAGATGATTAAATTTAAGTGTACTGAGCGAGTAAAAGTTTTAACCATGTTTTACCATGTTTCAATTTTTTCATTTTATAACCTCTAAAAATTTAGTACATAACAAGGATTTGAAACAACAAATAAATAAAAACATTGCTTAGTTATTCCATTTTTATGAGTTTCAGTGCAGACATTTTAATACATATTACAATAATTCCACAGATCATATGTAAGTAATAAATCCATAGCTGCTCAGAATAGAAATTTGCTCCATCCATGTGTTCTTGGGTAGTGATTGATATTGTAAGAGATTGCGTTCAGTACCATACATAAAGTTGAGAGCAGTTAGGGAAATTATTGAAATCTTCAAGTTACAAATGATTTGAGATGGAAAATTACTGGCATCAGGTAAGAACAATAAACAATGTTCACGCAATGTGTGTATGCAAGACCTATTTTTTTTTGTAAGTATGACACAAATACCTACTTAACATGTACTTTGTAGAATTTTAAAATATGTTTATGTAATTATATCATTGTTATTAATAATCTGCCCATTAATTTGTAACATAGTATGAAAAACAGACTGTGGACAGTAAAACAAAATTAAAGAATAGATGTATATTGGCCAATTTATGTTTGTTGCAATATTGGATTGTAAGCAATTTATCAAATTTTTTACCAAATAAGTTTTTTTTTTATCATGGTTTCATCAAAATACCTTACATTAAAAGTGTGTGTCAAAAGTTGCACTTATAATGTGATATTTGTATTATATTTTTGATAATCCCTGACAAATAGATATACCAAGCATGCTGATATGGGACAAACAGATATGTCCATTTAACATGCATCGCTTGACCAGTGATGTCAGGTGTTACACTTTTGAATCAACAGGTGGGCAGGTTTCTGGCAAGGTACCAGTGATTCCTCCAGGTGAAGTACTTGTTTCCACAACTCCTGCACCGAATAAAAAGCTGACTGAATATTCTTCAGCGCCATACGCAACATCGGTGATCTGAAAAAGATCAAGACTACACGTACAGATCCTCACGCAGACATAGCCAGATTATCTTTGTGTAGTTCGAGCTGGTAGGGTGGCCCCCTTGGATTTGTCATGCTTCTAGAAGCATGTGACAGATGAGGTCAGTTGTAAAACATACTGGTGTAGATGATGGAACATGTCAGTTGTGGAGGCTGTCCCCATAAACTTTCCCACTCTGCAGCTAACCTGTCTGATCCCCCAGTAAACACATCCACAGGGACACAGCTGTGGATGTCAAGGGAGTAGTCCTACATGCTCCTGCCCAGTACAGATACCCAGGATTTATGATGAATTGTTGTAAACAATGAAGTCCCCCCCTCAACTCATTTCCTCATTTTTTTTTATATCCTGGGCAATAAAGCTTTATATAGTTGAAAACTAGTTCTGAATGTGGGTAGTTATTGTTGACGCTCAGAGTGCATCCTAATATTTATTTTCTGGAAAAAAGTTCAGAGAAAGTGGCTTGCCATCTTTGATAAATCATGAGGAAATTTGAGAGGGCACCCTGTGGTGAAAAGCTACATGTTCATGTATGCTTTATTTTTCACAATTAGCTGTGCATGTAACTCTGAAGTAAAGAAGGGGTACACAGCACTGAACTCACTGGCAAGGTCAGGTGCAAAACCAGTGCATGCACAGCAGATTTCAAAGTGCCAAGTGCTAAGGATTTTTTTAAAAATGACTGATTTAATTGAAATTGACACATGTAAATTGACAGACTAAACCTGTCTGAAGAGTGACATGTAATCACACTTCCAGAAGTTGCTTTAGGCTACATTTACATATACAAGTTTCTAAGTTTAAATCCCTGTTCGTCTTTGAAACCATGTTTGAGAGATCAAGGTCAGACGATGTTTGCTTGAAAAAGGGTTTTGATGCCAAGAAAGATACATTAATTTGTGTGTTACAAGAAAGTAAAAAAATTAGTTTCACAGAAATAGATTTGAAAATTTTGGTGAGATTTCTTTTCATCTGCTTACATATTTTTGTACTAGGAGAAAATTAACTTTTGACACAGAGTGAAAAGAATGCAGATTTGCAGTGACTGGTTGGTATTTTTGCTTTGAACTACATTTGTTAGGGGCTGTGTCGAGGAATATTATATATGATTTGCCCTCATAGCTTAAAATCATAGAAAAAGCATTATTTCATTCTCTTTGGCTATACATGTATGTAGATGCCTGAAAGTAAAGCATAGTATAGGATCACATAATTCAGTGTGGATAACCTAACATTCTGTGTTCTTTTGGAGAAAAGTACTGTGACGCTATGGCAACATACTATGTACTTTTCAGTTATTGTGCCAAGCAGCCTGGCAGAGAATGTTTTTTGTCTGTGGTAATTTTCCGACAGTATTATGTAATCAGGCAGACTTAAACAGAAAGTACACTTTCGGTGCAGTTGAAAACACCTCTTTTTTGACGTTTTGCCCACCACAAAAGTTGTTTCTTATATACCAGTATTAATTTTTCAAATAGTTTCAAATGTTTCAAAACATTTGTACATGATGATGTGTATGCGTACTCTCACATCATAACTTCAAGAACAGACAACAAGTAAGCCTCTTTATGGTGCAGTGACAATAATATCAAAGAGTTAAGAGCAAATCTGCTGAAATCAATGTCATATTATTCAGCACTGGTACAGAAATTCAAATGATTGTAGTCTTGTAATCCCAAGACTTTTGATCATTTCTTGTACATAGATTCATGGATATGTTGTATACACATTAATGGATAATCTGCAACACACTCCAGTGCACCATTCTTTAGTGTGTGTATAAGATTTGTATTGAGCACTCTGCCATCTGTTACCAGCAGATGTTGTTGGGTTATACAATCAAACAGTTGTCTACTGGTGAAGTCTCACCATGAACCCTCGGCCTGATACCATCTAGCCTGATGTCGCCCGACAAATCTCCACATCTCTTTCAAAGTCTCTGGTAAGGCACTATGAAAGGCACTGAACCAATGCAACCTTATGCTCAGTTGTGACAGGATCTTTTTGGGGGGATCTGGCGGGGTGGTAGTTTGTTTGATCCTGAATTAGCATTGGTATCGTTCTCAAAAGGGTGGGGTAGAGATGTTACTTAGTAGACTCTGTGAACAGAACTCTGTCTTAGAGTTACATAGATCAATACAATTTTTCTCTTAACAAATCAGAAATGTGGAAGAGAGATATAGTTCTTGCTGTCAAATCCAATTTTCAAATTAATGCCTTTTTGTGGTGCAAGGGTATGTTTTTATAAAGAAAAAAGTTCCATTGTTTTAATGATTTTGTTATAGTACAGATTTCAGATGCAATAAGATGTAATTACTGAAATAAATGTTGACCTTTTAAACTAGTAATTATATCATAGGAGCTCAAAGAATATGGCTGTGCTTTTTTCAGTTCAGTATTGTATTAATATCAACAGATCATTCATGTTAGACCCTCAGAACAAGAATTTATGGGTGAGATATATAATTGTAGTCAAAAGTAAATGGTATATGTCAGAAGTTATAAATATGTGTCCTTGTTCTTAGGAGAAACAGTCACTTTCTCTTTGGAGTAACAGACTCACTTACTCTTTGGAGTCACTTAAGATCAAAATATGATCACATTATAGGATAGAAAAAGACAAAAATATGACGACAATGTTGTCATATGTCTTCTTCAGAACATTTTTGCAATAAAGAAGGAGCCACTTTCTGAATTCCATTGACAGTGACAGCAGTCTTTGTGTAGTAGCTGGTTTTCATTTTTTTTTCACCCCAGCGCGAGGGACAGCTGATCTTTCTAAAGCCATTGTTTGACTGTTTGCTGTGCACGATTTTCCAAACTTTAGTATTGTGTTTCACTAAATTGCATGCCTACGGGGCTTCCTGCAAATAGTTGACATTTGCTTCAGCTGGCTGTGAAAGTCAGCTATGTGCACAATCTTTGTCTGCATACTCCACTGAATGGATGGCTATAATTGTACCTGGATACTCAGTCAGTGCAGACATGCCTATCACATGTGTGATGTGTCTTATGTTTGCCTTGATGGCACATTCTTTCTCCACTAGACATACTAGCAGAGGTCACTGTTAGTGTTTACACTTCAGTGCGATTTGCAGATTTCAACTGTTCATTTTTTACTCTGAAAGCCTACTACAACTGATTGTGACTTAACCAAAGCAAACATCCAACACATGGACTCACCCATTTGTCTTCCAATTAATGTGATCAAACTGTATATGCATTATAATGTTATTGCATTATTAGGTTATGTTTATTTTCATTCTTCTTAAAAAACAGAATTGTAAAAGAATTGACTGGCATGTATACCAAAGGTTGCTGGTTTACTTGAGGCACCCCAGTTTGATCTACCCATAAAAATTCTTGAGCACAGCATTATATTGAGCATCCTTCAAATTATAAATGAAGAAAGCTTACATGCATTGGGAGATCTACAACAAGAAAGTTTCATATCGGTGAATTCTTAAAGCTTGTTGCTTTGTTTATATTGTAACTCCTAATATCCTCTTGATCAGTTAAAACAAACACATCTACCCATAGGTGTGCATCAGAGTTTCTTCGAAATCTGGAAGTTGATGTAACGAAAAGTTTGAGTAGTAAACAGTTTGATTTGTCAAAATGGACTGTTAAAGTCTTGGAATATGCTGCCCTTTCTCGCCCCTTTGAACTCTTGGCCCAGAAGTTTGCAAAGAGAGGGACACATCACTTATCATATGGAAAATCTTTCTGAAGTTGACGATCTGCAGGCTGGCATGTTGGCATGGTGGAGGAATCCTCCCGGCAAATGTGTGACATTTCTCTGTCTCTAGCTTTTCTTTATCTCCAAGACTGAAGATCTATCATTAACTGGATGAGTTTTTGTTCCAAGTCTGTCTGTCTTACAATCTGAAGTGGTACCCTTTCCTGTGCCTGATTGTTCTGTCTTTTCACATGAACCATGTGTTTTAATTTTGCTTCAGTCTGTTCTCTGCTAGCAGACTTGGTGACAACATTTTTATGTCCAGCACAAACTGTAACTGGAAACCTTTCACCTCCTCCACTGACTGATAAGAAAGTGTTTTTTTTATCCTTTCACTGTTTCTTATACATGCTAGAAAAGATTATGAGCCATATTTGATTGTGTTGATCAGGTATAAATAATTCTTTTTCTCTCATACATTATTAAATGCCTCATGGTTTCATATATTCTGACACAGCTTTATAACAAATTTATTTTTCACTGTTGAGTGCAGTGTAAAACACCAATGAAAGAAAGAAAGAAAGAAATTCAGGGTTTTGGCTTCTAAGAACTCCAGAATCCGATTAGGCCGCAATATTAATGGTGTCATTTGCTACCTGTTCTTTTGATATTTTGCATTTATCATGTAATAAAACTTAAAAGCATATGGCACCAGAAATAAACCCTTTACAGTGCATTTCTTAATACCAGACTGCCAACAAAACATATCTTGTTTTATGTGATATTTTTTTTTCTCTGAATGTCAGTCTGAACTTTCCCTTTTCCCCCTCCTCCTTGGAATTGCTCAGTTTTCACCCTCTTGTCTCTGATCAACCCCACTGCCGTGTTTTCATTGTATTTTTTGTTGAGCATATTGAAGTGTACCTCAGTCTGTGGCCTCATCTCTTCATGGGTCTGACAATGCTCTTGCCCCCTAAGGCACTCCAGTCATATTTTGTCTCCCTGAGGCACATGTGCCCACATCCCTCTCAGTGTGAAGGCACGCGCCCTGATATCAGATGTCAGGATTGTCTCTGATTAGACTCAGTACTGTTCCATCAGCACCCTTGTCCCTCACCCCCACCCAATCACCAATCCAGTCTTCTGACAGTTGTTTACTATAGAACAGAGTGAGCAGTGTAATACCCTTCATGTGTTTAGAGACTGGGCTCTACCTTATCAAGGGCAGGGACATGTTTCTTTTAGGCCACAATAAGTTCCAAAATACACCAGATCTGACACAAAGTTATCTTGTATACACACTTTTGCTAACGACTGACACTGAAAAGTTGCATATGTTTTTTTGTAATGTGATGTTATTGTAATTTTATTCAGTCAGTCATGCTTCAGAACTGTAATTATTGCTGTGATATGTCACCTTCTTGACTAAAACTCTACTTTGAAAGTTCTTTAAAATTTGTACTTTTTACCTTGTGTTAATTTTGTCTCTCCAACTAATTAACTTATATTGGTAAATGTTTTGACAACAAGCATATAATTTAGGATAAGATTTGTTTTTCGTAAAATATGCCTTCAGTGAACTTCTCCTAAAAGTTGCCATTGACATGTCAAAGCAGACTTTCAGGGATAAATATAGTCATCATTTAGAATGTCTTCAATCACTCACCTTGAAACATTTGAAAAGAAAGATTTGTTTTTCAACACCATTTACATGTTGCATAACTTGATCTGTCTTCAAAGTATGTGCATCTGAACACCTGTTACTCTTACATCATACATAGGAATGTCAGGAATGTGTGATGATGGGTGGCCCTCATAATAGGCTACATTTTACTTACTTCACATATACATTATTGTTAGACTACTTTACATCCTTCCCTATAAAACATATTCAAATTCTTAAATGTTCACTTTGTAATTAAGTTCACCTCATGTTAGAATTAATTAACAGCTTAGTGAAAAGAAAAGTCTCTATTTAAAAAGAAAAATGATTAAAGGCTTTTTCATCAGTTTAAATTTTTTAAATTTGTTTTAACACAGTTTAGTTTTATTGATTACATACATGTGCATTGTAAATGTACAACCTGCTATGTGATGCCCAGTTGTGTACCATTAGCATGGCTGGCAGGTTAGAGCAGTGTATAAGTGTATGTGCCTGTAAAGGCATGACTGCATGTGTATGATACTGGTACAGCAAGTAGTGTACATTGGCGAAGTCGTTTGTATAATTGATGTATTATGTTTTGACATTTATCCCGATTTAAATTGCTTGATTTAACTTTTTTGACATTTTTCCCCTCTCTTTCCTTGTTAACAATAGCTTCTGTTTGCTAATCATGCGCAATGACACAAGACTGAAAGTGTGTCTCATCCAATCTGACAGCTGTCACTCATGACCCTCCAGCCAATGACAATGTCTAATTGGCTGAGGTAGGAGTTGCCCGGGTGCTCTTGTAAGGCAGGGACACAGATCTTGTCTGGCCTACTTCCCGCCTTGATAGAGTAAATTAGTCAGCTCAGACAGCTGGTGTTAAAGCCACTCATGCAGTTATTTGAAATGCTGTTCTACATTCTCCACTAGTTTCATCTGACACTTGTATAAGGGAAGCTTTTACGGTAGGGGGGAACTCTTAGCTCTGCACTGTGTAATCTACAAGTACCAGCAGCATTGGCTGTAGAGATACTACACATAGGATCAGAGCAACACTAGAGGTGCAGCAGGTTTAATATGTGCAATGTTCTAACTGGTGAGGCCGTTGCAGGTTACCTTGATATGGGTCCTGCATGTGGACTGACTCCATCATGGATGGATTGATTTCGGTGCAGTTTCTTGAAAGGATTACTGACGTGCTTGTCGAAGCAGATGAGGAGGGCTTACTAGATTTGTTCGAAGTTTCCAGCAGCCATCATTTTACTCACTACCTCGTCACAATTCTGATGGATTGAGTAGTTTCTAGACACATGCTCAATAATTTTTCACTTTTTTGGCAAATACTTTTTTGCCTGTTATCGACCAAAAAGCAATTTGTCATTGGAAAACCTGACAAATTTTCAACGACGAGATTTTTAAACTGCCAGCAAAGTTCGATCTGGCACTGTGAGTGACTGTGACCAATTACAGACAAAAAATCCCGCCAAAAATTCGGTCTTATCAGGCTGGGTATTTTTTTCTCACATTTTTTACAGCCCATGAGTCTTTCTTCAGAGGTTGTTTCTCAGTCAGTGGAAATCCCCTTGTCCTTGATACCAAGGGTAGACCCTTTTCTCCTGTGAGGGGAAATTTAATGTGACAGCCTTGCTAATGGACTGTGTTAACATGCCCACTTACTGTGTTTACCTAACCAGCAAAAACCCTCCCACTGATA
Organism: Acanthopleura granulata; assembly: GCA_016165875.1. Lineage (NCBI taxonomy): Eukaryota > Metazoa > Mollusca > Polyplacophora > Chitonida > Chitonidae > Acanthopleura > Acanthopleura granulata. Next base: position 3,763,877 of record JABBOT010000002.1, on the reverse strand, counting down.
GTGTTTGCTCACATAAGATAGATAACCAAGTGGGCACCCTTGCCAGGTCTGCAGCCTTAGTACTCACAACTATATACTTTACCTTTCGGAAGTTTTCATCCTTGTGGTTTCCTCGTTTTTACCCATTTCCTTGTGCTGTAACAGTTAAATCCTAACTGCATTGAGCATCATGGTAATTAACACGGATGATAACCCAGTGATATAGTAAGTGGGTTATACAGGCTGCAACAGCAACAGGGGTTCAAGGTGTATAGTTTCATCCCAACCATCTTCATCCAGAAACTGGAGTCAACGTCTGACTGGTACCAAACGAAATTGCCAGCAGACATTTTCACCACCTTGCAGCGATGAAAATCATTAGGACCATATTTCTAGATTAGCAGAGTGTGTTCTCTTTTAGCAAACTTTGTGGATTTATCAGCTTCTGGGATCATCTAAAGTTCTGCCAACGGAATGGTCGGCGTTTGTTCCTCGGTAGTATGGGGTGACAGCGCTGTACCATGGGTTCAGACTGGAACATCCAGTGATCTTTGATGCAAATTTGCTGGAGTTATATTCGCACAGAAATCATCATGGTACTGGAATATATTATTACGGCTTTTGATGCTGTGGAACCCAAGACTTATACAGCAGAGGTGAGAAAACTTCGCTTTTACAACAGCACGACATAAAACTGTTATATAAGTGTAATAAGGCTAGATCATGTCCATTATTTGATTACATTTAACTATCGTTGCCACACTTACCTGCATGTCTCCTTCCTAGTTTGCCATGCACACTAATTACCCTACAGATAAATACATTTACATGTACTAAGTGGCACAATTCTGAAAGGCTTATTTTGATCAGTCGTGATACAAAGCTCTTCCAGTACCATCTCATGCAGAAATGGTCTGGTATTAATTTCACCATAGCTGTGAAGATACATGTGAAATCTTTCGTAATTTTGTCTCATATGTGTGTTTTAAAACAGTCTGCTTGCCGTCTTTCTCTGCGACCATACTTGGAAAGGTCTGCCAGCAACCTGCGGTTGGTCGTGGGTTTCCCCCAGGCTTTGCTTTGTTCCCTCCCATCGCAATGCTTGGTCGTCGTCGTACAAGTGAAATGTTGTTGAGTACGACGTAAAACACCAGTCACATAAATAAATGAATAAATAAAACAGCCTGAATCTCTAAAACAAGACATCTGATTTCACCCCACTCTGTATACTTATATATACATTATAAAACTCAGAAATTCATCTTGCATACTTCTGTTGTAGCTGATATAGGGTTTTTAGTTTTCTCTTTACATTTTTTGAGTGGGATTGATATGATAGCTGAGAGTATATGAATATCTGGGACACAGTATGTTAACACATACACTCCTACAGATCTCTAGCAGCTCTGCACGTTAGAACATACACATATGTATGTACACAACTTATGTACACAAACATCTTTTATGAGTGTGTACATATTTTCATATGTACACATCTCCGTGAGCGCATGTTGGCCAAACTACGCCACAGTGCAACAAAGTACACAGTGCACATGCAGATACATGTCGTAACATTATGTTTACAAAGAAGAATGATTCTGACTTTCTTTTCCCATTCAGAAGCTAAGAAACTGGAGAGGTTTTGTGCAAACATTGGGTGTCCATGGTGTTCTAATATGAAACTGATCATATCTGGGTTTTCAACATACCCACTGGCGGCTCAACTTTCGGCTGTATATTTTCCCTTTTTATCTTGATCTCAACACTACTTTAGCTGAACTGTCAGCTACCAACTACCAACCTGACATTCACTGCTGCCCAAGTTGTTGTTTAAAGACATCCAAGAAGAGGGACACAAGTGACATTTTGTCTAGTTGTTTTCCCTTAGAGATCTTAGATCTTTCTGGTTTGGGGAATATATTGTAAATATTTTGGGTACTGATTGTTAATGCTTATGGTGTGGAAGAGTTCAAACATAACTAAAGCAGACTTTTAATAGGATTAAATTATTTCCTATCAAACTGGAAGAGTTTGGCAGGCAGTCTATTGCTAGTTCAGGTAGTTAAAGTGCTTTCTCAGTGCATCTTTTATATATATATTCTCTTGACTAATGAATTACGTGGTCAAATGCAGATCTCATTGCTTGAGTCAGAGGATTAGTTGCCAGTTACCTAATAAGGCGCATTGGTTTATTCCGGGCACTATGGTCTCCTCCACCCAAAAACTTGAAAGTTGTAATGTAAGTGAAAATTTCTTCAGTACAACATTAAACACCTATTCTGGTATTTCACCTACTGTTTAGTATTTAAAAATGCGCTTCCAGAGACACATAAAGACCTTAAAATGATACTTGTCATTGTTGTCAAGGCATAATTGTTTACTGATAAGAAATTAATCTAACTTCACGAGAAACACTTAAGTAACCCTTTAAGGTGGATGAACCAATCATAATCAAGCACAATGTGTCACTTAAAAAAATGCTAAACTGAGGTGAAATAGTGGGGTGAAATAGGGGGGTGAGGGATATATACATAAGTGATAAGTAGAGCAAGCAAAGGCAAGGTCAGTATGAGAGGTACAAATAGATTATTGGGCATCCTTTTGATATGATTCTGGCTCCACACATCATTGGCTGGTGTCATTGCCCTGGCAAAAGGGTTCATGTAGACTTTGATAGGAGAACAAGCACTTAATATGTGACTATATCAGAAGTGTAATAAAGTGTTCAAATGTTAAAGGCACAGAGGCTCCTAATGGAAAATCTTTTTACGTGCACAGGAGAAACTTGTTTGTACTTTTGGACACAGAGATTTATGAAATAGAGAAAACTGTTCACGTATTAGACAGTTAAACCGAATCACATGAAAAGGGAAACTGCATGAAACTGAAACCTTCAGGCATTTGTGAAAAGCTAAAATTCACAGTTCTGTCAATATGCAAATAATGGTGATTGACTTGAAAAATTGAAAGAAGTCGTAATGTGGAACTGGACAAAGGCAAGGCAAAGTAGAAAGAGCATTATCATCATGGTAGAGAGAATAGCTTTATGTGTTAAAAGTGTAACTGAATGAACACATGTATGTGTGTTGGTAATATTCTGAGAGAGAGTGCTGTTTGCCTCAAGGTAGCCTTACTTAAGCTCCTGTATTACTTTTAATACAGTTATGATAAAAAGCATAGACCTGAAAGTTCAAAAGGGTTGAATTTGGCTGAACAGGTATTTAATGACGATGATAAGCAGTTTGGGTCTCATTTCCTTTACACAAGACACATTTTCATTCAGCCTGAAGATTAAGTTAACATTTGTGTATGCATATATAATTAATCTAGTTGATTGAGGTGAATTGGCTGATTTGTTTAAAGTATAACCTTGAACAGTCAACAGGTGACCGAAGCTGTCAGTGTGTAATTGATAAGGAGGAGGAGAATTTCCTGTGTAAAGTGGAAAGCGTGCTGAAATTGTCAAGCGATAAATGATATACCTTAATGAATAAACATGAAGTACTTTTCACACACACACACAGGTTCAGCAGGGTCTTCTGTCAAAATCCAACGTGTTTGACAGGATAAGGTGGTAATTATATCTGATCTTGATTAGCTGAGCTGTCACTTGAGTACTATCAGTTTAATGAGCGTCAATCTACCTGTCCAGATAACTCACTCAGGTGTAAAATTTACTATGATGACAGGCTTGCTAAGATGACCTCAAAACTGCCCCAAACAAGTGCCACTTCACCCTTGGACCTAGATCATTCTCAAAAACTGATGAAAGCAAAGGTTTCTTTGTGAACCAAGTTCACCAAAGGACAGACATTCTCCTAAAACCTTTCTTTTCCAGCTGAAATCTTTGTTATATGTTTGCAACAAAGTGCTTCCCAAGCATTAATGTTCATGTTTATATATAAACTTCCTGTGTATACATTTTTGATAACAATACTTATATTTAAAAATCTGATAGTAGTTTGTGTGCTGATTTGCTTGCCGCAAGGCACCATAGATGTGAGAATAGAGAAAACTATTAAGTTGAGCCTATATACACATGGATGTAGCCTGGGCATTTTAAGGACTGTTTACCACTCAAATAATCTGATATTTAAAGTTGGTTGTACATGTGTGTATGAATTGGTATGATCATTTATGCCGTTCACGGGCATACTTTATAGTTCAAACAAAAATTCTTTTAAAATAAAACTTACATTCATAGGAAGGGCTGACCTTAAACAGTTAAAGTAATTGATCAGTGTAAAATGCTATTTCATAAGTAAAACATGTGTATGGTTATGACTTAATTTGTTCAGCAAAATCTGTGTATATATTTATCACACAGAATTAATATAATATAAATGATTGATATCTAATCTGTTATTAAGGTTGCCTTTTTTTGTTTGTCATTTCCACATTTAAACAGGATCTGATCATTGATTGACGTGTTAATGTTGCATTTTTTTCATTCTTTCACCTGGTGGTGGTATATTTAATTGTGATGTAATTGAAATGGAAAAGAATAGAATTGATTTTTGTAGCAGTTTTAACATTCGAGAATGATAGAACAAACCTAGTATTTAATTCTGCATTCCTGTACATAATTACCAACCTTGCTTCAGGTTGAATGAGAGTTCATAGGAAAGGAAACCTGAGGGGTGAAAAGTGCTGTGAATGTAAAGTTTTGAGGTTATTTGCATGTCATTATGGTTTAATTAGGGAAGCCAATGAACAGGCATTAGATGGATGCAGAGTTAATTAAACATGTTTAACTTTTGATAACTTTATCATAATCCCCATATCACCAAGATTGTATAACATTTGAATTTGAAAGCAAAGTTATAGATCATGCAACAGGTAATAGGTAAAGTGAAAACCAATGGGACATGTACAAATGATATTCAAATATTCATGTATCAAATGCCCTGAAGCAAAGGTCAGTAGACAAGTTTAAGATCTGCACTGATTTGATGATTATACACGTATAGACACTGTTTACTTTGAATCCATCTAAATCGCATCAAAATCTTCTTGTTATCACATATACAATCAATTCAGCGGACTAATATTGATTCAGCGGGGAGACAAACTCGTGCATTGTGGACACTTTAAGTGAGAAAGCTTGTCTTGTGTGGGCTATTCACTGCATGCCATTTGTTAGAGGTAGAACTGTCTACACAGATGAAATTGAAAATCGGAACAGTCTAGACCTGGCTGTCACATTTACTGAGTGTATTTGAAGCCCTGAAGAATTTTTTTCACGTTATCAGGAGCTTGCACATTAAAGAATAAACTTTGCTTTCTAATAGTTAGTGCACCCTGCCATCTTTTACCATATCTTCCTGTCAAATTTCTGAATTCTGTAGCTGTAGGACATCTAAATAAGAACCTCACAAGAGTACAGATTCGCTTGATGTATGAAATTGGTCCATTTGATTCTATATTTAGAAGATTTAGCTGAGAGAAGAATTGTTATCAGTGCTACCATTACCCATTAGAGTATATCTTCTAGTTTCGACACCCTGCCTCTGTGTTTCTGCGATGTTTTAAAACACTGTGTCAAAAGCTTTTTATGTGATGACAGGTTTACAAGCATTGCAAGTTCAAGAATTGCCTTGGAATTTAAAAAAAAGTGGTACATGAAAGTGTGCTCCTGTCTGCTGGCATATTTCCTCTGGTGTCTCTCATTCAGTACAGGTGTACCGAAGCTGGCTTATGTTTCTGTGATGTAAAGTCACTCACATACCACATCCAGTCTAACTCTCCTAAAGAGTGGAAAACTAAAAAAAACACACGAAATCTGTACTTCTATCATATATGGAGTTTGAGACATGCTTTTTTCATGTAGGTATTGTGTACGTGTTTGAAATTTAAGAAGATTCTGTTTTCCTTGCTTACTTATGAAGAAATATCACAGAATTTCATGTATGAGCAGCAGGTCAGAGTTTGCTGTATGTCCAAAGGCAAGCTCACTAACAGGCATTTACATTTCCAGCGATTAAATGAAGACATGTAATGCTGCACATAATTAGCTGGGTCTGACATTAATTTGTTGCATGAAAAAAATATGTTCCCTTATTACTCGTAGTTAGAAACAGCTGGATGTTTTGTCATTCTCCATCATCTCATTATTGGTGTGGGTGTGCAACATTTGCAGACTTGTGCTGTTGTTTATTGCAGTGCCAACAGGGTAGGAGCTTTTAAACATTGTCATGTTGATGGCTCTGTTATACCCCAAGTTTACAGGTATGCAGAACTGGTGATGATGATGTCATATTTTACTGCTTCAATGGTTTGCCAGACCTTTCAGTAGTGACCTCTGATCCCCAGCATGTTTCGAGCACCAGGATTTTTATAATCGCTGACAGAACGTATTTTACCTGCTGAAGGCCATCATTTTGTCCTCAGATAAGAAATACTGAACAAGGTGCAGATTGTAAGGCATTTCATTCAGTGGATGTGACTTATGATGATGTTGACAGCTGACTGCTTTTGCTAGTATACCATTAATATTGATTTAAAACATGGTGAAACAGAAATAACAAGGTGTCCCAGTTACAAAGATCTGAAACAAGAATCAAAGTACAAGTCATTTTTGCTTACAGTTATGCTGAAAATAAAGCCGAAAATGATTTGTTTATGGCACCATATGTATAAGCTCCATAAAACTGTAAGAATTATTTCACTAGACCCTACTGTTCTCCAGAAACATACTGAAATATTGCTTTCAGTGGTGGTTGAAAAGGTTAGAGAATGAGGATAAGTCTGTTGAATTTGATTTTCCTAATAGTGCAGTGAGTTCAGTGTAGTATGGTATTAAAGTACCAGAAATTGTATATATGTATGGCAAGTTGTGGAACAGCTAAACAGATCGTAACTCTCAAATAACATCTGGCTTAATTCCATGCAGCCCATGTCCCAGTCAGATAGAGATTGTTTAGATTGCAAAACACTTATGTTTGGATAACTTTTATTGGAATGTTGTGACATCATTTGACCCTAACTGTTACCATGTGTCATGTAATTAATAGTTCATACCATTCTGCCTTGCCCACCCATAAGTATATGATGGCACAAAAGACAGAAATTGCTAAAGAGTGTGAATATTGATAGGTTGTGTATTTCAGACAAGCTCATATTATTATTTTTTTTTCATAATATAAATTGTTCACTTTACCAGTACATTGTTGCTGTAAAGAATGATCAGTTCTGTTTTGGTAATACAGTGTAGCCTCGCTATAACGTGATTCTCCATTAACAGAGGTATATAGTATGTGTTATAAGTTATCAGCCAAAGATGATCCACTCAATTCCTGTAACCTTTGAACAATCTGGACAGAGAACATTTCACAGATTTTATTTAGTTCCTAATGAAAGAAAAACCTGTAACATAATTGGCCTTGATTGACATCATCTTGGTATCAAAGCATAATAAATAAGTATCATGAAAGAAACTACATGTTGCCCTGGTGCTGAATTAAAATGGTTTGGTTTGCGATTGAAAACGTGAAAAATTAAACCTTCCGACACTTTTGTATCAAACGTTGTTTTTCGCCTATCTTTGTAATTGGTGAACACACTTATATCCACTGTGAAGTGTACATTTGACTCAAGTGAAGTGTACATTTGTTTTTCAGTGAACTGAGTGAAGTGAACATTTGACTTACAGTGAGGTGTACATTTGATTTTCAGTGAAGTTTTACATTTCACTTTCAGTAATATTATATTTTTAAACGTACATTGTACACTATTAGTATATTTCATTTTTGGTACGTTCTCATTCAAATTGAACAGTGACCCCTGGACTAAATAATAAGCCATGTTAATTTTTATGGGTTATTATCTGGCTAGACAGCACATCAGAAAATCTCCAAAAGCGATAAAGTCTGAAGGGTGTAGTTGTTTGGTGACACAGACATGTATCCACTCATGATGCCAACACGATGCGTCTGTATGTCTGTATTGGTTGCCACTCTGACCATGCTGTTTTCTCCCTCAGTCACAGTGCACACTGTTGAACTCACTGGTTAGATCATTGCCAGAACCTGATAGGTTTGTGGTTGTAACTGAGATGATTGTACCGTAAGCCCTTCCTGCAGACTGGTGAGAGCAGATGACCTTCATAATCTAAGACTGCACCATGCCAGTACTGAGGACTCACCATGACTGCCTCCGATATCTGGGAGGATCTTGCGGGCCGCCTACTTCTTATAGCACTTTCATTGTTACCAATATATTCCTTTGGCATTGCTTATTGTTACTTACATCTGCTGTTTCTTGAATATATTTTATAATAGCTTCATCCATATGCCCGTTATAAACTATTGGAGCAAAGAACTTCAAGGGCACAGACTTGTAAGACTGCAGATATTGCTGTGAATCTGCTTGAATTTACCTCAAAGGCCAAGTTTATTAGTTAACACATTTCTCGTCAATTATATTATATTATTTAAAAAGGACATGTTTGGTTGCAGTTCTCATTCAGATGTTAAAAGCTTTTGATAGGATGCACATCTCAGCTGCTAGGTAATACAAAGTTTGAAAAGAACTGTGTTGTTTTTTTTCAAAACATGAACAAGTGAACATAATTTACAGAATGACGGCATGATAAATTCAGATTAGGTTGAAGTGTGAATGTATGTTCTGACTGACACTGTGCGTTATAATGTAAGTAATAAATATATTCTGGTCTTAACAGATAGAGATAGTCTACAGAGGTTTTGATGTATACAAATCGTGCATTTGTCTTGCCAATAGCTAAACAATATTGGCCTGCTTTTCCTTCTGTGTACCTGGAGGTCAAATGAAAGTCTCAGACATCAGTGTCTGTTAGGTTTCGAATTTTTTGTAAGGTTTTATACATTATTGCCCAGGTGAGGTAATGTATTGATAGCTGCTTTCTCCATACCATGCACAATCAATCGATCAGTCAGTTCCATGCATACATTTACTAATTACAGACGACCTGCATTATCTGTGTAGTTAACAGGCTTTCCGGTACCGGCAGTTTTATTTTATGGAAACTGTAAATGAAATGGTTGGCCATCAGAAGCCAATTTGTGGTTGGCTTCCAAGATGTGGTCCTTAGCAGGTATTGGATTAGTGCAGGAAAAGTGCTTTGAGATTGTCCTGTGGTGGTATGGGGCAAGGGCCTAGGCAGCACTCCCCGTCATGTCCGAGAATCCTCATAATGCCATTATGCGCTCATTTGCGGCAAGACAGTGAACTGTCATGTACCAGAACATCGTGGGACAATTGGAGATCAAATGAAGCATCCTGTTAGCCCTGATTACCTCCGAGTTAAAATCTGTGAGTCACATTGACTAAAGCAAGCCAGGAGCAGAATATGAATGAGTAATTCTTTCATAGTCATGCAGATTGCTGTCCACATGGAGAGACTCGTGGTTTGTGCACTACGGAAACAAGGTGGGGGAAATTGCAAAAATTGTGATGCAGATTTTTGTGAATGGCCGTTGTATTTGCTTGTTGCTGCTGTTGTGTAAAGCCATGTCTGGGGGTGCTTCCAACTATCTTGTCAGGGCTCTTTCATAATTAGCTAGCTCTTACATGAAATCCTCAAACCACCATCCTGTTATTCAGAATTTGTAACTCTACCAAAAAAAAAAAAAAACACACACTCACATGCAAAAAGTCGTTGCTCTCTGAGTCAGTACATAAGGTTTTTTGTGGAAAGATGATCCAATTTTCCTCATTTTCCTCTCGTAATGAATCCTGTAAAATATTATGAAAAATGCTGCTCCTAAAATTACATGATTTTTGATGTTAAATTTAGGGATTATCATTGTGAAAATATAATCATCTGTGGCTTGGAGAGGCTATCATCATCGCTTAAGTGCAGTTCCAGGCTGCTAGTTTTTGCTCTACAATTTCCCATTTTTGGCCTTTTACTTCCCAGTGTTTTTTTTAAAAATCAGAAGAACCAAATGTTTAGAAATTTTCTTTCCTCTAGGATGATTGCATATCTGAGTATAAAAAATATAATGAAAATAAGTGCTTCAAAATATATGAAAAAGAATATTTTTCTACTGCAATATCCAGTGTGCACAGTGTCAGTAAGACAGTAAGATTCCCCAGTGAAATTCATGGTCTTTTTCTTCCCCTTGCATGATTACATGCAAGTCACACAACAATGTGTTAACATGCAAAGAACCTGACACGCATGTATACCCTTATAACTGCGAGTTAAGTGGTTTACTCTGCTTGTTCTCTGCTAACATAATGTTGTGTCAAGAGGTTAAACAATTATTTCTCACATTCAGATAGAGGTTTGAGGCGCTGACATGATCTCCCTGCTACCCTGAACCCTGGGCCAATAGAACCCAGACCAACTTTCCTGCCAGGTTAACTGAAATATGTTGTTCTGATTCCTGGTGTGAACTGCTTGGGTACACATCCCTTGGTTGTGTGATTAAGGGCGTCTGTTTGACCACATTAGCCCGGAATTATCCCCCTTTCAGACAGTCTGAACCCCTCATTCAACCACTTGGCAGACAATTACAGGGCCTCAGGGTTAACTTTAGATCCGCCATTATGGTATTATCCCTGTATTTGTTAAATCGTCTTTAGAAACTTACAGAGGCCCCGCCAGGCCTTATTAGTGACTGAAATGGCATCTGGACAAACGAAAAGACTCAACAATTGATCAGTTTCTACACAGACTTCTCGTCAATTCCCTAAACTTCTTGCTATTCAGTTATTCATGATGTTTTCAGTGTAATGCATAATTTAGGTCCAAATGTTTCTTCAACATACATAGCAAATTCAACATACATGGTAATATAACACATAACATAATTTGGATCCAGGTGTGTTTTGTTTATTATTTTTTTTTAACAATCGTTTCTTTATGAATTCAACATATATGCTAACCTATGTTACCATTGTAAAGACTGAAGAGCATTTTTTCAACTGACATTGTTATGCTTCTGTATTTGTCTTTCCAAAATCTTACCTATCAAATATTCGAATCCATTTTTCACTAATACGCTGTATGTAAACTGTCTGCTTTATTGAAAATGATGCAACTACTTTTTGTACTGTGCAACTTATGATGCGTATTTTTCACCGGATGTCAGTAGATAAGCATGGGTAACAAAGTCTGAAATCGCTTTTTAGTAATAATTGAAGATGCCATGGCTCTAAGGTGGGCTCTTGAAAAATTACTTGTTACGTGTGAATACTTTTTACCAAGATAAGAACCAAAATATCACAACTCCAGCACTACCGATACCTCGATATTGCATTGAATTTTGGAGAGAATGGTCAGAAATAGTATAGCTAGTTGAGGACTTTCGTTAATTGAAGGGTCAGTGAGCACAGATGGAGTGTTGAAAGTATCGACTGGGGACAAGACCCATGAATATTGTATGCTTCAATTTCCCAGCGAGCAGAGTGACGAGGAGGCCCAGTGTTTCCATGTGAATCATTTTACACTCCACACAAATTCAACTTGCTGACTTTAAATGGAATTTTAAGACATCACACCATTAATTTATTGAATTGTTGAGTGAATGCGAATCAGAGTTTTTCAGATTCTTTGTGCTTTTTAACCTAATTTAATTGGAATTCCAACAGGGACGTGTTAGTGTGCAGCATTGCGCTGTGGCGAACTTGAATAGCTGACGATCTTGTTAAACAAACGTGCGAATGCTTTCCAAGACTGCTGCTTTCTTTTTTTTTTTTTGACATTGCAATTCCTGTGGTGCCGACTGTGCACAGTTTCTGGGACTGAAGGCAAGCCATATGACAAGGAATCCCCAAGGGGCTGGGTAACTTTCCAGAGGTCCAAATGATGACATGGCTGAGTTGTCTCGAGAGGGCTGGTCAAGTGGTTCTGGGTGATCAACTGGACAATTATATCCCATCAGGACAGGCCTGTTAATTGTGTAATGTCGCCTGGCTGGGGACAGATTTCCATGGACAGAGAGGAGGTCATCTCTAGGGGTTTGTGACTCAGAGCAGAGACCATATGGCACTCTGTCGTGTCACCATGGTATCATGCTGTCCCTCAACTGCCAGGAACAAGTGGTTTCTGGCCTGTTTCCACAGGACACCGCCAACCCTCTGTGGCACCCAGACTGCATGTCTTGCCAATATGTGTCTCACTCTGTTATTGGTGATCCTGTGTGCATGCAGGTCTGCTCAGCCATTAGTTAAGTGTGTCCTTGAAGAACAAAAGCATGATTAGGCGTAGTGCAGAGGAAGAGGTAGTCAAAGGGCAATAAATCTTGCAGGAACTTTTATGGGCTGTCTCTTAAAGTTGTTTCATGAATTTTTCAATAACAGAAAAATATTGTTATTTTATGTGCTTCGTAGTTTGAAAGGAAAATGACTAAAAGGTCTCCAGATTTGAAATTTGTAACTTCTCTCTTCTGTATCTCCTTAAATGTCAATCGAGGCCGAGAATAGGCGAGTTTTGAGTTCGATCTCTTTTGTCGTAGAAGGTAAAAATAGTTCAACTGTGTCGTGTCACTTGTCAAAGATGTCCGCCAATTTTGTTGCTTTTGTTTCTTCAATGAGGAGTTTTGTAAATTAAAAAACTTCCAGCTCCTCAATTATCCCTACCTTTTTGACACTTTTCTTAAACGCCCATGTTATGGTAAATATAATCAGAAATAGGTTCCTAATATTTTTGACAGGTCATGTGGAACAGCAGGGCTTTTCTTACCTTTAGCGATAAAAGTGCAGACATTTGACTTGTAGGGTCAAGAAAAATAAAGTTAACTTGTGACTTGTGAGAAAGTGAGAATGATGTGTAAGACTTGCAACTGTAACTTTTTGTTGGCAGAAAGTGTTCCATCAGCCAGTTATAAGCATGATAATGACTGACATTTACAGCAAAATTGCCAGTGTAGGTACAGTGTTCAGTTGTCTATTTCCACATTGGTTGTTACTGTTTAATAGGAAGCATTGGACCAATGCCCAAACTGATGTCTGCGTGAGAATCAGTGTGTGGAATAAGATTCTGTTCTTACAGCTATTAGTGTCTCAGACAGCTACAAAATTTGATTTTTGAAGGACAGGAAAACATGAAATTGTCTGAGGGAAGTTTTCTTGCTAATCAAGCAATGGGAGGTGACACAGAGAGCAAGACAAGCCCAGCCTTTACTTAACACAGCATCGGTTGTTGTGATACGTCAATAGATTGAGGCCAGTGTATGAGATGTTGGCGAGAAAAATGCTGGTTGTGAAGAGATAGTGGAGCTCATCATGCTAATCAGGCTATCTTCACCAACCACACCATTTACTGGTGGTTATAAATGCTGGTTTATCCACTTGTCATTTGACCTATTCTCATGGATATAAATTTAAGTTTAGGGTCTGTTTGATCTGGGCAATAAGCCAACCTTTTGCCAGCAAGTAAACCAGTGTCTCTTCATTAGGCTCAGATTTCCCTCAGACATGAACATTTACTGGTGCCTACTGGTCTACCCATTTGTCCCCTGACTTTCAAGGAAGAAATCAAACCATTTAGCACCAGAGTAAACTAGTGTCTTTTCTTCAGGCTCACATTGCCCTCAGAGAGGGTATCCCTAAGATTTCTCATCTTCTACTGTTCTCAAAGTCACGATGATAGTAGCCTGGTGGCTACCTCGGTACTCCCTAGGTAGCCCCTGCAAGTGAAAATCTATGAAGACTGCAGTGTATGTAAGAAAGTTTGTTAGTTCCAGGTACTCATAGAAGTAGAGTACATTGTTACATACCCCAGTCAAACAGATAAAGTAAACAGTCAAAACTCAGCAAATTAGATAACTTAATAATAAATAGTTACATACCAGTTTTTTCCAGCCTGAGGATAGTTTTGTCTAGACTAATCAAGGGGCAAACTCCAACCTTATTTGAATAGAATGCTACCTTTTTATAAAACAGTTTGACTTTATATAGCTCCATTTAGATGAAACTGTGTACTGTGATATAAAGGTTTATTATCTATACATCAGTGAAATTCCAGTATTGCCTTCACTGATAAAAGTGATATCTTCACTAGTTAGATATCACTTTTGTTATTACATTTTGATATTATACTGCTGGTGACCTTGACCCATGAGCCAGATGCCGTGATGTCGAAAATGAAACGCTTTGTTTTTATGACATTGCAATCTGGCTCACTGTGATGCAAGACTAGTCGGTTGCTTTATTCAGACGTCAGGCAGGAAGACATACTAGACGTCATGTTTACCTTTACGACGTTACGCTACTCACAGATCTTTGAAGGCATGCAGCTAAAACATTGCTCAAAACTTCTTTCAGTACACAAAATCATGATATTGTTAAAGTATAAATAATAATGGAATATTGCACAGTGATGGTTGAATGCCATAAATATTGTTCGAGTGAGTGGTGGAAATGATGATCCATGAGACGCTTCCTATCTAGTGGTTTATCTTTTCCACTTCTCACTTGAGCAATATTTATGGTATTCAACCTTCACTGTGCAATATCCTCTATATATTCAATTGATGTATGTACGTACATGTAATAGTCACCACTGTAGTTCATTTAGTTCGTGAAGAATCCAAAGTTACTTCACCATTTGTTTGTTCATGTCAAGACACGTGGCAGTTGATCCCAGTCCATTGACAGACCATATATAAACAGACAACTCCAATATCAGAATGATTACATGTGGTTTGTGGGTATAGACATCTTGTCTAGACACTGGCTTCAAGGAATTTCTTTTGTCTTTTGATAAATTATCAAGACTAGCTCTAACTAATTCCATTTGCACCGAATGCACTTTGGCTTGCTGTAACCTGTGATATAAATTGTTACAGGGCCTTGGCAGCCCTAGTGGCTCTGTCAGCTATCTGATAGTGAGTACCATGAATGAATCCGGTAAAGCCTGCCATACATCTGACACAGGATTTCCAAAAGCCATTCCATCACTCAGGCCAGTTAACCACACATTGGAAGGGCTGTAGATCCTGTCTGGAAGTTCTGGGACTTTTATTTGTGAAGTCTTCGACAGTCTCTGTAGATTTCAGTGGGGTTTTTTTGTCCATGTTAGTTTGTTATTGTGATTTATGTTGGTTTTTTTTTTCCTGTTTTTATTTTTTAAATTTTTTTTGGAGGAATTTTGTACAATTCAAAAACTAACAAATTGGATGGATGTACATAATGTAAAGATCACTAACGGGCATGTTCATAATCTTGTTGATCCACCAACTAGCTTAGCAAAGTGCAAAAGCATAGAAACTCCGAATAAAGAAATGTAACGCATGGTTGACGTTCTCGATATTTCAACTAAGTTTTACTTGTCATCTTCAGGAGAAGTATTTTATATGTAATATAAATTAATATTATATAAGTAATATTTATGGTATTCAACCATCACATACACTTGGTGCATGGAAAGACCAGATACTGGATATTTAAAAACTGCAGGATTCATTATACAAGCTCTGCATTATAAGAGAAGCACTACTTGTTACTTTGTTGTACATACATGGTTAGCGAAGGCTTGTGTGGATTGTTGTTCCAGGTACACACTTCAATTAGTAGTGGATACAATCTACAAATCTAGTATATGTTGCAATCTTTTGTTCTTGTTTTTTGGGGCTTGTAAGACTGATGTGGAGTTGATTATAGATAATGGTAGTTAAGTTTTATCATATCTCTTTTCTCTTTGTCAATACGAGCCGCCATGCGGGTCTGAGTTATGTGGAAAGTAATATGTACAAATTATAAATAATGACGCAGTAGTGTTCAGGCATGATGTAGTGGAGTTAGGGGCAATGTTAACTCTGGGTATGTGCATCCTTGTATATGTAAGCAGAACATTTAACCTCACATATACTGGTAGCATTAAACTAACAGCAATATTTGAATTATTATTTGGATGGAATATGTTTTGCCAGTGAAATCTGGTCAGTTGAAGAACTTTAACAGTGACTTTTTAACTGGCTGTAATTCCATAAGCCATATTGTTTAATTGTAAATGTCCTGAATGCATGAACTTCAAGTTTATACACTTGTATGTACTAAATTTCAAATTATCCAGTACGTTTGTTAAAAACGCAAGTAATTGCTGAGTTTGAGTTCTTAATGCTATGTAAGATACCTATGTGTATATCTTCTGCCATATATGAAATGAGCATTTGTGTTCAAAGACTTCGTTGAGACAGCTGTGTACACACAAGTGGGAAAGGGACATGTGTGAGTAAGAGCCTGGTAGTAGTCCACCAACCCAAACCAGATCGGGCTGCTAGCCTTACCTGCTGCAGGCCAGGATATCAATCCTGTCTGCTTCGAGGACAATTTGCATAGAGTCAGGTTGTACTCACCACTAAATTGTCCCTAACACTTGCGCTCCTGACCACCAACAGAGTATTATTTCACTTTGATCATGTGCTTTGAAAAGCCAATTGTTGTTATCTGAAAATTCACATATATTATGTTGAAACTTCTGACACCATTGGTACTTGAATTTTCTTTCATTATTGTCTTAGCATAATAATATACACATATATATCTAATAGGCAGAATGGGTCAGAAAGAGTCTGGATACATAACCTCTTAAATCGGTAAGAAAAACAGAGATCTCCTCAAGTTAGAGAGGTTTTGGATGTCTGTTTTTGTTTTTTTTTGGATTGGTTTTTTGGAATGTTTTACGGTTCAAATTGATATTCCATTTGTGCTTGTGTGTGTGTGTGTGTTTGTCACCATCCCTGGACTGCTTTATTCTGTATTATTATTCATCATAATTAATTACATCAGTGTTCTTGTTACTGTGTCTCTTAAAATGTCCAATAAATATAAAAATATATATTTTAGGTACATGTACCTGCACCTTCATGTTTCTAAGATATTCTTTTTCTTTTCTAATTTCATGTGCTGTGCCTTTTCTGCATAATAGGTAAGTTTTTGTTTTTTCCTTCAATAATTATTATGTAATGTACAATTGCTGACACGATATTATGGCACTACCTTCCACTGCTTGATAGGGCACATGGTCTTCTTATAATAGATATGGTAGTGCCTTTGTCCATGTAATGTTCAGTTGAGTATGGTATTGTCTTTCTTATGATAGTATGATTTGATATGATACGTAAAGAAGGACTTTGGTTACCATAATGAAAAAGGGAAATGGCATGCTAGTAAGGATGTTCGTATCAGGTTTCAATGATTGATTGATTGATTTCTTTTCACATGGTGTTGCTTATAGCTTTTAGTCTGAAAACAGGTTTACTGCCTGACATGTATACATGTGCATGTGAACCCCACCCGTGTGGAGCCCCACTAAACATCTGTTGGTTTGCATCATTCATCAATGAAAGTTCCTGACTATTTTTGTCCAGGGCTGTACCCACTTAAAAAACTTGCCTTCTCCTGGATTATGGTGTTAACGTAAATGTGTGATTTTGTAAATTGTGACATCAGTAAAGATATATGCCACCCAGGTTATATGCACAGAGTATTTTAATGTTATTACAACTTAGATATTTCACATTTTGACTTAAAGAAATGTAATTAGAAATTCAGGTGATAAGTGCAATAGCTATACTTAGTCATCCGTGCCGTTATTACACTTTTTGTTACCAGGTTCTTTTTTTCATAATTATTACCAGTTAATTTAGGATAACTACTGGTAATATTCTGTACAAACACTATGAAGATTTCCTAACGCCACTGAATATTTTGATTCTGTATAATGGAATACAGGTTCACTTTGATCCAGGATATCATTGGAACATATACTGTAACATGTAAACTACTTATGTTAACATGTTGTGGTTTGAACATGCATGAGAACTGAAATTCCTCTTGCCATGAATAATGATCCATTTAGGATTTTACAGATCTGTTTATACTGATTATAGATCTTTCTGCATAGGACTTCCTTGTCTCATGATAGCAATACTGTGTGCTGACATCCAATGGGGAAATTATGAAATTGAGTATTTTTAGCACAAGCACATATAAATTTCTATTCATTTGAATTTTCTGTACGTTGAGGAGAGGGTCATAATTTACAAGATGGAATTATGATTTATATTGCACACTGTGCACGTCTCTAGACATTGTGGTCATTGATGCCTGCTTATTTTAAGAATACATATGTATAATTGGTTTTGGCAAGTATGCATCATTGCAAATGGTGCAATGGAATATTGGAGAGCATGACATGTAAAAGAAGGAAAAAAATATTCAGAAAATAACACTCATACGATCAGTGTAGTCATGATAATTTGTTCATCATGATTGGATGTGCACCCAGCTATAAAAGAATGCATTTCTTTTCATGTTTTGCGGGAATAGCTGCATGCCCTATTTTGGCAGTGATTAAATAATATTTATTTTCTGGTGCACAAGGTCTTTATTTTGCATGGTATATGGAACGAAACACAATCAGTTCTATCGCATTAGGCCAGACAAGCTTATCCTCAAGAGCTTTATCTGTGTAAGTGTCTGGGATAATTTAGCAATTCGAGTGTCACCGGAGCCTTTTGTCTGCTGGCTGACCAAACAAGGATCGATTCGGCCATGGTGGCAGGTTTCCAAGCCGTGTTGCATAAGACCAAGTTTTCAGATGGCGTATTCATGAGCTGTTTTTCTGGGCTGTCTCCAGGGCAATAAGCTTTGGCATGTACCGTGTTTTACATATCAGTAGTAATTACTCCTCTGGGGCCTAATGGGAAAATTAATCCTGTACTTCATACTGGGTTGGGAAATTCTATACAGCCTTTCCCAATTTCTCCTGTTTTTGCTTACTCAGCAAAATGAACTTAAATTGCTAACTCAGCAATCTTTTGGGCTGCTTATATTACTGGCCACTTGTTGGTCTCAAAGTTTTTATCCCTTTACAGTGCTGCTGAGTTATATAAAGTTATGCGTGTGTCACAGAGTCTGGACTGACGTCTCATTTGGCACATACTTCACTTGAGCAGCTAGTCTAGATTAAAGAGATAAATAAGGAATGGTCAAGTGCTCCTGTTAACAACTAAACTGAGATGTGAAATATTGATTTATTTAGATGCTTAAAGTATTTAAATCAATAAAAAGCATACTTTTGGATTGAAAGGTGGCTTTTTCTTTTTTTTTGTAAATAAAGACAACAATAAATCTCTTTTGACAAACTGGAAAATTGTCTCTTCCTTAAGCATTTTAGCTCATTTGGTTAAAACGCAGACTCTTGTCAGTGTGACGTTAACCTCCAGTCAAATAAATAGGTAAAGCATACGTCTCATCGGCCACTGACCAATGAAGTTGTAGGCTTGAATCTTGATGCTGCCAATTCTGGTGTGAATGAAACCAAGAGGTGTGCCATGAAACTGGTGAAGTGTGGTGCTTTTATCTGAGCATTCTAATTATATCTACCCATGAACCTGATGCCATCATAAAAGGAGAAATTCTTGAGTATCACTATTGTGTGGAAAACCAATGAAATGATTTACATCTAATAATGATCTAACAATCATAAACCAGTACATAGCTGGCATATTTTAGATTACTTTTCCTTTACATTTGGTTGTACATTGTTGGTATAAAGTTGTTTTTGTGTAATTACAAACTCATTCAATTACATATAAATGACTAATTACTATCAATTAAATTATTTGAAGTAAATTATGTTGTAAAGTATCTGAATAACTCTTCCTCAGAAGATAATTTATGCTTTTTGAGCTTTTATCGGAAGGTTATCTTTGTCAGTAATTGGCCAATTACAGGATGGTAATTCAGAGGGATGGGCGTAATTCTGTTCCCTTATGGTGCTTCCCATGTAATTTGTGACATTCACCTGGCTGTTGCTGATTTTAAGCACTGGTGCCAGCATTTGCTAGTTTTACAATGTAATAGTGTAAGTAAATGGCCATTTTCTATATGCATATTTGTTTGTACACTTGCTTATCATGACTTTTGAATTATACATATTAAAGCTCATTATTTTTTTCCTGTCAATGTAACTTGTACAAAGGCACAGAGTAAAACAACTCCAGTACATGTTGCTGCAGGTTCCACCACAGAGGGGAGATAACTCTGGGATGGATTTTGATGAGCCTCAGTTCATGATGCTAGTGTTTTACCCCCAATTTCACAACTCTTGGTGTTATTTGATCTTATAAAGAGAAATTTCAATTATTGTCAATAAATGTACATGTGATGAATGTTTTATTTCTTCATATGAATTTTCCATACATAAATTCTGATATTGTGAACATATATAAACCAATATATAAATAAGATGTGCTTTATTATATTGATATAATTTCGGGAAAGTAAGACAAGAAAATCCCTGTTTGAAATATTAATGAAGGGAACCCTTTATTTATCAGTTCTCTGTTTCTATTCTATTGCTTGAAGTTGAGAACTCAGCAACCTTTTTTTATGAATTTTATATAATATCAAATATCTTTTGATAAACCATCTGTTTAAGTTAAAAAGAAGGAGAAAAACAGGTTAGAGCTACATGTACATGTAATTTGCACAAGTCACCCCGATGACGCCATTTCCCTGACCCAGTCTGATCTCAAGCTAGAGTTCTTGTACTTGACATCTTGTGAATAATATTTATGGCTTCAAAATTTGTTGTGAATGACTTGCTTGTTTGCTTTAAATATAAGCATCTCTTAATTTAATTATAAAGTGTTAAGGAAATGTCCCTTGATAGTAGTTAAAACTGTTTGAAGTACGCTTGAAGGTATAAATTTATAGCTTGGCACTGAACTTGTAGGCATTGGTCAAAATATATTGGTCCACTACTTATTGGAAAACTTGTGCTGCAGACCTACATTAATCTACATTAATCCACATGAAAGAGAAATCTTCAGCCTACATTATAGCTGTGGATAAGTTTATAGGACTTAGTGGGGCCTTATGTGTATCAGATGTCATTTTTAGCTCCATGATCATGAAGCTCTCCAGTCAGTTGATATTTAGGCAGTACAGTTGCAATTAAGTCACTTTGAGGGCAATACTGTGTTATAAATGAGGCACTGTGAAGGCATTATTCTGTTATAAATTAGGCACTATGAGGGTATTATTTTATTATTACTTAAGCACTATCGAGGTAATGTTCTGTTATCACTGAGGCGCTGTGAGCCTAATGTTCTGTTATTACTGGGGCACTATTTTGTTATTAATGTGTTGCCAAGAGGGCAATATTGTGTTACAAGTGGGCCACTAAGATGACAATATTCTGTTATAACTGACGCACTGTGAGGGCAATACTCTGTTATAACTGTATTGCCAAGAGATAAATATTCTGTTTACTGCCTGAGTCACAGTGATATCTCTTGAAGGAATGTTAAACCTTTATACATACGCTTTTCACTTCGTAAGCAAAATTGTGACAAAGTGACACTATGCCAGCTCATTTACAAAGTGTAGGGCATACCTATAAACTGAGTCAAAATTGTTTTACATAAATTGGCATAGAATGGCAGGTATAAGTGGTTAAACCCTTGAAATACAAACAGGTTTGGCATACCTTTCAACCAAAAGGCTCTGTGGTATTTTAAACATTGCAATATACAGTTTGGTGAAATACATGTGGCATTTTCTACTGTAAGCTCAGGTTCTTGCTACAAAAAATCTTAAAGCACCTGTACATAATATGACATGAACTGTGGTAGCATGAGTCCTTGCTAGGTAAGGCATGTGGAAACTTTACAGGGACAGGATAACATTTTGCATATAGTTTTAGACCAGTCGCATTACATAAATTCCAAATAACATCACTGCATTTTTGGGGGAACCAAACTCTGGTTTAGCTTTGTGCTCGGAGTTGTGTAAGTTGCGACTTAAGTTTACATTTACATGAACAGTTAGAATTAAAACCCTGAACGAGTTATATTCATAAGAGGCTCGATTTCACTGGTAAACTTATATGTTACCATTTGCCAATTAATACACTGTCCTTGATGCTCTAGCGTTCTGTATTTGAACTATAGTTTCTGTCAGATCATTTATATTCCAGACTTTGTCTACTTCACTGAGAAATATTGGATTCAGACCCGAGTCTTCGCACCAATATTGGCAATGGCATTGACACCAGCATTGGCCGTGTCATTGGCCAGTGCCCAGACCCTTGGCTAACCATTACAAGATCACCTGGCTATTGGCCAGTGCTGGGCCAGAATCCTCTGTTAACCTGGTGAATCCATTAAAGCTTAATCTTGACTGATCCAGACTGCCATTGTCTGGGCGACATAGCACAAGGCTCTGTCAATCTGACCCAAAACCTGGCCAGACTAGCCCTTGTTATTAACCTGGGAGATCAGAGGAAGTTCTGCAGGTCTTCTTACCTTCCGGCTTGTCATGTCTACATGTTCAGGTCTCTTAAGTTATAACAGACACCATTGCTCTGCATTCCTGAGCTGAGTAAACTTGACCCAAACCACCCCCCACCCCCCGCAAAGTCATAAGTCTTGTTTGCGTGCTTATGGTTACACTGCTATATGGCTGCTTTTCTAAAAACATCGAAGTAGCAGTGTGATGAGAATTTTGAAAAAAATTTTGCAGTTTGCTGATTGAATATAAATTATTTGAACAGCAAATAATCAAATGCATATATATGTCCTTATAAACTAATCCTTGTATTGTTCAACCAGTTGAAAATAGTTTCACTTTATTATGTAAATATGTGGAGATGCCATCCATACCCAACATATCTGTGGATATCTAAACTAAAACTGCATTGTGTGATGCCAATAAAAGATATTTCATTTTTCAAACAGATGAGTTGTAGGCCTAAGCTATACTTAAAAATAAGATAGAATACTTTATTTTTGTTGGATCAGCGTAGTTTTTGACCATCTCATGCTGAGGTGAATGGGGTACTGCAAGATATTGCAAGCTTTGAGTATGAAAAATGGACCACAGTCTGTTTTCAAAAGAATATTCTTTATCAAAAGACTCAAGCATTGTAGACATAGGACAGAATAATTTAAGGTAAACCTCAAAACGAACTGGAAGAACATCTTAGGTTTTCCATTTTGATATCCTTGTGTCGTGTTGAGAGCTACAGTGTCATGTGAAGGAGCATGTGCAGTTTCATTGCCCAATTTCAACTCACCATAATAATCGGCCATCATCGTATAAGTGTAGTATTCTTGGTACAGTATAAAACAATCAAGCTATGTGATCCCTTCTGATAAGATCATAGTGGTGTTAATTTGAACAGTTGGATAGCAGAGTGCCATTAGGCTTCTCTAGGAATAAAAGTTGCAAAGTTTTGCATGTTAATTGTGGTGCAGTTGTTATGTTTCTGAGGTGCTTGTTTGTCAGATACCTGGTGATTAATAATCCTCTTATCTCCCACCTTACTTAGACTCAGTTGCCTCTGTGAGGTGCAAGCTACAACTTTATGCAGTTTTGAGAGTTATTTGCACCTTGTAACTTTCAGCACAGTAACAAGTATGAGGTGAAACTACCAGTAACCATTTGATTGATTTATTTATTTATTTATTTGATTGGTGTTTTACGAAATACTCAAGAATATTTCACTTATACGACGGCGGCCAGCATTATTGTGGGAGGAAACCGGGCAAAACCCCCGGGGAAACCCATGACCATCTGCAGGTTGCTGGCAGACCTTCCCAGAGGAAGCCAGCATGAGCTAGGCTTGAACTCATAGCCACCGCATTGGTGGGAGGCTTTGGTCATTGCGCTACGTTAGCTCGCTAACCAACTGAGCCACGGAGGCCCCAGTCACTTGTATAGTAACATCATTGTAGTGCAAATAATTTGTGTCAAGTTTAAGATGTTTAAAACAAACAGTGAGACCCTGTGCAGCTCCAAAGTAAAGTTGCATTCTCAGCAGCCAAATTTTGGATGTTTGCATAAGTTCTGCTTTGTAGTGTGTCAGAATGAAAGAAAATAAATAGACTGTTGTCTGAGGAAACAAACTGAACTAATATGAGGGAAGTTTTTGCCACAGATGGATGCAGACATTGCCAAGACGTGATACTTTCTGCAGGTGGCATGTCAGATGTTTGCTTACCTTGCTCTCCTTTCAGTGCCTTAGTTAATTAGTATCTGTTTGCTAACGAGTACTGGATGGCTGATTTCATTAAAGATTTATGGCATAGCCTTTTTTTCCCCAGCTTAGCAATGAGATGGCATCATTTCATTAGCAGTATTCTCTGTTGTTATAATGTACAATAATACACCTCATGACCTCATTGTGTAAAATTTGAAACCTTTTATGAGCAATGCACATTGCAGTTTGGATATTCATACATATACGGTGCAGTAGGTATTGATGGCATTGTTGTGGAAAGAAGAAACAAACTGAAGAAGACATTTTCAGATGGTTAAACAATTCAAGGACATGCAAGTAAGGAACTTCACTAGTGTGATGTAGGGGACCTCTGTGGCTCAGTCAGTTAAAAGCCTCCCACCAATGCAGTCGCTGTGTTCAAGTCCAGTTCATGTTGGCTTCTTCTCCAGCCGCACATGGCAAGGCCTGCCAGCAACCTGCGGATGGTTGTCGGTTTCCACCAGGTTCTACCGGGTTTACTCCCACCATAATGCTGGCCGTCATCGTGTAAATGAAATATTCTTGAGTACAGCTTAAAACACCAATCATTTAAATAAGTACATTGTGTGGGGTACATATATCATTATTATTTTAGCTAGGACATCTCATCACTGGCTTGAGTAATATGAAAACTGTATTGATTACAAGGTACTATACAGCAGTATATGTGCCCATTATACATGTAGCAGGTAAAACACATGAACAAGATCAGCAATTATGATGTATTAAAATATTTGAAACAAGTGTGGGCTTCAGCAGTTACAACTGTTCTTTAGCTGAATGCGATGGAGTTCATATGCATACAATACAATTGGCAGTGATACCTAGCTTAATAATAGATAGATTTGCCCTGATGTACCTTGACTCAGTAACTGAATAGATGAGTCTAACTGTCCAAGACAAATGACATAGCAACCCAAGTCTATGGCACTGTTTGTCTTTGTATGGCATTGCAAAGGTTTGGTCATTTTGCAACACGTTATGATGCAGGCTGCAGTTGTAACGTCACAGTTGACAGAAGCATTCATTTGATGCAAAGTTGTGTCGTCAGTCACAAAATTAATATTGGCAACTGTTGTCATGTTTGGCCATATCACAGGATAAGGAACTGCTCATGTGTCCTAGCGTAGAGACAAAAGGGTCTGTCTGTACACTAGATGCTGCGCAGAATATATAAGACAGGGATGAATGTTTTAGGATTTCGAATATCAAGATTTAGGCCTGTCCGGGAACATACTCTTGGGTTGATATATAATAGTGATTGCTCTGCTAGGCTAAGCCCTGGCAAATGTATGTCATATTAGACTCTAACCTGCTTATACATCTCTACCTGAGGGCTGTTTCCCCCCTTCCCTGGTGACCTGGGCTTAAAGCATTCTAGAACTGGTTACAATGGCTCAAGTCTTTGGTGGAAGCCCTGCTGATATCTGTTTGTCTTCTCGTCTGGGGTAGAGCTGTGTAAATGTTATAGCAACACCGTTACTCAGTCTGATGAGAATGGTAGTCCAGCTTCTGATGGCATGGATTAACCCACGCTGATAGCTTCGTTGTAATAACACAAAGATTGTTAGACCAGAATTTGTCTTGGACAGATTTGTCAGCTTTCCCATTCTTGAATTTAGTGTAATTTCCAAGAGAAGTATACATATTATAGCCCGCGTGGGACTACTTGAGTATGCTTTGTTATATTGGATTTTCGTTATACATGGCACATATTACCAGATGCTTGACCAGCTATCAGTTTTCTCTCACCTGAGTGTTCAGCTCCTAACCTGTGAGGTCATAAGCTCAAATCCAGATCTTGATGGTTCAGTTTTCGCTTGAAGTTAAGAAATTTGTCAGGCTACATTGACAAAACCATTGTATTACAGACCAGTATAAAGGAGGTGTTAATTGATGTTAAACAAAACCACATTGTATATGAATGTGATATATTCTGTTGCACACCTAAATACCAGTCAGCCATGTACCTGACACGCATGTTATATCACAGACTGTCATCAATCAAACTCCCCAAGTTCCTGTAATCTCAGGATCATGATATATATATATCAATCCAGTCACCCAGCCTGAGTTGAAATGTTTTGTCATGTGATCAGACATCTGGAGGCCTACTGACATGACCACTTGACCACTGGTCATCTGGCTATTGTCTTGACATTTTCATCCAGGTCAGTGACCCCCCCTTGTCTAAAGGAGGTATAATTATCCCCTGCGTAGGGCTTCCTGCATGACTGATGGCTGTTATTGACCCTAAGCCACCTCCATTGACTCAGCTGCCCACCAGAAAATGAGCAAAACAGATTTTTGGATGTTTCACAGAATTCTAAATGGCAAGCAGTTCTTTATTTTTGTATTTTTGAATGGTCGTAGGTGAAATATAAGTTTTCACAGCTTAATTTATAAAGGATAGCATTTGTGTTCAAGGAGATTCAAAGTGTCAAGTGAATCATGTTAATTGCTTAATGCTACATCAGTAATATTTGGCCCTTGTTGTGGCAAGAACATGCTTAAACCAGAGATCAGTACCAAATGCCTTAATATTGGCATGGTCACCTTGTAGTGCTAATCAAGTACAAATAAATAAAAGTAAGATCAAGACACATAGAAAAGAATATATACATGTAGTATTCATAGGCATCGAGCAATTTTGAAAAAATGGTGGCCAAAGGTTGAAGTGAAAATTAATGTGCTTATAATGAAAAGGAAAATTTGTGTGCAGTGTACTGGCTTTTATCTGGCCGGGAACCCTTGTTAGATTTGTTTCCTTTTAGATCTCAGGAATTTTTTTTTTCTTTGAAATTCTTTTCAGCCACATGTGAGCAGTTGTGTGGGACAAACCAACAGTGCCAATTAAGCATTGACCAACAGTAAAAAAAAAAACTACATCCAGAATATCCAGGTGAACTCCAGCAGCCTTCGAACATGTGTTAAAAAACGATCCCTTGTAATGCATCGACCTCGAGTATGTTTTTCTTGTACTGGTCAGGGAATTTAAACTCTGTGGTCAGTGGCACAGGCCCTTAGCCTCATTACAGCCTACCCCTGATGATTAGGGTAGGGTAAGGAGAACAGCAGCACTCCACAGCTGTTATTACCTGGAGTCTTAAGACCAGCTCTGTTTAGATGCCATGCAGCTACCTTCCTTTTAAACCCATCCACTCAAACACTGACTTCCTTCTTTCCAGATGCCACACCATTTGGGCCTCTTTTTTTTTTTTTTTTTTTTTTTGCCACTGGCAGATTAATCGTAGGAAAGGCTTTCAGGTTTCATTTCCATGGTTTACACATCTTTACCATGGAAATTGAAGTCTTTGTTGAAATAAGGTGTACCTACATGTGGATAGCTGTATTGGGTTTTTGCTTCCCTTTGAGATGTTTTAGAAGAAGGCATCAAAATAGTATTTTGTAATATTTTAAATAGGACCCTGCGCCAGAAACTCACAGTATCCTCATAAGCTGTTGGTAGAGCTTGCACTCCAAGGCACTTAATAAAAATTGAGGTGCACATCTTAAAAATTACCAAAACCTTCACTATACATATACTTATTATTGGTAAATTAGCAGTTATTGAAATATATGTTAAATATAGGCATTTGAATGAAAAGCACAATCCATGAATTTGGCATTCCTCCTGTGTTACTGAGCAATATCAAAACAAAATTAAGACCATTGCGAATTTATGCCAATCAGAACAATTACTGTTATTGGCTTTGACTTCTTCTGTGTCTGGCATTGTCATATTTACATATAGTTGACTGGCTACTAAGGGACTGTTTCGTCTCGTGTCTTCCAGCATACGTAGCAAGCCTTCTGCTGGGAATGAAGGGATAAATACAGCTCCCTCCTGGAACACACGTGGAGCAATCTACCATAGTACCAAGACCTTGTCAGCTTATTAACTTACCAACTGCACACTTTAACACACAGCTCTTCTCTGACTTGTGTTTTTTCTCTGCAATACCTATGCGCACTGCATTCTCTGCATCCTTGTACATGTGTAGTGCCCAAGTCTCCATGTACATATTATACCTGGCAGTGGATATATGCCACTTCCCACAGATATACATGTAGCCAGCAGCAGTCTACTGAGACCTCAATGCTAAAACCTACACACACTGACATGTGTGCAACTTCTTGCAGTGGTGGAAGTGACCGCGGCATAGTGCTATTCCAGTTCTAGAGAATGTGTGGTCAATTACCTGCGGCTGTCGTAATCTGGCCAGAGTGGTCAAGCATATGGTGTGTATATAGAGCTAACATGGTGACCAGCTGGACGGGTCAAGACTGACCTACACACTGCAACTTACTACATATCCTGCTTCTGTCACCAAAATCATCATCAAACGTCAGTCAGCGTAAAGTATGGACCATATCACAAGAAGCATAATAGTAAGTAAATGCACATTCTCCCAA
This sequence comes from Acanthopleura granulata, assembly GCA_016165875.1. Classification (NCBI taxonomy): domain Eukaryota; kingdom Metazoa; phylum Mollusca; class Polyplacophora; order Chitonida; family Chitonidae; genus Acanthopleura; species Acanthopleura granulata. The sequence goes on along the minus strand of JABBOT010000002.1, from coordinate 3,735,499 downwards.
CTTACTGGTTTATTCAGTGACTCGTGTTTTGCTCAGTCGGCTACTGAATTCCTGCATTTTTCCTTCACAAAAAACTATAGTCAGCAATTTTGTGTGATTTGTTTGTCTGGGTCTGGTTTGTGTCTTGGCACGTTTCCATATTAGAGTCGTTTCATGTAGTGGCAGATGTGTTATGTAAGGTAAACAGACTGTGCACTGGAGATGGGTTCTGCTTCACAGCAAGCATCCTGTTTCATTTACCCTAGATTATAACAGTAAAAATGAACCTTAATTCCCTAAAAACATTTCAGGAATTTTATTTCAAATTTTTTTTTTATTGAGTTTCTGCGCTCAGGTGTTCAGCTAGTTGTATAGTAGTAAAGATTTGTTTCACCTGTGAAGAGCCTTGGATCTAATTCTCTTCCAAGGTTTCATTCGTTTCGTTATAAGAATATAGAGCCTCAGTGGCAGGATTTACCTGTAATTACAGAACACATCAAGCATGTAAATTTCCAGCTGTGTAGGCTTATCTTATAAGTGTTCTCGTTTTAGAGTGCCAATACATTTGTCAGATTTTACTTTGACATGTTATATATGTTTGGACATCTTTGCCTGTTTCTACCTGAGAAAATGATATGATTGTACCTGTAACTGGTAATAATATCACACATGTAATACATCTATATGTAATTCCAGTTAGAAATGTTGATTCAGTATTTTGTTTAAACAGAGTTGGTAATTAGCATTTTTGGTAAAATTACATGTAAACAACCATCTGCACCCATATATAAGTAGCACTTTTCTGAAAGTATCTTGTGGCCAGCCTTAACAATGAAGATGGCTTTAATGACCCTCCCAAGTAGGATCTCATTAAGCAGTGGGACTGGAACATGATACCCTGTTAAAGCACTGTCCAGTTGGGTAGCTGTCCCCTCCTCCCCCAAATCCCCCCTCCTTCTCCCTTTACCCTCTCCTACTCTGTCCAGACTGATATATCTGACCATCAGATGGGTATCAAATCTGGCCAGCTGTAATTCAGCCAAGCTGACTGCTGGTCAGTAAAGACACTGGACATGGGATGTACTGCTGATGTACAGGACCACAGAAATCTGCCAGTTGTTTGAAGGAGGGTGGAGGGAATTCCAGCTGTTGGTTTGAGGTGGCCTGCCCATCATTCTTATCCCAACAGTTGGTGGCGCTGCCTGTATGTTTGTGTGTTAGTTATACTTATAGGGGAGTAGATAGAGAGAGAGAGAGAGTGTGGGAGTGTGCCAGGATGAAGTGTTACAGTCTGGTCAGCAGGACTGTATAGCTTGCAGTACAGTGACTACTATAGAGTACCATTGGCCCACGGATAACTCTCCTACACTTACGCCACCACCTAAATATTGATCTTCATTATATAATCATCATCAGATCACACTTGGGTCACAATGACTGGATTTACCTGTATTTGGGAACACATCAAGGTAAGGTTTGAACCTAAATTGGATTTTGCATTTGCAATAGAGCCATGATCGTTCAATTGTGTTTTCGTTGATAGCGACATAAAGAACAAAATTACTCTTTGGCGCTGATGCTTTCATGTTAATCACAGATTTAATCTTCTATATCTAATGGTGATGCCAGACCATGGGCCTGATATTAAAGCCCAAATGTATAATTCATAGGCTGTTTGTTCATGTAAAGCCATTAATCTCTGTTATGAATTAATTTGTCATGGATTTCAAATGATTAGTTAGAGGTTTTATTTTTACTACTTGTATAATGCAGTTACATGATTGTTTATAATACTTTGACTTGAAACCCTTAGTAATGAAATTGTGGTGTAATTTGGAAACACTTCCTGAAGGCTGTCTTTTTTTCCTCCTCTGCTATATGCATTTAGCTCCAGAGATTATTTGTCTTTATTTGGTTGGTGTGTAATGCCATACTCAAGCGTGGTTTATGCTTTTGTGATGTTGAGGAGGTTTATGGTTGGTGGAAAGCAGAGTATGTGATAAACCTCCTGGCTTAAAGCTGCAGTGAAAGCTGAATATGAACATGTGACTTCTTCAACTAAGGGCGTGATAGTCGCGATGACTGTCACAAATTGAGGTTATGTGTTCATGTGAACACATATGTTATAGGTGACAACATGGAGAATGAAACCAGAACAATGAAACCAGTGTAGTTGTCGCCCAAAACCGATGAAACCAGGACTCTTATCAGTTTAACTCAGTTAAGGTTTCATTCTAACTGTTCAGGTGAAAAAGAGCAAGTTACACCATTCCGTGTTCAGCTAAGACGAGTGATCAGCAAATTTTCTTTGCCCAAAAAGTGATTTTAATATCAGATTCCCGTTTTTTGTGGGCAGGCACAGCTGTGCAAAAACTTCACAAGTAGATATATGTATGTATATATGCTAAGAAGTTTAGAGAGACATCAGCCCCTTGGCAGCTACATGAACCTCTTAATTCTATTCCTGCCAGTTGAGTTAGACTAATTAATAAGGTAATCACCATACTGACTGGGGAGAAAAAATCTGCCATGAAAATGCATATTTGTGCTGAACACAGAAGCGTGATGTTACAGCGATCTAAAGAATCTGCCGTTGTATAATGGTGTACCTTTTGGTTCAGTCTTGCGGGAATCGCGGCCACATGCAAGGTGCACATGGCTTTGACTTTTGTTGCCATGAAGCAGGGAGATTTGCCAGGTGTTATTCCAGGACCGCTATCTCAGACAGGATCAAGTTGTAAAGGTGTCTCAGGAAATGAGCAATATGTAACATCCCCAGGGGTGGAGCTGGTATTCAGTGGGGGGTGGGGATGGGAGTGGTGGAGCGAGGAAAGTCGTGATGACTTTTTAACATTTACCACTTATTACCTAGCTTTCAAGTCTGAATGGCACGTAGGTTTGGTTTGGATTAATATCTTCAGGTTTGTGTATGTTTAACAGGTTACTTTGCCACAAGGCAGCCAAAAGCCTTGGTTTCATTGTTTCTGTTGTAGACAACTCATTGACTTTATGATGGAACCAAGCAATCATTTGATTTCACACCTTTACTTCTGTTCCCTGACAGGATGAATATATTAATTGCTTTCACTTGGTGTTTAGTCATGTAGTTTTACCTGTATATTTAACATGAGGCTCCACACCACAATATGCCTCAATTGTTTATTGGTTTATACATGAATGCCCTGGCACACTCTGTATCCACCTTCCCAGAAAGCATGCAACCCTATAAATATCAACATAACAACAATTACTGTCAGAATCTGAAGTTATGATAGGAGTTATGCAGAACACATATTTAAAGTAATGACAGAGATGCCGTTCTGGTAGAAACCCTGTTATTACCACCTGACAACATGTATCCTGTCACCAGGGTGCATGGTCAACTGTGTTGATACCATGTCGTGGCCTTAGAGAATTTTCAACATTTCATGTACCGGTGCCTGTTAGCAAACAATTTATCTTCCAGGGCAAAACAGAAGTACTATTATTAACCAGGGCCCTGATTATATATATGGTAGTTAGACAACCATGTCATATTATGATAGTATTTTACAGCATGTAAGTGAGAAATTGAAAACTGCTCTTGGAAATTACACATTTCACTACAAAAGTCCAATTAATTAGGTTTTGAGTTTCTCGATTTTCTTTGACTTTCTTTGACTGAAATGAACATTTTCTTTTTATTTACGAGGGGAAATACCCTTTTTTTAAGATAAAAGTATTTTTGTTCAAAAAAATGTTTTTTTCCCCAGCGGACTTTGTGATATACAACTTGTGGTTGTCGTGGTGACAGATTCTGTCAGAATACCTGACAGAGCTGTGGATGAGTTGGATCATATGATCTTGGAGGGGGGAGGGATAAAGCAAGCAATTTTCAGCTTCTGTGGGTTCTAACCTGTTTTAAGATTAACTGTGCTGGAATGCGAACTAAGGAAGCCAGTTGAGACCATCTGAGTATGACAGCCTAGGTTAAAGGTCACCATTAGATGCCCAATTCCATCATTACTTCAGAGAAGGGCCTGTTACCTTGAAGCGGGCCTCCTCTGTCAGACCTTTTACTCCAACTGACAGCCAGGGGATTGGGTTTAAATTGTCTGAACTCTGGCAACTGGTTTAGCCAGAACAACAACGATGTATGAAGCTAAAGCCTGACACATGTACCTTAGTTTCCCATTTGCTGACATACATATTTAGATAAATTTGCACAGTTATCATAAGACAAGAATGATTACATGCCTATATGGCTCTGCCAATCAAGCATTCCACATGTGTTCCATAACACTCTCATGTGATTTGTTGATTTGTTGGATTGGTATTGAGCTGGATACTGAAGAATTCTTCGGTTACTCAGTACTGTCTATCGGCTATGATTGGTGCACACTCATCACAAAGTACTTGACAATCCCTCTGACTTAAGGCTGCAGACATACCTGCAATAGCTCAGAAGAATCAAACAGGGTCCGATTCCACAAAGCAAGTCAAAACCTTTCTGAACTCAATTTAACAGTTTATTTCATATTGAATGGTTTTGAAATATGTATCAATTGTGCTACAGCATGATATACATTCACTATCCATGCCTTTGTTTTAAAATTTCAAGAATATGTTAGTTTAGCTTTAAAAACTTTACTTTAATGAAAAATTACTTTATGGAAGCAGTCCTAGAGACTTAATTATCCAGGACTTTACAGGACCCGGGGCCCTGTCTGATTGCCACAGCAGAAGACATATTTCACAACCTGTTTATGGATTCCCTTAAGCCCTCCGTGGTGTTGTCCCATTGTACTTTCATTGACTTCCTTGTCGAAATTTATAAACTCAAGGAGACTTTGAAAGTTTTCTGATGGAGCATAAGGAACCAAACTCCTGCCTTTCAGGACACCTTTTAGAGAATGTTGGTCCTTTGTGCAAAGCCAGACAGTCTGGCACTATAGTTGATGACCTAGTCCCTAAGATATGGAAATCTCTAAATTCGTATTGGAGCCAACTTTATTAATATTTCAGCAAACAGCATTGTTGGGTATCTGTGGTGAAAACATGGTATATTGATGGTAGATCTTTATTTTATGCTAGTACTTCAGAAACACAACATTCCTCTTAGGCCCTGTGGAAAATGGCCTGACCCCCTGGGACACAGAGAGACTCTTCTAGCGCATTTTATTTTCTTGTTGGGATTGGTTATGGTAAATTGGTGCATATAACTAAGTGGTCAGCACCATTGAAAATTAATACAACTATTCCTCTTAATCTGAACCTGGCTTTTCCATACTGCAGATTCAGTATATTGTTACTTTCATGAGATTAATGACAGATTATCTGATTTTAGCCTTTGCTGATACTTAGTAATCTATTCTCATGGAATTGTCCAACTTATCGTATCGCAGGAATGCTCTTAACAGTACTGAACAAATGCAATATCTCATTGTCAGAAATCGCATTTAAAAGTAATTCGTATAGCTGCGAATTGAGGTATATTTTTGATTCTTGCATGCAACATTTCATTCACAGCTCCCTTGTATGTGGCTATATGCCAGTAGTAAAACTGTCAGGGTATGGGGCTGTAGATTTGTGGGTTGCGTACTGTCGCAGCACATTAACCCACTGGGAGCTCTTCACTAATGCAGTTTCTGTGAGTTCAAGCCCAACTCATCCTGACTTCCTCTCAGGTCCCATGTGGGAAGGTCAGTCAGCAACGTGCCAGTGGTCGTGGATTTGCCCTGTCCAGTTTCCTCCAACCATAGTGCTGACCACTGTGATACAAGTGAAATATTCTTTAGTACGAGATGAAAAACAATCAGATAGATAAATTTAGTGGGTAGTTCCTTATTGGTGAAGCTATGACTATGTCCCAACCCAAATTCGTTCATCAATTTTGATGTTTGCAGATACTTCAAATGTTCAGTGTAGTTTCATTTTGGAGATACATTGGAACTGTTGACTGGAAGTGTGATTTTACCTTGGCAGATGCACTTTATCAACACATCCTCATTTGTCCACTTCAAAGTACTAATGTACTGATTGTTTGTGTTTTGCTTTTGAATTTTCTGACAGTTGACCTCATGCCATACACCATGCATTTTATTGCCGAATAAACACTAATGTATCCTAAAGTACGCACATTCCTTGCGTAGATACGGTTTGTTATATTATACTGTCTCACAACTGACCTTATGTAATATAGCCATAAAGAAGGCTGGGATCTAATAGGAACCAGAAAGTGGTATTTTATCACAGGATAAACAGGTATGCTGACCTATTGCAAGGCATAGATGCTCTCTTATGTAGATGCTGTGATGATAACTTGTGGCCTGCCTGTAGATCCTTGTAGAGATAGCCAGCCAGCCACACTGAAAAAGAGGCCTTAGTCAGAACATCTGTGGCATAATTTGCTAGGGAGCAAAGCTATTAGTTTACCATTCTTCAGAGGCCTTTTGGCCTGGTCTGAGGGTACAGTGAAATGGTTGGTCTGTTGTTACCTACCCTTGAGACTTGTGGCCTCTCATCTCTGGATCTTACATGTATTGCTTGCTTAATCTCCTGTTGGTTTCCAGATGGTTCAAGGACAATTCCAATGTCTTGGAGCCCATGATTTAGTGAGAACGCACACATGATATGCTGTGATTAGTTACTGGCTCTTTCTACCTGTAGTTTCATGTATCGGATTATCAGTGCTAATATGCTATGATGAGGTATAATCTACATTTCAACTTGAAGAGCTGAGGTAACCGAAGGTGAAAATGTCAAAGTGAACAAGTAATGCTGAGGCTATTGTAGTGCATTGTAGTCTTTTTTTTTTGCCCCCTTTCTCATTACATACACATGTACATTTAACTTAGTTATACTGACTTCAAGCCATCAAGTTCGTGGCATGCTATCACACTTGCATGTTTTCGCTCACCTGAAATAAAATCTGGAAACAAAATTTATCTGCTGAAACAAACCTGTATAAATATACGCCATATTCACACGCCTACTCAAAAACAAAGACAACGTCCTTAGACCTCATAGCAATATGCAATTTGGCAGGAGATTTGAAACAAGAAGACTAAGACTCTAAAGACTGTGTTTTAAGACTGTACAAGAAAAAAATATTTCTAAGGCTTGTAATTACAAACTGTCAAACATAGGTATTACCGATCTTTACCTGAAGACAGTCCTGTGATTTTTGCTTCACTAAAGTACTTTCACAGAGGTTTGGAGAAGGGGGGGGGGTTGTTTTTGGTCTGAAGTGCCTATTTTGGCCGAGTGCCTGGGGTAGGAGATTTCACAACATCCAGTCTTTAGGGTGGGATGTGATGGACAGAGACAGGTTAATCTGTGGTTAAGGCTGCCCATTGACTGACAGTGAACTACTCACCTGTGAGGTCTGAGCTGATCTATGTTGTGGCTATAAACCACAAACCCAACACCTCAACAACCACACAAACTTGGGTCCAAAATGACTGCTTCCTTTGGTTTGGCACGCTTCAGGTCTTGAAAGATTTCTTAGGCGATAATGACTAACCACAGAATTCACAGTATATCTTTAGTGTTTCACAAAGGTTTCCCTCGTTCTCAGGTAATTTCACTGTTTGACATTGAAGAGGTAGTCCAAGATATTTCGATCAAAAAGTTTAAAAAGAGTCATAACATGAACAAGTTACAAATGAAAAACATATAAAAGATATACAGCAACCTTTTTTTCTGCAGTCATCAAATACATCCAGAAAAAACACATCAAGTCCCATATGTTTTGTATGTTTTTTTTCTGTATATCAAAATGTTACTGCTGTAAGATCACGATGTAGATCTGACGAGCTTTAATAAGAATTTTTAACACCAGGAATACTGTCATGGCAAGGTCACTAAATTGATTGGGGATTAAGTCAGTTTTTGAATGACGTACTGTGTTCTTGCATGATAAAAGCAGCAAATAATGTGTATATACATGCTGTTCTGCCAATTTTAGAATAAAATTAAACTTTTGGGTGGGGGAAAGGATAAGGAAACCTTAGAAAAAAAGCGTCATTGTCCTAAAATGGTTCAAACTGTACTTCATCTTCAGATACATACTTGTGTTTGATCTTTAAAACGGAAATAACTCTCCCAACATTTAGTTGTGATTCTGTGCCTTGGATCATATTCCATATGAGCAAAATTAACAACATTCAGTTAATTAAGGAACAGAAGTCTACATAATGATGAAATGTATATATTGTATGGCCATTATGGAATATGATCTTTTCTTAAAAAAAAAAAGCTTTGGTATTAATGTGGACAGATGACATACATCATGGATGAGGTAATATGATTTGCAGTGTTGTTTTGCTTCTGTTTGCAGTTGACATGGAGCTCTTGGGAGATTTCACTTGTTTTAACAATTTGTCCGAGAATTTCTAACTTATTTGTCTGGGCCATGTTTCACAATTTAGAACTTTTTACACATATATGTTTGTTATAATTGTCACATGTGATAAGTATTGTTGTATGTGGGATCCAGTATGCCAGTGGGTTTATGAAAAACATCTTGGATTTACCAAGATTCTGGACATGCATTTGGCCTAGATGGTATGGTTCTTACACAAGAACGCTTTGGGAGTACCTCTAACTGTGAATAATACCAGGGTATGCATGCATGTATGCTTTGGTTTTTATGTCTTACTTAACCAGTCATATTACAGCGTGCTTAAAGTGAAACACAGCACATGTTCTAAGCTGAGTGCGGAAAGTTTGGACAATATTATGTTTATTTCGGTAAACTACTACGATAGTGGAAATTGACATATGACCTTGCTCTTTCGGCTAGCTTGAAATGCAGCCACTCTGCCTGGGCTGTGACGTAATTGTTCCAAGTGCCGGAACACTCTTTTCACCTGTGATTGTAGTAAGCTGCTAGTTTTCTGGTTGAAGCTTAAGTATATATGTAAATTTATAACATGAAATGATCAAGAAACTTAATCCAGCTACAACACAGTGGTCTGGAAAAACTTTTCAGTGTTGTTCACTCATGTACTTGTTATAATTGAGACAAATAACATTAACATATAGCATAATTACATGTTAAAGACAACTTAGAACATTATTGTCACAGCTAATAAACAGCTGATATCTCCTAGCCCTCTGATTGGTCAATCTCTCATCAGCCTAAAAGCATGGGCGCCTTCAGATCCTCAGTGGGCAGCACAATTCTTCACACTTCAAATGAAGATAATTCAGCAAGGAATTCATACAGTTTCAAACAGGTTTTTATATTCAAGACAGAATTTTATAATCTTTTTAATGAACAGTACCCCAATCATGTGCTGTCTTTTTCTTTTAAAAATACCAGGTTAAAACAGTGATGTGCCCCAAAGTACGATACACCCTATATGCGTTTTTTTTTTTTATGTGGCACGTGAGAAATATGGAGGACCTAATGACTAACAATTTGTATTACGAGTAAGGAGTGGGCAGAAATTTTGAACTTTTGATAGTTTTCATTCAACTTGTCTCCTCTCATTTCCTGAAACAAATTTGGTATTAATTGACTGACCATATGTTGACAATAAATCATGCCCTGACTGTATGTGTACCTAGGTCCAGTTAAATCATTCCAACAGACCAACCGAGCAAGGCCTGTCTTACATTCTCAACATCAGCATTGATGAATTCTAACAGTTGGGGGAGTTTTTTCCCCTTGCCTTTCAACAGCGCTGAGAGAATATGTCCGCATCAAGGGCCAAAGTGCCTACAGAAGCATACCATCTTGTTTAACTTTGTCCAGAGTTTGTTTGAAGATTTTAGCCTGTCTGCTTGGTCAGTTTTTTTCCCCTAACCAGGAATACCAGGGTGTTACTGATGTGACCATATGGCTCCCTCTAGATCAAGTGTGTGCCATGCAATCAGAGACTCATATGGATCACAGTTGCAGCAGATGGAGGGAAGCTAGTATACAAACCTATATTTAGCCTGTTTGTGCTGCAAGTTTGTCCATGGCATGCTTTGTAGTACTGAAAGTACAGTATGAGTGAAGGGTTTATGTATAAGTTTTATGAGAAAAAATTAATCACATAAACTCTGTATATGTAACAGTGAAAAAATCTCAAGCTTTGCTCTGGGCAAAATTTCAACTGAACATGTAAAAGTGTAAAAAGAGACAAGATGGTTTTACAATTAAGCTGTTTCTGAATTCAGTTTTTAAAAGGGTTTTAGTCTGATGAAAGTGAGGTGAGAGTATAACTTTTATTTACTTATTGTGGTTCCTTTTAATAATGGCTCCAGTATATTTGCAAAACAATATTCAAGATTGGATTAAAATCTACAGGTACACTGCCAGCATTGATTGACTTAATGAGAGTCATAATTAGCAAACCATTGTTAATTTTACAAATGTATTCACATTGTCTGCTGGAGAATTGTTTGATTTTTTTTTCCTATATAAAGTGTCAGAAAGTATATATATATATATCTATGTGTGACTGTGTGTATGGTAGCTTAGGTATTTGCACTAGACATTGACACGTAAACTAAAAGATAAAAAAAAAGGTAACATGAACTGAAGCAGCAATTTGACAGGTCAGGAGAAGGTTGTCTTAACCAGTATTTAGACAGGTCAATAGAGGGATGACTTAACTTGTAATTTGACAGGTCAAAGTGTGCTTCTTCCTTAATTGTAACTTGTGGCAGCTCATAATATGTCATCCCAACACTAACCATGAGTAAAGTTTACCACATTTCCCTCCTTTATGGTAAAAAATTTGTCATTTATGCCAGAAAACATTCTTGTTGTCAATTCACAGAATGCTCAGTATTAGATTAAATCCCCGCAAAATTTATAATTTGGCGCCTGTCGTATAATTGCATTTAGCAATTGTGAAAGAAATGGACCCTAACAGATTGTTGAATGCCTTTCTGTGGGATTATCTGTCATTTTCAAAAAGCCCATTTTGTTAGTAATAATTTTATTGATGATATGCTTCTAAGCATTTTCTGTGGTCATGCATCTTTATATAAAATTTGTGGGGCTGTGATGTCTCTTAACATGTTTCCCTTGATCTGATTTAGTGTGTGATGTATGCATCGAATATTGACTGAAGGTAAGCTTAGTTGGAAGTAGATAATCTGAAAAACTGTACCATCATACTTGGATGATTAAAAATTAGTACTCATTCCTGGGTATAATAATATGCTTTAAGAAAATTTATCAAATGAAAATTACACGGGATATAGGTTTTTTTCTAGCCAATGTTTTGTTTTTATGAAATTGAATTTGAACAAATCAGAAAACTCAATATTTTTTCATCACCAGGGTATCAAAAGTCCAATTTATTTCATGAAAACTCAGTATGAAATTTTTGTAAAACTCAATTTTCCTGGTATTTCTCGATGTGGTTACCATATCGAGAAAGTGGCTAGAAAACCCCCAGGAATTTTGTCTCAGTCCACATCTGGTTTGTAGGTATTTCTACCTGTATATGGACTGCTGACACCATTTCCAATACAATTGCGGTACATGTAGAAAAGAGAACTGAGATGATAGACTAGTATAAAGCCTGGTATTGTATTGGAAAGGCAGCATGCGTCAGCAGTCTGACAGCAAAGCGCTCATGCTGTCAGTGTTGTAAGGGAGGTGGAAGATAACCACAGCGTAGGTCAGTGGAAACCTGCCAGCAGAATCAAAGTGGGAAGAAAACCCTCTTACATGACACCATCATCCATGAATGACTTTGTACAGATAATAATACCACCAGCACTGGATTGGAATTTCAGACTCCAACACCATCCCCAAAGCAAGCAGCTTTCGCCCCGCTAATTGAATCAGAATAAACATAGCAGCATTCAGTATACATTAGCCCCATTTTCCAGTGGCGCTGTAGAACTGGGGAATTCCCCTCCTGGCGGTGAGTAACCGGTGTTTATGATAGGGAGGGGGGTGAGGAGGGATTGGCTCTGATTCAGTCAGCTTGACAGCTAAGGTTTGAGACTAGCTCTGATCAACAGTTGGTCTGCCATCAAACCTTCAGTGTACTTGTGTTTCGCTGTGACACAGATGGGGCTGTTACCAGTGATGGGTGCTAGGAATAAGGTAACGGAAAATCTGTTTTAGAACGTTTTTTTAAGAGATCTGGGTGGAAATACAAGAGATTGGAAATTACCTTTTCAGAATTTTTTGACTTTTGAAGATAGTTTATGCGTGTACATGTATTTTCCATGCCTGTGTCTTGTGGATATCTTCTGTAGGTTTGCTGAGTCACTTTGTGCGATATAAGTGGGTATGTAGTATGGTTTACTTTCGAAATTTAAAAAACAGAATCAGTGGATGACACATGTTGGTATATGGCAATGAAAGCTTATAATGTGTACGTAGGAAATCTTTTTGAGAAGAGTGCGCCCGTTTTGAGTGACATTATTACAAATGTCAGAATGAATTATCCAAACTTAACCAGTATCAAAGCTGACTTCAAAATGTTTTTATAGTGTTTGATCTACTCTTTTCCATAAAATGTGGACCTTCATTCCTATTTTGAATATAAGAGAACAGAGAATTGCCATGGATGTATTTGTGTCATAAAAATAAGCAATTGTGTATTTGTATATATATGTATCTTGTATTCTGAATTGGCTGGCTTGAACATACTGCCGCCTTGAACTCTGGGTCTGGGATAAAAATAACTAGTTGATCAAATAACATTTATACAGATGTCCAAAGCTTCCAAAAATTCAACAGTTAAAAAGAAATGCCTGTGGTCTGTTTGGTCAAGCATACATATAAGCTGTCTATCTAATGTCTGCATCAGTCTTCCCAGCTTGGCTTACAGATGACACATATCCACACCCAGTAAAGCATTTACGAACCTGGAACTCCGCATTTCACCCCTGTGCTAATCCTGATCATGCCAAGGCATGATCAAAACACAGGTGTCCTATACTCATGAAGAATGTTTGACATCACTCTAATGTCAGAATCAAGACGAATGTAACCGGAACATCAACACCATCAGCACTGTGCCAGCCGCCATTTCTGAATCATTTGACCTCTTAGCTAAGCTCATGTCTTCTAAAGAAGAATCAGACTGACTGTCACTGGAGCCAAAGTGTGAAGTGATTTTTCCCATGATGTAATGTACATTGTGTTGGTAATATAGAGTCTAGTATTAAAGAAAACTGCAAAGAATACATGTGCATTTGACACCCAATATGATGCTGAATCAAAAAATACCTAATGAATCCTTGAATGTTATTGCTTGACACATCTTCACTGTGTAAATATCTACTTGTATATCTCCAACAAGAAATTTGGAAAATTGCAGACCAGATATTTAGTTCAAATTTGGAAATTTTTTCTTTACATTTTGTTCAGCTGTTTGTACTTTTCTTGTTCTGTTTAGCTTGTTATAATTGTACTTAAGTCACAGCAACGGACGTATGTACCAAGCATTTTGTTTCACTCTTGTGCAGAGTGCAGCACAAGGGAGGTCACTCTGAAATCATTGGTGTTGCAGTGTTCATGAGGCCAAAAGCCAACATGTGCACCCTCCAATCCCTGTTATGTTTACAGTCAAAGTCATCACTTGCAATTACCGTTGCATGACTGAACTAAAAACATGTCTTTAGTCATCAAAATATGTCTGTACTTTCTTTTGTATTTGATGAATTACTGAATATTTACTGATCAATATTTATTTATTTATTTATTTGATTGGTGTTTTTGACAGTACTAAAGAATATTTCACTTATACGATGGCGGCCAGCATTGTGGTGGGAGGAAACCGTGCAGAGCTCGGGATTCCCACTACCATTTGCAGGTTGCTGGCAACCCTTCACACGTACGGCCAGAGAGGAAGCCAGCATGAGCTGGACTTGAACTCACAGTGCTGATCAATGTGAAAAAATCTGAATAAATTTACGTAGCAACTATTTATACTATGTATCACCAAATTTTACAGGCATATCATTTGAAAATGGTGGTATGTCCAGGTGTTCATTGGTTACTAATACTTGGTGATATCAGATGAGATGAGTTATGTTTACTTCGTGTTCATCAGTTTGTCGCAACTCTATTTTCACTTCATAATTTTGAATTAGTTCTTGATGTGCAACTTCACCATGACTACTTCTAGACAAAGTTTGAGTTTCAGACGGTTCTGTCCGATTTCAAGAAATTTAAGACTGTTTCTTGCCTGACCGTGATGTTCTTGCAGACTTGTTTCTAAAAGGGTTGGTTATTGATTATTCCAAATTGAAACTTTGTAAGTGATCAGGCTCCACCAAAACAAGTTTCAAGTTTGAGTTCTGGGCTGTTTCATCCTTTCTCAATAAAATTATGTCCATTCTGTTGATCACAGCTGTTGTTTTGATGGCTCACATTCACAAGGGAACTTTGTATTACTTTCACAACACATCCTAAATTCATATTTATCTACCAGTAGAAACTGGTGTTGAAGTTTCATGTTAAATATATAGGTGAACTGGCTTTTTTCAATAAATTACCTTTTTGACACTTTAGGAATTAGCTTGAAGCAGCATCAGCTGTGTTTTAGAAAATTTCATTGAATGCTGTGGTACATGTACCTCTATACAAATTTGCACCAGTTACTGTCGAGTACAGATCTATATGTGTTTCGTAGGATATGATCATAGTGGGATGAAATTTGATATTTTTCCTTTGATTTTCTTGGCTGTGGAACCATAAAGCCATCTTAGACTTCAGTCAAAATTTCAAGTCGCTTTAAAATTGTTATTTCATATGTAACAGGCTCAGAATATTGCTTGACAATGTAAATTCTGGTTAAGTTATTGTAAAACAAATTTCAGCTAAAATAAGAGAAAGGAGCGTATCAAGTTTAATGACTGAACTTTTTAACTTAAGTCTAGTATCGCTTCGTGATCCCGGGGCCAGAATTTAAATTTTTAGCATTTTGTCTGGTTTTTGTCTACTGAAGGCAGCGTTCGTCAAATTCAGGGAAAATTTCTGCAGGCAAGGGCAGATGTTGTGTGTAGGTGGCCTTAGGGGAAAATGCTGCCTCTGGGTGGTGCAAGGCTGTAGGTACAGAACATGTTTCCAGCCGTTTTCACATTTCCACCTAATTGAATTATTGAGTGTGCCCTGGCAACTTGTAGGCACACAGGGGACATGTTTTCTAGATCAACAAGTGAAGATATAACCTCTGGGGGCACTTGTGTTTAGTCTAGTGAAATAGTTTTCCAAGCTGCTAATGGGAAAGACTACTTTTCCCTGACTTAAACTTCAGACAAATTGGCCTAACTCTCCCTGCGTTCCTCCTGCCATTTCCTTATTTATGCTATATTCATCAGACTAATTTAATTTTAATGAAGTGGATGTTTTTCTTGCTCTTTGTCATCCTATGGGAAAATTTAGTGCATGAGCCATGTTGTTTTATTTAAATCTGGCAAGGCCATAAAAATCATCAAATAATTTAACATGTGATATAGGTGAAGAATTTTTTGTTAGCAGAGATGGATTCTTTGCTCCAGTGTAAATATTAATGTGTTACTCCTATGCAACAATAGGAATATTAGTCCAGACGAGGCAAAAATGTAATGTAGATATTATATGTCTTTTTATTATGACCATCATTTGTTGATACTGGTATGTCCTTTTGATATTTGACTGCTTTTACTGTTGGTGTTCGTATTTGTTTCCAGTATGAATCCAGATTGTTTAATGGATTCTGCCAAGGTGGGTCTTATTGTTATTCTCGGTATGAATCCGCATTGTTTACTGGTTATTACTGGTTTATTTCTTCGTTGTCTGATTTTTGTTCCAGTATAAATCTGAATTACATGTATGTACTGGATTCTGCCTAGATGTGCTGGGATTTCATCTGACCGCTGCTGCAGCCAGCCTGTGTTTCATATGAACTTCATGTATGACTTGTTTCTTTGCATTAATATTGCAACCAGACATGAACTTTGACTGATACATATACAGTGTACAGTTCAGTATCTCTGAAACGCTGGTATTCTTGCTTAGGGAAATAATGATTAATATTACACATAATTTCTTTGAATCTTTATTTTGCACATTGTCTTCATTGGAACATTTTCTAAGAAATTTGACTTGTATTGACAACGCACTTGTAATGTCGTCATGAGCCAGGATGTGCATTTCATTTTATGCGTATCAATTATGATGGTGCTTTGTGCAGTTTAGGTTGAGGGAAATTGGTGCGTCAAATATATATTACATGTTTCAACATAATTTTACTGGGAAAGAATGTCATAAAAACAATCATCAGAGACCGGAATTGAAGCCATTGCCATTTCCAAAGGGAAGCCGGTTGTTGTTGATTGTAGCCTCCTGTTGAAATGCCTCTAACTTCCAGTCATGATGAATAACCCTTAGAGCACAGGTAGATCACCTTTTGTATTAAGATCATGTGTTATAAGTGTACATGTATCTGTGATGTTGGTCAGAAGTCTCACAATATTTCCTCAGAATTATGTTAATCCCTGTTCATTTTTAAGAAATGACACATTATCTTTATATAGTTGCAGTGCAGTAACCTGGGTGATTCTAGGTTAGGGTCATGTTTCTATATAGGGTCTCGTTTCCTCCCAAAGGACTTTTCCAAAAAATGAAATTTTGCAGAAATTGGATGGATTCAGAAGAAGTTCGTACGCATGTGTGCCATATGTTTAGTATATATTATGACTTAAATTTCATCTCTGTTTCTTTTCCAAACAGTTCTTTGAGTAAGGGCATTTTCTTCTTGATAGGGCATAGACTATTTATTTTACCAAGCAAGGGCAGGAAAAGATGAACTGGCGACTGCCTCTCTCCCCGCTCCACCAATTCTTCTACCCGATAAACCAAGTCAAGATGAATAATTGTGTGGGACAGGTAGAATAGCTCAAGCAGTAGGTGTTAGTTTGAATCACATTTCTCAGTCACATAATATGCAACATAGACACACAATTTATTGTGACAATGTATTACAGTTTGATTGGTTTACAATCAGAGATTGAAAGGAAAAAAAACAGTTTGGTTAAAATGTTATAATATTTATCATTCGTAATGTCAGTGTAGCCTACTACATGCCCATTGTCTGTTGAGAACTTTTTTTCTCATGAAATATCTCTCTGGATGTAACCCTGATATAATTTCCCCAAACCATAGTTTAATTAGTTTAATCCATGCCCCCCTCTGACAGTATATCCTGCATGGCTTAAATAATCCTTGTTTTTATTTCTGCCTGACATGTGACCAGCTACAAAGGGATATACCACACCAGTAGATAATATTACTGGCTAGAGAGATATTTATCATGTCTAGTTACTGTAGTGAATTAGAATTATGGAAATGAAGCCGGACCAGACTTGTCATATGTCATTGCGCTACGGGACATATTAGCTTTAATAATTCTTCAAAAGCTGGATATGATGGTGTATGATACCTACCTATCTACATTTAGATGCATGTACATAAAGAATGTGGTTAAATAATTCATTTGTCCATGTCTGGATATTTCTATGTAAGTATAGGCACACAGAAAACTTTTGTTTCCAAAGCACCAGTGTATGTGTGTAGGAATTATATATCCATGTTCAAGTATTATACTTTGTGAGATTAACCCTTCTTGAAGGTCACTGCACAGTAGACAAATTCAGGCAAAAACTGTAAGCAGTAAACCCTTGAATAATTTACATGTAGCTGATCAAGATATTGAAAAGTGTCATGTAATATGCAGCTAACAGTTCTGAAAAAGATAATCGGGTTATTTGATAATGTCAGATTGACTTCAGAAATCCCATTTTTACCTCCTGTTTACAATAATGAGTCAGATCTGCCCATATGGCAATCATGTTTCCCCATGATGAAATACTCTGTGTAATTCTGTGGCCATCAAAGCGGTGAGAGGACATGGAATTGCTTTTCGTGTGTCCGTCCATCCATAATACCTCTGATCTCTTGAACAAGATATCCTGAACAGCTTTCAGCCATTCAAAATCATACATGTGCACTGGCTTGAGGATTGATCTTTGCCCCTTTAAATACCAGTACAGTAGATGGCCTAAAATTTCGTCTTAAGAAAGCATTTTTAGAGGCAAATAAATGCCATGAAATATTCCTTTCTGGAGCTGAAACTTACATATTTCCAGAAAGATTTCACCCTACCTTCAAAACAAACTTCAAAGTACCTTTCTGGGATCAGTAGAACTCTCACAGTCTAGAAAAATATAAGCATCATTGTCATGGACAAAATTTTAGGTCATTTAGGGTAGCCAATTTTGGCTGAAGTCTTGGATTTCATAGCCATCACACCTTTCTCTTGGAGACATTAGCACATACATACATGCTGAGAACGGTAATTTGTCACAGTGGCAAGGACTTTTCAGGTACTTTTGTGAAGAACACGATAACTAGAACAGCAGGGCAGTGTATTGGCAATTCTTTGTACCTCATACATGTAATATACACTGTTATGATAGGGTTATGTATGGTTATACCTGTGTATAAATTTGTCAGATCAAGAACGACTTTGTCTGCCTGCTATTCACAGGCCCTGGTGACATGTTGTAACTTAACTGTGACTATAGCAAATATTCACACTTCGTTACCCCACACATATTTAATTCTTCATCCTATGTTCAGGTTGTTAAATAAACTCAATCAAAAAAGAAATAGAATTTCACACATGTTCAAAGAAGGTTGTACTCCTTTTGAAAGTACTATTAATATTGATTGTTGTACCATTGTTTTAATTTATTCAGTCAACCCGTAACATTTGAAAGTCAAGGGCTCTGTGGTATTCTTGCAATGCCCTCTGAAATGTGGGATGCACTCTTATCATTTTAAAATGATTTGGCAGGGTCATAATATTCACCAAAGCATCTTGCCTTTAATATTGTAAAAAAATCTCTTGACCATTTTACATAAGTAGAATACAAATCGTACATAAAATAAGAGACTTCAGCCCAATCAATCACGAAGAATGCAACAATTCCTGTTCAGATTTTGGGTGTGTCGCGATGAACTGGCATCCTTGTTTTGCTTCTTGTTTTTTTGCCTTTAGTTATGTGTCTGTGAATGTTGAGCGAAGAGTCATGGGTAGTGAGATAGACCTGGCTTCATCCACCCCTCACCATGACAACGCAAGATTGGAGTGATGCTCCCCTCATCAACATTGCCCGACCAGTTCCATGTTCCTGAAGAACATGCCACTTTTAACATGCAGCTGATGTGGGAAAATAAATACAGCTTTTTTTAGAATGAAAAAAGAAAAGACAAAAATTTACCGCTGAATTCCTAACAGCTGACTCTGTGCATGTGATTTATTATTTTTTTTCTTCAGAAATCGCTCAAAAACCTGTGACTTTGATGATAATTTTTAGTAGGTCTGAAGCCCTTTGTTTTTATAACAACAGCAGTCCTTCCCAGACCTACATGGCCTCCCATGTTGCGATAATGCGAAATGTATGAAGCGTTAAGATATCCGACAACAATTCCTTGAAAGCCTGTGTAATTACGTGGAAAGCCAGTTTGTTTTGGTCAATTGAAACTCTGTATACCCATTGCCATGGTTACATGCGAAAGGTAGTGGAAGTCGTGCTCGTCTGCGGATACAAGAGGATGAATTGTTAATCCTTGTGATATCAGATATTGCTGGGAAACTTTCAGTGTAGACAGTAGGCAGTCGAACTTGAATAAGATAAGTCATCTCGGCAATGAAAAATAAGGCGCTGGTTTTGCAGTGGCCTTAACTTATTTTCCTGATGTGCTTTTGAAATGTGTTGTTGTGTATCAGGTCGAGATTTGCCCAGCACCTACCATACATCCACGCCCCACCCCCACCCCCACCCCAAACCCCAACTCCCTGGCTGGCAAATTTAGCCCCAGATAATGCGATATCTATCACTGTCATATATGATTACTTTATGTACTGGCAGCAGTGGTGTAATCATTTCCTCCCTTGATTCCTAAATTAGCTGAGTGAATGCCAGAGTTGTGCAGGTATTATGTGCAGTTAACTGCTTATAATAAACTCTTAGTCAATATTATTTCAACAGTGCATTCCCAGCTGTGACCCAGCAGATGTCTGCTGGGTATGTGTAACTTCTGCATCCTGTGGAAATGTTCCTGTGACTAGAGCACTGTTTTTTTTTATTGTGAGGTTTGCCTTTTTTTTTTGCACAATGTATGCCAGTGTGCAAGGGATGCAGGCATCTTAGTTGCCATGTCCGTGCATTTGAATACAGGAATATCATGGACTGTTTGACGAACAAGAATGTGCATCTTTTCCCTTGTGTTGCAGTAAGTCAGCCATGAGAACAAGTCTTTGAAGTTACCGGTATCTCTCCGTCAGTGACTGACTGGTGGCCTGCATTGCTGTCAGACGTTTGTGCGTTGCCATAGTGCTCAAGCATTATGTCGAGCGAGCAGGCTGGCCTGAAATCTGACAGCTGATCACCAGGCTGTGATAGATTTCTCCAAACAGATCTATTTTTTTTCACACCTGGGGATATTTGGTCATATGTATGTAAGAGTTTACTTCCAGTGACCCCATCCCCACTCCACGCTTCAGCCTTACCCTAACACATGCACACAAGCCTCAATCTCACCTACCCTGAGTGCTGGGTTTGGCAAGTTGGCCACCCAGAGATACTCATTGCCTGTGCACCATATTGATTGCTTAGGAAGCTGTTAGAGGAAAAGCACATGAAATTTTCGCAATGGAAGCGTTCACAGCTATTGAAGCGATTGATTTCTGCCAGTCCAACATGTGGACCAGCAAGTAGACCTCACACTTTGAGCAGTTACGCCTTGTGTTTCCTCCTTGTGCGAATTGGAGCCAGGAGAACTCTTCTGTGTTAGGAGGCTGAGGATTGAGGCAAGTGTCAAGGATGTTGATCAGCTGTAGTCGCGTTCTGCTATCACAACAACGTTTTCGCATCGCAGACAATGAAGTTCACCCCGTGCATCATTTATCGACTCAAACTGGCTTCTTTGGCGGCCCACAGTTTGCCTCAGGGACATAAGAGAACAGGATCCACATCTAATGCATGGATTTTTGTCGAGATTGGCCCGGAATCATCAATTGATGAACAGAAACTAAGCCGCCTATAATACACAGTGTAATAACTCGCCTGCTAGGTAAACAGATTCTATGGTCATTGCCATTGGGGGATATTCCCATGCACTGGCTACTTTGGATGTCAACTTCTATGTGTCTGTGTGCTGGGTATAGCAATATTATTGTCTCTGATGAATGGTGGGACACCTTTGATGAAGATCTGTGGTGTATTTGCTAACCGGCACATATATCAGGGTGTGACAACATTAACCTATGCACACGGTTTTCTTATCTTCTCAAAATTATTGTGTACATGTTTGTAGAAACTGAAGGATTGATAAGTAAAACCGTTGTCAAGGACAGTAAGTTGATAAACTCTATTAAATGATAGTCATAGCGTTGCCGTTGTGCTAATTTCATCATTTCTGGTGGACGCATTTTATGGACTGGAAGCAGAATGCCAGTTAATATGTGTACGGTTTGGAGACTATGGCCTGAGAACCCTGTAAGTTATACTGTTCTGTGAAGCAAACAGCAGAATTTGTCGTTTGTGATTGTCAGTAGCAACACAGAATCACAGATCAGTGAGAGCTTATAGGCCACACGCATGAACAATGTCTGATGTTCATGGAATACTGAACGATCGATTCAAACTGAAGGTAAGCAGGAAGATAGCACCGGTCTACACGTTGGGGGTGACACATTATTATTACTGTATGACAGAGTGATGATTTATGTGCTGTGTGTTTGCGTTGCATAAGCTGTGCATAAACACGCTCGCTGAAGCATGTCATACCGGTAACGCTGAGTATATTTACCCAGTAGCTTGAGTTGATGGTTCGCCTGGTGGTATAATGCGTAGCAGTATTTGGTAATGGACCAGTGATGTCATCATATGTGAAAATTATCTGTACTTATTTAATTGTGCTTGTGAAATTTAGCCAATCAGTTTTGACTCAGTAAGCGGGGATTAAAGTTTGTTAACCAGAGGCTAGGTGTAAAATTAACTATGATCTCATGATGATTTAAGGCAATTCATCATTGGCTTAGATTAAAATGCCACTCTGGTCAGAATACAAATTGTGTCGGAATATTACAGTGTTGTGAAAGAAATCCTACGGAGTAATCCTAACACCGTGTTTCAAATGGATTTTGATGAATTACACTATTTAACCCATATAAATGATGATTCCTTGAAAAACAAAATTTTCGGCTGTGTCCGTAAAATTTTCCTGATGTGACGTGATCATATTCCTTGTATGACGTGGAATCAGGGAGATGTGACATTGTGTAAGTCATTAATGCTGGGAAGACGCTAAGAGCGTTTGAAAGGGCAGTGTCATTTGTGGATACACATCAGTGATTGATGACATCATGTGTTCGTGGCTTACGTCACACCAGGCAAAGTACTCTGACGAAATGTACAAAATCGGCTTTATTACACTGCATTATTCTCACAATTCACCTCGCTTTTAAGACACAGATGTTTTGACACCAAAGTAGCTTTTTAAGTTGGTATTTGGATAGGTGTTAATCCTCTTTGTGATGATGGCGGTATGGCGAGAAACACAGTCTGGGAATTAATTGAAGAGGTCGTGAACATGTTTACATGTAGGTAGAGAACAGGTACAGGTAGTACTGGTACATCATGTATGTTAGGCACATAATGCTTTGAATAACTTTGGAACCTGTGGCTCATCGTTGGGTTTCTTCTGGGCTCTGCCCAGTTTACTCCCACCGTAATGCTGGCTGCAGTTGTATAAGTGCAGTATTCTTGAGTACAACGTAAAACACCAAGCAAATAAAAAAAAAATAAATGAATAATTGTGGTTGGGAAACGTTTCTTAAAACCCAGATTAGAACCTGTATCTTATTATTTTGAGTTATTTGTAAGAGATAATCTAAGAAATTTACAATGCCCTTATCTAGCTGCAGGTCAGGTTACCCTTTGTGATCCTAGAAGGGCAAATAAATGGCAAATTCTAGTCTATTTTTGCTTAAAAAGGGAACATTTTTTCAGTACTTCAAAGGACAGACTTTAGTATAAGAGTTTAAATGATTTCGGTATATGTAAATAATCACACAACAGTAAATTATTATAACCAAGTTTTGTGTTTTGACAGAAGTTATCAGTGATTGATCAAAGCTATTAGCTGTGGTAATTTATTTTGATAGATTTGTAAACTTCAGTAAACCTAAGAGGAATGCTTGCAACCGTAAGCCACTGACAAATGAGATCACTTTCAGCTAATTAGAATTGTTCTGCATGGCTTGCCGTTCCAATAACTTTAATCCACCATACAAAAGTAAAGTGTCGCATAACAAACTGATCAAAGAAACAAAGGAAGTGCACCATCATTAGGTTTTCAGGTATGGTTTGATTGATCTGATAGCATATGTCCTGTCTTTATTAAAAGTTAAAATAAAGTAGCTGTTTACTGTGAAAACACATTTGTATACTGGATAAACCAAGAATCCTGTTCAGGTAATGATAGTGTTTGAGGGAGGAACAAACAAAAACAGACCTAAGTACCATCCGAATAACCATGGAAAAGTTTAATTAAATTTTTTCCCCTTTGTTCTTTTTCTAGTGAGAAAAATACAGTTAAATGTTTGTATTAAAATGTTTTAAGGTGAGCTATGTTGGTCTCATTTTGATATAACATTGATCATATTTTGAAAGCTGATATTGGTTGTAAGACGTCTTGCTTTACAGTGATCATGTTTTTCTGAAATAATATTGTTTGATTGGTTTTCAAAGTTCACTATACTACCGAGGCTATAATAGCATGTTAGAAGCAGTGGAGTTTACATGTCCAAGTTTCTTGCAATGCCTTCAAAAACCTTTAAGTATATAATTTTATGTCGATGTAAAAATAGGATCAACTTACAGTACATTTAGGCACAGACTTTTCTCCCATCAGTGCCAGACAGCAAGTACATGTAATTGCAGACAGTGCAGCAACTACTGCCAAATCGTCCCCTGTAATGGTTTCACCAGCTGGTTCATTGCAAAAGTTGGCTTTCCTTTTGGTAATATCCAAACAGCCTGTTTCTTTAGGTTCCATAGTTCCTGTGGTGGTAAGATTAATAGCTATATTTCTCGAGGGACATTCAACTACCTTACCAGTACTGAGTAGTCAGCTAGTGGCTGGACTCTGGTGATCCTGTGGCATGGTACTTGACTAATTATAAACCTTTACACATGATGTTGTCTTGTCATCATACCCTTTACACAATGAGCAAGCGAGTCATTAGCTGAATGGCTAAGGTGCATGTCTTTCAGTTGCTAGGAAACACGATTTGCAGATTCACTTCTGGCCTTGGATTGGAAATATATCAATTCTCTGACTGTCACACGCCCAAAAATTCATCTGTAACTTGCCCATGGTCATTGGTTTAAACTGCACATGCTGGTGGCCTCAACCCAGAACACTGACAACAATTTTATAAGTGAAAAATTCCTGAGTAAGACTTGTGCATTAAACAACAATTTAATAAATGAATAAGTATCCACTGGAAACCCACAGCATATGAAGAACAGTGGAATGGTAGTGAATAGCTAGAAGCCAGTTAAAAATGTGGTAATGGTGAGCCAATGGCATACCACAGAACAGTTATAATTTGGCTGGTGTAAATAGCTATACTGATGATACACATGTTGAGGGCATCACTAGTATGCATAGTGTCCTTTCCCTTTTTGAGATTAGTCAGTACTTTCTTGGCATTGTTTAGTACTTTTACTGATCTTGAATTATAAGATGATGTCATTTCATACATGTTATTTATATTCTTTTGTTCTGTCCTCTATTCAAATCTTCAAATTTTGTCTTGTCTTTGCTTTCAAAGTATTGATTGTGGTCTACATCTGAAATATCACACGTAGCCAGTGTTTTTCTTGTTTGCTGTTGGTTTTTTTCCTCACTGGAGATTGAAAATCAATTGTAATTCCTCACTGCCTCCTGAATGCAGTGATAGTCCCATATTCTCTTTTGGCCAAGAAATTAGACGCCAAAATTTTCTCCCACAGTGAGGGAGGGTTCTTATCAAGATGTTGGCTTAGACATGTTTAAGAACCAGTGGGTGTTGACACCTTGTCTGTATCAGGGGTGTGTATTAGCACAGAATTAAGCGGCTCTGCAGAGCGGCTGTCTGCACAGGGGCTGTCTGCACAGTCTGGGCTGTCCCCATGAGTGGTCCCTCCGTATCAACACATTGCCCTGGCTCCATCAGTCTACTATTGATTTTTTACCCTATTACATAATAATGTGAGAGCTGGCAGGTACATTGTCTGCGAGAGGGAACATTTTACGCCCAGATGCCCCCGCTGACATTTACCAAAGCATCAGCCCCACTACCACATGGATTCTTCAGTGGCCACTGAATTAGGCCTTGTTTGCGCCCTATGCGCACACAAATTTGCTTTTGTAAATTTATTTGTGTTAGGGATACATTTGTTCTAAGTCATATAATGCATTAAATCTACATCTTGCTATGAGTAGTGTTCCGAAAGTCGTGAAAGCAATTTTTTATTCCTCCTTGTAGAATTCAACAAATTGAAAATTGCCCGTTAGATCTTTGTTGGATGGCACCAGTGGTATATAATTGTGAAGGGTACAAATGATATGCAATAGTTTTTTCTTGTATAAGACAAAGCATGTTTTGTGAAGGTAGCTTTATTCATACGGTGGAATTGTAGGCGTAATACAGTTTAACTCTACAAACTTCATTAATTTTGTCAGGTGCCTGATGTCAGGCGGGGGGTGGTTTACTCTGGCTAATTCCTTCTTCAGCCCAAACCTGACCGCTGTCATGTTAGTGATAAAGTCTTAGGCGCAGTATTAATTGCACCAAGCTAATAAATAAATCATAGAGTGCATTGTACATAGTACCTCACATATATATGCTTGGGGACGCCTAATATGGTCAGGAGTGTTGTGAGAGAAAGTTTAAGAGCCTTAACCATTTGTTAAGAAAATCAGGGAAATGCTTAAATTTGTAACTTAGGGAATGAGGGAAGGCATTGTTGATTGAATGCAAGTATATAATAGCAGATTGTCTTTGCATCAAGATTTCAGCATCATAATTTGGCTCTCATATCACTTTGAGATATTGAACACACCGCTTGCTTTCTCAACACTTGTAATTAAAGCTGTACTGTTACCTCAATAAGTAAATTTGTTCTGTACATGTAAACTGAGAATCTAATGGGCATCTTCATAAAAACTCTCTCAGTAGTGAAGTAGTTGAAGCTATGCACAAAAGTATCATTGGCAGAGGTCAATAACTTTTACTCCATGCATATTAATGTGCTTGTGTAAGAGTTATATGTAGTCTCTCATTCATAGCTCGCAGCACAATAAACCAGAAGCCTCCCACCAATGCAGTCGCTTTGAGTTCTAGGTCCAGCTCATGTTGACTTCCTCTCCAGTCGCACGGGGAAAGGTCTGCCAGCAACCTGCAGATGGTCGTGGGTTTCCCCTGGGCTCTGCCCAGTTTCCTCTCACCATAATGCTAGCTGCAGTTGTATAAGTGAAATATTCTTGAGTTCAGTGTAAAACATCAATCAAATAAATAAATGAATAAATTCATGTCTCATCATTGTTGATAGGTTAAGATTGCTCCATCATTTATTGTTGGGAATCATCTCAGATTATGTATTCAAGTTCAGTGTAAATGACCTAAAATGTCATTAATATGCCTCATTTACCAGATTTCTATTGATCTTAAAAAAATTTGTTTGGTAGGTAGGACTACCCTAGGAAATGGGATACCCTGCTGGAAAAATATGTGTTTTAACAGCAAAATCAATATTTAATGACATTTGTTTGCTTCTTAAACTGTACCCTGTGGGGTGAAAATTTGGTCATTCACCATGTGTTTTAATAGGGAAAGCTGCTTCAACAATTCAGTAATGTTTCCTTGAGAGCAGCATATTGATAACCTTTTGGTTGTATCCTCCCTAAATTTCTCACAACCTGATACATCTAATGAGTTATGCTTCTTCTTGTTGTTCGTTGCTTCAGATCTATACAGACTGGGCCAACCATTACCTGGAGAAGGCGCGAAATAAGCGCTTCATCTCTGATCTTCAGGAGGACATTACAGATGGTGTTCTGCTGGCAGATGTTATCGAGGCTGTCAGTAAGTACCACACACACCCTACATTCATAGTTACAACTCGGAAGTTTTGTGCTCTATTCAGTTTTGCCACAATTCTGGGAAAGCTGGACGAGGTATGTCATTTTGGGTGCGTCCGTCATGTGTTATTGGTTTCTATTCAGTAACTGCTCCTGTTGACTTCTGGTCAGATTTTGTGTGCAAGTTCACTAAGTGGCACTTCAGACCCAATTTCAAAAAATGTTCCGCATTTGTAATGAATTCCATGATTCTGGTTGGTTAGTTGATGTCTTTGCTTTAACTGCTCCAAATGTTGTTCGACTTTGATAAAATTTTTTACACAGACCTGTTTTTTTGTATTTAAAAAAGATGGATCTAATCAAGTTTGCAAAGTTAACAATTTCTTTGATTCTGATTGGGCAAGATGGAAAAGCAGCATAGATGTATTTGTATATGTATATAGGAACAAGTTAATAAATTGAATACATAGTGTAGAGATGCTTTTTATTGAATAATTTATTTTATTGATCTTTTTATTTGTATGGCAATGATTGAAATGATACATGTTGCAAAGATATTTTTGATTGGCTCAATTCATTGTATTTACAAAATGTACATGGCTGTAAAAGTGAAAACCCAATTTTATGGCATAAGAAAAACTGCAGCAATGTTGCCGCCCATTTCTATCCAAATGCATAAGTGTGGCCCAGAAAATGTGGAAGTATGTCTTACTTGTAACAAGGTTTGCTAATGGAAGCTGACATACTGAGGGTGGTCTTCCTACAAGATGGTCATGTTAACATACGTCAAAAAGTGGCATGGCTGAAATTAGGAACATAAGCTAATGGGTAACAAGGTCATTAAATCCGGTATGCATTGAGGTAGACATATCAAAATACTATTTAAGAAAAGCTTTAACCTTTTCTTAAGTTGAAGCCTATGTTTTCTGATGCATGTAATTACATACTACTGGTGTGGCGCAGACCTGCATGTTTATATGTAATAAGGTACATTTTGACTTTATCAAAAAATGTTTAGATACCAAATGCAGTCTCTGTCCAAACCTGTGTGTTTCATTTACATTTCATGATCTTAGGTTGCAGTGTTTATTTGTAAAAGAAAACAGACTGATTGTTCTGTGGGATCCTGATTACAGTGAATTCAAAAATTTCACACAATTTTCCTTCAAAATCAGCAAGAATTTGGCTTTTAACTAAGACATGCCATAAAGGCCATGAAACTGAGTTATTTCTTCGATACCTTTATGAGAAATCAAAGACTTCTGTATTACATGGAGATAGCCAATTTGTTAGAAATTCAGCTTTCTGATTTTGTATTACACTAATGAAAAACAAAGTTGAAAAACAAATCACTTGGCTCATGAAGTGTAAATTAGTATCTGTTCTTCACGTGAACAAATGACAAATGTCCACGGCTTTGTTGTGTAAAATGTTTTGAAAAATATGAACGTGGTTAGGTTTTCTTTGAAGTCTTATTAAAACAGCCATAGTGAAAAAAAAGCAATCATGTGATCAAAGAGAAATGCACGATCGCTAATGATACAGTCACACTTTAGCAAAGAATGACTAAAAAATTGTCATTATTTAATGCTGCGTCCAATGTTAGAGTCTACTTTTTTTTCCCTAACATTTAATGTCAGTCTCAAGAATGCAGACTTTTAGCTATATGTGAAATAAACACATGCCGGCCTTGCATCATAAGGTTTCTCAAGGTAAAGGGGTTTCCTACTGAGCCTGCTTGATTTCTTCCAAGTGTAACCAATTATATGATGCAGTGTTGTTAGATAACTAGTTAAGTACCAAGAAGGCATTCTGTGAGTGCAAAGCTCTGCCACAGCTAAATGTACAAATACCCCCACTACAGACAAAAGGGACAGTACTCTGCATGTCAGTCCCATTTGTCAGTTTTGAAGAATGTTTTAAAAAGAAATCCTGCATCTAGATCCAATCTCGATGTGGTGGAAGGTTCACGACCAAAATGTAATGGATTGATTCTTTGCTCAAGGGTGATCTGTACACAAATTTAACTCAAATCCCTGCATAACTTTTTAACAGTAAACTTGCTGACTGACAGAGAGACAGATTAAATTCTATCGAAACGGTAACCCCTTTGCATTTGTAAATATTCCATCTTTACTCTGAACAATTGGACTTTTGCAAGCCTGGTTTTAACCGCATTCTAAATAATTGTCCCGATTCAGTTTGTGACTCATACTTTGGCAAAAGTCTAAGAAATGTGTTGTCCAACCTTGAAAGGTACTCGGTAAACCAGGAAAGTGGAATTCTTTACCTCCTCTGTCCTTGGTTACAGCTTGATACACATGTATCATCCATCAGGTGTGATGTAATGGGGAGCCAAAATTTACAAGCCACCTTGACGTCATTCACTTTCTGCTTCCTATGTCAAAGTGTGCTATGTTAACAATGCATGAAGGTGCCATGAATTGATGGGGCATCGTTACAGTCTTGTTTTAATCACGAAACATAATATGTTAACAAAGTCTGGGTTACACAATGGCAGCTGTAGCTCGTAGATCTTGTAAGTCATCAATCCTTGTAACGGGAACGATGCATGCGCAGTTGTGGTGCATGGCTATAATGACTTCAAGGCATTTGGAGGTTAGATTTTATCACCTCAGGGTCACTATCTTAAGTGTAAGAACTTGTTTTTAGGAAATTAAGCCTAGCGCTGAAACTGCTTGGAACATATTTCAGACAGCAGGAAGGAGGATAGATAATATTAAAATATTATCATGATGATGGTTACTTAAAGCTCATCTTGGATAAATTATTTTCAGATCCTAGCACACAGAAACTCTTTAATTTGTTTTCACTTGTGAAGAATTGGGATGACGCCATTGGAGCCCCCATTCCTCACTGAGGTTGCCAAAGGAAGGAACTGGGACAGTGGGAAATGGTTCTCCTGGAAGGGGATTAGTTTTATGAGTGACACCTCGTGTGTATGCTTTCAAACGTCAAGCATTTTAGGTGGAAGGATGTTCTCTAAACCAAAGTTAAAGAAAAAATGCAACACCAACCTCAAAGTTTTGTTTCGTGCATCTGTTATTGTTTAAAGTAATGGTCGGATCAGTTACTTAATCAGTACTAAAGGCATTGATTCTTAGACCTAGAGTATTTCTTGATTCCAAGATGACTTCAGACACTCTGGTTACATGTATATAACGGATATTTTTGCTCTATCTTTGGTAAATGTAACAAAGGGTGAATGCCAAATAATATGATATGCATGCTCTGATGAAAAAAAGAAGTAGAATACATTTGCACTGTATACTTTTACATATTGTACTGTACATGTACTTTGTACATGTCTATTCTAAATGTACATGGACTTAATATGACTTAACTCATATTTGCTTTCATACATCTGCATGGGTTACCCCTGAGTATTAAGAAATAAGCAAAAACCAACCTGATACAGGACAACTTTTGGAAATGTTATTACAATTGGCAAGTACTGATAGATGAGAAGATTGAGAGGACAGGGTTTTATTGAGGTTTGGAATTGGACAGATGCATTTGTAGAGCTCAGTAGACTGACAGATGAGGTTGCTTTTTTATATCTGAAGTGACGTTTATGTGACGATGCTTGGATTGGGTTATGGAGTCTGCATTTTTCTCTTGAAACATCAGATAACATCTGTGAAACAATAGCCGAAAAAGATGTGTGTGAAATATTTCCCATCTGTGAGTTTCCATAAAGGTTAGAAGTTTATATGGAACGTTGTAGCTTAAAAGACACTGAAGATTGATTACGAGATGATAGATAGTTATGTTCCTTAAAAGATCCCATGAAAATTTGCTGCAAAAAATGAAACCTTCTATTGTTATAATTTTTCTTCTTTGCTGAATCTGTTCATGTGAAGTTTTTTTTATGTTTTTATATGTCTGTACGAAATGTCTGCAAAGCCAACAGTTATTTTTAACTTGTGGATGATAACTAAGGTGGAAAAATGAAATGAAAATGGGTTGACAGAATTTGGGGGGACAGAATTTGGAGTGCTGTTAAGCTGCAAGGTGAGGTAGGTGAGTGTTAGCTAAACTGATTTATTGATAGTGTACATCATTAAATCAGCTGACACTCTACAAGATTAACTTTTGATCGGCAGGAATCAAATGCTGTTATCAGCAATATTGATATGAGATGTGAGCAATATTCTGTGGTATATGTGTTCACAATAGGATGGCTTTCATATTGGAAATTGAATGAATGATTGAATGACTAATTATGGCTAAATGTAACATCAGCAATATGTTAGCCATATTGTGATAAGAAAATGCTGAGACCAAACAGTATTTAAAATTGAAAATGTGTTATTTCTTTTCTTTTAGGCATCTATCATTCAAAAATACACCTTGGGAATTACATGTTGTAATGTCGTGCAAACCCATGTGTATTTTGACAGTTGGTATTTCAAGGTGTAATTTTGCATTCGTGATATGTTGTGAACATATGTACTCTGATAAACCTTAGAATGTAATTTCTTACTTTAAATCCTTCCCATTATAAAACATCACGTTAGTTTTTCTGATGGTTACCTCCACTAAAGTCACTTACTGATAATTAATATATCTGAATTTATCTGCGTTGTGAGATTTAGAATTATTAGTAATAGTGATAGTGTCCTCTTGGGAGGGGAGGATATTTAATGTTTAGAAATGTGTTGTTTTCACAGTGTAAACTCATTGCTTTCATCAGTATTACTCTTTAGGGTTAAATAAATTTCTTCTGTTTTATTTTTATTGATATTTTCATCATAAAAAATAAGCAAAAAATGGCATCACATCTTTCTGCTTGACAAGTAAGGCTCTTTGTAATTACCACAACGTCTGCATTCCTCTCACAAAAATGTCTAATTGAAAAAGGGGTATTTGTTTTTGCCAACCTCTAACACTCTATCATGGTTTACCTGCACTGGAAGCGTGATTCCTTGCCATGAATCCGGCAGTCTTAATTTGCTGAAGTATATACAAATATTATATTTTACAAAAAAAAAAAAAATCAATGAAACAACATTGCCTCATCAGAAGGTGCACTTAGCCATTATCTGGATCCCCAGCAACAGGGAGCTTGGGAATGGTAGCAGTTCAGAGAGAAATGGTTGATGAACATTTGCCATTTGTAACACAAAAAGAAAGTTGGGGAGTTAGTGCTGGAAGGACTGGCCTGTACAGCCTTTCATAGCAGCATTGTAATCAGAGAACTATCAGTGCAATAAGGCTGTGTGTAAAATGTTTCCAAGAGCAAGATTTTAATGTATATTAGAGCATCTGCGAACATAATTGTAATTATACCTAAAGCAGACTGCCTTGAAGTTTGTATTAATTGATGTGGGAATCAAGGGAGTTAACCTCTGCAGACTTCTGGGAGATCTGTTGTTGTCACAGCATGCTTACAGATGAATACTGTTGATTGCTTTTAACCTCATCTCAGATTGGATGCATTTTGTTGGTGCTGAGATGCTGGGTAGCGTATTTTATGGTATATGTATGAATGAAGATATTTATGTGTACAGAAGTCAGTAGGTTTGAAGCAAGATACTGTTTGTAAGCAGTGAGCTGCTCATATTACATCAGAGGCACTGGTTTGTACATCAAGCGAGCTTTTGTACAGTTGTTGTACATATAGCTGTATCCATTGACATAATCATATTTCATAAGATTTCAAGCCCAGAGATTTTGTTTAGATACTTGGTAATTTATTTTCCCCATGTAAGTGTTAACAACATAATGAAAAGGATTTTTTTTCTTCTGTAATATTAGAATGACTATATACAAGGGGAATAACTCATGTGAGCTTAAATACAAAATAAAATTTGCTAAAGAAAATTCACAGTGAAGTCCACAAGTGCCAAAGGTATGAAAATGTAAAAATCATAAATAATTTGAGAAATAACTTTTTTTCTTTTCATAAATTATAAATAATAGATCTATGTCATTTACATATGTTGAAGATATGCACTGCTTAGTGTATCATATTTCCTGCTAGTATTTCTTAAAACAAATATTTTTGAAAGTTTTTATAGAGAATGTAAGACATACTTCAAAAT
This sequence comes from Acanthopleura granulata, assembly GCA_016165875.1. NCBI lineage: Eukaryota > Metazoa > Mollusca > Polyplacophora > Chitonida > Chitonidae > Acanthopleura > Acanthopleura granulata. Next base: position 3,702,319 of record JABBOT010000002.1, on the reverse strand, counting down.
AAGAAAATAATGGTGAAGTTATGGTTAGCTATTTAATAAGCTTGGTAAATACCTTCTCATTATCATAGATAATGCTGTCATTTGTCAGCCATTTTCTTTCAGTTGTGTTCAGAGTGCAGTGCACCCATGAACCTGACCACCAGCAAGTAATTGAAAAAAGTTTTATTGAGGCATTGAGAAACAATCAATGAATCAGTAAAATTTCAGTGTTTGATCGGAAAAGAAGGCGTATTTATTGTATTGAGTAAGAGTGTTATTTATGCATTGTTATTTGTATGTTGTATTTTGTCACTATGTTTATTTGTTAAGTACTCAACGTACTCTTTGTTTTGGCAGTTTTTGAGAACCACTGATAGTATCAAAAGAAGGAAAATCGAAGGAAGATCCAAGTAAATAACAACTATTGATCTTTAAGTGGGTTACACAACAAAGTTTTATGTACAAGTAACTTTAGTATATGTGTAGGTACAGCAAATCTTTGTTATCAGTTGCAAGTGAAGATATCGATCAGTCGAATTGTAATAGAGAAAAGTGGTCTGCATGGCCTAATGGATGATGGAAGGACTTGGTAGAACATTGATCGGTCTAAAGGTTGAAGGTGGAAAACAAGCTCTTCAGTTTCGAGTGAGTCATGTACTAACTACATTGTAACTGTCAAAACCGTTGGACTGTAGGCTCGGAGAGTCCATGATACTTGATCATGGGCTACCATTATTCATGCCAATGATAGCTCTCCAGCTCAATCCACTCTGATGAATCAACTTTTTACCTTTGTTCCAGCAGGACTAATTTAGCCTTGAAGAGTAGGCTGAAGGAAAGAGAAAAAAAAAAGAAAAAATGGAGAGAGACACAAAAAACAACAATTTAAAGAGAACATTATAGTGTACGTCATTTTGTCTTGTGGTTAATACCTCAAGTACGTTGAAACAGTTTTTTGCCAATCTGTTTTTCAGCCATTTGTTGCTGAGCTGGGCTTTATGGCTGTAGAGAATTCTGTTTTAAATTGTGTTGTTGACTTCTGAAAAGAGTCAATAACAATTAGCTCTACAGGTTTGTTTTTTGGGGGGACAAATTTTGCTGGCGAGTTTGGATCTTTGGATTAGCCACAAGTATTCCCCATTACCCTGGAAGGATCGTAGGCATTTGTGAAACATGTAGAATGGGCGCTCATTGATGGCATCATGGATTTTCATGTATTGATCACTGGTTTGTAAAAATACAAGTGTTAAATTGTTCAACTAGTCCATCTTTAGTTCACTTCACCACTGAAGGTCAAGTTGAACTGCATGCAATCTGTTATCTGATTGTGGGGAAGTCATTTGATCATAGTTGAAGACCTGCAATGAAGCTGGGAAAATAATAACTAGAGTGTTCCTGCTCTAGTTTTAGGAATATGGAAATGATATTTTGGTCAAATTGACGCTGTTAAAAGTATAGGGCTTGAATCATTGCTCATTTACCAAGCAGAGATTATTTTAATTTCACAATAGACAAGGGTCTCAGAAACACCACAAAAAATTTATTTTTATGGTGAAAGACAAAGAAAAGTTTCATTTTCATCTCTCTTTTTTCTCAAAATGAGGTAGGATGATCTTACGAACCTTGAGGTTTTTCTAATTAAGGAACAAAAATCCCCAACCATACGAAATTTAGCTGAAAGTGTAAAGTGAGTAAGGGCATTTGAAATTTTGCTCTTAAAGTGTATGATATAAAAGGAGCTAGTTGTACCTGTTGTTATCCTATGTTTTTCTGCTAAGTTGAGTATTACCCAAACTGAATCACATAAATCAATGATTTCTTCTCCGATATCTTTTACCAGAAGGCACTCTGTGGCAAGCAAGATCAAAGACAGCCGCTCTAGCAGTTATGCTCCACTTCAATCGAATCTAAGCATTTATGTTTTTAGCATCCTACGCTTTTCTCCTGTTTCCTTGATCACCAATGGCTATTCCATGCCTCTTCGATCAGTTGCCATTAAGGCGTGGATTTACTTGACCTCAGTGTTCTGTTCCACCCCGTGCTTGATATGAGCCTAAAAAGTAAAGCGTAAATGTGGCATTTCTACTTAATGTTACACGCTTTAAAGCGGCAGTTACAGTAAGCTTATCACATTTCTTTTAATGATCTTCAAAAGGCAGTTGAGTTCAGTAGACCCTCTGAAATAATTACTTGGAAACAGCCCTAGCATTGTTTTTATTTATACCTCAACTCTGACTTTTACAGTTTCTGTTTCAAAGAATTTTTTTTTAAAGCAGAATCTGAAACATGCTTTTTTGTTCTGCCTTGACTTTGAAGATAATTGTAGTGATATTTTTACATGTATTAACATTTCAATGAAAGAAAGCAAAACCAAAAAACAGGGAGTGGATGTGATTTTTATCTCTGTAACCTTGTGAATGAAACCTAATCACATGCAGGTGTTTACAAAATAGATACAGAGTTGTACCACATGAAAAGGAATTGTAAAAGTTTAGAAAGTTTTCTTGGCGTTAAGTAAACTTACCTAATGAACAGTAAATTAAAAGTGTACAAAATTCATTTAATTTGCTGACCTCACTGAGGAGATTTGTCAGATATATATATGTATGAGTGTGTCTGTGTGTATATAGATTCAAAACTTTTTTTATATAACTTAATTAACTGATATGCAAGAGTAGTTTATTTCATAGATAAAAATCATGGTCAACCACATGTAAAACTTGTGCTTGTACTGCTTCGCACACAGATCAATATAACATTAGTTTTATATTTCATATTAATAAAATATGGGTCATACAGTAACTCACATAATGCATGCACTGCTTTTCTCACAAATCAATATATCAGTGAAGTGCTAGAGTTCTTTTTAACATAGCACAAATATGTAAAAGGGTGTTGTGTACACACCAGCTGAAGCCACACAAGCCTTGGGTTTGAGTTCTGCTTCACAACATTGACCTGGTCTTGATTATAGAGTCATACAATACCTTGAAGTACCAACAAAACCAGTAAGCCAGTTGGAACTATAAATAGGAAACTATCTGTTTACAAATTGATTTTTACTTGTAATATGTGCCTCTATTAGAGCTGTGCTGTTGTCGTCAATATTGATTGCACTCTTTGTGGATCAGTCCCTGACAAGCCATTAATGTTGTCATTCAGGCGTTACCTTGGAGATGACCTGGAAATGACTCACACCTCTTGCTTTTCATTTCAGCCAATGAAAAAGTGAAAGAGATCAAAATGAAGCCCAAGAACTCAGCCCAAATGGTAAGTCCCATTTCATTGGTTATTTCATACTATTAGGAACTGCCCTATCTCTATAGCTCAAAATTATAATTTATTCCATTTGAAATAACAATGGGCTTGAAAGTTCTCAAGCATTTTTTTCTCTCTCTATTTTGTAGTTTGTTTTTTTTTTTGGCCCTTTTCCCATTTTGCCGTATGGCTTGCCGGATTATTGACCCTTTATTGAAATTTAGAGCAGAAAATTTCTTTTGCCACCACTAGAAATCCATTCTGCTCAAGTATGATAGGCACAGTATGATATTAGCACAATCAGTGGCTTGGGTTTTTGTCCTCTGGGAGGCTGTGTCCCCCGCTATTAGCCGACATGGACTCTGCCAGTTGTGAGTAAGTGATGGAGGGTGGAAGCCACTGTGTATGGAATCAGTTCACCCTTCACAGCTATGCTATGGTCTGCAGCATTTATTGGGTGTATTAGATAGGAACGACCCATGTCCACTGCAGGAAAAGATCTCTTACAAAATTTTTGCAAAATTGCAAGAGGGCGCAGGACACTTCTTCATTAGCTTGCCAAAATTTAGTGATTGGCTGAGAGCTGACTTTGATGGATTTAGTATGCTGTGACCGTCTTTGCATAGAGACCTAATGTGCAAGTGGAAACCATAGGGCTGCAGTGTTGCAGACAATGGCCATGCTATATTGACCATAACAAGGTTAGCAGGCTAATGCCAAACCTGACCTGTGTAAAACAATTTGGCCAATATTATCTGGTCAGTGCTTTGATTGGTCAGTTGGGATTACTACTTTTCACTCATTGGACGATTAATGAGATAAACAGTATTATAGTGTTATAGGTAAGTCTTTATGTTTTTGCTAAGTAATAGTCTTCAGATATGTATTCTATTTGTATAGTTTCACCGATTCAGTGTCTTTAATTGTGGTTGTGGTATTGTTAAAGTATGGCGTTAGGTAATGGTTTATAATTCAATGAAAGAAAAATGTTTAACACAGCCAGCTTTGTTATAGCGAGCTTTAAAAACTTCTCTTTTGATTGATGCTCTCTGTCCTATTTAAATTTTTGAATTCAACATCTCTTTGATATTCAATCTTTTTTCCAGTTGCATTGGAATTTTTTTCTCAAACATGAAGAATGTGGATAAAGCAAATTCCCAAAACTGACTGTCTATATGGTCAGGCTTTGAAAAATCTGCCACTGAGTGTCATCAAATGTGATGTTTCTTGCCCCGGGGCAAAACACTTCTGGATAAAAAAATGTAGCTCATATGACATGCTTTGACACCCGACATTGTGTAAGGTGCTAATTGAAAACATTGTGTTACCGTGTGGTATGCAGTATGAGTCTTGCTCTCAAGGCTTCCGCTAATTATCAAAACACAAGCAGCCTGCAGGCCTAACAGCTGCCCTCATTCTCATTACAGCCCAATTCATCTGTCTGATCATAGCTTTTAATGCATGCAGAATTCACGGGACATTTATCATGTGTGTTGAGATGTAAAATGAATATTGCATGAAAAGGTGTTAAAGCTGTATGTGCATAAATATGATTAAAGATGGTTGAGATATCTTTTGTTTTCCATAAAACAGCCTCAAAGCTTTAAGCCCCTAAGATGTGTAGGTGTTGATAGGATCTAAGATAGATCGTAAGCTTCACCTATTGATTTGACATGGTCTTGGGCCACTCACATCATGTTATGAATCCACCTTCTGGATGTAATCAGTTTAGATTGAAATTAAAATCATATGTTATGATGTCTTGAAGAAAAGAAATGCAAAGTAAGCTTTTGCTAATTGAAGGCTCTTGTCAGATGGCTTCCTGTTTGACTGAGCTAATGGCCAGCTGATTTGTGAAGGTTGCTTATTGCCTATTTTTGCTTTATTGAGTGGCATAATATGTCCAATTAAGCTTTGTAAGGTTCAGTAATTTCAGCTTGCATGGGTGTTATTGATTTTTATGAGCACCATCATGGATGTGATATTGCTATGATAATTATTGTGCCTTTTTTGTACAGTCAAGGGTCTTAGGCACTGTTTGATGTGCAAGACCGGATACTACAAAGCCCCAGAACGTCGAAAAAGTACAGAAAGACAATAGGGGCCCAGCAAGACCTTTTTGAGGGAAAGATTTAGACTGCCAGGCCAGGATTTGTCCTTGATGGAAAAGTGTCCTGTTTATGTTATTATGTGGGAATTTGACGGCTCTACACTGGCCAGACAAATTGTCCTTGCACCGAGAGCCAGGTCATATGATAGGCATGAATGTGATTACCAGGGTGCTGTGTGTAAGCAAGCACGTAGTAATTGCCCATGAGAAACACCAGCCTCTCTGATCCTCTACATATGGACAGTTGCAGTGGCCAGCAAAATAGGATACATTGACCATAAAGTAATTGAAATGGAGGTGCCAGGGTTATTTGTACAGCAAGGCCATTGTTGGCGGGTATGGGTACTGACTCATTTGCTCTCACACACACTATGGTCTCTGGCCCCAGACGGACATAGCACCGATATCCCATTACATTCCAGTACTGTCCCAACAGATAACCAAACCTAATCTGCTAACTCGATAAATATCTTTGCGGATTGTTCATATTTGGCATACTTTTAGCGGAGGGGGTTCAGACAAAAATTGCTGTTTCATATGGTCAAGAATCCCAAGCCAGTTTAGATTGCCAGATGACCATGTTGCCTATATTCCCTGCCTCCCCTCCCAACATTTCTGCCTTGTTTTACCAATGTGTGTTGAATCAGTTGATATGTGGGAAAGTTTATAGGGATGATTTGTTACCTTTGGGTTTCTAGTTGTCATTGCATGACCAGACGCTGTTACACCAAATTTGACCCTTTGAAGAGAAAGGTTAAGTAAACCCCAGTGGCATTGATAGCCTACAAATCACAGAGACCAGATCCTGAGGGCAGTCTGGCAGGTTTTGCTGAGGGCAGTTTGGCTGTTTCCCAGACTGGGGATAAGTTCCTGTCCAGGCCCGATGCTTATATATAGCTCAGTATAGATTCGTCTTAATAAAAGGTCCATTCCCTGGGTAAAACTAGTGCCAACCGGCAAAAAAAAATGGCCTCGATCATTTAAGAGGACAAAACTTGAAAGCCGATTACCAGTTATAGTGGCAAGGAATTGACGTTTCTACTGAGAAGCATTGAAGCCTGTGGCTGAATACCAGGCATTGGGTTAAACAACTGTTCTGACTGACAAACTCGCATTCTATGGCATGCTCTAGCCTTTTTCCTCGCCCAGCAAAACCACTATATGTAAAAGGTTGAAATCACGTCTGATAATTGTACAACACAAGAAAGCTTTCAAGGTTGAGTGTGGATGGTGTAGTGTATGAGACTGTTGCATGTCCTGTTCACCCAGGGCTCCGGAGCCACAAGTGTGTGCATAGCTCATTTTCTTGCATTCTGCACGACTTAGGTCGCGCCATATCCTTCAGCTGTTAACTTAGGTATTTTTTCGAGGTTGACAAGTTCAACACTGTAACATCAGAAATGAAAAAAAAAAAAACATGTGTAAAACAAAATTCAGAAGGGGTTTTTTGTCATACAGAAATATGAATGGCAACTTAATTTATTAACTGCGACGATTAGCTCTGTTACTTGCTCTGTCTTTGTGTTGGTAAAAAACTTGACATACTAGCTCCTATCAAGGCCATTTCACTTAATGAGGGGCACAAATGCAGGACAACATCAGCTCTTTGTGGGATATGTCACAGTTATTTGCAAATTTGCCCATGTTTTGAGGAAAGATTTTCTTTTCTAGTCGCCAGATCAATGTTATTGCTTGACATCTGTATTTGAAGAAGCTGTATTTGTCAAAACATGTTCTTGTTGTTGTTTTTTTGTTGTTGTTGTTGTTATTGTCGTGTTTTGTCTTTTTCAAGATTCAAAACTGAAGTAAAATCCTGTCTTTAGGGCAATTTGAACTCAAGCCTGAAAGGTACCCAGCCCTGTATACAGCTGCTGTTTGCAAGTATGCTATTTATAAATGAGTATTTACCATGGGTGCAGCGTTGTCTACATATACATATGTAGCCTATATAACCCAGGAAGCATTTCTCAAGTAAACCTGTTTTAAAAAAAGGCTAACTACCAGACCTATCTCAACATGAAGCCTTACTTACAAATTAACCCCATGTGATTACATCCTTGCTCATGCTCCTATATTAGCTTAAATGGCACGAGTCCTGTGCTCATGTTACCTTGGCAAGTTTATTCATCCAGTGTTGACTTTGAGTTATGATCTGAGCAACTGATACATACTTGTACAGTGTATAGTGTGGCAGTAGAAGTAGCTAGCATCTTGTAAGTGGCACAGTTAAGTCACTTACATGTAGCTTCATTATAACATAAGCGTTTAATTATTTTTTATTGGGACTTGATGTGTTCATCTGTAGTCGACTTCATTTTATCAAGTCAGACGCTTCGGCTATAGCTAGGCTTTTTGCCCTGATCCAGCAGACAGAAATAACTGATCCACCTGATAGAGTAGCTGATGAATATTAATGTAAATGTATTACCCAATCAAATAGTAGTTCCCCTAACTGATCGAGAGCAAAGACAAAACAAATATGTGTCCGCGCACACGCCGATGGCAGGTAAAATCAAAAACAAAAGAACTTTACTCACCTGTAAAGATGGGGATAAAACCAGTATAAACAGACAGGTGCTAGCCTGATGTCAAAATACTTCTTGGAACATTCAATCATGGTAATAGAATAGGATGAATTCTCTTGATCATTCAGGAAATCAGCCTGTGACAGAAGACGTACGACCAGAGCAAGATGGCCCCACTTAATGCGGCCTATGTACCCCGAATTAATCCTCCTGTGGCCATGCAGACTTCAATGCTCTATGAACAATACCATGCTGCAAAACATTACACGAACCGGGGATAGTGTGGTCTTTTCTAACTTCACGGGTCAGTCAACTCGTAATGTTTGCCCACAACCTGTTTAAGAGCTTTCAGTACATTTCACTGACAAATTTGAAATTTACAACATGCATAAAATCTTTTTCTGGCTTGATATAACGAAGACAATCTGTAGTAAAATATACTGTAAACGTTTTACTTAGGATAATGATAGGGGTGTAAAGGTTAGAGCTTGGATTCAAACTGATGGCAACAAATAACTGGAGGAATTTCATGGGGAATAAATTTGTCAGCAATTTTTATGATAATGCAAATAAATACTAAAGTATTGCCACACTTATTTATGAAGAAAACTCCCTAGTTTCTATCATTTTGTCTTTCTTGGTTGATGAAAATATTACCCTATTTACTCTATATTTAAACATTACAAATGATAATGAAGTGTCACAGGATATGTTATTGTAAAGATATGGAAATTCGATTTTGGTTGTAAACCAGAAAATATTGGTTATATAATATTTGACGTAAAATTTGTGAAAAATGAGACCCCAAAGGATTCTTGAAAAACCTGTGTTTTTACCATGCTTAAAACAGACTTGTGATGAATGTTCTCTGCTGCCAGCCCATTATCTTAAAATTCATAGCCATGTCAGTGTTTGTTGCTGCAGGTTTGATGAAAGAGACAAAATTGTCAATTTTATATTTTAAAAGACATATTTCAAGTCTAAAAAAGAGTTTATTGCTGGGTTTCATATACATGAGATCACCGGGACTTAAAGACACATGTTTGACACAGATGATCCTCTTATATACATGTAGTTACATTGTTTACAATTTTTGACATTTGCATCTGTTAATTCAGGATGAAAAGTTGTAAATTTTGGTGGGGAATAATTTTGAATGCTAGCATAGTTTCAGCCAGGCCTCTGTATCTCCAACCAGATATCCATCCTACTGTTATGACATATGACAATTCTCCCTCTGGACCCAGCAGCTTGCCAAGACCTCAGGCGTGACAGATGCTGTCACAGACATGTGGCCACCGCTGACTTCTGGTTGATATATCAGGTCCTGATGTATGTCTTGTTAACTGCAAATCTTCCCTGGGATACCTTGTTCTCACATCCTTGTTTGTTTACCAGAGATCTAATCAACAAATATCTGCCAAATCCAGACATTTGTTTTCTAAACCAGGTTCTTACCACTCAGATTTAAATTGTTTCTAAGTACACACAAAGTTATATATAGTGAGCATCTTCCAAAAGTAAAAAAGAAAAAAAAAATAATTGTTCCAAGTGTTTCAGTCTTGTTTCCTGAAGAAGCCAGATGCACATTTTTTACATGGCCTGCATGAAGGCAGTGCAAAGCTGTCATAAATCTTGCCATTTTAACTGCCATTTGGCGAGTGGGTGTGTTAGTGTGTTCGGCATCATTGTGGCAAAGCTGATGGTGCAAAGGGAGGATACAGTATGTCAAACTAGGAACATCTGTCACTGATAACACATTCTTTAAGATGAGGGCCAGTGGAGCCCACATGTGGCAACCTTTGACTTGCAGACTCAGTCATCAGCTATAATGAAAGGCAACATTGTTTCTGATTATCTTACAATTACCGTTTCGGCCCTAGTTAAATGTGATAGAAGTAGCTTTGCTAGACAACCGTAGTGTGTGTGAAACTGATTTATGTCGAAATTCTACAGCTCATATGAAGGTCCTCTACCAAAGTGATGTATTCTAAACCAAATTGTCTGTGACAGTGTTCCTGTCATTAAACCTAAGGCCAGGAATTCCTTAGGTAACCATCCTCCTCTAATCTGCATCGTATTGTTAGTGTTTTCTGGCATCATGTGGTGTCTCCTGCTTTGACCGTGCAAGTGTTTAGATTCTGTTTGCACCGTTGTGAATAAAGAAGAACATGGTATCCACCTTTTGATGTCCTGCGAAATTACATCAGGACCATGAAACTTGTGAAAAATGTTGTGGGGGGGGGGCTTATTTCTTCACATGTTAAATTGCTGACTTTTTTCAAAGCTGTCTCTTGAAAAGGTACTTGGGATACCAAGAACATGAATAAGAGGCAGAGGAGAGGATTCTTTGCAGCATGTGGACATTCTGGTGACTTAGTATTAACCTTTAATTCTCCAGTGTGTCTGGATGCAGTTGTGCTCTTTGTAAGCATGCAGGTACTGCACTTCTTTGATGGCACGCTTACAGCAGTGCAATATTGCCTGCAGCTGTTATGGTTACAGCTGCTCTGTGTGAGAGCTGTGCAAAAAAAAGACGTCCCCTCTTGCAATTCTGCAATTTTGAGGGTCTGAAGAGACACCACTGTGTTGCCTGTGCGATAAATTTTGGTAGCTTTGAAGCTCTTAGGGGCATTCTGACTGAGTCTGGTGGCATTAAGTACTGTATCACAGGCATGGCTGGATTATAGAGTCTCTGAAGACCAAACCTCTAGTCCTCGACTGTCCTTAAATCATTAACCTGTCGTGGGTTAAGTCAGTCCAAGGAACGGTAAGTACTTCTGCTGGGAATTCTCGTAGTGGATATTTCGTTGACAATTTTAATGGTTCAATCAGTTTGCGAAACAAAGAGAATATTATTTTAATTTATTTGGCATTTTCTCTGGGTATGGAGTGAGCATTATGAGGAACTTTGAGTGAATTTTGAATGAATTAACCAGAAATGTACATTTCAAAACGTAATTTGCTCAATCTTCATATTGCTTATTCTATCGCTATAAACCAACCGTCCTTAAATTTGATCAAGTTTTCAGACGTAAATGGATGCTTTGAATGTAGTTTGAAATGCCTAGATGCTGGTTCAGCCGTTCCATGCTTAGCCTAATATTTGCCAGACCTGTTTCACTATTCAGTCGTCAATGATTGCAAATTTGGTCAGTTGTCTGTGTGGGTATATGTAATTGCTGTACTATCAACTTTTAGAATTGGCTAGGTATGGAATCCTTCCAAGTAATTCCTCTCAGAACAATGGTCCTAGCTCTCAAACGACCAGAAAATAAGTTCCATTAGTTTGCGTGATTCTTTCGCATGCATCATTTTATTCGGTTTAGTTTGACAGTGACTGCTCAATGGTCTTGTCTTGGGATAATCAATTTAGACTGTTGAATTAATCGATAGGGTGAGCCTAGTTGGTCACTTCATTATGGTGTGCCTTATGGACAAAACGTCTCAATAGATTTCGGGCAGACAAACTTCAGTGCTTTGCCACTTACTTTGTCTCTGACTTCAGTCTTTCCTGGGAAATAATCAGTTCTTCAGAGTGACAGTTACAGTGCAGTTATTAGATCTGTCAGGCAGTGCTGTTATGTCCTTGCATCTAAATTAACTAACTCTGAGCAGAATTAGGTAAATTACCACAAAAACCGTAATTTAATTAATTATGGGTGAATTTATGCATGCTCTCCTCTTGAGTAAAGGGAAGCCGTGTGTTTTTTTTTTAAATACCCATTGCTTGTTGCTGTGACATTTCCATTGTCGACATTATACAACATTTACAGTTTTAAAGTTTGACCAAAAGTGGAACTGAAAGGAATTGAAAATGCAGTATTTGGCATAGTTCATACATTAATTACAAACATTGTTACCTTTTAACATTATTGCATCTCATTAAGTTGATTTATTTTTAATTAATTTTTTTCTTGATGATTAAAGGATTTGTAAGATTAGAACGTTAATGTTAGCACCAGATGATATGAGAGAAAAAAAGAATGAGGGTGTGAAAATTCCAACGATTGTTGCTATGGAAACTGAGATGTATAATGGGAACCTTTTTCAGATTTTGCTTGATAAGCAGCCAATCAGAACTTGAGCTGCCAGTTACTGTGATATCATGCTATCAGCAGTCTTTCACCTCATCAAGGTTTGACCTGGTTGGATGGTGACTTGATGGAAGATGAAATCAATGAAATTACGGGGGTTCAGCCACGATCAATTGAGAAACAAGCTCTAGATGAGAGCCTTTTCAAGTGGCGAGATACGGATTCCCGACTGGCACTAATTCTGATCACCATAACAAATTCATATTTGGTACCATGGCCCTTTTAGACTCATAAAGTCCTATTTATAACTGGATTGAATTTTTTTTTTCATTTTTTACTTGGCACACAAGCACTTTTAGGGTTGGAAACTTGTTGCTTTGAATAACTGCTGTATTATACCAAGAGTGCTGGATGCTAAGATTTGCTGTGCGGAGTTCATGAGGAAAATATCTTTGGCAAGCCAAATATAGGGGACAGGCGACAGTTTCCCCCAGGGCATGTCTCTGAGAGCCTGTGTGAAGTATTATCAATACATTTATAGCCACATTAATATTTCACGTCTGACACTTGTGAGTCTTAGGAATGACAACAGCCAAAGATTTTAATGCATATTGTAAGGATCAGCGCAAAAGTTGCTAATCTTGTCTAAAACATGAAAAGCACATTCCATTTTGTCCAGTCGGCTGTTTTCCTATCTCATGGCCTGGGGAAATATCAGGAACGTATTTCTGAATATGAGCAAATTTAATACCATAGAGATTCCAGTGGTCTTTTTAATTAACTTAGGTATTACAAAACCACTCATTGCAGTGATTTACCTTATCAGTTTTGGTAATAGCCAAGTCATATCAGATCTTAAAGGCCATCTGCCTCCCACCCAGCATATTGGTCTGTGGGATAGCTTGACACAGCAGAGTTCTGATAAGGGAGATAGTTAACCAAAGATGACAGACTGAAGGCCTTTAGGTATGTTAGACCCGTATGGTTCATCTACTAAACACTGCCTGCTTAACTGTTCTGTGTTTACACCAGCTGCATGTGTGACATGGTACAAGGAGCTGGGATAGACATTACCGTGCTAATTGGGCCCCTGCCCCCATCCCATCCCTTCCCTACCCCAGTTTAGGGGTGTAAAGGATCTTCTCCATGTGGTTTTGGGGGGTAACTCAAGCCCCTACCCTCCTTCCCTCTCACACACAGTTCCTCAGTATCACTGTACCCATGCAGCTACATTGTCTCTGAACTCTGAACATTGTGGCTGCTGCCCTTCAGACTTAGCCTGTCCAGTTTAAAGCTCAGTCTTCAGTCACATGCTGTTTAGGGATGACCCCTGGTTTGCTAATGTATGCCATAGGGCTACAGGAAGTCTGTACCAGCAGAGGTCTTTTCAGTGATAAGCTATAGCTAGTAGACCCAGTGGTAAATGACTCCCAGCACCATTGAGTCTTGTTTATGTCTTGGTCAGCCCTAGGAATAGATTCACTTCTGGTTGCAGTAAGTACAAGAATTCTGAACATCTCTTAAGAGGCATGCTGAGATGCTGTTGGTATAACTCTGCCATTGTTGGTCTAATTATGTTGAGGAGTTATCTTTCATGTTTTGTCATCCAGTAGTGTCTTGATTTTGGTTGTTCAGCGAATACATCAAAGCTCTCTCAGGCTCCGAGAAGGTGTTACATGGTTCGTGCGTTCACCTGTCTGAAACATTGAGTGCATGTGTTGATGATGATGCCCAAATTGTCAAGGACGTTGTATTGTATCAGTTGTGTCAAGTTAGCTTATTGATGATGTCAGTATTTGTATCAAGTATTCAATACAATGCCAGATGATATATACGACTTTATGACAAAGTAGATCATGACATTATACCATGTCTGATAGGATGGCCAAGATTGGGCACTTTAAGAAATCTTGCTGTTTTTTGTTTTGTATTTTCTTTTTTCATATATTCCCTGTTGAATTCCATAGGCTAGCAACTGATTGATACCAAAACAGGTTACCAGGTGCAAACATTTTTTTAAAACTCTCCTGTATTCCTTTGGTTGTGTGTGGCCCTCAATCTTACAACATTGGGGCAGATGCTGAGTTGGGTTGCCAGTTGTAGGATCTCAAGCTTATTGGCTGGGCAGCACCTGGTGGCACGTCAGCACATGACGTGCTGGTTACTGGTTCTGCTCTTGTAATAAATCCTGGCAATCCATTATGAAAGACATTGGAAGAGTGGCAGTGTTTACATCAGACAGCATCGCCTGTTCGCATAGCGCCATCGATTGCCATCAAACACCAACGTAATGTCTAGGATGAGTCCCATTAGTCTGCGCACCAACAAATATAGACTTTGCAGCTCCGGTTGGTTTTATTACTCTCATTTAATCAATGTTTTAACCGCTGGGCTGTGAAAAAAGTCTGGAGTTTGTCAAGTTTTTTCTTTCTTTCTTGGATATGTGAAAACAATATTGTACACTATCAAAGAAATTTATGGAGACTATTTATGTAACAGGCATCATAGATTTCATATTTTGCTCTCAATATTTTGTCTTCATTCATGTAATTATAGTCAGAGACAGTGAAGATTTCTGTAGATATGGACCTGTACTGTAAATTGATATAAATTTCTAAATTTTAAATAAAACTGTCCCAAATCAAATGGTGGATTTAAGCAAATCCACAATGCATAAACAGACAGCCATCAGTAAATGTTTCATTGAATTTCTTAATTGTGTGTGAAATTCCAATAAACTGAAATCAAGCCCTCTCATGTTTGCAAAATGTCTAACCTAAAGATGTTGAAGTATTGACGTTGTCTTTGCATATTTAAACCCTGTTATTAGTCGAATTTCATTGTCCCTGTATAAAGATTCTAATTCCAAGAATCCTCACACCCTTTTCATTTCAAATGAGCGTTGTGCAGGCTAATGAGTCTTTATTAGTTGTGCCATCTGTAAGGCTCCTCTAGAAGCTGTGATTTATGAGCTGCACATGGCGGAGAACCTGTGACCAGTGCTAAAGCTTCCTGCTCCCTTGCCTGCAGTAATTGCAGGGATGTACTTGAGGTGTTCTGATCTGCCTCCAGACAGAATTCTTACTGGACCAGCTGCTGGGAGCCCTCTGTGGCAGACAGGGAGGGGCAGTCCCCAGCCAGCTGTCTCTGAAAACTGTTTACTCCTGGGCAGTTTTACTTAGAGACATGTCTGACTGAATGTCTCTATTAACTGTAATGGCATCCTCAGGACAGCCTCTAACAGTGGAAAAACCTGTTAGAAGCTTCAACAGAATGATCAGTAATGTTTGGTTTGAAAGGGTTTCCTTATACAGACCACTGTAAAACTGTCTAGTAAAGTGTTGAACTGCTTTTGTTCCATCTTTTAAGTTATACTCTAAGAAAATCGATAGGGTTTTTCATCTCTTGGAGTACATCTGCAAATGTTATCAGTCATCTGCTACTGCTGCTGGTATATTTTTCAAGGTATTCAACATGTTATAAAGTTGTAAGAAATATCACAATGACAATTTTGCAATTAAAATAACTGCTAAGCGTGTACAGATATATACAGTTGGCATGGTACGTTGGCTTGTATAATCTGAGGTAGCAAAAACCAGTCATAAACAAGAATGGCCACTTTAAGATGTATCTGGGGAATGGTCTGATTTTCATTGAAAGTAAATATGTTCAGCACAGGTACTTCTAAAAATTTCCTGACAATTAATTTAGGTACAATTTCCAGCTTTTCATTATAACAAGTGATCTAATCTAATTCTAATCCAATAAAATGTGTGTCTTTCCAAACATCAAGAGGAGCCAGAAGTTGTTTCTTGGTTGACAAGCAGCTAATACATAACCTCAGATCAGACTAAACAAAATAGCTGAATCAGTACATAAATTTTTGCATATTTAACCTTGATGACAACTTGGTACAAGTGTTGCAAGTAATGTCTGCATTTGATCAAATTTTGTGTGCAGATTCATTAAGGTGACCCTACAGACAAAAGTTCAAAAGCCAGCACACCTATTTACATATAAGTTTTGCATATTTAGCGTGGGAGGTAAATCTTGTGCATTTAGCTTGTACGCAAGCTAACTTTGCACTTGTGATATGATAGATACCATTGAATTGTCTGAGCAGATGTTCCAGTCATAAGACATAATGTAAAAGTTACTGATGTACATGTATACACACAAGGAACATGACATTGATTTATGCTGTTCGCTTGTGTGCGAGCCAAATTACAAGTTATTGATTTTTTTCAAGTCCGTTACCTGAAGAGACACCTTTTGGATGGAGGAGACTAGATTAGTGCCGTTGTTAGCAATCAGAGCAGTAGAGGCCGTAAATTATTGAGCAGCGAGATATGTGATAACGTGCAAAGCAGGTAACATAAAACAACGATGGTTTTGTAAGGTAACGGTAATCCTAGAGGTACATATTGGAAAAGTGCAGGTGTGTTTTGGGTAAGCCGTCTGTCTGTATGTCAGTGAGTGTGGTAACATTGGTTGCCTTGCTGTATTCTTTTGTTGACACCTGACTTTTGTTTGCTCAGAGGAAAATACAGTATTATGAGTTGATCAATAGTTCTGTTATTGATGGATCACTCAATGCCATACCTGAGTGTAGAAGCCATGATACAAAGGTGCAATCCATTGCCTGTGTGTCTTACAAGTACACCTTACATGTATATGCATGCATGTGGGCTTCCTTATGTAATCTCTCCAAAGAGGAACGCATATTGTTCTCACATCAACAATCCAACTGTGGTGTCATGGCAGAATGAGATTTCATTACTTATATCAGGATTACTTACATTTTGACTTTCTCATTTAGTAACCTGGCTGAAAATGACAGCACATTAAATTAATTATCCACCTATAAACAAAACTGATTTTCTTCAAAACTGAAGGGGAAAATGCAACCTTTGCATTACTTTTATGGCACCCTTTATTATATTCAGACATTTCACTTTAATCACATGCATAAACTGTTCCAGAAAGTTTTAATTCCAGTTATCCTCAAATCCTGGGCTATACTTTAGGCTGCTGCTTTTGGTAGAAGTGAAAGGGTAAACAAGTACGATATACGGTAAACAAGTACGAATTGTCAACACCTGCAATATCCCACAAATTTCAAGCTTGCATTGAGGCCCCTCATTACGTGAGTGTGGAAAGATAGGGTGTCCAAAATTTGACAGACAAACCTAGACAAACAAAGCAACATGCAAAGATTACAAAAATGGTCACAGCTAGAAATATGTACATATTACCAATAAAAAGTTAAATATTTGGTTTTGACTTGGTTCATTACCATTCTTCCCTGGTAAACTGAACAAAGCATAGCTTATGATGACATGTTAGACACTGCCATGAACCTTGTTCACCTCCTCACTGGCTGGTCGTGTTAAACACAGAGTGTTCTTTTTGTGTTATCTGGAAATGTAGCTGATAAGATGGTTTCTGGGCATGCTCAGGGAAGTTCCCTTCATCCATTTTGACTTGGAATGTGTAATGTTACATATTCGAAGTGTTGGCCTGAGGTGGCAGTCAGTGCATTTCTAGTGTGTGGCCAAACAGTGCTTTTTTGCCAATTTTTGCTGAATGATCCATCATAGAATAAAAGTAGTTCCTGATCAGTTAACTTTGTGTTTTTGTCTGTCCAGTGTTTCAAATTTGACATTTTGTCTAGCAGTCTGGCATAACCTCGATGTCACCATTTTTATCAAGACTTCGACATATTTCAAGCCAATATTTTAGCCTGCAAATGGGCCTTTGTGTTATAAGTGACACACTGGCCAGACTCTCAAGCTGTAAGTATACAGTTCTGATGTAAATTTTATTTTGACCTTCCAAAGGCTATCATTTGTCAGAACCAGTGATAATAAAGTTAAAAACGACTCCTTAACACTTTCAAGATGTCTGACATTACCACCAGAGGTTACCATGTAGGCCACTGTGTGCAGGTTAGGATGTCCTCTCCTGACCTGTTCCATGAATACCTTGAAAACATGTTCAAGGTTTTTTTGTGTAATACATGTAATAAGATGACAACAGTTTCATGAAATGCAACTAAATATACAAAAACAAAATGAAACTGAAAATCAACTTTATTCCTTTGTCTGATCATGTTGTTCTTCATAATTTTTCTGCTTTTGAAAGCTTTCCGATCATGTTAATATATATTCATCAGGAAAACTCACTGATACAGTCCAAATTTCCTCAAATTAAGTGATTTTTCAGTTTTATTTTTGTCTTTATGCACTCTGTAGTATGCTTGTTGTTGTTTGAATGTGGTAGACATTGAAATGCTCAAAAGTAACTTCACAAAATTTTTTTGGTGTAACATCCTTGGCAGTGTGTGGAACCACCTCTTGGCCATTAATGTTGTCTGTTGCCTTGCTCTTCAGCTAGGATTAATGTTTCAGCAGAGATGAGATTGAGCCAGGTGTTCCCTTGCACAAATAAAAATGTGGAACTTTACCTCCCCCCCCCCCATTGTTCTGTGTCATCGTAATCAGAAACTGCAATAATGCAGTTCTGTTGTGTTTTCTCCTGAGGGTGTGGTAGAACCAAATTCCTGTTGTTCTTGGTATTCAGAAGACAACTGCCAGGAAGATTTCTTTCGCTAATGCAACAAGTGGAGCATTGACTCATTTGCATGTGCAATCATGCCTTTATGGCTTTGCAGTCCTGTATTGTGCTGTGGTCCATTTGGGACTATCTAGGGAATCCAGGAAGCATCCCAGTTGCCATTAGGAAGGCTTGCCCCAGAAGGCATTTTTTTTCATGACCTCAGAAATGGTCTCCAGCATGTTCATTGTGGCATGGGTCACTCTAACCCACATCTCAACTCCACAGGCCCTAGCCACTTGTCTTCAAGGCTCTATGTGATATCCTTACACATGTTTTATTAGCCTTCATCATAATGGAGATGTCATCTTGGAAACTGGGCTTGCACTTTCTTAGCTTCAGCAGTTAATTGTTTTAAAGGAAAGAAATTGTGACTTTTGTCCTTCAGTTCACAGAGTCTGAATGTCTGGGAAGTTGCATCTCTCTTAATTGCGTTTGTAATGATTTTTGCTCTTGTCTTGTTCAAATCATACCATTTTTGTTGTGATTGGCTGAATTATATGAGTACTGTATATTGCTGTCTGCTGTAGGAATTTGTAAGCTGTAATTAGGTATGGATGTATATACATTTCATACATTCTTGATTGCTCAGGAGTTCTAGGAGTTAGACAGTATATCCTGAGGCATCTTACCATAAATTGTCATGTTGCAAAAAATGGAAATGGTTGGAAGACATTGAATCTTTTAGAACTTGTTTCTATAACTGGCACTGTTCCAAGCCAATTGTCATAAAAGTTTTCGAAGCAAAAATGCAGGAACCATTCAATCTCACCACTCAAAGAGTCTTGAAAAAAATTATGGAGGAGGAAGAAATTGGCTTGTTTATTCATGAAAGTTAAGGACACTTCATTGGTATACATGTAGAGTTTGAAATTGTTTGCATAAATATTCAAGTTTGATTTGTTTGTCTCCACTTTTTTGTTCCCAAGCCTGTTGGGGGCTTGAGTTTTATGGAAAGCAGCCCAACTTTTCTTTCAGACAGATCACAAAGAAAAGAGGGAAAAAAACTCTGTATACCTGACAATATGCTCAAATGTAAACTTTTTGGGTAATTTGTAATGCTGTAAAAACAATTTTACAGTCCCTCTTAGCCATAAACTGACATTTCTTAGAATATTTTATCTTCGAAATGAAGACGGTTGAAAGAAATCTATGAAGAAAATAACCCGTAATTTAGCTTTTTTGGATATCAGTACTGTCTATCTTGAGCAGCCCATCCTTGTCAAGGATGTGCCAAGTCATGAGAAGTTCCATGTGCCATCACATTGTTGTTTTTTTTTTTTTGTGGCCATAAGAGCAGTTGTTGATGTTGCTTTTTTGTCCTCACAAATTATTTTTTCTGTGGTTGTATATTTATGGATGCTCTTTGACCAAACTTATTCTCCTCATAGAGTTGTATAAGCCATCTAACCAGAATGATGCTTGCACCATTACTTTTTTTATATCCTGCACCAGACAAAATCCTCTGCTTTTGACTGAACAGCAATGGTCAAGTGGGAGACGTGTATGTCTCTGTACCCTGCAGCAGATGCTATACGTGTCTGATGACTCAACGGTATGAAGAAGGCCATGACGTAACAGTTACAGTGTGACACAACAATGACGCCACCGACACATTGGAATGTTGACACAACATTCTCAATAACGTTATGACATCATAATTTCCAGATTCTCGACGTGACAGGAAATTACTCTTGAAGCTTCTTTTGTTCTTTAGTAAACAAATTTCAGTGTAGTTTTTAGGGTCTTCTGAGGGATAAATTCGTTACATGGTTACTGAGTGTCTGTTTTTTCAGAGACATACAGACTGTTAAAAAGGTTTCATGTCAGAGCAATTCCATGATGCTCATTTGGTTTCAGACAAAACTTTGTCAATATTGCAATTCTCCAACAATCTCTCGTGTCATGCTGTTTATTTATGGCACATTCTTATTGGACTGGTTAAAATTATACTTGATGTGAATGGAGCTATAGTCACATCAGACAGGGGTAAACCAACTGTCCTCCACAATGACATTTTAAAGCTTATGAACTAATTAACCAAATCAATTTTGTGTTACCACAATTACAAAGTATTAGTTACATTCAGAGTTGAACCTTTAATGTACAAAGATGCTCAAACATTTTTGTACATTCATCATTTGTCTTGCTATTTTTTCAGAGTTATCAAACTGAGCCACACTTCAAAGGGTCAACCATTACCTATTTCGCATTGTGAACTGATGAGCAAATTTTTCATCTTGAGTTTTATGTTTGATTTATCAGTGTTATTTATTTTATTGTATCCACAAACTAAGTGATATTGAATTTGATGCTATCAGTCTGCGTAGCAGTCTTCGTAGCTTTATTGCGCCTCTGGGGAAATGAAATGGAACATGTTTGCTTCAACTTTACGTTGCATCTGCTGCTGAAAAACATTTTCCAGCGTTACTGTCTCCTGCATGAAATTAAGAATAAAAAGATATGAATGCCATACCACTATTTTTTATTTCCTCAAAAATTCTTCAGTATCTGCAGGATCTGATTTTTACTGTAGAAACATAGATTCCCTTCTTGTGGTGTAAAATGTAAGCTCTGACTACTCGTCAGATGACCGATTACAACCTGTCAACCAAATCCACACATGGTCTTATCCTTGGAGGGGAAAAATCAATGAAAACAGAATTCATACATCAGCGTAGTTAGTCCTTGTGTCACCATAGGAAATGAGGAAATTTTCTACTTTTAGCCACGAATCGTCTGCCCAAAAGGACCAATTAGCAGTGTAGAGCCCATGTCAATCATACTTTCTGTAAAAAGGTGCGTGCAATTACTCCCACATCATCTGAACATCGGGGCCATCAAGAGGGCAGATACCTAGATTAATGTGGTTTAATAAGGCTCTGACTCGCTTGACTCTCGCTTCGTTGACCAGTCATATTGTACAGTCATAATCAGTTCAGGTTTTGCTGTTTTACTTTTTAGTCACCATCGTATAATCGAAAAATTTATGAGCACAGGGTTGAACACCAATAAAGTAATTACATAACATGTTGTTCTTTTCGTGTTAAGTCTCAGTTACCAGAAGAATTGTGGCTTTCAGCAGGCAGTAAAAACAATACCTACAAAATCACATTTTTTTGTCGATCTTTTAATATCATTTGCAAAATTCACGTGGAGACTATTTTCATGAATATATGATCTTGGCGATCGATTCCCTCTGTTTTGATAGTTTCAGAAAGTTACAAAATTTTTGTTAACATGCAAGCTGCATAATTAACCCCCTGGGCTGAATAAAGCATAGACATAATGAGTTGGAAAACCAATTCAGATGTGCAGTTTGGGACTGTTTATCTTAATGACTATCATTACAGATTGTATGATGATAATTTAGGTTTTATCAGTACCAAAGATCAGCTTTCAAGGAAATCTTTTGGGATTGAAATGCCATCATGAATAACAGGAAAAGCATTTTCCCCACGAAAGTCACATTGTATCCGCTTACAACTAATTTCTGTTTGCATTGCCTAAAATTTGCATTGTCTAAATTTGTAAAAAAAATTAAAGCCTCATTGACTATTCATGGATAATGATCTGTGAAAATGGATGGGCGTAATTAGAACTGAATTTGTTATGTCAAGCAACCAATCTCTGGCGTTGTATCAGACTTGCACCTTTATTGAAGCTCTCATCTGCTAACATTTCAAAAGTATCCATTTTGTGCTCCTATGTCTTATTTGAACAGGTTTTTACGAGCTGCTCCCTCTTGAGTTGTTCTTCAATATTTGGCTTGCTATGAAGCTTTTTTTTCATTAAATTCATTAATCAGGATAAACAGAGTATTTGGCAGGTAGGTTGCATCATAATTATACTTAAGCTGTAAGCAGAAGGCAATACCCCTCACAATCACTTTTCTTTCTGAAAATTGTCATTGTCGTGTTGGGATTAAAGCTGTAGTGCTGTGGTTTATGGGTTGATGTTGACAGTTTATGGATACCTGTGTGAATGTATGCTATTGGATATATATATCCCTGTCATTTTGCTCAGAATCTTTCCTTCTACTCGTCACCTTGATTGAATTTTCCTTCAAATCTAATATCCATTGCCACCCAGATGAGATATAGATTCTTGCATACAAATGGTAGGATATGGGCTTAGCCGCTCATGGCTAATACCCTAAACTATCTGCGCCTATCACATCACCAGGTTTCTCTCGGCTTCACCGAAAGCACAAAATGCAATATTTTCAGAGGAGCAGCTGATTTATGAGAAGAAAGACTTCCTGCTAAACAGTGTTAGAAACAATCGAGCTATGATCTCGCGATGTCAGTAGGTGGCAAATAGAGTCTTAATAGCCATGTTTACTGGAACCTCTTGTCCTCATGGTGTCCTGAAACCTTCTTCTCCACACAAAGATTGATCAGCTTCTGACCTGGATACATTTAGAGGTACATGTCATTCTTCCTCGTCTATTCCCCCAAGGTGACGTGAAGTACCATTGTGGTTCAGAGGAACATTGGAAGCCTAGGGGACTTCAGAATGTACATCAAGGGGACAAGATTGAAGTGTGTATAACTGTCTTGGGGGGAAAGCTCACAGTCTAATAGCTGAGGATCTGTTGTTTGATAAGTTGTTCGAGTGCAGTGGACAAGTGGTACACTGTCTGAGGTGTATTTCTTTTGCTCTTTTATTTGGGAAACTGGATTTATGTGTGACATGTTTTCAAATGATAATTTCATTGAATTTCAAGAAACCATAGTTTGGAAAAAGAATGTGGTGCAAAATCAACTTTGGCTCTGGAAATTGTGACACTTGGGTTAATTTGTGATTTTCTCTTAGTTTTCTTGTACTGGAAACACCGCACATAATGAATTTGGGCAATATCTGAGCTACATGTATATGGCTGTATGTTTCCTAGGTTACAATTAGTATGACCTACTGACTTAAGCCTACAAGTAGAGAAGTTTCTACGTTCATTATTACTCCTAGAGGAAAGATTCCATTGAAATTAAATTAACCTGAAAGCAGAATTGCAAAAAACAGGGTTGCATGCATAGAAATAACCCAGATTATACATTAAATCTGGAACCTAAGTATTACACATTCTTAGGGCCTGTTCCCTGGAATCAGGTAACCCTGGACCAATCAACCAGTGGCTTAGTCAGACAGAGTCCCTGTCTGTACCAGTCAAGATTTTCTTGCTTGCTAGCGGACAAAATATTGTCCTCTTACCACACCGTAGTGGTTTTGAAAGCCTCATAAATTATGTTGTACTGCAGTTTTGTCACTGTGAAGAGCTTTGTACAGTGAAAATGTGTATGGATCCCATGGGGAACGTTGCAGATCCAGTATGGCAGTATCTAAACACCTACATTATTAACTTAAGCAGAATTGCAAAAAACAGGGTTGCATGCATAGAAATAACCCAGATTATAGATTAAATCTGGAACCTAAGTATTACACATTCTTAGGGCCTGTTCCCTGGAATCAGGTAACCCTGGACCAATCAACCAGTGGCTTAGTCAGACAGAGTCCCTGTCTGTACCAGTCAAGATTTTCTTGTCCTTGATGTGGTTCTTGTCCCCCCCCCCCCCCAAATAAAGTGACTGGCTTATCAGAGGTGTTCATGACCTAGGCAGAGGGCCCTGTCAAGACCGATTTTACCTCCTTGGTTAAAACAGAAAATAGCCTTCAACACAGCCCTGACCTCCAGTGTAAGATACCCTCTTGTCTGGCACCGCCCACCTTCATAGTTTTCCAAGATGGTCCTATGGGTGGAGACCTCTGACATAGTCCACATTCCGCTCCAGCCACATACTTGTCTGTGTACCATTAGCAGAAGGAAAGGTGCGAGTCTTATCTTGGAACCTTGTGAAATTTTAGCGTTGTCAAATACAAAGCCCTCTACTTCTTGCCATTCATTGGATGTTAACTATTATTAGTGTTTCAGCCATAAACTGTTTACCTCAGTGACTTCTGTATCCAGTTCACTTGATATGCCTATGGGTCCTTTTACTGGCAGAACTGCTCTTCTATGATATTTTTGACTCATGTAGGGGAAATTGTTTTCAAATAATCCTCCTTGTGCTATGAGTAGTTGGTGTTAGTTAACAGATGAATGAACACCAAACTAGGACATAATTTCTGTTTGTCAAAACAATGTCCAGACAGTTTAGTCTGTGCTCCTTGTCAGCATAAATTCTCTTGGAGTTCTGATAACCATGCCCAAATGGTGTGGATATTCCTATTCCTTGTGGCACGTTTTGCTTAGTGCCATAAGGGAGGTGGGGGGTATTTGTTGTTGCAAAGATTTTGATTGTAAACTGTCATGTCAGTAAATGTTACATTACTTTATGAAGATATGGGCTACAAGTCAGTGTTCATTAATTCAACTCGAGTATTAACAGAAAATGTCACTAAGAGGTCATGTTTTCACCCCAAAGTTCTATATCAGACGATCTGGAAATTGCTGAGTAGACAAGTATTGCACCAAATGGCCTGTATCTTTGATAATGTATAACTTGTTCTTGAACCTGTTGCAG
This sequence comes from Acanthopleura granulata, assembly GCA_016165875.1. Lineage (NCBI taxonomy): Eukaryota > Metazoa > Mollusca > Polyplacophora > Chitonida > Chitonidae > Acanthopleura > Acanthopleura granulata. The sequence goes on along the minus strand of JABBOT010000002.1, from coordinate 3,677,274 downwards.
ACAAACTTAGTATAGTAAATATTATACTTGTAGGTAGTAATCAGATAATTTATTATCCTTTGAAATTCTGCTCATTCAGATTTTTTTATGTTTTGCTGTGTTGATTTTGTATTGAAAGTTGTAATTCCACATATTAAAAAGTAAACCGTTTTGAATAGGACACTTTATTATCTGCAGTATACATTTACATATGAAGTGGAGATAATGTATGCATTGCTGGAAGGTTTTTTGATTATGATCTTTACTTGTACTCCCATTAGACCAAGACAACATCTTTCCCTCATTGGCTGATGGAGTTAATTTACGAATAATGAGTGTGTCTAAGGGTCATATCACAGAATGCATCTCTGGCAGCGTGTGCCACAGCAGATGGCCCATGGGATCTGGTTTAAAGGCCATGCGATAAGTTGGATAATTTTACCAGTGGCTTTGCATGAAGCCCTCCCTATATGAATGTAGGAAAAGTATAGCTACAGTTCCTTATTCTTTCCATTATCTGCAACTAATAAGAAAAGCAGGACAGCAGCGATAATTGCTGCCAACTCTTCATCCAGGACAGGGAAAGATTTGCTGAGGGCAATTGGAAACAAATCAAGCAATCTTTGCCCCACAGCCAAAGATACAGACTAATTTCTTTCCCAAATGAGATGTCACCTTAGCTACATGCCCAGACTGAACTTCACCCCTTTGAGCGACCTGATGTGAACGCTGCGGTAAAGACCTTGGCACTCTAACCCACAATCAAGAGAAGGACTAATACACATGTATGTGTGTGAACAGTCCTTTAATGGCCCGTTTTGAGCAGCACGTGTTTACGCTGATAACTCTCATGTCTCATTAGCCAGTCTGTATCGGTGTACCATGCATTTATAGACTAATCAGAATACATCATAAAGTTTCATGATGTATCTATAGTTAGAGAAACTTTTTCTTTCCCAAATTGCAGCCCATTTCATCTATTGTATCCATGAAGATATCTTGTTGGTGCTATATGTGTCTCTCATCTTCTGGCAAATTCCCAGCATTTTTTTCTCCGCAATAGTCAAATTTAAATGAATCAGCACATAACTTGCGAAAAAATTCCTCTTCTAGACAATCAGTGGTTCTGATACTAACGCGATTGCGCCTTTATTCGTGGAATGATTTGCCCAATCACGTCTGTCAAAGACTTTGTCAGAACTAAGAATCTTTTCTGGAACCTTTATTGCATTGGTGTTCTTCATCCATATTGATCTAGAGAAAAGTAGGATGTATATATAATCTGAAATAACCCCTACTTACGATTTGATGATGTTGGCACGCTTTCCTCCCTGACTTGGTATTCTAGTCTTTCCATGTAACCCAAGGCATCATCCATGTGCCAGACAAACCAAGCCCTGCACTTGAACTCTTTATTGATTTTGTCTGTAACTAAATCTGGATTCATCTCTGTGACCTAAGGAATGCGCGTCCGATAAATTTGTTCAGGAATCATATGTATAATTTGTTTGGTTGGAATTCCTGATCGGCCGTATTAATTTGTTCTCGTCATCAGAGATGGGAACTTTATGAAAGGTTAGAGGTTATTTCTCACCAAGAGTGGTTCCTTTGGTGGTCTGATCTTGATTGATGGCTTTTCACTTGTCGACACAAAACCCGGTCGGTACCCTCATCAGAATGTTACATGGTGAATAATCTCACTTTCATGACAGAGATCAGTCTAACATGAAATTACATAGCCAATTGAGACTACAATAACTTGCCCCATATATACTGGCAGAACAGATTGAATATCAGAGGTTGTGTATATACTTCAGGATATAATACAATATCAGCTGGTGGTATTGCGGGAATCAGTGGTGTAGTTCGAAACAACAATATTGCTCTATTTATTTTAACTAGCTGTATGCTTTGTGTATGTCATATTAAAACTGGTTGCCTGAGTTCACTAGATACACAGTAAATGAAGAGCAAGGAAGTAATAACAAGTCACTAAACATGTTTACAGTCCAATTGTAATGATTGCATGGCATAGGAATGATAAGAAAGTGTAGGCATAATTGTGGAAATCTTCCAGTCATTGCATTTTGTCTGATATGTACATTACACTGCCATATGGCCATCATAATAATTGAATGTTTATTGTTTATATAAATGGACAATTTTGATAAAAATCATTTTGGTTTTTGTTTTTGTTTTTTTTCATTGGTTCAGTTACTTAACCAAGCACATTTGTTGTTAAAAGGGTTTCGTATGAATATGGGAATCTCATCCCAGCAGCTATATAACTTCATTATGTGGTACATCAAAAAAAAAAAGCAAAACAAGTGCTATTTTGGGTTAACGAGCACTGTTAGAGTATATGTGCGATCGCCCAGACTGTGTCTGGTCATGGACCCTGGATATGACATGTTTCCATCAAACATTTATTGCTTCATCAGTTTTCCATTATCAGCCATTGCTTGTTGCGGACGCGGTGTGAATGTGAACCAGGCCCTCAGGGGTAACTAATATTCGGGTGGTTTGAGTTATGTGCTAAGTGTTTATTCACGATATAGCTTGTGCTTAATCAGCAGAGCTTGCTAGCGGACAAAATATTGTCCTCCTACGACACCGTAGTGGTTTTGAAAGCCTCATAAATTATGTTGTACTGCAGTTTTGTCACTGTGAAGAGCTTTGTACAGTGAAAATGTGTATGGATCCCATGGGGAACGTTGCAGATCCAGTATGGCAGTATCTAAACACCTACATTATTAACTTAAACAGGAGTTATGCTCATCATGCTAAAATGTGTCAGATGTCACACATTTTAGGCATGACTTAAGTAATGGTTCCTAAACCCGTCACAGCTAATGCATTATGTTTCTTTTTTTCCATTCCCTACACAGAGAGAAAAATAATGTTTCCTGTTTGTTGTATGGCCTACTTGCACTTAGTTGATGAAATCTAAATGAGAAAGATTTGGAAGCTTCCGGTAAATATTTCACTTGCATCATGAGTTGTTCGTACCTGTTTCAACTGTGGCGGAAGTCAGTCATCAACCAGCTACTGTGAATGCTACATAGAGCCCCAGGCTTCCTGAAGTGATACAAGTCAGCATGATTTTTAGCCAAGCTGTTATGTCACAGTTAACAAGTGTGTGTGTGTACTTGGAATGCCATTTATATATAAGTGATGACAAGCAATTTCATATACCCTAAATGACCTAAAATTTCATCCATGAACAAGCTGCTCATTTTTCTTGGGTCTGAGAGTTCAGTTGATTTTAGAAAAGTGTTTAAGGTTTGTTTTATAGGATTATATCCTACTGGAAAAATTCAAGTTCCAGCACCATAAATAATATTATGACATTAACTTGTCTCTAAAATTACACTTTTGGGGGCATGATTGTAGGTCATTTATGGTAGTCAGTAGTGAGAGAAAACAATTGTGGCTGAAGCTGTTCTCTTGGAATGGTAACTTACTATAGGGCTTCAGATGGAATACAGGCATGATGTTGTAATAAACTGGAAAAAAAAACCAAACAATTATGTACTGCATAGTACATGAAATATTTCATGTTTAATGAGTTATGTAAGTTTAGTTCCATACTTTTGGGAATACATGTTGGTACAGTTCTGCATTTGCTTTGTTGAAGCACATCTGGAACAAAGTGGACATCAATATATTACATGGAAAACATTTGTATGTGCTTAATAAATTATAGATATTTTTTATTAAATAGAATCATAGAATTTTAACTCCGTGCATGTTTGTGCACGTGTTGCCTTGGATGTTGATCTGGTGAAGCACATTTGTTGTCAAAATGGCCATGAGTGGTATGCATCACATCAGTTGCCAGCATTCGTGTATTCCCAGTATGCTTGGCAATTCTTCCCTCCTGCTGTTATGTGGCCTATGTCAGCTGGATAGGTCGACCGCCTTCGCTGTTACCATTATCTACTTCACCTTTTGACAAAGCTTCTTAGTATCATTAGGGAGGTGAGACTGGGTGCGAGTCTGCAATGCTTCAATACCCCTCAGACTACCCCTAATGTTGGAGCCCTGTCGTTCCTAATTGGAACCAATGCCAGCCAGTCAAGTGTTGATCTTTGCTGAGCTGCAACTAAAGAGCAATCCTGGAACGTCCCTTAAAGGCACTGTCTCAGAGACTGCTGTTAACATGAAAAAATAAATGACAATGACCTTCGAAAACTTTTTAGAAGTGGCACTAATGAATTCTGCCTTCTTTGCTTGGTAGGTGTGATGGTTGCTCTGTTGACCTTAGATTATATGCTTTTGTTCAGTTGTTAGTACATGTACGTGGTGTTTGCAGAAGTTTGAGGGCATCAACTTCATATCTATTCATAGTTGTCTCAAAGAGTATAGTAAATAAAACTTCCAGTTGTCTCTGCATCTTCTGTCAGGGAATGCTAGAATGACCCAAGTGTCCCTAAGGCTGACTAACAAAAGGACATACATTGGTCCAGTGGTTTTGTAAATATACCGATCATTCCAGATACAATCATCTTTAACGATCTCCTTTACGCGCAATATTCATGTCGTGGCGTCTTGAATTCCACTATGACTGCAGCCTTTAATGATCACTGTGGTAACCATGTATCTAGTCTGAAGGGAAGCATTCCAAAAAACAATCAATATCCCCATTATCTGTATGAAATGTGTAATTTCTACTGTGGGAAAATTATTATTCATGTAGGGTAATTGTTCTCTTTGGTGGTTACTTGATGGTATTTTTAAGTATTATAAAATTGTATGTCTTTACGGTGCAGCCTCATGCATGGACTACATATTTGTGACATTGATCCCGTTTATACTGTGTCTGCACCAAAGAGCTGCTGAAGACTGGTCTGAGATGCATGGAGGACAGAATAAATATACAAGCACACAGTTTTGTGGTAACTTACTCTTTGGTCAGTTAACACAACAGCCTTGTTTCCTGACTGACAAGGAGCTCTGATACACTTTTTCCTTCCAGTTCTTGTACGAGCCCATTGAATGCTGCTGATCGGCTCTCTTAAATGTCACCTGTTGACTTCTGAGAGCAAATTACTCACAGTTCAGGACTTTACAGCCTGTTAAGTTAATTTCCACACTGGAAACATGTTGTTTCACAGACAAAAAATTTGTCAGCCTTGTCTAACCCGTGTGTTGGGTTCACTGCAACATCAACACCCATGGGCCTTCTCTAAATAGCTGTTTTTATTAGAAAACACTCAAGTTTGTTGTAACAGGAGCTGGAATAATGAGAACATGTACTTCATCTCTGTTTTGTTATCTCCCGAATGCCTTTGTAAGTAGTTCCTACTTCTGCAGGGCTGATATTTTTATGGCCTATGGGGGGCAGCACTGACATGGTGGGTCTCCTGGTCCTGTCACACAACATAGCATCCATGTTAACTTGTTAAAACAAGCTTTGGTTTCTATGCTGCGTCGTGCATTCCTTCTAGAAGAAAGTTAATGCTTCCACGCTGCTTCGGGCCTTCCTTCCAGAATAAAGTTAAATGCTAAACGTGAATGGTTTGCAACTGAACATTCCTTTGTTTTTGTACATTGTTTTCATGCATTGTTTTCACCAATGGCTGCCAGGTGTTAGCTTATACCCAAAATCCATGGGTCTTCCCCAGAAACTTATCACAACTTTTAAGAAAACTGTACCAAATCTGTCTTTTATGATATCAAAATAAACTGAAATGATGCACTTAAAAACTATGACATTGTTTCTATGAGAGGCTCATTAAAGTTTTGTTTATCACAAGACTCTGTGGGATAATTAAAGCTGGAAGGTTAAGGACACTTATGAAGCACTAAGAGAGAATGGTCCAGTGATGTGCATCTGAAGCAAAACATCTAATGCATTTCATGAAGCGAGATGGTTGCTAGTGTGTTTTATGGAGAGAATTTAACTATTCTGCGAAGAAATCTTAGGACCGCTGCAGATTTTCCAAAGAGGATTGTTCTTCATTTGAAGAGGAAATCAAGCCCACATTTAATAGGCGTGTCCCAGGAAATGAAATCGTTTGGACCATGGTATGAGCAGAAAAATCCTGTTGTCCATTACTTTAGAGAACTGTTTTATTGTGTCTACAATGCCAGATGTCTAAATGTAAATATTGGGAGAGGGAAATCTGTGTTTCATTCCCCGAATAAGATGTCTCCAAATGCCTTATAGAAGCACATATAGTCAGGAGAAGTCAGTTCTGGTGGACATCAAGAACGAATGGACCCATTGTCAAATGTTCCGTGTTAATAGCGTCGAGGGAACAATACCAGAACGCGACCTCAGCTAGTACGAGTTTTATTATCCTGTTCTGGTGTTCTAAGTTACAGGGCTATTTATGCTTCTGCTTACTGAAGCAAGCCGTTTTGAAGTTCAAAATGCCTACATCACGAAATGGCCTTTGCTAGTTTTTTCATCTTTCGGTGAAGCGGAAGCCTCGTGGCATCTTCCTTAATGAGGTAAAGGTATTTCATGAGGAGAAGCTCCTGGTAGATCTTCAAAGCTGTCTCCGTAATGTAGCACAGAGTGTAACACTCTGCTGTATGTAATAATTTTGCCCAGGGCTAGACTAGGAATATATGCTATTTGTGCCAATAATTAATAATGGTGTGTCATATATACAGAGGATTTTGAAATCCAGAAAGGAAACTGGCCCAGAGCAAGAATCTTTAAATTCTTAGCCATTTAAAATCTCTACTGTTCACTGATAAAATTACTCTACTGGTGAAGCCCAGAAGATCATATCTGTAAACAAGCAATACTTTTATCTTCAGCTTTCTAAAATCCAGGTGTTTATGCTTCGTTACTCCAGACTGTTATTACACTGCCTGCCTCATGTGAAAGCAGAAGAAGAGATGTTAGTCTGTGTCAGTCCAGCTGTCACGCTTTGGTTTCTGTGTAATAACTGTTGTAAATATTGTCTGATTTTGATATATTTTTAATAGTAAGTTGTTTTCGTGGAACTTTATATCAGTTCAGATGCTTCAGTTTGCCTGAATTTGGATAACATTTTGCGGCCCAATCAGACCAAGTTATTATGATCCGTGCATATTTAGCTTGAGATGTAAATTTTCTGCATTTTCGTTTTCCTTTTGGTTTGTTTATCTGGTCTTAAAGTCAAGATTCAACATGTACGAACATGTATGTTTAACTGTACTAGGAATACAAGCTGGGAAATCAGCATTATTTGATACAACCTTCAAAGTTCTTGAGAATGGAAAAACATATATGTTTGTTGTATTGATCACATCATTGTCTGTGTTAGCTTCATGTGCTTTACAAGTGATTGCTCAATGTCCAAGTATATTGACAAGTATGGCTACATCCTGCTCGCGGTCAAGACCTAAAGAGATGGGAATTTTTTTTTTTTAATTGATGAATTGATTGGCGGGTAGGGTAGCCAGTGATCTAGTGACGGTATTAACATAGCTTTCGTCTGAGTTGACAGAACATGATTTCTGGTAGATCGCAAGTAACTTATTTCCTGGATTGTAACGCAAGGCATGCTGAGGTCACCAGAGAGGGCGAGCTTTTTGGACCAAAACCTTTGGCACTGATTATTGGCTATGGGGTGTCTCAGACATTGATCCCATAAAGTGTTCATCACTTACACTAGCATCACTGGGTTGCTGACAATACAAGTCTTGTCCTCACTCTGTCGGGGAATTTCAACACTAACGAGAGAATCCATCAAGGAGTATTATATTGATTCCATTCTTGGTTTACGGTGGCCTGAAGGCGCAATAGTCTTCATCTTTTGTCATCTGTCCAGAAAAAGGAAGCCTTTAATGACAGTTTGAAATATTATGCAGCAGGGTAGTAATCCAGCGAGCAGAACTTATGGTCAACATTTCTCATTTGCAAACATGTTGGAATCAAGACTTCAGCTGCCAGACAACAATTAAATCAATTCTTCCATCTATTTGAATCTTCTCAAAGGGAGAATATTTTTTAATGAGAATTTTAAAAATGCATGAAACAGGACCAGTGGGTTTTTTTTCCATTTCACAATTTTACATCTTGGAATCTTTTGACATTGTTATATTGTAGTGTGTAGACCGAAGAGTCTTTTCACAATTTTTCCATCACCACTTTCTGTTGTTATCATGGGAAAAAGGAAAGTTCAAGGGGTTTTGGCAGAGACATTTTTCCATGACCGGTAAACAAGATTACTGCGCCCAACACATTGCCAAGTAAAGTAAAACTCCCTGGTCATTTTGATCAGCGAAAGAAAACTTTCATGCATACATTGCTGGCTGTGAAAAACAGTTAACAACTGTCCTGCGGCAAAGGCTTTTGCTGTCAAGAGAGAATATCAGTCAAAAACCTGCTCAGCAGGGGATTTTCTGGCTTGTGACAAATCTGTGGCAGGATAAGGGCAAGTGTTGGTAGGCCCAGATGTTGAAGTGTATCAGGCTCCTTCTACAAATTGCCATATCTAATCTATAATTAATACCGCACACTATTCATTTTTCACCCCCTTACCCTGCCGAGGCAAGACCGATATGAAGCTTTTGGCAACGCAAATTGAGTGCTCAGCCCATGCTCTACCAGTGATTGCCATTACAGTTGAAGGCTTACAAACCTAATGGTTTAGCTAACGAAGTAGTTCTAAAGGCTGGAATCTGGCAACCAAATCTGCACGTCTCTCGGGCATTCTTGAACTACATGTAATGCACATTATAATGTGATATGGATGAATCCAGATGACCCGTTTTGCAGACAACCTGTGTACTAAAGTACTTTCCTAGTGAACTCAGAAACTACAAAGAGTGCATGTTTAGCCATTCCCCCCCCCCCCGAAAAAAGGAATATGTTTGCATTTAAATACCTATTAATTAATTATATATGTAGCAAAATAGGACAAGTTTGTTAACAACAGTATGCATGAATAATTAAGAGGTTTATGAGGTAGATAAGTCAATTTAAGATGGAAAGTCAGCATATTTAAATGTATAGGCAAATTAAGTGACGGTAAACATGTACTATATATCCCACTCACATTCTGGTTATTATCGTTAAACATTTCCCACTCACATCATGTGCATGATCGTTAAACATTTCCCACTCACATCATGTGCATGATCGTTCAACATTTCCCACTCACATCATGTGCATGATCGTTCAACATTTCCCACCCACATCATGTGCATGATCGTTCAACATTTCCCACTCACATCATGTGCATTATCGTTAAACATTTCCCACTCACATCATGTGCATGATCGTTCAACATTTCCCACTCACATCATGTGCCCACATTTCCCACCCACATCATGTGCATTATCGTTAAACATTTCCCACTCACATCATGTTAAACATTTCCCACCCACATCATGTGCATGATCGTTAAACATTTCCCACCCACATCATGTGCATTATCGTTAAACATTTCCCACTCACATCATGTGCATTATCGTTAAACATTTCCCACTCACATCATGTGCATTATCGTTCAACATTTCCCACCCACATCATGTGCATGATCGTTAAACATTTCCCACTCACATCATGTGCATGATCGTTCAACATTTCCCACCCACATCATGTGCATGATCGTTCAACATTTCCCACTCACATCATGTGCATGATCGTTCAACATTTCCCACTCACGCGGATCAATCCCAAGATGTGTAAAAATGGACTATTCTCCTGCTGTTACTCTGCAGTACTTGTGAACTATGTCTTTCCATTATGATTGAGCACAACTATAAAGAAAACATTGACAAATTGCAGAAAAGAGCAATAAAGTTCACCTCTCGCATAAAACTATTTCAGGGGTGAAATGTTCCCTATTACACAGTGTACTTTTGTTAATGGAAGACCCTTCATAAGTGCTGTTGTATTGGTACCTGGTAATCTGACAACATCTGCTGCTCAAAATTTATGACTTTCGCGGCCATTGCTGTGTTATTTTCTGAACCAGTCTTGCTGTTAATAAGCAAATAGTTCAAGGGCTAACAGTTTTGGACACAAATCTTTGTCTATTGATATTACTACTACACACTGGCCAGTTGTGGAAATGTGGTGTCTCTCTGTAATCTGTGATGGTATCTCTAATCCAGTGAACGGCAATCAGCTGGAACCTGGACTGTGGTCAGAGTAAATGCTTAATCGTGATGAAGCTCTCAGCACAGAATGGGCCCTGTTTAATTCTTAGAGGGTGTCTACAGGGAACGTAGGGAAATGGTTAGGGAATGGTCATCCTTGTTAAGCTTTGATGTTCCTTGTCCATCTGGATACAGGAACAGTCTCCTTAGAGCCTATTGCTAAACCCCCATCCCTCCACCCAGAGCAGTCCATCAGTACCAGTAATGGACAGTCCCACTGTCCAGACAATGCAAGGATTTAGAGCTAAGAAGTTTCATCTATCAACTGTTAACATTAGCAGAATGGTTGATGGTGCTTAAAGAACTGGATCCAGTCTTCTGTAACCAGAATTCCAGCATTTAGATCAGACTTGCCTGTATTTGCATTATTCACAACTAAACTTTAAGCCTTTTTCTGGTGTTTTACCCCAAGACTTGTGTGCTATGTTATACCTTCTCCAATCATAAGGAAAATTTGTGCTAAAAAAGCTGACGCCAAAGCGAGTCTGGGCAATTTAAGGTGGTATTTGAAGGCCATGAAGACATATTGAAGAGGACAACGGGAAACGGCTAGCGGAACTCCGTGGTTATTTGTTGCTGAACGGCTGCGGTGCTGAGCTATGGCAATGCTTCGGCTAACCCACCATCGGATAGAAGCTCTCTCCTGACATGACTCATCCTGATTAGCCTTTGTTGCAAACTACAGACGGACGATGGATGTTTCCGCATAATATCGAAATCTTGATTACATGACTGCAGAGCTTGCCTTTCCAGTATGAGAGGATGATGATGCCATGCCGGCCGGCGAAGTAAAACTAGGCTAACCAGCAACCCGGCGGGCCGGCGGGTCGACTAGCAGAAGGAAAGAGCTGTATGACACATAACCAGCACACTATGACCAAGTCCTGCCATTTAATAACACTTGGGTGGGGGAAAAAATGGCTTCCTTCACGCTCTCTCCCCCTAACCCACTTCCCAGTAAATTTTGTATTGGTGATAAAAATGGTGTGAGTTTGTCCAACTCTTGACAGTTTCTCACAGCATTAGGCTAGCTATAGATTACACGGATTTATCACCAGTTTACATCTGTATGTTTGCTCAATCAGTGGCATTTTCATTAGCGGTGCCAAATTGACTATTGATTGTTACACTTGTCATTGATAAACCATGCCTTAGTCTGCACGTCATTTGTGAGGCATTCCATGTCTCTGATTACAGGTTTATACTGCTACAGAAAGTGGCCCTCCCTATCAAGAAGATCGAATTTGACAAATACTTTGAAAAACGTTATTTATCTTGACATTTTGCCAATATGTTGCCTTATTATTTTGCCGACTCAGCAAGGTTTATCTTGAATAATTTAAGTATTTAGACTGATATCATAGGGGCAGGTTCTAACATGTTCTTCATTTGATTCCAATGAAGGGCCATTGACTAGGTTTTTTACAATACCAAAAGAACATTATTTGATGAAAATTAAAACTGCTTATGTACATATTGCTTTTTATTTAAATGAGTTTGTTTTTTATCCCAAAATGGGACGTTTGCCACTTAAGCTGTGAACTGCTTTGATTCGATGTGGTGGGCCTAAGTCTAGCATAAAACAACTTGCATTTATGGATTGTGACTGGACTCTCAATATCTGCTCCTAGTTTAAGCCCAAAAGCACAAATGTAATATGTATGATTTGGGTGGCTCTTTAAGGCATTTGAATGATTAATGGAAACAGATCCCTGGAGACCAAAATACATGTATAACCTTCTGCCCCCCCCCCCCCCTCCAAAAAAAAAGAAACCCAGGTATTAAAAGAATGACCATGTTGAAAACATGTGTAAAAGAGAAATAGTTCGACTTAGTGTATACACATATGTATATGTAGTGTATACACATGGTATTTCTTATTTTTTTTGTCTACTTGATACCAGTGAGATTTGACCATAATTGGTGCAGCCTTTTCAAGAGAAACAAAAGATCACAGAAGAAGAGAAATAAACCAGGCTACTGGTGGAGTGGTTTCTCGCTTTGAAGTGCCATGGCTTAACAAACTGCAGAACATTGCTGCCTTTCTAAGATTCCACTTCCGTATTTCCCAAGGGCTGTAACTCTACCCTGCACAAAAGGCAAAGCAAGTAGCTTGATTCTTGAATAAATAAATAGTCAAAAGCATATGCTGGTACCCGCATTTATTTGATCACTTTATTTCTTACCTTTCTCTGCGAGACAAAAGTGCTTCAGTACTTATTGAACAGAGGTGTATGATAAAGGTATGACCTCTTATAGCAATACCTGTCATACATGCATGTATATGTGAAGCAAATGTAGGAACTCCTGCTTTCCAACACAAAGCCATTGTGTCTAAGGTCAGCTTTCAGTTCCCTATGTTTTCTCATTTATTTAGGCAGTGTTTAAATATGTTTCTGTTGTTTTGTGTACTTTCAGGTTGAGAATATAAACAATTGTTTGACCTTCCTTGGCAATTTGGGAGTCAATGTTGAAGGATTGAGTGCTAAAGGTGAGTATCTTACTTTGTCATTTCAATCCATAATTGTATAGAATTTTTGTTAGTTGTTACACATAAAGCCGAAAAAAATATTCATAAATAAATAGATTCAACTAGTTCAAATGATGAGCCAAATTTCATATACCCTATGTTCATATGGTGTACTGTGGAGGCACTATAAAGCTATGAGATGCTTTAAATTACTAGTATAATGTACTAGGCAAGTTGTCTATACCAAGTAGCAATGTTTGCATTTCTTACAGACAATGTCTAAGAATTAGCCCCCTGGATTCTTGAGAATGTTCTTGCAAAATGCTGGTTTTCTATCCAAATTCAAGATCCTCTATTTTTTCCAAGCTTTTGAAACTGACATTTGGTGTATCATCACTTATACCTACCTATATCAGTTATAGGGAAGTAAAGTATCTGATTTCATACAACTTTAACAAGTATCCATGTATATATATTTTTTTTTGACTTGAACCAATATTGACACTAATTCCTAAATAAACACCACTTTTGCCATACATCCTTGTTGTATAGGTTATCCACTTAATCATTGCTGTATTAGTACTAAAACAATGGACTACAAAACTACTGAACTCTGTATTGACAGCACACTTTCACTCGTTGACCTCAGCTTTTCTCTAACAGTAAACATATACACTAACTGTCAGCTCGCCACTTAGCACAACAGCAAAAGATTTTGGGCTAATTTCCCTTTCGGAGACAATGAACAGGATGAGGTCAAGTCCGTTGTTTTGAAGATAATTTGTTTGAAATGTTGCGAGTTGCCGTCTGTTTGTCACTGATATCTGTAACCAGTGACATTTTCCTGCTGTATATTGAGGGACTCTGTTTTGTTTAGTATTGGTCTTAAGAGCAGACTGTTGCTCTTGTCTAGCTGTCCTAAAATCCCAAATGTCAACAGACTGTCTTGTGCGAATTGTTTTCCCAAGCATCAAGTTGTACTTGAGCCGGAACACCGTGGGTCCTTTGTCCCAATACCTCTGATTGGACATCTTATACATGTTCATGTTACAAGACTTACAAGTGGACAGATCCTGAATTTCAGTGTGCCATGTATATGATTCCGTGATATTTTACATAAAAGAACTTAAATTTGTAAGGATTCGGTTTTGATACCGGTACCAGCATATAAATGATGTGATTTTGAACACAGATTCCATAAATGCATGTTTAAACATGTAAATTGCCAGTGTTTACACCAGTTTTGTTGGTAGTCTTTTGACAACATGCTTTATAATAACGTGACCATAATTCTAAATGTTGGTTAGAAATGTAATTGTTCTCATTACTGCTAGAGTGGTAGATGTATAAGACTCACATATACCAAAGTAGTTCTATGTAAGAGCACAGTATGAGAGGAAAGGTTGTTCTGTTCATTAATTTTAATGGCTTGTAACATGAATTACTTAATGTGACTTCTTCACACATTCATTTGAAAATCCAGAACAATGTTGGGGTAAACAGTAAGAAAACCTGCAGCTAGCTGTCTGCAGACACAGCTTTAAAATACTTCACACAAAGAATCAGTTGTAATGAAAAGGTTTTATGAAACTTTTTCATGTCCTTTTCATGAGTTAGGATTTGGATTACTGCAATGAGTACACATTTATTGACATGGCTGTGGTATCTCTAGGAGGACAGGGGATTTAATTTGAATTGGCGTTTTCCGCCCGATCGTGGTATCTGGGATTAGGGCTGGATGATTTAGCTGCATATGGCCACATGCCACAATTAATTTCCCATTTACTTACATGTTAAAGTTTGGCCTTACAGTACCGCCTCTAAATCTTCAGGCCCTAAACCCTCCTGGCCTGATAGTCCTTGTCCCCTTAGAAAACTCCTGTCAGATTCCTCATAGGGCATGACTGATGAAATTTTTCACAAATTTGACCAACAGCTGACAAGGTTCAAACTCACCCAGTCAGAGGTCAGTGAACTCTGATTTATCACTACTTTTGCTTAGTATGTATCTGCCTCCATGTCCTGAAAAACACACAAATTTATACCTAAAGTGAAACTTTGAAGTCTGTCCTGCAACATGGTACCACCATTAAAGACGAAAAAATGAAATAGGGCAGCCCAGAGGAGCAACAGAAAATATCTCTGTAAATACGTAGGATCTACATTCGTTCTTCCCGACCAGGAAGCATTAATTGTGGTGTGTTGCCATATGCTTAAACAAGGGAGGTAACTCTACAGAGCCAGCACAACCATTGCTTTTAATTATTACCTTTTCTCATGAGAATACCAGTAGTGTTGCATTATTTGATCAGCTCCAGTCATTCAAGACACATAAAAATATTATGGCTTTCCTGAAAACCCAATATTGTCCAGTGTTGATGTGATTTACAATTATTATCCAAAAATAATACTGATCAATTTGTGTGTTATTCCGGTGTAATTTGTCTCTTAAATTATCGGCAAAAACAAAATGGCCTATGTGAAATTGCAATTTTCTTAAGTGTTCTTCCTGTGGCAGTAATGTTCTTGCCGATTAATCAATCAGTTTTTTTTTTTTTTTGTTAGTAAGGTTATTAAAATTTTTTTCCCATGAAAATTAATTTGGTGCAATTAATTTCATCAGATATGTGGGGCTTCCTGCAGTTTGTTGGAATGCTGGATGGTAGAGAAAATTGGAAGCCAGTATGTAAAATCATCAGCTCTGCCTAATCCTATTTATTTCTGTGTGTTTCTGTTTCTCTTTAGATATAAAAGATGGCAATTTGAAGGCAATTTTAGGCCTGTTCTTCAGCCTTTCCCGATTTAAACAGCAACAGAAGTCTCAACAACAGTCCCATAAAGGCAAGGACAAGGATAAAGACAGCGACAAAGAGAAGACAGTTCAGATTAACACTGACCCGCCACCTAGTGGAGAAAATAAAGGTCAAGGAGGGGGATGTAACTCTAGTGCTTCATGTGGAGGTTCAACCCCCACCCAACCCCACCAGATCAATGGCGGGGAAATGATATCAAGGTAAACTATTTCACTTTTACTGTCAATATTTCCATCCCAGAAACTCTGCTTTCTTAATCTGGCATATAACTATTTTACTACAGATTTTGTCATTTCAGTTATTCATTTTGCCTGATATTTATATTTCTATGGTCAGGGTTTTTATTTTTTTGACTTTTTGAATGGTAGATGATATTTTTTTTATTATTATTGCATGAAATATAAGTCCTAGCAACAAAAATAATAATGAATTCTATTATTTTCATAAGCTTAAAAGTGTGCACAGCAGATACAGTAAATGGAATCAAGGCTGAAAATCTTTGCACCTTAAAAAGCTTAGTGTGTTCTTTTTCCCCTCACAAAAAGCTTTAACTCTTCTTAAAAGCTTAGAACTTATAGATCAGCATGACAACAGTGTAATATTTACAAGGGTTATATACACTGAAGACTATGTGGAACAGTTTCAAACATATCTATCACATGTGTTTGCAGTGTAAATGTCTTCAAAGACTTTAGTGCACCTTTAGTGCAATTTTACCTGCCGTCACTGAAAGGTGGGGAACCAGGAAAGTGGCTCAGTGTATCAACTGAGTGAACCCTCACCATGAGGCCAAAAATCTTGGGTATGGGTTCAATCCCAGCTGTGGGTAGGGGATTTTTAGTTTCCCCTGCTCTCATTGTTTAGAGGGACCTTGTTCACAATAAGCTGTCAGTATCTTTCTTGAAGCTGTTTGTTCTGTCTTGCAGTTTATTGAAACTACTTTTCTTCGACCAGTATGGTGTTCAAATTTGCATGTTATATGTGGGGAAAGTCTGTCATTAACTTCACAGTTGTTAGTAATTTACGAAGGCACTCCAGTTTCCTCCGCTGATAAGACTGACCCAACATAATATGGATGAAAATTTTTGAGTATGGCTTTAAACGTACAGCAATCAATCAGTCAACAAAAAGGGAAATAATCCCATGGCTGAGTGACAAATCCATTACTGGATTTATTTATGGTTTATTTTTACCAGATTGCCGTCACCATTTAGCAAATCCAATAAATCATCGTTGTCATCAGCATCTGTAAATAAAGTCGAGGCTAGCAATGCCAATGCAAACAGTCGTCTGAAGTCCTCCAACAGTGAACGATTAAAAGCTCAACTCAATCAACAGAATAATAACATTCAGCCCCAAAACTCAGGTAAGTTATAGTTGTCTTTTCTGTATTTTGAAATGTCCCTCAAGAATATGTTCAGAGATGCCATGTAGTCATTTTGAGATTTCACGTGTGAAAGCATGAAAGACTTCGACCTCAATCTTTGTCAGTGTAACGCACCGGAATCCTGCAAATGACCAGTGAATAAATGACTGATGTTTGACGGCTCATTAACTTGACCACTGAGGTTGTGTGATTAAATCCAGTGCTCATCTCACCACGAATCAACTGTTGTGGATGGTTTGTTAGAGAAATGTGCAAGGATTAAGGTTTTCTTGGAGCAATGGTTTAGTATGTCAACCCAAAAACGCATTTCTTTTATGGAAATATACTTGAGTGTGACACCAAACCCCAATGAAATAAATAAATAAATAGATGTGTTAGATTGCTCATCAGATTTTCTTATTCAAATCAACACATCTCAAAGTTTTACTAAGTTACCCACCTTGGCTGATTGGTAAAAAGCAATTCCTTAGGCTGCAGTGTTTCGTGCTGGCTTTGTTCTTGGAGCTGGATATCTTCTGTGTTATCATTATTTAAAAATTGCAGTTCTTAAGTCAGTTGTCAGTGAAAATGTTTCACTCAATACCGTGCTTTTTGCTGCAGTTAATGAAATACAGTATGGCCAGCTTAATTTGTGATTCTCAAGAATCAACTGGTGACCCCTAATTCTATCTAGACTATGCATTATTTGCCTCAGGCCTGTTATTTTAATGTCAGTGTTCACGTTTTAATGTCATTGTGAAATGTAAACTCATCAGTTTAGTGTTAGCCACCTTGGCCCTTTGCCTGTAAATTCACACCAGAGCTGTCAGTTGTCTCGGTGACTTGTATTCATTAAAAGCTTGCTTGAATCCCAGACAGGCCAACACATTACATTATCTTAGCTCCTTACAAATACACCTGTGAGTGTTTTACAAATTAACAGAAACAATGGCTCCCTTGTTTTATTTGTTAAGTTCCTGATTACCTGTTTCACTTCACTTTAACAGATGAAGGTCATAAGCCCTCTTGGGATGTTTTGAGCTTTATATTGTTTTGCAGAATTAATTTTGTTTCTTGATAGAAATTTCATTCTCTGTTAATATAATTTTTTGTCTTTTCATGAAGTAAAGTATCATGTACACTTAAACTTCTCTACTCTGTTCAATGCAGACGTCTTATTTGCTCTCATGTGGTTCCTCTGCAAGGCTCAAAATTTTTGGCAAAAACCAGTTTTAAGACTTTTTTTCTCAACAGCAAAATTTTTGGATTCTTGCCAAAAGTTTGTATGTGATGTTCTTTTTCACTGCTACTTTCGTTCAAGAGGTCCATTTAGCAAGTGACGTGGTATAAAAAATAGCACACAATCTGCTTCCAAGATTGATTATTTAAATTTATACCATTTTGGTAATAACTATATTACCTGCTGAATTCCTGAGCATTCTGGTACATTCAGTTCTGTTTTCTTGTATATAGTTATCAGATATCTGTGTGGTTATCTTAAATGCTTGTAAAATCCTGAAAAAGAGTACATTGGACATCCACTGTCTGTGACTCAGATTCAGACAGAAAGGAGTTGACTAAAGGGAACATAACTCTTAACTGGAAGACAATGCTATATAAAGGTCAGTTGAAGAAATCCAGACATTCTTCAGATGTTCATTTGGATATCCATGTTGTCAAGGTGATGAAGCAGACATGGCCATGTGCCAGTTGTAATTAACCAGTAGTAGACAGTGGAAACCTGTAGACCTGTAGAGATCTAAGTAACTGCATGTAGAATGTGATAGAACTAGAGCTTTGACAGTACACAAGTACATCTTAAAAGTGCACAATGGTCTATGAAATTCTTTGCATGGTAAGACTTTTCTATGTTTTTTTCTCAGTTCATTTTTATATAAGACTATGTTAAAGATGTCATACCTTCCCTATCAGAATTGGGATTAGTAATCAGGCTAAGATGAATGTTTTCATTCTGTGTTGATGATCATACAGTGATGCATATTTAAGCTTCTAGTAATTAGTGCACATGAATATATTATTGTTTTGAGGTAAAACTAACATAAAGGAACTAGTAAATTAACTGGAGCATTTTTATAAAGAGTATAAGTAGTCAGTACTTGTTTACAGCATATTTGTATTGTATTTTTCCTGGTTTTTCTTGTGTGTAATTTATCTGTATGCTGTGACTACAATGTGGGTTGGTGGATCTATTTGCACTGCTCCTCATGATTGTTCTATATTAACTGAAGGTTCGCAAGTTTTCCACAAGCCTCCGCCATGTGAAATTTCATTAGTGTCCAAGCCATTGAATCTGTTTTGATTTTTTACAGTTTTCTGACTCATGCTTACATCAATGTAAGAATTTCTTGCTTTGGCGTAGAAGGCTCACTCGCTCAATTTTCTGTTTGAAGTCTTGAATTCAGAAGTCAAATGAAGAGTTGTGCAATTCCAAGACAACAGCTCTGTACAAACCATATATATATTGCATTAGCCTCAATTATTCAATTAATCATTGAAACAGCTAAAAAAAAAAAAAAAAAAGAGTTTTCCATCCATATACTGAATCCATGTAGATGTGTGTTGGTGACCCAGTCCATTGTCTCTTTGTCTAGCTATACCCAGTTTACAACACTGACAGGTTGTATGATGGTCTAAACATGCGAGATAGAGCCTGGGGGCTTTCTGACTGATAAAGTGTTATCTCTTGTGCATATAGAATGTGCTGAAGGTAGTATATGTCAAGAAGGCCTGTGGTAATTCACACGTAATTATGACTCTTGTGATTACACAAGTGATGTTATCAGATCTAGCTGTATCCATCAACTTGTGTGATGTGAGGCATTTGAATAGTCTTCATGAGGCTTTGTTTTGTATATCTCAGCAGCCTGTGCCTGCCTTCCCAGCACCTGTTAATGTGAGGTATGACTTGCGTAAACCGAAGTCAGTGTTTCCATGTCTCTGTAATCCCAAGAAATATTTTCTGTGGACGGATACTCTGATGGGTTGAAAAGCTGCAGGAAGTAGTTTTAAAATATTTGAAGCAGAGTGCCATCGGGTATGTTTAAAGCACCATGTGATATGCCGTTAGGTTAAGTTTTATGTACACATAAGAGTATAGTTTTGCATATGTATTTGTTGAGGAAAATATGAGTAAGCAGTCAACATTCAGAATTTAGAAGTGAACAGGATTTTAAGGCACAGATGTCAAAGTAGGATTCAGTTTACTTCATAACACTGTAAGGAAGCTTAACTTTGTGATTGTTTTAGATATACACATTCCATTAATCATATTTCTTACCAGGAGCGGCAGTTTGAGATCGTTTAATTTTCATGGAAATTTAAATTGTTATGAAAGCTAGTCTTTGCTTCAATTCTTTATATTCTGAAGATAAACATTGTATTTTAGCTTTTGTCGGAATTGATGTTATTACAGGCTGGGGAAAAATTTTGAAAAATGCATCACTGGTCACAAGCTGGTTACAAGCTGGCTATAAGGTCAGAGGCAGTGGCCTATAGAACTCTATGAATAAGGTACCCGGTAAATTATCTGAACTGCTCTGTCAGTGCTATGTCATATTGATGTGAAAGTTTGAAGAGGCCAGGTGGTTATGTGAGCTCTATAGGTGGTGATAGGCTGAATTGGGAAACACACTGCGAGTAGTCCAGGGGTCTATTCATCAAGGTTTTAACAGGGGCCACACTGTGACAGAAGTGTTCTTCCAGACAGTCTTGCCATGGAGTAATTAATTTACCTGTAAGGTCAGTCACATCTGGGGAACTTTTTAATATGTCCTGACATACAATCTTGTCAGCTTTACCTGAATACATGCTCATAGGTCTAAATGACTCTTCGAATGTACGCTTCTCATCTGTCTACATGACTCCGTTGACACAAGTGTACACAATCAAGCATTATCGCAGGCAACCAAGCTGGGGTCTTTGTGTGCCTTATTGAACAGGGTGACAGAAAAATGGCAACATCTGTACTATACAGTGGTTTCATTTCAATTTATGCTCTCCTCTTCAGCCAGACTTGATTTAGCCTATGATGTATGTGTCTGATACTTGAAATTGCTGAATCTCTGTTCAGGTGCAGTCTGAGGCTCTTGCCATTTTATGTAGGTAAATGTACCTTTACGTACATGTGTAGATGTGATAGGCATGAAAATTTTCACCATATAAAATGGCCATTTATATGAAAATTAATACCTGTATGCATGTAGATTTCAGATAATTATACATGAATGTTTATGACAATTAGATTACCTGTAATTTCATGGAATTTTTCATAAACTAATCACACTACTCAGTTTTTGGAAAATGGTGTGGAATTTTATGTTCATGTTATTCTTCACCATCTGATAACCCTTGTTTACCACAGTTCCTAAAGCAGGGTGATCGGTGGTCAGTAAAAACTCTGTGAAATTATAGGTGATCTAAGTTACTGTAATCTAATTCTCAAAGACATATTCCTGTGACACATGACATGCGTATACATATTTTGTGTGGCAATTCTGTATTGTGGGAAAAAGAGCTCCTAGATTTGGCTTAGACCCATATTAACTGTTTGCAGAACAATGCAGCCACATGGAAACCTGTGCTTGTTCAGTTGACTTTAAGCTGCTCATGCAAGTACAGCTGTATAGGTGAATGACTCTATTGGTTGTTTGGGTACAGATGGTCCAGCTTAAGGTGGTTGCCCTGGGGAAACTAGGCACATGGTGTTAGAGGAACAAGGAGCGTGAGGGTAGTTGTAGTTGTAGCCAGCTAGCTAGTTAGCACATGGCCCTTGGAGTGGGAATATGGGAGCTTTAAGGACTCCAAGCTGATGTCCTAAGCCCTACAGTCCAGCTGGCTGGAGATTCAAAGCCTGGAATCTTCTCCCGGCTATTGTGTTTGTCTGCTTGGCCAGAAAGTGGAGGGGCCTTTGTCTTCACACCCCTGGAGACAACTTTGGCCCTTGTCCTTCCCTGTCCCCCTGAGGGTTAGCTGAGACACTGGCCGGCCTCATCCCTGGTCAGTGATGGGAGGACACACTGCACAACCAACTCCTCGGCCAGCCAGTGGACAAAGGGCTTAGGAAAGGGTTTGTCAAGATTTTACCGGGTAGTCTTGCCTTCGTGATTAAGGAATAGCTTATGGTGTAGTCTTGTGACTGATCAGACTTTAGCTGAGCTTGATGGCCTCAGTTACATTGCAAATCATACCTAGTTGTATGACTTCAGTTATGGAATTATTGAGCCAAGAATATCAGAGGTAAGACTGGCTGGTGCAATGAAGTGCGCACCAGTGAAAGGTTTGATTGTGATGAGGCTAGTGCAGACTTGATTACTGCATGGTGTATCCTCATGTCAGCATGGCTGCTGATGAGATGATGTTGTTGTTGTCGCTAGTGGTGTATTGAATGCCGGGATCAAGAACAGATGTGTCAATGAGATATGCTGAATCTGTGGATTTATTAGCTGTGTGCAGTTAATGTGTAAAGTCTGGGGAAATATGGACATGTATGATCCATACTTCATTTTAGAATTAGTGTAATACAAGAGAATCTTGTTGTATTACATGCTTGCCAGCTGTTTCCCATCCTCATGCTATGATCAGATCATTGTTAGGGAAATTACATTGTTATGGGTGAAGATTCAATTTGGATTGGGGGGGGGGGGTATTTTGAAATGAAAGAAAAATAAAAACAGTTTTATCTGCAAAATTCAAATATGGAATAAATTACAAATAAAATTGAAAGTATTGTGTCAGCAACCTTTTCTATGAAGAAGATTTCTGAAAGACAGTTATAGGAAGTTTAAATGTTTAAATGTTACACTTCAACTGTTCTTAATATTGCATCACCATATGATATATAAGTAATAATCAGTGTGTTTTGTTATTGTGGGACTGGGCTGTATATTTCATTCCCACAGTCAGATGTCTGGAATGGAAGGATCAACAATTTCCTGAAGCCCTTCAGTGCCTCCGAGTTCAGGATTGGGTTATATAGAGTGTACATGTTTGTATTGTTCTCTGTTTTGGTGTTCTGGCCAGGTCAAAAGCTGTTACGATTCTGTAAAGTTTCTGATAGTTTGTATAAGCAAAATGCAAAATATTATAATATAAAAAATATTGAAAAAAGTTGAAAAAAGAATTATAAGTTTAAAAAAATTAAATTACGTGATCTTTCAAAAGTGTAAATTTGCAATAGCAGTGACATCCGCTAGAAAAATTGATGTCGTCTCGCAATAATAGTCCTCTCGTTATTAAGTGACCATGTCAAAAGATATAAGGTCAAAAAAATTGGATCGACTGAGTGACCAGCCAATCCACAAAGAGACGAGACTTACAGAGCTGTTTGTCACAGTTAAAAATGTATTCTATGAAATGTATTTCTGGTTTAAATATATTAGGATATGTATGGTAGTTTGTGGTCAGGAGAAAGGGAAGAGACCAGAGGAAGGGATTGGTGTGACAGTCAGTGGAGTGTGAAGGACCTGGTAGGAGGATAGGTTAGTTATTATGTAGCTCCACCAAGGGACACTTTAGCCAAGGACATATTGTTAGGAACCATCCAGGCTTGAACAGCATGGGTAAGATACAACTCCAACCAGTCTCACTCAGTCTATGAAACGGCTATTTGAGTCTCAGAAAAATACCAAGTTTGCTTTTTTTTTGTTCACATTTCTTTACTTTCCTCGTGGAGGCATGTGAAAGAGTCATTTGTGTAAGAAAGTTTTCAAATTTGAGGCTTTGTAAGAGGTGTGTGTTTAGGCCTTTCAAAGATTGTATGCCAGTGACCCTTAATGTTAGATAGGGTTCACAGCATGCTGCATTTATATATCTTTTTGTGGGTAAATCATTCCCCTTTTAATTAGGGTGTGAGTCATTTGATTGGCTGTTTTTTAAGCTCATGCTTCAACTTGTACTCTTAGAATTAAGCTTATTTTTATATCAAATTTTACAAAATTATACTACATATTGTATTTTCATTGCCCACATATTTCTAATATTGTACGTTGTACAAAAGTGTATGCAAATCTTTGGTAATTTTCATTCATTTGCCAAGTATTATTTTGTTTAAAATGATCAAGTGCCTATAGTATATATTTCTTGTAACAAATAACCCAAGCTTCTTTTTTGGTGTTCTCTCCATGTGTGTGTATTTTCCAGGGCCCTCTGAATTTGTTTATCGACAAAGTTGAATTTGCTCTTTGTTATTGCCTGTTAACTTCTGTTGGTCCATATCCCAAGGTTTCAGTTGTCAGAGTGGAGATATCTGTACCATGTCACCAGCAGATGTTTTATTTGGACAAGTTATGGCTCTCTTTTTCTGTATTCCAGGTGCTCTTAATATCATTGGTACATTTCTGCCAAATTTCAAACAGATTTGAAATTGAAATCATTTGAAGACAATCACTACATTTCTTGTGTTAGTTCTTCTCAAAGTGTTCAGAAAGCTGTTCATTTGAGGTTATATATGCTGTCATACTGAGCACACTCAAGTCTGTCTTCCTCTCTCTGATAGGTGTTACAATTGTTAAGCTCTAACTAAAGCCCCATGAGATTAGAGAAATAAACAAAGCTTGAGGAACATCAAAGGGCTCACCTGTGGGGTTCTGACAGGTAAGAGTTGGCCAGGTGTAATGACCACAGGTGTACTGGTGTTTGTCTTCAAGTGTTTACTCTCTAAGCTTCCTGGCTTATTTCTGGGGTAACCCGCAAGTGTTAAAGGTGTGCAGTCTGTTTCGTTCTTAAAAGCTTCATTATATAACTGTTAAGAAAATAAACAAGTCGCTTAGATGTTCATTTCATGAAGGATGTGGTGACCTAAGATAGATGTAAGATTGTAAGTGTGTAGCTACAGTGTTGCCCAGGTCAGTGTAAATAGTGTAAATATTTTATTCAAACCATTGGAATGTAAAGAGGTTTTTTTTGGCTTTTCATTAGGTTACTTCAAGAAAGGCTACATAACAGATGTATTTTAAATGTTTCATTAATGTGTGTTTTTCAGGTAAACAGAAAAACCACACCATTGAAGAGCTGTGTGAATAAAACTTCTTTGGAAGGGGATAAAATTTAATTAAAACCATTATCGCACATCTAACACCTATGTGAAAACTATAAACATTTGCATAATGTTTTTTGGAGGAGTAAATCCATGTTAATTATTTGTAAGGCTTAAACTGCTTATAAAAAATATTTTCTCTTCTAATGATCATTTTGCCTGAATTAGTATCGATACTTAATCATGTGATTCTTATTAAGCAATCGGCACAGCAGTCTTAATATGCTTCAGAGGATTCCGTGAACAAAGTATTCCAACCGAATTTTGTGCATTTTTGCCCTTCAGTCTACATGAATGCATAGGATGGAGATTTTAGATGATAACAAGTTAATTAACCTCTGTTTGACTGGGTTGTTGTTCAAGGTTTTGTATAACAACACACCTGTCATGCATAATTAAGGTTTAATAAATTCATTACCTGTGAAGTTTTAGTTAATGGAGGTTGTGACATAATCAGCCTGAGTAATGAACAGCTGAGGATAACAAAGGGAATATATCTTTAAGATCTCACGTGTACATTTTTCAGCCTGGTTTCCACTTTATCTTAACCTAGTCTACATCTTATTAATGGACAAATCTTGAGCATTCTTTTAAACTTCAGTTAAATAAATAAAAATTTCAGCACATGCATGCACATAATGGAGCATAGATTGATTAATTTATCATTAATACTTTAACCTCTTTTGTATCAAGCCTTACTTTTCACAGATGTATATTACTTTTTTGTCTAATCATTTAATATTAATGCTATTCTTTTAGAAGGATTTTTCATCAATGTGAGTTTAAACCTATTGTCTAATGATAATTACCTTATACCCACCTACCCCCGTTCCCCACCCTCTCCTCCCCACACATATGCACCAGACACCTTCCTGGGTTATTACATGCCTAACCCTTTTATCACTCCCCTGAGAGTGAGGTACCTTGGTACCAAATTTCATAACCAGGTGTCATTAGGTGCAGTGACCACCTCACAGCTGCTAGTATGGTCAGAGCCGAGGTTAATTATTGTATGCACATGCCTTCCTTGTTTGCTCTCAGCTGAAAGTTAGGTAGTGGGTCATTAGACTCTACCTAATACCGACTCTCCCCCAAAATGGGGGGAAGGGAGGGGAGGGGGGGTCTCCCTGATGGGCAGTTAGGGCAGGCTGGCCTAGTGCTTTTTGGGGTCAACATCTACATTGTCTAAAGGTTCCAGATAAGGAATCAGTCATCTGGCTTTAACACCAGCACTATAGCTGTATTTACAGTGTACTGGATGTCCAGCCCATTGACATTTTTCAGAGGTTATCTAGCGCATAGGATAACACATAGATGTATTGTGAAGTGGGATATGTCAAGATATGGTGACTGTAAGAGTTGACAGCAGGATTTACCATACCTTTGCTATGTGTGAGAGGAGAGATCATGGTTGGTATGTATATATGGTATATTTAATGAAAGTGTGCTGTGGAGTTAGATCTGACACTTCTGACATGGACTCTGTATGCATCAGCCTGTTGTTTATTGTGATAGCACATGTCTGTCTTATTTACATATGGTCTATCAGCAGTTGTTATGGATGTGCACAAAACATTTTATTTGAAATTGCAATATGCACAAACAATAGGACTTTACTAAATTATCACATATGGTAGGAGTTAGTTAACAAGTGTTCTTGTAAAATCCATACCCCTGAATTACTTTCTCTGAGTAATTGTACAATTGTACTGAAGTGAATGAAATTTTTCTTAACAGAGTAATTCTGTCAAATTTTTGAGTTTGTACTCTTTTTGCGGACTGAAGGTAACATGAATATATATTTTAAAATATAGAATAACATATTAAGAACATATAACTGGATGGCAGGTATTAATAGTACTTCCTGATTCTTGCTAGGAAAGATATAACATATTTAATATAAGATACAATTGAAGCTTTGTTTATTGTAGATACTTATATTGTAAGGTACACACTGTTGTTAAGAGGTGCCTGTTGGGGTGTGAATACGCTTCTAAATACCAGTAACTGCAGTTCACTGTATAGTGCAGGATGCAGCATCAGTGCCTGTGCACCAAGGGCTTGTTTGTTTACTTGTTATCCATCTGGCTTGGGGTCAAAGGTATACTCTCTGTATATACAGTTTACATAGTGTCTCTTTATTGCAGTGTTAAAGAGCAAAGCATTACAAGTGCTGTTTATTCTGGGAAAGAAATATCCCCATAAATTCACAATTTAAGCTCTTCACCACATGGCATAAGTTTTAGACTCACTTTGTGTT
Source organism: Acanthopleura granulata (assembly GCA_016165875.1). Lineage (NCBI taxonomy): Eukaryota > Metazoa > Mollusca > Polyplacophora > Chitonida > Chitonidae > Acanthopleura > Acanthopleura granulata. The sequence goes on along the minus strand of JABBOT010000002.1, from coordinate 3,650,223 downwards.
GAGTGACTTAAAATCACTGGTGTTATACATGCACTTTTGAGAATTTATAAATTCCCTGAAAAGATAAACATTTTAATAGGAAAATGCATATGTTAGCAGTTTTTTTTGTCAAGGAAACATTCAGGCCAGAATACTACAGGCATTTATCATAATAAGATTACTGATGGAAAATAATGCCTTGTTAGTAACATGTTAGTGTGGCCAAATTTCCGGTATGGAGACATCCATCAATGTCACGTTGCCCATGATTTGATGGTGACACATCAGCAACACTGATCAGCGCCCAGATTTACCTGTGTCCAGACGATTTCCTCGGGTGATCCCAGCACTTTGATCTCTTACCTGAGCAAGCCTCTGATTGATAAAATTAAGGGGTTGAAGAGCTGTTTATTACAGTTTTAATGGTTCACCTGTCAGTGGCTTGCCTCAGGGTAAAGGTGTACATTTGAGGTTCTGCTCAGGAAGTTTCAAACCACAAGATGTGTCCATGTAAACCGCAGGTGAAAACCTGATCAGTTCACTGTATCCGGTCCGGTTTTCAGTAAGACGACTAGCACCAAGGTCAACCAGGACAATGACAGGAAATTCTTGTGGTCAGGAGAGCTCTTCCCAACTTTGGTTTTCTGTCTCACTAGATGTTCAGCTGAAATTCATCATCTCTCTGTCAACTTTCAAAGTCTACTTATAATCCGCTTATCTCAGATTCTCTGTAGATTGGAGAGTATGCATGGGGCACTGAATGTGTTCAGATTTGTCTTGTTTTATGTAAATTTTGATGTGGCTATTTTCAATGAGGGAGGTCTATGGCTAAGACTCTAGAGTACTTGCTCTGATAACTACTCAAATCACCACTCCTGCATTTTTGGATTTAGAACACCCAGGCAGCTTACTTTCTGAAGTTCAGTGTTGTATTTCCTGAAGGTTGAACATTTCTATTGGTTATTCAGATATACAGTTGTACATTTCAACTAAGTTTAAGCTATTACCAATACATAGGTTTCTAAGAAAAAAGATATTCTATAAAAAAGATACAAGTTAATTTCTTTTAATTTCAGTGAAAGTTTTAGATTTTTAGACAAGTGATATTATGTATTTTTCAGATAAGCATTAAGACACTACATTTTAGTAACTATACTTTAGGTAATCTTCTTAAGTAGCTAGTGTTACAATTCTTAAATATTTTGGACAGTAATAGGTGTTGCAAATGTGCTTGTTGTGATTTTCAGCCAATGTTATGTGATAACATCTCATATTCTACTAGCTTACCTGTTTGCTCATTGCTCAATGCTCAATTGCTCATTGGTCAATGTGATCATCGGCTGAGATTTGTACCACTCTGGCCGTGCAGGTTATCATATAAACCGATGAACGTGTCAGGCATTACCTGATTGGAGCAGTGCTATTTTACAGTTAGCCCCATTAAAAATGCGCAATTATAATGTACTTAAAAGAGGGACCAAGTAAACTGTTTCAAATTTTCTAGTGAAATAATGAGTAAATAAGAAAATTTTTGTAGAAATGCACCTCTGAAAGTACATAAACTACAAATTAATTAACAGCTTATTTACTCTTTATCTAACTAGAAGAAAAGAACAGTTTATGTGGGTGTTTCATTTGTACTAAGCACTCTGCATGCTCTTCCCATGCATTTTTAATGGTACTTATTCAATATTTGATGGGTTATTTTGGTCTGCTATATGTATTAGGATTTCAAAGACTAGAAATTAAATTTGACAAACTCCTATAAAAATGTACTTTGCTTAATCTGTTCTGGTTATCTATAGGTTATTGAGAATTCATGTAGAAGATGTGTTTTCTTGAGACAAGATAAAAAGACATAGATTGTGGATAACAATGGACACTATAAATGCTCCTTTATGCTAATGAAAAGTGTAATACTGAACATTTCTAAATATTCTATATTCTCAGTGCTCCCCTAGCTTTGATAACAGACAGTGGTTTTCGGTAATTGTTCTTCCATTATACTGGAATTATGGATTTCATGGATCAGTTGAAATTACACCAGTGACCCTGGGAGGTTAGCAGATGTCTATGTCTGGCAGTGTTCTTCTCCAAAGGTGTTTGTGTAGACAAGGTTTATTTTGGAGACCTGGTATCATTGCTCTTGAGAAGTGTGAAGGGTAAAGATGTAAGGATGGTGTGGCCTGTCTTATCCCCTCATGGAACTCTAAGGTCCTCAATGAGGCTTGTGCTGAGATTAACCGTATTGTTTGCTGCTGAGGCGAGGGCATTCATGGTAGATTCCACAAGTGCTGGCTGTCGTCTTGTTTCTTCTAAGAAAGGACTTAGGGTCTGGAATATTTGGAGCCTTCTTTCTATCACAGATCTTGAATAATCAGTGTAGTCATAGGCTAAATGTCTGCTCTGGACTAATTCAATTTTGGGATCCTATCTCTGCTCTCTTTCAGAGAGAGTTAAAAGAAAATAATGCTGGTTCTCACTTTCTGGCTTAGATTACAAGAACAGGATATTCTTGGATATTTTTTTTTGTGAGATATTTTTTGGGTTGAAAACTTGGGCAACTTTGTTTTTTTTTTTGAAAACTTCAGAATAAAAAGTCTTTGGATGTGTTGGGATGGAAAAAAATGGGGAAGTTAAGTCAAATGAATTACGCACATTAAAATTGATAACTTAATCTTCACCATTTCAAATACAGCAAAGTAGATTCAGTGTGATGGAATTTTTCACCAACGAATTGCTCTGCTGTACTTTAAATATGTAACTTCGAACATGAAATGAGCTGTATTATGGATGTTTTCGTATAAAAAAAAATGACTCATTCTCAAGAAAGTTGTAGCCTTCTCTGTTTTTAAATACATGTAGTTCCTGTATGTCATAATTATGTAATACATCTGTTATATGGCATTGCTGTCAATTCTCATTTCATTGAATTTCTGAAGTGGTCATAAGTTTCTTGATAACACAGTTTTTGGGGGTGATGTAAAAGGGTTAAGCTTGTCAAAGTTCAGATGTTAATTAAGGTATCTGGACTAATTATAAATTATATCCCTATGTTTCCTCACTGATTAGATTTCGGAGATATTATGTTTCTTTGGTTACATGTTGCTCTTCTCTTAAAGTACTAGTGGCTATTGGCTCTTAAGTGAGCATGGCATGTATACTGGAAACTTGATGGATGGATTGATGTGTTGAAGACTTAATTCATGGATAGTTTTATTATCACCTTGCTCAACCTTTCTTTGAAATGACTCTACTCCCTGAAGCCTCCAACTAATGGCTTTTTTTTAGCATTAATCCAGCCTCACTTACGGCTTGCATAAGCCAAGGCCTAAAGCTGGGTGGTAAGGATGTCTAGGTAAGAGGCCAAGACCTGTTGCTTATTGGTTCCTGCTCTGGGACAGACAGTCGGTGTTAGGCAGGCATGTATTACGCAGCGCCCCAGACATATTGCGCCTAATGATGTTGGATGTTTTAGTCCCGGTAGCTGTTGTGGGCATCCATGTTGGCAGTGGCTTTTTGGACAGGGGAGGAAATGTGGCCCGTGTTCAATTGACAAATCACCTGAGGTTAACATTAGGGTTGGCAAGATAAGAGCCAGCTGCCAAGAGCAAGTGGTCTTCCTTCAGCGTGCCGATGACAGAGACTAATCAATAAGTCTCACCTCTCCATTAGAAGCCTTCCCACTTCCCTATATATTGGACAGACATTGATCTGCCTTCTGTGAAGGAATGATCATTAGACGTTCCAGACTGTCTTTTCTTGTTACCTGAATGGATGCTCTTGATGAAACTATAACCCCATACACCCTGAGGCTTTGCCTCTTAGATATGGCAATAACATTGAGCCTCTCTTGAATGCACAGTGTTCTCTTACAGGTTATTTGGCAGGCTGATGTGTTTTGGCACTGTAATCCATTCTGAGGTGCTCAGGTTATATAAGCAGTTTCAAGTTGAAACTTCTAAAGATTTTTTGACGTAAGCATAGCTATGTGGCTATTATCCATCAATCTTACTTTGTACTGTTTACTGATTTTTTTTTTTTTTTTTTGATTCTGATTTTTACTTTTATCTTTCACAGGGACTTCACAGCTCAACAGCAAAAATCTCAACAATAATTGCTCCAAGGAGACTCCAAGTGGCATCCCCACTCGAGCGACATCTCCAGGGGGTCAGCATTCTGGCATCCCCACCCCAGGTGGACGGTTGCTAGGGAGCTCACGAGGACCATCTTTCTCGGACAAACACGCCAGCAAGCTTTCCACCTCCACAAGTTCCACAAGCTCAACCGGATCTGGAACAGGATCCTCAGGAACTTCTTCCAAAGGTCTACAGAAGGGTGCTGCAGCCAACAAAAACTCTATGTTGGACAAATTTAAGTTTTTCAATTCCAAAGAGAAGGAGAAGAGCAAATCTGGAGTGGCAAAAAGTGCTTCTAAAGGCAGCACTGCCGCCACCGCAGGCTCTAGCTCCAAGAGTGAATCGGACTCACGGAGCGGCTTAAACCTCCGAGGCTGCAACGCAACTGATGGTGCAACCAGCGGCTCCAGTAGCCCCAAAACCGGTATCCGCGGACTTAAAAAGGGATGGGGTAGGTCTAGTAGTAAGCGAGATGCTGCCAGTCACAAGAAAGCCGCAGAAGACAATGCATCAAAGCGGAGCACACCTTCTCCATCACCATCGCCTCAGGGACAGCCCCCATTACCGGGCAGTGGACTAGTCAGTGGGCACCGCAACTCGCCAACACCCAGCAGGAAGGCTGCAAGTGCTAAATCATCAGACAAAAATGACAAACATAGCCCACCGTCATCAAAGAAAGGCTCCAAAGTCAGCAGCCTGATTCCCAAATCTGCCTCAGGATGCAAACCAAAAACATCCACGTCATCTAACTCTTTATCATCGGCAGCAGGTGTCCAGCCCGCATCCCACATCCCAGGCTATGCTTCTACAGGCATTCCTAAACCTGGTGGCAAAACAGGCAAGAGTTCCAGTGAAAAGGGAGATAAGTCCAAGTCCAGTTCAAGTAAAGAGCCCAAGAGCAATGGCAATGGTTCAGCGTCACAGAAATCCTCTTCTGTAGGGTCAAAGAGTTCTCAAGTTCAACAGCTTGCCCAGCAATCGTCACATCTTGGGGGCATGTCTTATGCAGAAAACGGAAGCTACGGGAAGGCAAAGTCGACCGATGTTAGACTAGAATCTAGGGTAGACAGAATGCATAATGCCATCAGTAATAACACTTCTGCAAATGCCCAATACTCCAAGAATTCCATGTCATCATCACCTGCACCATCATCGGCACCACCGTTACCTCCAAGAAATCCTAACATGTCAGGGAGACCCATCACCCCACAAAATGTTCCAAAAATGGACCAAAGTACGCAGCACACAACAAACTTGAGACCTCTCCCAAACTCAGGGAGCTTAGCAAAGAACTTGAACAACAGCAACCAGAGTTCTGCGGGCAAGTCGGACGGCAATACTCAAACAAGCTTGTCTGCATTGCAGAGAGTTGTTTCCCCAGGAAAATCCCCACCCCTGAAGGACGTGAGCAATGCCAGTATTAGCAGTAATGATTCAATGAGCACTGGAGCCACGAGCCAGAGTGACTCAACCCCTTCCTCCAACAGTGGGGGTAACAAAAGTGGCTCGTCAAACGAAAGCGTGATTTTCAGGCCCTCCAGCTGTGACGAACTGTCCGGCTCAGAAAAAAGTGTTTCAAATTCTCCCAAACTAGGGGTGAAAAGTTTGCTGTCCCAATCCCCCAGTGCCAAAATCCATGTCCCTCATGTGTCACACGTAACCCACCCTCAACCCTCCACTGTGACACAGCCCACTCACCCCAGGCCCACCGAGAAAATGGAGACAACCTTCGACACAGAGGTGAGAACAGAAACCATAAGCAATGTCCCTAAAGAGACCACGTTCTCTGACAAACAAGAAACTACTTTTACTGACGATTCCGGTGAAACACTGGACATTAAACCCATGCAGCCAATCATGCGAGCTCTGCCCTACGGGTATTTCCGAGGTTTGACCTCAGCAGCAGGGGCCAACAAAAACTTCCACATCCCCGGGATCTCCGTGCCAACTTCCATGTACGGCAGTATCTCCAGTCGCTTGGCCATCAACCGCTCTTTGGCGGATCCTTCCAGGATGTATCCGCACCCTGTGAAGAAGGCCGGATCTCATGTGCTGGAGCCCGACTATGGCTCGGATCTGGATACATACGACTACGTTTCTGGATACATGTCTGATGGGGACATTCTGAAGAGTAACCGCCTGGATGACAGTTGCAGTGGTTACATGAGTGAAGGCGGCGCCTCGCTTTACGCCCGGCGACTGCAACAGAGGTTCCGTGAAGGCATGCAGGCTGTCAAGGAGTGTATGCAGAAGAGTAGTGGACTTATAGATGACGACAGGTAAGTTCTTTCCTGTGTAATGCTCTTTCCAGATACCTGTGCAATCTTTACTTGTTGTTACTGTTATTATTTTCCACATAATGTGCTAGTACTTTCAGTACAGAACATCATATATATGGTAACTGACCAAAAATTTGACCACTGAAAGAGTTGCACATTTTGCATCATTCTTACTGTTTTGTTGATCTTAGAATGGAGATTTGAGATAGCAGAATAGTTGTTTGGATAGTAGAATATCCTGCTGAAAAAATCAAAGTATTAGTACCTAAAATAGTACTTGGTGACATTTGTTTACCTCAAAAAATGCAACTTTGGGGGCAAATTTTCGGGCATTTAGTGGATTCATGAAATTCTTCCTTTTTCTGTATGAAAAGGTTTAAGAATTTTCAAGTCGACTGAAGTATGTTCTTTAAGTTTTATAAAATATATATGCAAGATGTCCCATATTAGCTAAGAAACTAAATTTCTGAAGTAGGTATAGTGGTTCTGTTTTGAATGTAATGGATAGAAATATTATAATATATAGGAACTGCATTGAGAAGAGTCTGTCAAACTTGCCAACAATGTTAGTGTTATTTAATTAATGCTTGATCACTATATACAGTTAAGTAAACACATTCCACTTGTGAATCACACCAAGAGCATTTGAGGGTTTGCATATTCAGATGAAATTCCAGTGGTGCCGCTGACTATAATGGATGAGTGATTTGTTGAAATTTGATGCCCATGTTGAGTCATCAGAGTGGTTGTTTTCACTTAAAATGAGCAGAGTTAAGATCATGAATTAAAATCTTATCATCTCACAGGTTTAATTTGCTCTGTGCACAGCAGCTTGAGTTTTCTTTCACTGTAACAAAGTTATGTATACTAAATATTTCAGTGTTACATCTCATGATCATAAAAATGTAGTGTAGTCAATGTTACACTACATTGGTGAAAATACAAAAAATCCAATTTTGTATGAATTTTTTAAAGTTAGACTACAGTTGTCTTTTTATTTGAAGATGAAGTTTATTGATTTAAAAGTATCAGCAGAATTTTTTTCTTCAACAAATTTAATCACAGGGCTTGTTTTCCCAAGTATATTGGCTGTTCCTGTTTTTAAAATTTAGTGAATCAAGAAAAGATAACTCTCAGATAAAAAGTTCCCCCAAATCAAGACACAAATGAAATTATTCCATTGAGTAAGATTAGTCTGCATCTAGAATTTGAAGTCTTTGCCGACGTAACAAATGTAAAAACTAAGCACTTTCTTCAGTGGTGTGACAGAAAGCTTGTTAAAAACAACAGACTTTTGTGTGAAAGACGCAGAAGGGCTAAAGTCATTAAATTGTTGCCATTGGCCAATATTAGGAAGTTAATAGAAGTTTGAAATTTTTTGTTGGTCTGCAGATACTAAAGGAGCGCAGCTGTGTGTGTTATTCATAGTAGCTCGATAGAAAATAATATAGAGCCTGTATTAACCTAGGTCATGCTCATGAGGTACGAGTGCATGGAACAACAGGGGGAATAACTCTTGTGACCATTCACTGATGGTCAGGTGGTACCGATAGGAGCTAGTGAACTTGCAGGCAGCTCACATCATGTGCCACAGCATCTAGAAGGCACCAGTACTCATTTGTACGTACCCCTGGCGATACATGGCTAAATGTTGAGATTTTTGGTCCGATATTTTAACATGTACATGTATTAAGTTAAATGTTTAATTTATTTATTCAGAAATAATTATTGATACATGTTTGTTGTATAATGTATTCTTTCAGTTTTACCTTAGAGTCACTGTGTGGAAACACAACCAGTCATGCTGAGAAACAAACATACTGAGAACAAACAAACTGTTTTGTACTGTATTTGACTGACGGTGATATGTCAAATAATGTTGGCAGACAACTGATACATGCAGGTGCATCCCTGTTGTATGTTATTGAGTTGCTTTAATACTAAAATCTAGAGGAAAGAAGCTCAAATGAATGTAACATCCACTGATGTTTGGTTGGATTTCAAATGCCTTATTAGTCATAATCATACTAGTCAGTATATCTGGCTACCCCTCACCCCAACAACACACCTCAGTAGGCCCTGTGAATACAGTATTACAGGTATCATGTGTTGTTATGTAGTGTAGTGTAACATATACATGTACCATTAATTTAAATAATGAAACTGCCTGAATGTAGAACTCATGAAGTTAATTTAAAACTTTTCATTAAGCTGTCCAAATGCTGTAGTTGTCCTGCCAGATGCAAGAACAGTGAACTCTTGTGTCATCCTCTAAGATCCTGCTGTATCTCTGACCTTTAGCTCTAAAATTTGGTAATCATGTGGGCTTTCAAATTTCCTGCTATTTGATTGGTGGATTTCCTGTATTACTGCTGAAGAGATGTCACAAGGGGATTCAGATATGTAATACTCCAGCAAGGCCAACAAAAGTTAATTCTTCATGTCTCATTGTCCAACTTTGTCCCCCTGGAATTCAGACCACTTACTTATGAACAAGAGATACATGTAGCTGTGGTTTGAAGTGTTACAAAGAATTCTATATTTTAACCCTTTTGCAGCAAGATGTGCCATTCTACATGTGTGTACTATTGTTGACCTATTTTATAAATTAATGTTTTTGATGTAAAATTTTATTAAAAATTCTAAAGTTCGAAAATAAATCTTTCTGTTTTAAAACTGTCAGGCTAATGAAACCCTAACCGTGCTGTAGTCCCTGTGATGAAACTCACAGGCTAATGAAACCCTAATTATTAAATAGTCTGGCCTTGCAGGCTGCAGACATATGTGTTGAAGTGAGGGCTGACATTTGCCCTGAGTGACCAGAGAGAAGATGAGGGCATCTGAAAAGGGGCTTTGTGAGATTCTAAGCACATGTACATGGTTAAAGGTCTCTGAGTGCTTCTAGTAACAGCTGGACAGTGCTGTGTCCAGTGGCCTCCTCTGACCCCTGCACTGACCACTGGCACTGACCACAGGCTAACACCGAATAAGGCTATGAGAGATCTTCACTGAAACAACTGAATTGCTCTAGTATTGTGTGATAATATAGTAATATTGTGCCCCTTACAGGTACATGCAGTTCTGTTCCTTCAGGGAGCTAATTAAGGTTCAAGGCTTAGGCAACAATGTTAGGCTCTGTTTTAGCTGGAAGAAAAGTGTAAGTATGATTATGAACATGTAATTCATATGGTTTATTTACAATGTGTAGAATTTAATCGTGTACCAATTTACTTTAAACATCACGTTTTAAGTAAAAGTACCCGTAACCTCTCCTATCAGTTGGACTCACCACGACATGGCTGAGATATTGCTGATGGGGCATTAAGCCATAATCATTCATTCATATCAGTTGGTAACAATTGTTGTTTTGAGTTCAAGTAGAAATTTATTGCCTGATTTACTTTGTGGACGAGCTCCATCATATTTTCTCTCGACTTGGTTGAAGTTGAAGTAATGTGCCAGCAATATGGTTACTAATCTAATTATCTAAGGAAAGTAGTGCTAAATATAAATCTTTGCTGTGTGTGATCATTTTGAAGCTTAGTTTCCTTGCCAGGGCAAATACTGTTTACAAACCTTGTTCCATCTTTCATCATTGGCTCAGTTACAATGTATAGCATGAGTAATTGGCCCAGTTATGTTTTCACATGGGGCTGTTGACATTTAGAATGTTATTTTTGAACTCCCGAAGTTCATAAGGACATTTGTAGTGCGTGTTTGAAGTAATGGAACACAGTAGTTGACTTGATTACATTTTGACCAACATAAACTGGTGCCTTCAATGTGTAAGCATGAATGCCGTTGTCAAAATTGGTTTTAAAGAAGCACACAACCATGAAGCTGAAACAAGATTACTGACATTCGATTATCATAACTGACCTTGATATTTTGTTAATCTTTATAAAAGCAACATATCTGTGCTGTAAATGTATTTTGGAAGGATAACCACTTATTATAGGGTTTCCCATTTTGATGCAGTGTTAATATAGACATGAAAAGCTGTGGTGAAAGAAGCCAATACAGAAAATGCATGAGTATAAAGTTCGAGGAGAAGACTGATTGCCAGCATCAGTTGGAAACTATTACATTTCTCTTTAACAGTGATAAAGAGTTCTCCTCAAATGCCACAGAGTTGCAGCTGGGTGGGTGTTTGAAAGATAAGGTGGTTACTGGCAGGGTGTCTCTGGAAATATCAGACTATCATTTGTAATTAATATCAAGGCGAGTGATAACAGTGATGCTTGCAGACAGACTGTTTGCATTGGCAGCAAATACCATCTGGAACTCACTGCTGTGCTTTTACCACTGCAAATTCCTCAAAACGCAATTTGATATTGTCTGTACCCAAACCCCACTGCCAAACAAAACTCTCTTCAAAATTATCAGCAACAGCGAAGTTGCTGATCTAAAGTATGTGATGGCACCGGTGATAAATACTGAGATTGTTTTGCCCTGCTGGACAGAAGTGGCCATTCTCTTCTTCCATGCATGGAATGGTTTCTCACTTCATCAGAAAGTTAGCCACTGGAAAACCGTGAATCAGTGCGACGGAACAGCTACACTTAGGTTTGAGCCTTCTACCTAGATGCCAGTGCAGTTTTCCGGCTTCACTGTGAGAATGCAGGCTTGGCTGAAGAGATGTTATTAATCTAGAGCTCTACTAGATCTGGATTGGTATCTGCAACTGAAGAGCTGCACACCAGCAGCCCTAGTAAAAGGGCTGCTACCAAGCTCGTAGTGGCATTTAGTACAGTGGTCACGCAGTAATATTTCCATCAGTTGGTCCACACAGGTTTGCCAGGCAGAGGTGTACTGTGAGTACAAAGGTGTAAAGGCTTAATTATGACCATGATTGTTGTTAAAGACTTTTTCAAAGTTGACATTGTCTGTTTTCAGTTCTCTGAATAGATGTAAAGGTGCCTTTGCTGTAAACCAACAGGAATGATCTAGTTTTCGAGAGTTGCTTACAACTTACATGGTTGAAGGAACAGGCTACATTAGTTTTACTGATTTTACTCTGACTTACATGCACTTAGCAGTATTAGTGCATTTGTATGTACAGATTTATTGATCTGGATTCCTGTTTTCTAATCTTAAAACTTTTTTTTTAAGTTATGAGGTTGATCCATTAATCCAACCGAGTGAAAAATCGCGATTTCTCCGAACTGATGGATAAAAACAAAAATGATGTGGCCAGTTTAGATACTGTCCAGTCTTTCCGAATTTAGTGCGTTTGCTCTGTCCTTATAGTAGTGTAAGGTTTGTTCAGATAGTTTTTCCTGACTGCACTGAAGGAATAGAAAAGTTAAGGAAAGAAATCATAAGTTTGATGTTATTTTAATGTTTTGCCAAATTGCTTTTACTGGTCTAGTTGCAGATAATGGAACTGCATTTACTGATGCGTGTGTAGATACAATTTAACATAATTCAGAATTCGTTTGGTAAATTTCCCAAATATCTTTTTCAAATAACTTTTTTTTTGTCTTCATAGCGGAATAGATCTTGTTATCCACTCGAGAAGATTATTTGTCTGATTGTGGAAGCGTGGTGGAAAATTTACATATCTGTTCTTGCCGTTGTTTTACATTGTGAGATGTATGATATTCTGATAAGACTTATTGATTTGTTCAACCAAGCGTTTGTGCTCGTGACAATGTTCTGCCTCCCTTTTGGGCACGTCAGCCGGAGTTGGGGGCTCTGGTAGACACTGTGTTTGCCAGGACATGCTTTGTTGAAAGCTGTCTAGATTACCCTGGCTCAATATTTCTAAGTAGACTGTCGTTGGAGTGGCAACAACACCACAGCTTTCAAATGATTGCCAATGATTTCTCTTACATGCATTTGTGTGAAGTCCCCTTTTGCAGAGAAGGACTGGAAATGCAGCCCTTTTTTTTCCTTGCACCAAGAAGGGTTGTATTGTTCCTTTAATGTGTGGGCAGCCATCTGCTTGTGATGTTCTACATGGTATAGGGTAACCCAGCCACTGGGATGTGGCAGCCTCCCTCCTAGTCTCCCCTAGTCTGGATAGAGGGGACGACAGAAAAAAAACTTGTCTACCCTGACACAGATCTATTATGAGTCACCTTTGTTACTAATGGATCTGAACTAGACAGGTGCTTGTCTCTTTTTGCCAGCCCTCCATGGGACAGGCAGTTGTTGTATTTATCTGCTGTTTGATGCAATCAAGCCCATCATGTTAAACGTTGATTGGTGTTCAGTTGATAGCTGCTGACCGGGGCTAAACAAAGCTGGGATCATCATGACTTAATTCTCCCGGGGAACATTTACACTTGACCTCTGTATTTGATGCTATAGTCTTCCCCGTTACCTTATTGAGATGGATTCTCACCTTAGCCTCAGCAGATTGCCCTGTCCAAAATCCTTAGAAGAAGCTTGGAATGAAAGGTAAGATAAAAGCCACATTACCAAGAGCGGAGTTAGCCATTCGAAGTAGAGGAACCACTTTTACAGATTTCTGCATTCTGAATAAGTTTTGTACAAAGTGGAGAATTTAGGATCACTTAGCTGTCCAGTACAAAACAGAGCAGAGTGTCCTTCTGTATTTGTTTACCGAATAGCTAATAATTTTAAGTATTTTCAAGGACAAATAGAGGTTAATGATTCAAACCACATGTCAAAGAATGTTATTACTTATAAATTGTTGTGCTGCCCACTCATTTTTTTCTTTCAAAATGTATAAATGTTATGCATTTTTTACTCAGGCCATATATTTTTTGGCCATGCTTTTATTTCGTGTATTAGAAGAGCTGCTTTATGTTTCACCTGTAATTAGTCTAGTTACATTACCTGTCTGTTTTAAGAACGCTTCATGTACATGTACAGTATCTGTTTTCACTGTGTTGTAACTTTCCAAAACTCTTCCCTTAATATCCTGTTTCTGAACAACAGAAACATATATCTGCAGTTTACTCAGCTATGTGTTGTCAGAACAGAATCCTCAGAATTCTTACTGCTAACCCGTATCCATTTTCACACATCCTTGGCTGGAAATAGAAAACAATTCCACACCTCAGGGAACAGTGAAGTTGTTTGCAAAGTGCGAGAAGACAATTTGTTTGAAAACTGATACTGTAACCCTTCTGTAAGTGATGGTGGTGATGTCAGTCATGGTGTGATAAATTACTTAGTGTTTCAAATATGTAAATAAATAGATGCACATTTACAACAATACTCCACTGAGGTAGTGGTAAAGGACTGAATGAGTTCAGCAGTCTTTCATATGTGATGGAACAGTTGCAAATTCTAAGGCCTTTATATATTTGTTTGATTGGAGTTTTAAGCCATAGTCATCTGAAATCTTAAAAACATATAATCTGATGTCATATCTAATATAAATGTTCATCTTAGAGTCTGGATCCTGATATGTTACTCTCAGTGGATGGAACTATTTCATGTTAATATAGCCTTTCCGTAGAAGTTTTAGTCTCACAGCAAATATCATCAGTCAAATGGGAATTTGTGGTATTACCTACACAGCGATGCGACAGAAAGAATAACAAGGCAGCGTTTTGTCTGCATGATGGTGATCTCTTTGTTTTGTCGCAAATCTTTCATGATAAACCAGAGCACGACGTTTAAAAACCCAGGTACAGTCTGTACTCTTTGTAGTTGGTAGACATTCATATAAACTTGTAAAATCATTGCTCTTGGAAAAATATGACCCAAGTTGTTTGTGCGCACAAATTGGTTGTCTGATAAAGAAGCATATACATGCTTCTCTGACTCTCAGAACACACTTGAGTGGAGCTTGTAAGTCTTCTTTTTACATTCTAATAGAACATTTTTGACAAATCTACTGCCACAAGCTGCATTTAAACATGATCTTTGCTTTTCATATCCTGCCTTTACACTGTTCATTAAGTCATGAAATCCTTTCAGTTTCCATGGTAACATTTACCGTCTTGCCAGTGGAAGATATTTAACATGTGTCTGTTATATTCTTTACTGACATATTGCTGTATTTCTTTTAAAACATGGGCCATCAAATTGAACAGGAGTCTTTATTTGGAGTGAGTACATTTCATTTAAAATCTTTTCTCCTTTCATTTCCTCTTCAGGGCATCGGGTGTGTTTTCGATGCCACATTGTTTGACCAGTTGATCACAAGTGTCTGATTTTATGATGGAGTTCTCATCAGAGCTGGCTTCCTGCTTAATAAACTTTGGATCACTTCATTAGGAATGAAATTATAGCTAAATTTGAGTCAAGCCGTAATCAATCAGTTGTTTTGTGGTAGCCTTTCCTCCCTTGAAATCTCTGACGAGGAAGAATCATATTAATCCTTTAGTCCTGTAAACTTGCGTCATTGTCAGCCATATTCTCTGCACAGTTGAGAAAAGCTGATTTGTCATGGCCGCCTCCATTGTCAGTTCTTATTCTTTGAATACAGCATTAAAAATCAGGAGCTCGCATGCTGTAAAAAACGGTTTCTCAATGGATTCCTTTTGTGTTCTAAAGATTTCGTTGTATTTGCTCAGTTCTTTTAGCTAACTGTCAGTGTCAGTTCTCCCTTTTCTGCAGGCCACGGTGCATCATTATTGCATTCGGTTCCTGATGGATTGTGCTTATTCTACGCGAGACAAAGACCTCTGGAAATGCCGGCCTTTTTTTTTCTTTTTTTGATTGTGGGTCCAATTTACAGGGGATAATGCCTGATAGAAGGGCTTAAGCTTGTCATTGTTACGCAACCCCGAGCAGCCATGGCTCCTCCAGCAGACGGCCTGGTGTTGTAACTTGCAATTTATTGATGTCCCATGAATTATGGTTGCGGTAAATATTTCATAGGAGCACGTCTGTCATGCCTGCTTTTCTGGCGTTTTCTGTGGGATGAGGAGAACCAGAGGTTTCATTTGTCATTGAGTCGTGCAGTCACTTATGATAGTAAAAAGCACTTTTATTACAGTATGCCACAATAAATGGGCCATATTTCATGCCTTGGACGGGGTGTTTTTTCCAAAAAGATTACATCTATTATACAGTATTATGCTGATTGATAGGACTTTGCTCTTCTCTTGAGGCTGAAGTGAGGGTATTTTGAGCAGAAAAAAAAAAGTGTGATGTCTGTCTGAAAATCGTTATGTCTGCCTCGTCAGTTCAGCAAAAGATACCTGCATCAAATAGTATGTCTGCGAAGTTTGTGGGATATCATGATATATAATATAGTAACTGTGACTGGAGAATATGATGTTGAACACGAGTAAAGAAGTAAATAGTAACGGTGTCACTTAATAAAATGTTCAGAGGGATAATTGATTTCATTCAGCAATTTTTGTTTGTATAATCAGGTTAAAAATGGCGTAATTAATTATGATGTTAATTATTAATGAAATAATTACTTCAGTGTGCCTGTATAGAAATATAGAATCAAAACAAATAAGTAAATACAGACAATAATAATAATATGAGGTAAAGAGTGTAAAAGCTACATAGATAACTTTGAAAAAAAGCTGAAGTAGATGTATTTGCTGTTTTCAGAATCAATTTGTTAAATGTTAGAGTGACCTTAAATGGTTTAATACACAATCAAAATGCATGTGTGTGTTTACAATTAACTGTACTGGACTTCTTTTGTGCGAGGAAAATTTATGAGAAAACCTATAATTTCAAGTTTGGGTGGAGAAACCATGTGTCAGATTGGTTGTAGAACTGTAACAATGAGGTAATCAATCCAAGCTTTTAATGATGTTATCCTTGAATTCATTGGGTTGATGTATGTTTGGAATAACAACTTTATCTTGGAGTGACATTAAATTAGCCACATGTACAACAGTGTGTTTTCTTAAATATCCATTTCAGTTTTTTTTTCTAGCATTTTATGTATTATATTATCACATTAGTAAATAGTGTGTCCTCAGTGGCCTATTATTTTGCTATGTGATATGTCCTCTTGTTTTTTTTTTTTAATCTGCTTGGTGTAATATTGTCTGGCAGAAGGAATTTGTCACTGTGCCTATCGGAATGGATTTTTTTCATTCATACTGCTGAATTATTTATTGTTTGGACAATCTTGTGACCAACATTTCCTCCCAGAAATCTCCCTGGTATCACAGTCTGACATGCCTTTTAATTTGCGTGCCCCGCAGTCAGAAGCTGACATCAGACAGTTCAAAACTAGTTAGCTGAAGTACTGTCATACAGTTTAAGTGAACCTTTCAGCAAAGTTTTCCCACGTTCTATATGTTGAATTAGCATATGAAGTGTGATCGGCGTACCTGCACATGTTTGAGTCATATCTTACATGCGTGCAGGTAGAATTTACGCCATGCCAGCCTGATGTACAGTAAGATGGTATGTGTGGTATGAGTAATGTGAATTGTGAATTGTGAATTCAGAATGTTACAAAATCTAATATCCTAATTATGCTAATTTAATCCAGTCCTGTCCCAGCAATTGAATGAGCCTGGGTGTTTAGTCAGGAAGTGTGCATAGTTTGTCTACTTTTCATCAGTGACCTCGTTAAACACAGATTTATCATGGTGATTAAAATCTGTCGACAAGTCTGCGGAATATCCTCTTCTTTGAGTGTTTACGCACTTTTGTGGCTGCACTGAGCGAAACACAAAAACACTTTTAATCATGAAATGCAAGGACAAAAATCTTCTCTACAAGCGCATTCAGTTTACTCATGAGGGTGTAAAATGTTATTTAAAAAGTTATGTAAAAACTTATGATATATTTTGAAAGGTTTTTAAAACCTTTTTTGCATACTTTTAAATTTAAATTTTCCAAAATAGGAAGATGTTAGATTGTGAAAAGGACGTGAACTGTGTTATGTTTTTCTTAGGTTAATTTGTGTAATTATGCGGTCATTTGCTCCAGTTAACTTAATTTAGTGTATAATATTGTGAATATTAGCTTGTAGTACGTGTAAGAACAGTGAGTGAAAAATGGTGTGTGTAAAATGCCTGGAGGCTGTTGGGTTTGATGCTCCTGTACGTCTCGGCACGGCCTTCTTAGCACAACACAGCTTGCTTAGACAACAGACAGAAATTGTCACTCCAATCTTTGCCTAATCCAGTTTTATTCTGGAAGTAAACATGTGACAAACAAACTGTGGATTTTAAACTGAGCCATTTCGGGGCCACAAGCTGGCATGGACAGACATAGCTTCTGAGCTCAGTGGACCTGGCTGAACCATGCTGAATTGTGGCGAACTGCAGCACCTTAGATAAGCTGTAGAGAAACCACTGGAGACTGATCTAAGCATAGTGAGGGTGACCAGGCTTGATGAACCTTGTGTAGAGCACTGCCATTAGTAGGGTGTCATCCAGCCTGGTACATCAGGGACCAGCAGTTCACAGCTAGCCAACCTAGCTCTGCGGCTGGCTGTTAGGTGTTCGCATGTCACTGCCCAAGCTCAGTGTTGTCGTCGTTATCACCCACACCTAGCTTAGGTGTTTGCCCACCTGGCGACCTGTTTCGGGCTGCAGAGCTTGTGTGATGGACAGGACTGCCCCAGTGACCATGTTTAAAGTGGCACCCTGTCCGCACTTCAGGACAGCCCGTGGATATCCGTAAGTTAGATAGAGGGTATCTAATTCTGTCATTTCTTGATTAGAATTCCTTTGTTTACCGCTATTTAAAGACAGAACTTGTACAATACGTGTCAAAATTAAGAAGTGGAAATACATGTATCATAAGAGGTAAAAATAAATGCAGGTATGTGTTTTACAAGCCAGGTGTTGCTTTTAGACATATTTAGGTGATGTTTAATGATTACATTTAACAAGGAAAACTTTATAAAGTAATTACAGTGTGTGAAGGAAGCAATTAATATGGGATGTAAGCTTTATTTAACCTGTTGTATTTATGATGCAAAGACAAATTGTTTGGTAATTTTCAAATTCGCAAACATTTTGACTTCTGCATTTCCTATTTGACATGCAATTGCATGTATAAATTTGAGTCTTGAATCAAGTATTTGTGAAATCAGACATGCTGATTTTCAATTTAATTTTCAAGATGCCAGTTAAGGAAATCTAGTTCCAGTAGACTACCTAATATTATAATAGTGGTCTTTCTTCTAGCTTTAAATCCAAATGATAGCGAAAACATTCATTCCTATGTGTCAAAAAGATCTGTGGCTTTTTATCTGTAAAGTTTGAAAACAGCCATATCAGAAAAATTGAGTAAGGTATTAAAGGCGACTAGAGTATTTTTATCTGTAACCAGTAGAGGTAATACTGTAAGGCTAACATTATACATGTAAGATAGATGCACAATTGATAACACTAATGTCTGATTTCACTTCTGTGATCCCACCTCAGTGATCAAGATCATTTATCGTTGATCAGATTCCTTAGATTATACGCCTTGATTTCTTTCAACTGTGGTACCTTTTTATCAAAGAGTAATAGAGCATGAGTTCCCATCACTGTTCCTCAGATGGTTGCAGTCCTACAACAGCTAAGTGTTCATGTTTAATAGCCAGGTTGCTAGGTTTAGTTCATTGTTTAAATGTAAGTAGCATAGCATTATGATAAGGTATAAAGGTTAGATATGTCAAGAGCAAAGATCAGTTGCTGTCAGAATGTGACAGAAACCAACAACACAACCAGGTGTACGAGCTGGGAGGCAATCTTAATTTATTAAGTTTTGGGGGGGCATACAGCTTATTTGAAGTTCGATCTGTGCATTTTTAGGGCTCAACTACATGTTGATTACTAGATTTGCATTGATGACTAGATGTGTGTACCCATTTTCTAAACTTCAAAACAAACAAACTGCCGTCTACCCAGAGGAAACCGTGTTGTGTACATATGCCTAAACATGAGCTTTGTCGACATGCTGAAAGGTGGTACAATGACAACCAACTAGTACATCTGTGTGATTAACCTTTCTGCCTTATCACACACCTGTGACCAACTTTACCTATCTGGATCGTTAACTGCAGCTTTATCACCCTCCTAAAATGGGTCAGCTGAGAAAGTAAATTGATATCTTGATTGATCTTTACAGACACTCCATATAAAGCACATGTCAGGCACAAAAATTTGAGCTTTATTGGACTGATTCCAAAGCTTTTCAGTTCATTTTATTTTTAATGTTTTACAGGTGACAGTTATATTTTTATAAATATTAAAGGCTAAAATCATGTAGAAATTTCAGAAACACCAAATCAGAGAGGAATATAGAACATGTTTTAGCTAGATGTAGTGTTATGTGTAGTTTAATTTGGTGACATTGGGACTTGTCTGTTGAATACCCTTAGAGGCATTTCTTCAGTAATAGGCATTTTTACATATAATTAATGCATGTGTATGAAAGTCACAGGTAGTACTTGTACCTCTTGTTTTTATGCAAATTAGCTCCTCTGTCCACACATGTTACAGAGGATGGGCTGATGATGTATGTTACATGGATGAATAAAATTGAAGTCAAACTACAATGTGCTAAATGCTTACATATGTGAAGGTGTACAAACTTGATGTGTTACATATATGTACACGGATGAATCAGCCTGGTTGGAGTGCCCTTTCATGAAGAAACTATTAAAGCGTTTGTAAAGATAAGAGTCAGTGAGCCAGGGGATATTTTTACTCTGGACAAACCTGTATGAGTATCAAACCACATATCTTCATAGCCTTGTCATTACAGTGCCAAGAACACAGTGCAGTCACGGCCTACACGATGTGGGAGCAGACGCTAAAACTGCACCTCACAGAAATGCACAACTTATAAAAACATACACAATTATGCACATGTGTACACAGAAGTATTTATTCATACTGTAAGCACTGCCTTAATCATTACGTGCAGACATTGTGGGTATTGTTATTAATTAATAACAGCCAGATTCAGAGCTAAGTAAATCGTATATGTGTAAGAACAAACAAACAAGAGGTTTTGCTCATATTAATCATGAAGACCTGATAATTATCTGTCAGTAAAATCATAAGTTTATATTTGGGTAGCACACCTCATCCATTTACTTCCATAATCTGGCATTGCTGGTATTATTGGAGAAAGGCCCTTTTGGCTGGTCCAGTACGTACTACATCTGGCCTAAAAAATTCAACCATAACAGTGCATGTTTAGAGGCAGATAAATGTAATAAAAACATTACTTTGGGTGCAGAGAATTATAGTTTTCCTACAATCCAAACAAACCCCAAAACAACTTTCTCAGATCAATAGGACTCTTTGAATCTGCCAAAATGAGTAATCTTTACCATGCATCCTGCTCTGATCAGGATTGTGACATTTGTTCCTAGGGTTGAGACAAGTAGAGAAATTCATCCTCTGAGATTGTAAAATATAATATACCCTAGTAGAAGTTTGCAAATTCATGATGTATTTATAGGCTGAAATTTCACCCTCCTAAAAATGTTCCTCTTTTGAATGGAATTCAGGCTAAACATGAAGTGATGTTTATTTTTGATAATGGGTTATGGCATCAGAGAGTTTATTTGAAGTGATAGTAAGGGGAGGGGTTCAAATAATGCAAGCAGATAAAGTACAACACATTAGGTAATTAAAGGAGGTTGAATTTTTTTTTCTTAAATTTTAATAGTTGGGATGAAAAACAAACTTCAGAAAAATTATTTAGGGTGCCCATTAAAGGTTTTCAAATTAAACAGAAACAGACAGATGGCTATATAGCATGCATAGAGCATGCTGTCAATAGCAAAATCTAAGAACTTGAGGGAAAGAGCAATTTTTACTTGTTTAGCCAGAAAGGCAACTTTTGTGCTAATGGCTAATGTTGTGTAATCAACGGAAGTTGAGTTTTTGCTGGTCAATAAGACAACTACAACTAGCACTTCACGAGTACAGTTGCATGTTCAATTGCAGGCAGAGCAGAATCAGTTATGACCTTATGTTATAGGTGTAATTATAATCAGGTATGCTGTGAGAGACAGGAGTACTCTGCAGCCTCAGCTTTCTCTCCCCACCTCCCTTAATAAACCTGACCAATGTTGCATATGTGTGAGCATAGGGTAAAACAGCAATCACAGAAAATCATCGTGAATGGCATGATGCAATCTGCTTGCTCTTAATCAACAGTTCTTAAATGTTGCCATGCCTATGGCTTTTGCTGTTATGTAGGAACAGCTGCATTGCCAAGATGAACTTTAAGGTTGAAGAACTCTGAAGAGTTACATCATCATAATAGTTGCATGATTGGTCTCCAAAAAGCTAGCTCCGAGATTGTTCTGTCATAGCCTTCCAGAAGAAGTGAACTGTAAATTAGCTTGTGGACAGCGGGACAATTTAAAACTGAAGTAATTTCATTCATTGTGCATGAAGTTACAAATTAAACTTGTGCATCTCTTAATTCTTACGTAAGCTTGGGCCGAGCAATTTGGCTAAGCACACTTCTTATTCGACTGCTCAGAAGTGTCTGTTTTTTTTTTTTATGTGCTTCCCCGACTGCTGTCAGGTAATCTGTTGTAAAGGTTACGTAAGCCGAAACAATCTCCTTGAGCCCTCTAAAAACAAGACATGGCATTAGATGTTTTGCCAGTAGCCTAGGTAACCACTAACATAGTTCATCTTCCACATACTTGTCAAGTCTCTTGGGGGTAATGACATTGCCTAAACTCTTCTTATTTGCCTCTCTCTTGTTTTTGGCACAAGAAAAAAACTGGAACGGTATGCCTAAGGTATAAAGTGGTTAGTTACTTATTCCAGGTTGCCACATACTGTTGAGATAATGCATCTCAGTGATCAGTGTAGAAATTGCGACCTGATTTAACTTTCAAAGTTTTAAGTGTTTTGTTTCTGTTGGTAGTAGTCAGGGTTGGAGTTTGCTAGCTAGACACACCCTTGTTTATTGTATTTCTTGCACAGAGTTTTATTCTTATATATGGAATACCAATGATGAATCTTACACAAAACAGATAACCTTTCCGAATAGCTGTTTTACTTTGTCATATGTTTAGGCTTGGAAGTAATTCAGATTTTATCAGACACTACTGGAAACCTGAAAGTTTTAGAGTATGGGGGATTATACTATAGCTGTGACAGTTGTGCACATACAAAATAAATGAACCAATTGTTCACATCCATATAGGGGCTTTTTTGTTATTTGGGTGGATAAAGTGTAATCTCATTTTGCTCCTTTTATGACATCAGATATTATGAATAATCATTAGGTAAACTGAACACTCTTTATCATGGTTACAGCAACATGCCATATGAATTATTCATGAGATATTTGCACTCTTTATTTTGTAAATTACTGCTAACTCTACTAAACTTGCCGATTGATTGGTATTGTGAAGAGTGCCTTTTAGAAATGCAAGAGTGCTGAACAATACTGCCAACCATGGTTTCAGAGAGAGTTGCCATGGAAACTTAGCCGGCCGATGTAACCGTATGATGTGACTCACTTTCATAGTTGAATTTATCATGGAATATTGATCACCAATCAGAAACCAGTTGCTTTTATACCCAGACAGAGGCAGAGAGCTAGAACCCTTCTATATTTACCTTCTAGCTTGTGAGTCAGGGTTGCTCCCCCACTGCCCCCCCCCCTCGCCCAGTTCTATGGGTGCCTAATCAATGCACATGTAGCCACCAACTGGGGGTCCAGACTGACTACGGACATATTTGAAGACAGTCAAAGCTTTGCATGTAATATAGAAACTCAAAATATGGACAGTGTAGAGCACTTAAGGCTGGTACAGGTAGAAATTCATTAAAACAGACTGATTGAATTAATTTATTATTCTGCAGATTTGTCTACTGTTTCCTTTGGACCAACATGACGTGCTGTACAGTATTTGTATGCATGGTTAAAGCCAACTCTAGTGGAAAAAAATAGAGCATATGGTGTTTGAAGTTGTAAAACTGATCAGGTTTCAAATTTCCAAGAATGAATGTTAAACTTTTTTTCTTCACTAGTAATGAAATTATGAGCAAAGAGAACTAGGAAAAGTGATGCTATCATTGAACAGGATGGACAGTGATACACTCATCATAGCCGTGTTTGAGTCCTCATAAAAGAGACTGTGGAATAAAGTTATCTAACCTAATTTACAAAGACAAGAAAAACTAATTACGTGGGAAAGTGACTGAAGCAAGTGACAAGCCATTAGTACATGTAGTAACCATAACAACAGAATTTCTAACAGAAAAACAGCATGTGTATTCGTTGAAACAAAATTGCTTTTTGATGCGAAAGATTCCACTCTGTTGGTGGTTGCAAAGATCTAGAGTGTACTAAACACTGTTAATTTTTCACAGACTCAAGCTCCTCGCCTCTAGCTCCCTATTTATAGGGCTAATATTTTTCGCCTTCACTGAGAATTAAGTGGCCGTGATGATTATGCAGAGCAGCAGGGCATGTTTCACTTATTAGTAAACTTGTTAGGCATTATGTAAGCCCATAACTCCAGGCGTGTAACCTCATTAAATCTTGGCTGAACAATATTAACCAGCTTTAGTCTGGTTACACAAACACTCTTTCTCAAGGGGCTCAATTCCCCCAGGAGTGTAATAGGGTGTGTGGCTGATTGCTTGAAAGAGGGAATCCTGCACCTTGCATATGTAGACCACCCTCAGAAACTTTGCCCTGATTAAGAAGATACCTGAGGTTAAGAGGGGAAGGGCACTGATTGGTAGACCCCAGAGTCGTGGTGTGTGTCCTCCCTCAATCTGTTTTTCTTTGGTTGCCGATTTCCCCAGCAGGATGCTAAGTCACTCCAGTATTTGACTGAGGCGATAGATGAGATTTTCATCATTGTTATGGTTGGGGTAACAGACCTTACGCAGTGATGTAAACCTTGTTTGCTGGTCTCTACGGCTTAGCGGCAACACCGACACCAGTATTTGTGTTTCTTTCAGTGAAGCCCTCACACGTTGCTTTGGAATTATTACTTAACAGAGGTAGCAGTATTGAGTGTGGAAATCCAATCATCATGTTTAGTTTTTGAATGTAATATCAGTGTATCCAAACTTGACTTTAAACAAAGCAACCAGAGAAGAAGGAAGAATCTCTGGGATTTTTTTTTATATTATTATTATTATTATTAGAATTATAATTTTTCCTTTTTTCATGAGCTATGATGTTGATAAAGGCACCGTATGAAACTAGAGTTCAAGGTCACATGAACTGTTTCCCAATTCATATTGATAGTAAAGTGGTGATTGTGAATCAGTAACGTGTAAGTACATGTGCCAATAACCAGAGTTTTCCTTTCTGTTTTTTCAGCTTTGATGACAGCAGCTCTATTAGCAGTGGAGAGATCAGTGACACTATTGCTGAAATCAGCACTGACGAGAACTTGACGGGATCTTCACAAAGTGCTTGCTCCGACCACACCAATCCCTTCAGCAGCTTAAAACGAGTGCCCAAAGATATTCTCCGAGTCACGCCCAATGGGAACGTTCCAATCAATGGGAAACGCAACCCTCTGATCGCCAGCAATGGCAGGGAATTCTACACCCCAGAATACAACGGCGCACCCAGCTGGCGCAAGTTTTCCATGCCATCAACTGGGAAATACTTCAGTGATCAGGAAGATTATGGTAACCCGTATAATGGCTATGATCAGTGGCACAGAAGTGACCCTAATGGGATTATCCCCCCTGGCAGGAAGCTCTCCATCACCAGCCAGCCAGAGTTAGGCAGTGCCTACTACAGGCCAGATAGCGGCAGTTACAGCGAGAGTGATCGCAGCTCTTATATGTCTACAGGCTCAAACAAGCGGGAATGTGAAACAAACACAGATCAGTCGTTCTTACAAGATAACATGAGAAAAATGCAAGCGCGTAGTTCAAATTCCCTGGGTACTGCTTACGGGTACAGAAGGCCTCTGAGCAATACTAGTACCTGTTCTGTAGGGAGTAATAAGAGTACAGGCTCTAAGGGGTCAATGAGCGGCCGTCTGGTCAAGAATGGGGCACCCACTGACCGCTTCTCTGATACTGCCTCTGTTAAGTCTAACCCAGAGCGGCTGAGCAGCTATGACAATGTGCCCACGTGCATCCCTCGACCTGCGAGTGCAACACCACGAACAATGACAGAGAGTGGCAGTAATGGCTTCCACAGAGACCCCAGGACTGACATGGGGCCTGAAGCCTACAGTAGCAGTACGCTCGAGCGGCGCAAGCGTGGCAACTTTGCCTCATCCCGATCTCTGTCGTCTGGCTCAGCCCAGACCGACACCGAACTGTACAAATCCAACACCCTGGGTCGCCGGCGTCTGTTTGGGAGTAAGAACAGCCTGACCAAGGGAACCTCTGCAGGTGAGCATATGTGTGCTAGTACTATAATCTCTAACCCACACGCTACTTATAGTAAAGAGGGAGGTAATCGACAAAATGGGAATAGTTTCCTGTCACCCGATTTCTCTAGTCCTCGGAATTCTGCCATGACAAATGGCGCCAACAGCAATTCCTGGCTCAAATCTAGCTCGGGGAATCTCAGCGGCTCAGCGCCCATGTCGGAGACAGAAAGCATGGAGTCTCTGTCGTCTGCTGCCTCCAGTATACAAGCGCAAATCCAGCAGGCGCGGGCGCTGAGCGGGGCAAGCGCCCGCATTCTGGCGCACCAGCGAGCTGATGTCCTGGGCCAAGGAGACTTGCAGCGATCCAACAGTATTCGGTCCACCCAGTCAGAGCGAATCTACTCCAGCCACCATGGTGCCTTACCTGAGGACTTACCACAGGCCACCGGCTACGCTCAAGTGGAGGATAGTCCACCCAACCAGCCATCGTCTCCCACCCCCAGCAACAGCTCCCAGTCGTCGTCCCGTTTCACCTACCCCATGACAGCCTATGCAGGCATGCTTAGCAGTGGTGGAGGCCTCACCCAGAGTATGGTGCGCTCCAACACACAGTCTAGCCTTCCCTACAGCAGTCTGGCACTGTCCAAAATGAACAGCAAAGATGAAGAAGGCAGTCGTAAGTGTTTAAAAAAAACAACAGTTCTATAACTTTGACAAAGCCAGACATTTCTGACTGTGTCCCAATTCTCATCACTGATCAGACAGGACCAATTATAACACTGATTCCAAACTGCTTTCATCACCATGGACACCAGTTACTTAACAGAGTTATGTCCCCTGATAATCTCATCTTCGTTGACCTGCCCTGTACTGTAGGCAGACCTGTTGTCATTATCTCCCTCTGGTTTGTGTGTGTGTGTGTTTGCCTGTGTGTGTGTGTTTGAACTGTTGTCAATGCTTGCTATGAATTATTAATGCATGTGATGTACTTTGTAGTGTGTGGCAATCAGAATACATGTATATAGGAAAACAAGGGGTTAGCCAGCTACCAGCCCACCAATCCACCCAAGTCTCAGAAATGGAAAAAAAAAATTAATGCTATTTGGACACCCATTGATTGCACTTTTAACACAAGAGAGGAAAGAAAAATAAAATCGGGAAGCCCTGCTCAATCAAAATGACCTCAGAAAAGACTGTTTGGACAATCTCTTTCACATTTCTGGCATACTTTCTGCAGAGAAACATAAAATAACGATTAGCCACAATATGTCGGTACTCCCTAAAATTTAACGTTTCATACTTGCCATGGGAAAATGTTTATTTGGTATAGGCAAAAAATTATTGTTACGAAGATGAAGTAGAATTGCACATTTGTGTGAATGTTTGTGTTGCGTGTTACATAACGTAATACAATGCCTCTACATGTAAGTCTTGGTATGTCAGAGCGCAAACATATATGTTTGTGTGAAAGCCATGAAGTAGAAGCTTGCACTTCATCTTTTTCATGTTGGCTTGTCACTAGAGTTGTTTCCCCTGTAACATACTCGTGATGTACAGTTGTTGCCCTCTTGTAATATACTCAGTCTTGACATCACTAGTGCTCTTCCCTCAGTATTCTGCACTTTGAATGCTACTTGATATGCTAACAGTTTTGCTGTGTTTAACTTCAATTGACCATTAACCTGCATGTATTAATCTGGCATACTTTTATCTTTCATTTCATATAATGTATTACAATAGACGTTAAAGTACCAGACAAGTTGATTTGTACTTTTGTTGTTATACTGTCGTATGTTTTGCTTGTTACATTTACAGGGGTTTGTCAAAGTAACTATATATCCATGGTATACAGAAAGCAGTGAACGTGCAATTATAGACTTTTGTGATGACTTTGAAACACATTTATATGTGAAATTAACATTTGAATTTTTCCTGTTATTGTATATATTGTTTTATTCGGTGTTTAAAATGATCAGAATTTCAAACAATGTGTTTGTGTGTGTGACATTAAAATATAAGCCGGATTGAATTACAGTATTCAATGTCCATGTTTTGTACACGGGAATTTCACAGCAATTTTTGGCAAGAGCCTGAAGTGAATCACCTGTTTTCGAGATTGACCCTAATTCCTTGTTCTAAATAAACTACAAAAATAGTTTACTGATACATCTTGATGCCACTGCCCAGACAGTCTTTTGAGGAAAGTCGCATCCGCACTGCTGATTATCTCTGGCATTAATGTCATTGTAATTCGAGGAAATTACTTGTGGCGTCTTAGTTTAAGTTTCCTTGGGGCCAAACCCTGGTACACCATAATGCCTAGCAGTAGGGGGGTAGAACTCTGACTAACTTATATGCCTCGCCTTAAGATGTCGGCTTATATTTCACCACCCTCTTAAGGGGCCCACATTTGATGTATCTTGTCATTTGATAATCAGTATCTTCCGGTCTCGGTCTCCATATGTTATATGACAAGACTGATTAATCTGCCCATACGCTCTTGTCAGGTCCAGATTTAGTTGGTTTCATCTAATATTCTCTCCGGTTTTGAGCTCGGCACATATGTACACATTAAGTTCTGTGTAAGTGCACTTTGATTATTTACAACCTGCTTGTAGCATAAGTACGTCAGATTTATGAGATTTGCTCTAGCTGACCTACATCAGGTGTTCCTTCTCATTATATATCTTATCCCAACTTTCTCTCCTCAAATAAACTGGCTGATTAGGACCAAATGAGGGTACATTTGCTCAACCTTATCTCGCCTCTGATGGGAATGATAACCAAGAATAAGTCATGCACAAAATTAAACCATTGCTAATTGTCTTTCCATGGACAGTTATCACTACTTTACAAAGATGGTGTCCATTAAGGTACATTTATCTACACTGGAATGACGTTTTCTAGTTGGTTTACTAAAATGTGTTTTATGCAAAAAAGAAGTGTGAAAAGTGATATTTTTTTGTACATCATGTTCAGTTTGTACCAGGATAACATTGTGAGAACACTAAAAATAGCTATATTCGTTATGAATGGAGCAGATATTTTATATACAAATTGTATCATTATTTCCTTTCAGTTCATGGATCAAACTTGTCTCTTGTGTCAAATTCCTCATCTGTGTATTCATCGGTGAGTTAACTCTTCTACCAAGTTCCTTTATTTGAGTTATACTGCATGCCTGCAACTTTGTGTTTTAGTTGGCTCATTCTATTACATCCATATTAAACCTGTGAGAGTATTGGAAAGATTGGACAAGTGCTCAGGTATAAATGCAATGTTTTATGTTTGGGGCTTAAGGGGAGGGGAGATTCTTTCTTTATGCATTATGTAAACACAGAAATATTGAGCCAGATACTGCAAATGGTAATTGTTAAATACCTAGCATCCTTCATGGCCTGTTAACAGGTGCTGTTTATAAAGATTCTGTGTTTGTACTTCCTAAAGAGAGATATCACATACATTTCTTGAGAGTGACAGAAATTTGACAATGATTGTGAGACGACCATGTTTTTTTTGGCTCATCACAAAGTGCTTTCAATGGACGAGGCCAGGAATAGTCATTTCACACGTTCTCCTATATGCCACAAATTGCTGTCTTGCAAGGGGAGTTAGAGTCTGTCTACTTTTGACATAGATCTCTTTGAACATCACATTGGGTGGAGACTGAAAGTGAGAAGAGTTCCAGCTCTAAGGGGTGTAACTCCAGGTGTTCGTAACATTTAACAGAAAGTGGCCTGGTGGGCAGTAATGAGTGCAAAGTTCTGTTTCTTCTTAACTCTGATAAAGTACAGATACGCTTCTGAGACTAATTTTTTCTTGCCGTGTGTATTTGCTAGTTGCTTATTACGCAGTTACCATGGTAACGTATAGGCATGTGTTCACAGTTTGGTCTTCAAGTGTTCACACTTTTTGTTTGACATTTCAGGCAGAGGAAAAGCAAGCCCATGAGGTAAGACAACTTGCATATTTTGTTTTCCCTTCTTTTTTCTTTTGAGAAAGTCTATCATGAAGATTTTAGAAAGTCCATGATACAAATATGAACTTGAAACATATTGCCTAGAAAGGTGTTTTGTTGTACACTAGGAAATATGCAGTGTATCCACAGTTTTTTTTCTTAATATTTGTCTTTTACATGGAAAAAGGAAAATTAAATGAAAGGTATTTAAGGAATTTGTTGAAATCCTCATCTTCTCTCTTTCATGTAACTAATACTATGTTAGTTGAAGATTTTTGGAAATTTGTTTATATTTTTAAAAAGTATGTACATAATTGTTGTTTATATAGTTGGGTGTCTGAAAGGAATGATGAGGATACAAACTGAAAAATTATATCAATGTCAAAGTCTTGTTTGTTGTTGACACTATCAAATGCCTCAATTACAGATACGTAAGCTGCGAAGAGAACTAGAGCACGCACAAGAGAAGGTGATCACCTTGACAACACAGCTGAGTGCAAACGTAAGCATTGTTAATGCATGTTCACACACACCACACAGCATTAGGTATTTACTGAAATTGTCCTTTGTTCTTTGTACATGTCAAACTAAATATGAGTGAGGTGCATAGTATTTGGTCGACAAAATAATGAGGAGACTGGTAATATTTATTAGTCAGGGATTATTAATCACAGTTATAGAACTAAAGCCAATATGCTGCTCTTGTTATGGTTGACTTCTGATTTGTTTGACTAAAGCTCTAATTGTGAAAGCTGCCTCTGTGTGTACCATAGAATTGGGGTTTAATTCAATTGCTCAGCTGACATGAGGTTAAACAAGGGCAGACAACTGCTGGCAAATGTCCAGGGTTTATCTGGTTAATAAATGAATTACTGTAGGTTAATAACAGAGAGGTCAGTAATAAAGGAACTGCCCTGAATATACTAGTATGAATTCGCAGACGAACTATTCATTCTCTGGTCACTTATTAGCGTTATGTTCCTACTCTTTTCTGGAATAGTCATTTATAAGGATTGCATGCAACGACGCTCCCAGTGGCTTATATGTATTCATCTGTAAAACCTCTAATTGACATTTTGGCTAGCATTCAAGTTTGAGTCCACACCAGCCATTTAGCCTCATTGATTTCAATTTCACTAATTTGATATATTTACTGACCCTCACCTTATTTGGCAGCTTTATGGAAAACATGAGTCTAGTATACTTACCACTTCTTGGCATTATAAATTCTCATTGTTGAAATGTAGGGCCAAGAATATTGTCTTTGTCAATCAAACCTTATCATATTTCTAAAGCAAGATGGAATACAAACTGAACGCTGTTCACAATTACATGCATAGCTGAATTTAATGAATGTGAATGAGTAAATGATTTCCTATTTAGAGGTAAATGTCATCAATTATCTTTGGTGCTTAAACTTACATTATTTCAGTAAGATGTCATCATACCTTTCGGCTATACCTCAAAACGACATTTTAAGGTAATAACAACTCACAGAATCAGGTTAATTATGCAACTTACTCATGGGCTAAGTTTTAGGTTGTTTATACTGTAATCAAACATAGACCGTATTGTCAGCTGTAAAGGTTTTCTGAACAATGATCATGTTAAAGAATTACCCAATGCCCTCTTACATATTAATCATTCCATTTTGTTCTTGTTCATCCATAGAGAATTGGTGGATATGGCAATAACCCCCAGTTTCTAGCAGCGTCAACTCAGCAGGTAAGGATTTTCCTGTAGATACCACTGTCTTAGCTTGCTTATAGCCTCTTGTTTATTGCCTCAACTACTTGTATTTGTAATATGAGATTAAATGGGAAAAATGTAGTTTTCCCAGCATTCCATCATCATCATCTTCCACAAATTTTGCAATTTTATTGAGAATACTTTAAATTTCAAGCTCATTATGGGAGTTTTGAGTTTAAACTCTGTTATTATTCTGTTATTGGAGGTAAATAAAGTCTTACTGCATCATATGGCTTGTCAAAAATTGTTAGACAGCCTTTGTTGACATTAAATCACTAATCACCTGTCTCACTTTGTTGCGGATTGACAAGTGACATTTCTTTCCTTCAGGAACTTCCTATAAGTACACAAACATTTAGCTCCTTAATTTTTTCATCCTTCGTCTACTCTAAAAAAAAAATTTTGAACACTTTTTGAAATGATGTTATTGTAAATGCAATCCATGATAGCTATTTGCCAAACATTGCTGATGAGACACACATTACAGTAGAACTTCTTTTACCTCCATCGATAAAAGAGTGTGAACTTGAAATTCCCGTATTCTGTACGTATTGTGAAAAAAAAAAAGAATTATCATCTGTACTGATTTGTTTCTTATATTCCCTCATGAGTTAATTATACTGAATCTTCTTTGTGTCACTTTTTTCTCACTTTTCCCTCATTTTCTGTAGGCTATTTAGAGCTTATAGATCCCTGTCTGTTTTTCTCACATTTCCTTTGTGTGTGTTTTTGTATAACGTTGTGATTTGTATGATATGCCTTCCTCAATCATAGTGTAAGCCTCTTAGTGTTGGATATAAGTATTTCTCTTTTTTTGAAAATTGAAATGAAATTGAAATATTTATGAAGATTTTTTCTATCACGTTGTCGTGAAATGCCCAAATGGAGGAAGCAACAATAGATAAATTCCTGGAAAGTCTGAAAATGCACTTCTGAGACCTTAAATTCTCCTGTTGCTGTTTGTGTGTCACCGAGTGCTGTCACTTGCTACTGCGCCACTGTAATGTGGATGGAGACAACCCCCTGCAGTGATCTGCCCTTGGTCGGGATGTGTGTATCCAGAGGGAGCCACAATAGCTGTACAAACATGTAGTGATGGTAGGGGCAGATGTGCCAGTTTTGTGTGGTCCTGGTTGCTGAACACATGGCTGTTGCCATTTGTCCATCAAAACCTGCTCCTAGAAATGTCTTTATCAGTGGTTGCAAATGTAGTGTACATGACACCTTGGCATCTGTGAGCATTAACGGTGATAAGTTGTTAGTAATTATGGCTGAAACAGTTTTTGTGTGGAAATAACCACAATGTATTTGCAAAGGGTAGTATTTGCAGAAATGGTTTGTATGTTCAGGTATCAAGACAGAGCAAAACAAACATGTGATGAAGGCATTTTTTGAAGGAGAACAATAATCTTGATATCAACATTCGTCATCACACAGATAAATTTTATAAAATGCTACCTAAGGACATGTCTTGTCTGTTATCTCCAATATTTTCTACACATCTGCAAAGTCTTTATTTCCCTCTGGAAACTAAACATCATTGGCGAAATGAAAATGTTCTTGAGTTTGCATGACATTGACCACCAGTCAATTAATAAATCTCGTTATCAACCAAATGAATCTAGAAGTATCTACTAAGTATGTTTGTGTTGATAAAACATCACCAGGCTTAATTGAGTAAACCTCTCTGTAGAAACATGCTATGGTGCCATACCATGCTGTAGAGATTGATCCTGTGTGTGAAGAGCTAGCTATAGGCTTAGTTGAGGCTATTTGTTCAGTAACTGAGACATGCTGGAACAGTATCCTTGTTGTAACCCTCTTAAGGATTTGTCCGATTCAGGCATGTAACTAATTACTTTAAGTGTAGGGTGAAGTGTTTTGATACCTGACTCCCCAAACTGACCAGGGCTGGAGGCTGTAGGGATAGCCAGTGGTCAATTGTTGTTTTGACCTTGCCTTTAGCCTTGGTATGGAATTTCTGTCTGTGGCTCCATACAGCTTAAGCATGTGTACAAAGCCGTCTGAAAGGCAGGAAAATAGCTGTCAGCTAAACCAATAACATGTACATTGTACATGTGATCAGTTCTCTGTACCCCTGTTTTCTGTGCCACGCATTGAACCTCCCATGAAAACCTGATCGCGGTTTAGGGGTAGGAAATAATTAATAAAAAGCTTTTTGAATTTTTACAAAGATTTAGTATAAAGCATAATTTGAGTGTTAGCTAAAAATCCCCTTTTTATAGCTTAGAGTATTTGTCATTATTATTTAACAGAGTTACTCACACTTAATTTTAAAAAAAAACATCAAGAGAGAGAAAATTTTTATTTGGCATTTGCCTGATTCTTCCAGTTAAAAAATCTATCTAGATGTGAATATACCAGTAGATTAAACTACTTCACTTTTTTTAGTGTGAAAATGATTTACAAATTCTCACTGTGTGTGCATCACCAAGGTTGCTGCCTCAACTTTTCAACTATATACATTTTTCATTGAGCCAGTGTAGCTATTGGCTAGAGTTTGGCCCTGGTCTAGGTGTTGAAAAGTCTTTGACAGAGTAGGCCATTTGTTGTGCAGCCATCAGTGCCTGGGGTAATCAGTCACAGGCCAAAGGCAGAAGACTTTCCAGAATTAAGAATTTACAAACTCTTGTTTCCCATTACTGGGAGCCTGTTGCCAATGACTGGTGAGGGCTGAGAGAAACCAGGTGAATGGTCAAGATCTCAGTGACCATGTAGTGACCAGGGTGCTTGTTAGCTGGTGGTCAGCTCAGCTGTTTGTTCTTACTGGACAGGCTCTATTTCATGGCAGTTCACACCTCTATCCAGAGCTGGAAATCTTTATGACCAGCCCCTGTCAGACTGGGGCACAGACGTCCCAACCGGGCACATCAGTTCTGGAATCACTGATAAGCAGATTGAATGCAGGGATAGACTGCATGGTTCTCCTAGGCTTTTTCAGCCCAGTCCTACATTATCAAAGGCTGACCTGTTCTGGTGTAGATCAAATTGACCAGATCCAGATCAGGAGGTGTAAAACTGTTCCAGAATAAGGTTGCACTGAATCAATTGCGACTTTGGCTGACTATGGATACCTCACCTTACTACTACAATAAGGTATGGTAATTACGATTTATTTGGCTACTTTAGCAAAACTTTTGAAAGAGTTTTGTTCTTTGCTGTTTTTTGCTGTGTTCTCATGATTTACTTCTTGGTTCAGGGAGTTTAGTATATTTACATTTTACTTCTTTGATATTAGCACGTATACGTATCAGTAAAGCCTACTGCCTTGCTGCAGATGTATGCTTACATCCGGCTCCAGTGCTGTAGATATCTAGAATTTGGACGAAGTGCAATGGGATATTTACAGGCGTCATAATCAGTGAACTAGATGCTCCCATGTCTTTATGCCTTTGCCCTTTGGGTTGAAGATGCAGAAGTGTGATTAACACCGCTCTAGTGGGAGAATACCTCAGGGCTATCAGTGACCATCTCCAGCCAAGCCATCATTGTGAGAATTCCTACTCAGTGTAGCCGCCCAACAGTTATGAATAATATGAGTGACCTTAGCCGTTTGCTCAGATACCCCCATTTGTTTTATGGCAGCTGGCAGTAGTCGGTACCTGGTCAGAAATTCCAAGGTGGATTCCTTGAGCAATCTGATCTCGGGATCAGAGTCGAAAAATCTTTGCATTAACAGTCTGTCTCTGTCGTGGTAAGCTGATTCGCCAAACAGATAGAAAAGTATGGTCTGTGGTTGAAGATCTTGACTTCTCTGCCAGTGAACTCTTTTTTCAGAGGAAACTTTTTTTTAGAGGGACTGAGGCACAATGGGACAGGATCTCTTAGAAATCCATCCAGAGGCCAACTCATTGAGATTTGTGGGGGGAATTTTTTTGTTCCTGCATACCAGAATGAAAGTCAGCATCATGATGGTTGCTGATAGTTCCTGGCACCTGCCATTAAGAATTCACACAGACATTTCATTGCCAAATTTGATGCAGTTCGAAACCCCTAAGCTCGCCTAAGATGTATTGCATTGATCTTTCAGAGTGGCTACTCACTGGGATTTGTTTTTTCATAAAGAAATTCTGGACTGCAGAACAGTTTCTCTTCTGTTAAGAGAATTTGCTTGACCAGTTCCAAATTGACTTTAGATGCAAGGAGACATTTTGTGCTATATTTGAAAAAGTTGATCACTATCCTCTGAAGATAGCATCTTGGAGATTTATGGTATATTAGCTGGCCCCACATAAAGTATTGTCTATCCCCCCACTGATGCTGAACAGCTGTATGCCACTCTTATCTCTGCTGTCCGCTGATGTTTTGGCAACACAGAACTCAACTCCGTCCTAACTGTATTGGCTTTCCAGTGTTTTTGTTAAAAGAACAGCTGGAGAAGGGATTATCTTGTCATGTAGACTGTCATAAATTACACCTCAGCCTCAGTTTCTTACTAGCTCAGTTCTAGCTCACAGTTGTACCCAGTGATGAAATGAATAAGTGGATGAGCGGGAAAACAAAAATATTGAAAAGCTTCAGTTGCTTCAGCTTTTCTCAGACTATAATGAAAATTAACACGCTTGGTTGAAACTTCTTCCCTTTGGTGCCATTTCTGGAATCCAAGAAGTCTACTTGAGCTGCCATTCCTTGGATTTTTTTAGGGTTGCTAGAAGATTTAATATCTATTAGATAGGGTGGGTGGAAAGGAAAACTTGTTGGCGGGGAGATAAAGAAGCTGGGTCAGTCAAGATGGTGTAATTGCTGCAGCAGATTCTCCTCAGAGAGTGTACTTTACTGCCTCGTGGCAAAAAAAAAAAAAAAAGAAAAAAAAAAAAAAGGATGACATGCCCAGGAACAATTTTGCAATGGACTCACAGCTAGTTGGGATTTATTTCTTTGTAACCCAAGGAATCAGTGGAATTGTTAAGCAAATAGTTCCGATTGACTAGGAGATTTCATGAATGTGCAGGCCGGGTCATCCTGTGGTTTGGGAAGCTGCCATGAGCATCGTACTTGTAACCCGGTACGGACCTCTGTGAAAGCTGGATATGCTTACCTTTTAGCCTCTAACCCCGGAGCTTACCTGGCCAGATAGACACTGCTGAAGTTACTCGTCCTCAATTAAACCCTGTTAACAAAATTGTCGCAAGGTGTTAGGTGTAAAATGGCAAGCAGCCCACGGAGAGGTTGTAGATACTGTACCAGGAGCTACCCATCTGTGGCCACCATACCAGAAACCAGCCCAGAACACGTAGGTCATCAGTGTGTGTATGTGTGTTTGTATATGTTAGGCTCCATTTGTGCTCTATTTTTCATCCTAAAAATTCCCTTAGTAAAAGTTCCGTAGTAATGTTTTTGTGAGTTTTTGCAGACCATTTAATAGAGTGTTACCATTGAACTGATTTTGTGAAAGTTTAACACTGTAATCAGATTTTAAGCTTATGATGTAGAATTTTTTCTGTGAGGTAAACACTGGTCTTATAATTATTGTCGCCATAATATTTCTATTAAATACATTTTTATTTTAGTGTAAAAGACCAATCTGAAATGATAATCATATAAAGAAGTTGAAAGAAGGTGTGAATGCAATATGTATTTTGGCATGTATATGATATTTTGGTCCTATTCTTCCAGTTTGAATTGATATCCTGGCAGTCCCATTTCAGTAAAGTTAGTAATTTGATCCCAAGACAATGTCTAACAAGATATCAGTTTTGTGACCAGATCTTCCCATGTTATATGTATAAGGACTTATGGACTAAATAATACTGCTGTCTGGTCTGAGAGCTTTCAGCTTTATTGTCATCCCCAGAATGAATCTGTGCAGACCTACCATATGGCCCCGCTTGCCTTCTCCTCTAGCCTAATACAGAGCAAACACATTGGGTTCTCAGCTGCTGCAGTTTGTCTTATTACCACACTGTGTTTAATGAAAGACCAAAAGTCGGTCTGGGCTCTCCAGGGCTATGATCTCCCAGAACGTATGTGACCAGGGCTCTTCATAATACAAAACCCACAGGGGCACATTGTCTGGTTTCAGATGTACAAGGCTAAGCAAGCTAATATTGCCTAACCTGACAGAAAGTCGGCACCTTTGTAGTGCCTCATCTTCTCAAAGCTTTGGATGTTTCTGACTGAGGTTCCTTGTGTAATATTACTGATCACTATTCCATTTCACAGGCCCGTGGAGATTGTGTTTGGATAGCCCCTCTCAAAGTTCTCTCGGCTTTCGAGTTTCTTGTATTATGGTGCCACATGGTCCTACTCTTTCTGGTACCTCTGTGCAATGGTTTCAATCGGATGTTAGGCCTTCAAAACTTTATCATAAAGGCAGTGAGGGAGAGAGGGGGAGGCAGAGAATATCCAGGTTTAATCCTACACAGGGGCGGGGGCAATATGTTTTTATAGCCCTCTCCTGAGACTTTGATCAATTTCAAGCAGGGGGGCCCCAGCGTCTGGAAGATTATGCCATGAAATGGTTCATTGGAATACGGGTGATTGCCCTGTGATTTTCACAGTACGCTTTTAGTCAGGGCTCAGTGGTAAGAGAGGGGGTGTGTTGGACAAGGTTAAGGGTAATCTTAACAGATAGTCCACTGCTCTAACACCCCTTCCTCCCCTGGGGGAACACCTTTCAAATGTAATTATGATGGATGCCTGCCTGCTGAGATCTGTTTATGTTAAGTTCACTTTGATATAGACAAACCAAGTTGAAAATGCCTTACCAGAGCTGGAGACTTTTGCCTTTATCATAGGGGCAAATAGAGATGAAAATATTTTTCAAGTCCTGAGAGGGCAATGGGATGTGCTTGTATATGGGGACTATTGGATTCTTTTACGAGGTCTGTGAAGATTTAAAATACAGTGTCACGAATCAGAAGTTGAAAGTTACAAAAGTCTAGTGATATTCACTAAAATGGTAATCTGTGCATTGGTTTGTGTTTCTGCTAGTCTTTTTTGAATTGTCCTAACTCTTATATACATGGATTGCATAGCATTAATCTAGCAATCAGGCACTACTAAATGATAAGAAAAGAATTATTAATAAAAGATGCGTGCAAAAAGAAGAAAAATTGAAATTTCACACATCAGTTTTGTAGATCAGTTCTTAACCTGTTGGCTCTAAGATAGGTACATGTAGACGTATACTCTGTAAGAGTAAACCGTTAAACGAGATTTGATTGAATAGTGTGGTCTGTCTCAGGTGACTGTTGAACATATTTTCTTCCAATTTACTTAAGTTCATGCTTAGAAGACAGAACACATGTATTATAACAGGTCACCTGCTATTATGGTTTTTGTTTGATATGCATGCATGTGTACATTTTTGATAGGGCTGCATACGCTGTTTAATGAGAGGTACGCTGATTAAAGAGAGGTACGTGTACACCATCCACAGGCTCCTATACTCAGACTACTTTTCCAGATGTCTAGTGAATGAGATGAATTGTAAATGGCAGAGGAAGCTGTTTGACCAGTACAAGGATCATCCTTGGAATGTTTGGAGCCATAGGTGGCTAAAGGGCTCTGGTCAAAACTTGTCAGGGATGAGAAGGCGTCATATTTAATGGTAGGGAATTCACTAGCCTTTTGCTAATGGGCAGCCTAGACATAGCAGACAAAGTGTGTGTGTCCAAAAGGAGGGATTATTGAGCCTGTAGGACTCCCAGGTTAGACACCCAGATGGTGTAGATCAGGACTGGCATGGCTGGTTGTTTAGAAGGCTTTTGTGGTAATCTTTATAACAAAAATACCACTGCATGGTGTATACATGTACAAGACAACATCTGGCAAATCTGCTTGCCTTTCTCGAAAAGGAAACAAATATCTTGAATATTTGTGAAATGTTGCGGACTTCCTTAGCTGAATTGTTCCCTGTCGTAGGGTCAGAAGTATTGTCTGCCAAGTCAGGAAAATAAACATTTGGAATCTTGCTTCACAAGTGTCAATGTCAGCACCATGGAAATGTTTATAGCAAAATTCCCATGCAAAAAGTAAGTTTCATTGAATGTAGAAATCCAGATGCCAAAAAAGATACAGTCTGAGGAGAGTACTTAAGAGGTGAATTGAGGTGAACAAGAACAGCATTGACACAGCTATTTCTCAGATTGTTTCCTTTGTTGGTTTGTGAGAGAGAATATAGAATCATCATTTACAGCTGATTCTCATTTGACAAAGTGATTAGTTAATTTCTTTAGACCTTAGTTTGAGAACTGTTTTCCTCATTGGATAACCTTGAACCAACTCTACATTAAATGTAGATTATGTCTACATTGTGTCCAGAATCCTTGACATCTTAAATTGGAAGTGACTTTTTTGCCAGAAACAATCTAAGAGCACAGACCTAAGCTTGTACAGTCTAACGTATCACTGTTGCCAGTCTAAGTTGTATTTTATAGCAGACTATTACTTGGGAGTTTGCCTGCCTTATGTATGTGGGAATAAGTGGAATTCATGGCAAGCTGAACAGTTTAGTGGTGCTTAACATAGCCGTTAAAGACCCCTCTCTACTCACAGGAACACATGCCAGTTCGCAGAGAATCCTTGGGCTCAACAGGAATGGTGATTCAGGGTGAAAGTGTGTGCCGAACTTTGACAAGTGCGCAAGAAGTGTCCTAATTAACAATCTGATATTTTCTCACCAAGTTCTCTGCTAATCCCCGGCCTGTGGAAGGAGAGAAAAAAATGGCCGACATAATGTTATTAAAAGATGTAACGATCTTGCCTTTGCCTGGGTCAACAGTGGGGGTTCAAAAGCATCCATGGTAAATTGATGAAATTGTACAACCATTGGCATTTGTAGACGTCTTGAAACCACTGAGCCAGATCTAACATATCTTGATTCAATTGACACGATCTTATTAAAGCCACGGCTGTTGGTTTCCTGTAATACCTATAAGTAACGGGGCTCATGCAGGGTAAATCCGCTCTCTTGGTTACTACAGTGGGTTATATAGGGACCTGTGAATGATATCTGTTGCCATGGCAAAGCTATCAACTCCTAGGGTTTTTTGTTTTGTTCTTTTTTCCGTCAGAACCTGAGAATTCTTCACAAGTATGCGAACATTTCCCCTGAAAACACCGATTAGGCTGAGGATTGCAATAGGGTTTTGTGCAAAAGAATTGCGTTGTTTTTGATGCTAGAAGACAGAATATGCCTCAGAACCACCCGCAGTGTTGTTGTTGGGCAACCTAGGTCACCTGGTGTATAAGAACTTAACATTATTTCACAGACCTCCCTGAAAGACAAGCAAACGGCAGCAATTATTAGCAGAGAAAATGTTCAACTACGCAAGCGGGAGTCTACCAAATTGGATATATCACTCTGTTATTGTTGTAAAATATACCAACAACTAAACCCATAATTACTAGTGCTTCACCCAGCAAAAACACTTCTGTTTTTCTGTCCTTTAGATTTGGGATCACGTACACAGATGCAACAAGCTTCTATCTTATGTGTATCTTTGTTTCCATGGGAATCGTCCAGCTTTAGCCACAGTGCACCACACGTCTGCTGAAAGTTGTGTAACTAGACACAGTAACTATTAGTCCATTTTTATTATTAAAAAACTTTCAAGCTTTGGAATTAAACTGAATTATTTTCAGTTGGTCGGCTAACATCGGAAAGCTTATGTACAAAGAACTGAACGCTGTAGAAAAGGTGAAAATTTGCACCATATAAATATCGAAATTAGTTGAAGAATTACAGTATTGACAAAGTATGCCTGTTTGCTTTAAATTTTTGCCCTTATGTGTAAAGGTTGGCCTCAGCACAGTATGTAACATGTAACTGTTTTTGAAGCCATAAATGCCTCTGTATTTTTAACAAGCTAATTTCCCATTCTTGACAGAGAAAATCTCTTACAGATGTTGAGGCTAATTTTTTTTTTTTTTAAGTGAGTAAAATTCAGATTAAAGCCAGAAAGTTGCCGCCTGATGTAGAGCCACAGTGCAGGGCTTCCTCTTTCAGGTGTTCAGTTACAGCTTACCGGCCAGGCCTGTGTGTTCACCTAGCTGGAGTGAGAGGCATAAGGGGGAGAAACTCTATACACCCCATCTGCACCATCTTTGTTTGATTCCTGCAGGAATCCCTGTGGCAGACTGAACAGCAATCTGTACACACTTGTAGTTATATTTTTATACCTATTCCACATAGTGCTAAATGTTTTAGATACTTTCAAGGTTATTGGAGAAATATGCTTTTGTTATGAGCAACATGGCTGTTTTTCTCTGGTACAAATTTGGACAAATTTCTTTTCGGCAACATATTTATGAGCAGCGGTGTGTGATACAGTCATCATGTACTGTAGTGTATCAGAGTAACTAGCTTAACTACCTTAACCAGCATTACCCATCCGAATGCCAAATAATATAAGCTTTTTTGCAATCATATGCAATATTATGCCACATTCATGTCAGACCTTAATTAAACCAGAACACTGTCATAAGAAATCTTTATTTTGTTTTTCTTTCAGAGTTATAAATACCATATTAGCATATTTATAAATAAATATTAGCATCCAAAAACTCCCCATCAAAGTTTTTCCTTCAGCATGGCTATCAGCATAGCTAGCAATGCTTTGACAGGTGTGTAGACAAGTTGCTTCTAAAGAGCCATGTGCAGAAGCCAGTCAGTCTGTAAAAACAGCCCTACATAACAAACCAGTTTTGCATGTAATTTCAACCATAACGGCACATAGTCTGTCGATGTTTTGGGTTTGTAAATTATAAAAGCAATTCATTATGTATCAGGTTGTGGTTGTGTACTTGATGAACCTCAGGATGATGAGGTAAAAGCT
Organism: Acanthopleura granulata; assembly: GCA_016165875.1. NCBI lineage: Eukaryota > Metazoa > Mollusca > Polyplacophora > Chitonida > Chitonidae > Acanthopleura > Acanthopleura granulata. Next base: position 3,608,122 of record JABBOT010000002.1, on the reverse strand, counting down.
CAGACTTCACACTCTGGAAGAACCCATCCTGGAAAAGGTTCCTGGAACCATATGTTGTAGATACAAGATAAGGAGACCTCAGCCTGAAGGTCTGCATAAGATCCCTAACCACCTCTGATGTATATGTGATGCACTCTTGTTACCTTCAGTTCCTTGTCTGTATTGCATTACATCGTTACTGGACGTTATGATGCTTTGATTGTGCCAACTATGAGTTGTACTTTGGAGTTTGGTTACGTGCAGTGCATTGAAGGTTGTAATTTAGCACCAGGACGTCATGATGGGAGGTCATTTGGTAAAATGTGAAGCTGATCAGCCTCCATTTACCTGGATTCTATCGTTTTGGAGACTTCCATCAACAACAAGCAGATATAAACAGGGTTTTGGCCAGGGTGTTTGCTTAACCTTTGCAAATATGCAAGGACTCATATTTTCAGGAGCGCAAAATCTCTCTGGGCATTTTTTTTTTTTTTTTTTCGTTTGGCAAAAGACCGCTGAATGTAACATCTGTCCATATCAGTGTAGTTATAAAAAGTTTATTGGCAGAAGAGTACTTTGCTGGGCAAGTGTGCTTGGGGATCAAGAGTGGTGGCCACCTGGGCATGCTCTAGGCCAACCATAAACTGTGTCATAACCGTTTCCAGAGTACCCTGACTGCAAGAGTTACAAAAATAAATAGAAAACATCCCACATGGTTTGTTTATAAAGCTGCCCTTTTCCTTTTTTTTTTTTTCTTTTTTTTTTGGCGATTTCCCATCTGATGGCATTTCAGTGAAAGATTTATACACTCTCAGCCTGGAATCTTTCTGATTTCAAGCTTGACTATTTATGAAGTGGCATGAATCCTGTCATAAATCATTGAAATTTTAGCACTTAGTGGAAAATCTACATGATTGTTGCAACGGATTTTATAAACAACTGAAGAGCTGAACTACAGATGATTACAGTTACTTATTTATTTATTTATTTGGTGGGTGTTTTACGCCATACTCAAAACTATTTCACATATACCAAGGTGGCCAGCATCATGGTGGGAGGAAACCGGGTAGAGCCCAGAGTCCTAGCATACAGTTAGAAGTATTGCTTCAAAAATAAATGCTGTGAAAAGACTAATATTGTGAAAAAAGGTGAAAATAATTTGGATTCTAGTCAGCTAAGTTTTCCATGCCAGGGTCTAAAGTAGTTGGATTATGGCCAGATGTTTAGCTCACAAAGTTCTCTTGTAATGCCTTATAGATAAAGTAGATTCCAGGATGAAGGTATGGAGCATTCCATGGGTACAACAGACAGGTTAGCCAGAAATAAAGGGGAAATGAGAAAGCAATAAGGCTACATATCCATGCTGAAAGATCCCTGTCAGCGCCTGAAGACTTCGCGAAAATTTGAGCCTGTCATTTTGAACATACATTCTGAGAATTCTTCAATGCAAACCTCCCACCTCATTTAAAGAATGGCTATACCTTTTTTGTTTAATCAGAGAAGGTCTTGGTGTGGTGTCGACAGAAGGCTAACTAACGAAGCATCACTTCAAACACCAGTTGAACTTCAGCTGCATTCCAGCCAACTGCAGCAGGTACCTTCTCCCAGCATCCACTCTGTGCCGAGTCTTACCTCAAGTTTTCTACGTTCTTCAACATTCCTGGGAATTGCTGCAAAAATGGCTCTCTGCTCAGCACAGGAATCTGGATTATTAGCTGCACTTTGTCAGTGAATCCAAGCAATGCCAGTAAAAAACAGATCTAATAGGTTGAAGGGCTGAATTGCAAATGAAGAGATTTTTTGAATTATATTGTAGGTACTTTGTTATGTTTTTTTTTAGAATATGGATGACACATTGATGGTTTTCAAAGCTGTAGACCATTTGGCTAACAGCATGGGACTCTATTGTTTCAGCGAAAGAGGTAGAAAAATAGGAATTGCCCAGTGCAATTGGAATAGAAATGCGCCAAGTCTTAGCTTCTATTTTTGTATGAAGAGTAGAATGTTGATGTTCACTGACACTCAGAATGATTTCTAGGTGGCACACTTGTGGGATTGATGCATTCCAAGAGCAAAGGGGAAGGTCTTCTCTATCAAAGTAAATGGATGTAAGAACATAAAATACCAGAGAACACATAAATGATTCTGCCTGGGATGACAGACATCGGAGCTAACCACTGGGCTAATGGTTTTTCCAGTAACTAGCCCTGGCTGGTTGGAAGTTTTTTGATGCTTGCTTAGTTTTGTTTCCAGTATCTCATGGAAATCTGTCAGTGGCCCCTTTAATTGGTGCTGACCTTCCTGGGGAAGGTTGTCTGAACGGGAATTTTAGGTGTATGACCTTTGGAAGCATACATTTATATATGTACATGTGATCTAGGCTCCCACAAACCCAATTCACTCATCTTTACCACTATCCAACCAGTCCTGATAACACTGGAATGTCTCAAATAAATAATCATCTGCCAAATATAGACAACCCCAAAGTATTAACTCTTAAATATCTCTGACTCCAAGTTATGTTGCTGATGTTAGGTGGGACCTTTTGGGCTCACCAGAGTGGTGTTAGCTGATGAGAACTATTAAACAGGACTCTGCTGCTGACGTTTAAAGCAATAAGGCATCCACCAGCCAAAGTTTTATTATCACCTATCCTTAAAGAGTTATTGACAGCATGCATATGTATATCATGATCCACATATGAAAAAGTATGTCAAGCGTGTTTAAAGCTGTGTGATTACCATGGGCTTGGAATTTGGGAGAGATTCCAAGAACTGATCAGTATTTTTTGGTAATTTTAGTTATCAAGCTCAGTAAGAAAAAGTTGGCTGTAATAAAAAAACAGTTTTTTGTGTCCACATTTATGCAATTCTTTCAAATAAACCAAAGAAAGTTCCTTCCTGGTTGAAAGCAGTGTGTTTGTTTTTGAAATCCCTTTGCTAAACGGAAGTGCAGTTAATTAGAGTTTAATCACCTAATCAAATGTGAAGGTGTAATTTTACTCTGACGTGATAAAGCAACCTTGTTGGTTATCCACCTGGCCTCTACCTGGGAGATGTGTTCAGAATGCAAACCACAGGCAAAATTGTCCAATGTTATCTCTTCAGGCAAAGTCCAGGATCCACCTGCAGTGATCTGATCAACATGTGGTATGTTTTTCTACACGTGCCTCTTAATTTTGTGAATCAGAAAAAAAAACATCAGCGTAGGTTTGGTCTTAATAAATAGGATGAACTCAGGGCAACCATTAGATGCCAGAGCAACACTCTGTGTGGCAACTATGCTGTAGGTTTTCTGCATTATATTTGAAAAACCCCAACATGCACATGTCCAATATCTTTATCTAGTTTACAGAATTTTATACTTTGATTCAGTATTGATTAACTAATAATATTTGCTATAATATCTGAGTTATATGCATAATTGTACAGGCTCTCCCTAAGGGCCCATTGTGAATGTGTTAAAGAAATTGACCTTTGCAGAGGTCTTTTCCAAGTAGACCACATAATGATTGTACCAGCTACATTTGCAGCATTCCAGACTGTTTTGTTTTTGTAGAGAATGTGGGCAATGTAAAGGAAGCAATGGATTAATGTTTGTGTTCATATGGGAAAGTCATCATTTCATTTCAAATTCTGATGTAACTAATAACTCTGTACAAAAGTACACTGAAGATTACATTCTTAATACAGACAGGCTTAGAGGCCTGCCCAACTTTATCAGTTTCAAAGTGTGTTGGGTGGTGTTTTGTGAGCCCTTTAAGGCAGTTTTGCTTAAAATTGTCTTATTGGATACACAATAGTTTGCAGATTTAAGGTAGGGCAGTTTAGCTAGGATTTCTCTGCATTATTTTGGATATTAGCTCTTCTTATGAAATGTCATTTGCCCCCCTTCAGTGGCTGGCAGGCTTTCTTATCCAGAGATTCTTGATGACTTCACCACATACATCTGTGATCAAATATACCAAATTATGTGAAGAAGGTTTATGTCATGTCTCAAGTTTGAAAGTTCATCCATTGTTACAGCTATTGTTAGATCGCAGTCGTATCATTTGTAGCAACAGATTCGTCTAAATGTACCTGTGACATTTCCCTCAGACTTCATGTGATGGAAAGCAGGCATAGAAATTCCGCTGAGCTGTTGCTGTGTGTTTTCAAGGTCCGCAAGGATTCGAATGCTGACACTCGTCTGGTTATCATTAACTCTTAACTGCCGTATTACCTAACCTGATTTATGATGGATTTCGTGTTCCACCTGTGAACAAATGTCAGAAGGTGGCTACTATGTTGTAGCTACACCTAACATTAAACCAACACGTGAACTTTAAGAGTAGACCGGCATCTCATTGCTGGCGGACTGCCGAGTGACATTCCATCTGGTTAGGCATTCACATTGTTTACTGTGGTTGTACATATACCAGGAGATTTTGTTTCCTGGACAATTATGAGAACGGTTTGTTATAATTATCTTCATTTTTATTATCATCAGTGCATCATGGTTTCATATGTGAAGCACTGGATACTTATATATTCTGTGGGAAACACTTGGATAAATGCTACGCAAGGAACACTTTCAGAAATTATTGTTCATACCAAATTGTTGGA